>CM053792.1:362763338-363963338 GCA_028749045.1 Cupressus sempervirens | reverse complement strand
TAATACCTTGTTAGGATTAAATCTCAGACAAAAATAACAATTATATGAAAATATAACCAATAACAAAAAATAATAGATAACATAGAAGAGAACACATGACACCAAGATTTAACGTGGTTCACCCAATCCCTTGACTACATCCACCAAGTAGTAAGTCCAATATTATTACAATCTAGTGATTACAACCTAATTGCATTTTGTAATCCCTTACAGCCCAATACCGCCACAAGAAACAATTTTTGCATCACCCACAATGAAACAATCCCTAACCCCAAGCCCTTTTATACAAGTATTTTTGCCACTTTAGGGTTAAAATTAGTTACAACATGTTGACCATAAAATTTTGATAAAATAGCCCCCCAAAAAAATGCTCAGGGGCTCCGCCCCCAAACCCCCAATAGTCATGGCCTAATGGCCCTAGCAATATTGGGGGCTACTACCACTAAACCCCTACTAGAGGCTTGGCCCAACCCCGAACCCCATCGAGGAATTATGGAATATGTACAGTATTTCCCCAATCAATCACCACAATCTAACAATCTCCCACTTGGGGACTGATTAGGCTCTACACTAAACAATAGTAGTTATTCTATATTATCTTCCTTATTATGTCTATTACTACATATTCATCATAAGGAGGGAGAATGCATACTCCCTCCTTGTACTATAGTTTACATTTTATGCACATTTATGTTTACATTACATGTCACTCTTTAATGGGTATAAGTGACCCTTGTCCATCCTATGGAAATATATACATACTTATCTCTATGGATAATGGACCCTTGTAGCAAGTCACATAAAACTCTCTCTCTCTCTCTCTCTCTCTCTCTCTCTCTCTCTCTCTCTCTCTCTCACACACACACACACACACACACACACACACACACACAAGATAGTAACCTATAGAATTGTGTAGGATATAGTCCTTTTTAATGCCTTTCTCTTCCTTATGTGATCATTTATGCTTTTTTAATAGCCTTCCAAACATGGTATTAGTGGGTGATACATTTCCTTACCTAAGTTCTCTTTCACTAGTTGATTTGGGTTTTAGTACTAATCCATTTTGAGTCTTGATTTTGTTGTTATTTTTCTTTTTGTTTCCTTTTTTCTTTTTTTTCATGCTCTTATGCATGGGAATGAAGTTATGATCCTAGGCTTAAGAGTTTATGTCCTTGAACTTGGTGACGTTCTACCTCATTACAACTTGTTTCTTCATCTCTCTTCTTCTTCCTTTACCAAGAGTATGACTTGCCTCATCCTCCCCCTAAAATGGGGGCTAAATGTACTATCTTAAAATGGAAGCATCTATTTCTAAGACCTCTTACCCCTCCTTAGTGTAGTTTTGGTACCTTTTCCTTCTTAAAATATTCCTCAAATCTCTAGATCATCTCTCATTTCTATGCATATCCCTTTAGGTTCTATTTTATCACCTTCTTGGCTATATCTTCATATGCTTTCATTATTTTCCAATAATTTCTATGTACTTTTCCTAAACCTAGAGGGATTTCTACATATGCTACGAGTATATGTTAAGAGCCCAGGATCATCTTTCTTTGGATATCCTCAGGTATAGGTAGACCTAGTTAGCCTAAACCTAGAGGAATTTTGGTCCTAGGGCTTGAGATCTCTTATGGTCTTAAATTTTTTTATTTTATGTTCTATTTAGATTGCTTTGCTTTTTATCCCTAGAACTAGTATATAAGGAGGTTTGGGAATTTCATTTTCATTCATTAGAATACATGAAGCATTCAAGTCAAGCATACACATCTATATGAGACATCAAGAAATAATTTTCAAGTCATTCATCTATTAGAAACTACGATTGGAATAATTTTTATGTTGTCATTGATGTCAAACCTTACTAGTTAGACATTTGCTAACAATGTAGAGTACCATATCACTCGATTGATGAAGAGGATTTGAAAAGAGAGATAACAAGATGATCTAGTAAAGTGTTGAGTAGAGAGGAGTAAGTATAATGGAACTATAATGGGCACATGATCGATTAGTATTTGACAAGTTAATGTGATGTTTGATCATTGTAGGTGTTGGAAACTATAATTGAGACAATTTTTATGTGTTCATTGATGTCAAACCTTATTGGTAAGATAGTCCTATCTAATTGGAGTTAAATATCAGATGATTAATGAAGAGGATTTGAGAAGATGGACATAACAAAAGGATCTAGAAGAAAGGTTGAGTTATGAAAGGAACTTCAATGGGAACTTTGATTAGTTAGACTTTGACAAGATAAAGTGATTGTTTAATCATGCTACAAGTGAAGAAGACAATTGTATTGAATCCTACAAGAAGTGATCAAAGAATGACCAAATGCATAGTCTTGACCAACCAAAAGAGTAGAAGATAATATAACTTGAAGTTTATGCTGAGTGATGCTAATTTTGACCAAGCATTAGTAAGATCCAAGAAAATATAGTGTCGACCAAGAATCAGTATTGATCAAATGTCAGTATTAGTGCCAAAATAAAAAGTTAGTAGCGACTAAGCAATCCAGTATTCATCAAGTGTTAGAACATAGTGTTGGTCAAGGGACAACATTTGATAGAAGATTAAGAAATCATGATTTCTAGCTAACACGCTTGATTTCTTGGAATATGTAAACCATGTGGAAGATAAGGATGGATGACCTAGAGCATTTAATTCAAGGGAAATCATGTTTGAGCATTCCTGTGCAAGAAATCAAGGAAAAGTTTGGAGAAGTTTCTAGAAGAGAAAAGAGGAGATGAAATGATGGAAATTTTCATTGAATCTAACCTAACCCTAAAGTCTACAGTGATGTTCAAGTAGAAAAATATTGATATTACCTATTTGAGGAGGTAAAAAGGCTAACCTAAAAGTGCTAGAGAAGATTTTGATGATATTGATTAGTGAACCTAAGAAGAAGGATAAGAAGAGTTGTGAAGAGTTGAAATGTGATTTCTTGAAGGAGTGCCTAGGAGAACAAAGATAAAGATGACAATGGAGGCTAGTAAGTGGATCATCATGGAAACTGAACTATGATCTATATTAGTAGATTGAGTTGTATTTTTCAAATCAACCCTTTTGTTACTTTCTAACCATTGTATTAGTATTGAAATCCTTTAATCAAGTTTGACCTAATAGTCATATATAAATCCTTTAAACAAGGTGGAATCCTAATGGAATGTTCTAAAGTCCTCTAACAAAGCCACTCCTAATAGGGTGATTGAATTCTCTAGTAGGGTCACACCTAATAGTGTGTTGTGTAACCTTTAATAGGGTTGGCTCCTAACAGGGCTCACTTTAGAAGAATGAAAAATTAGTGACATGTTACTGGTGGTTTTTCCCAAATTGGGTTTCAATGTTAAATCTTGGTGTCACACTTGTGTGGATGTCATTTGAGATTTTTTACTATTAATGCTTTATTTTTTGCAAGTTTGATAAATTATTAGGACAATGGACTACAAGTTTATGTTGTTGATTATTTACTATAGAGACTGTGATATTGAAAGTTAAGATTTGAATTAATTAAGGTAATTAAAAGTTTAATTGGTACATTAGGACCTTCAATAATGTGAGGCCTCGCCCCGACCCATCGTAGCATAGTGATACATTATTATTATTATTTTGATACTCACGACTCAAGATGTCAAGACACTACCTAATGTTTTGAACATATTTTATTATTTCATGTTGTGTGATGCTTACTTTCAGATATTTAAGTTCGTCATTTAATGCTTCATGAACATGTATGTTGACAAAATAAGTAAATGCAAGATTAACACTTTGATTAAGAGATTTTAACGATTAAGAATATGAGTAGGACAAAAGAAACCCTGATTGATTGAAAGATGTATGTTTTAATTTATGTGAATCTTGATACATATATACATATGTGCATGTGATTTTATGGGGCTACTAATGTGTGCAATGAGTGTGCAGGATATTTTAGCCAAGAAACCCGATGGAGGAATGAAATTGATCCCTATGTGCCATTCATGGAAACCTTGTTGTTCATAATTTAATTGTATTGTGAGATGTAGGAATGTATCTTTCTATGATCAGTAAATGTTAATGTTTTATAACTGTGTTATTTAGTGTCACTTGACACTAGTGAATTTGCATATGCATTCCAGCATGCTAGTTAAGGTTAACTGTGCAACCTTTGGACGTAAGTCAAATTTAGTTAGTGTCATTTTTGCTAAAAAAAATTTAATCAAGTTTAGTCACCCTTAATTTGGATTAGTGCTTAATCTGCATTTTGGAGTTGTTAGATGGTCCTAATTATTCCTAGCATTTGTTGGGTCCCAAATCAATTCCTAAGGCCTTAAAACATGAAATATTTATACCCAAGGGGTATGGGTATGGGTTGGGGGCATTTTCCACCCCCTAAGCCCCTTTTGTTGACTTTTGAGGTCACTCAAAAAGTCTATTTTTGCCTTTGTGCGAAAATTGAAAGTTGTTACCATGAGTTGAATAACCACAACTCCACTTAAAGGTTAACCTTAGGTTTGGTTGAGTTAGAAACTTCTAGATTTTTAGGTGAGTGGGGAAAGTTATTTCTTTTTTTGGTGGTTGAGTTTGGATCTTATTTAGAGGCCCTTTTGGAGTAGTTTTGGTTGTTACCCAATCTCTACTTTTAGAGAGGAGTCTTGGAAGATTGAAGGCAAGGAAAGAAAACCTCTTCTCAAATTGTTCATTTACCATTACCTCTTTGTGAAGGTAGGATTTCTTTGTCTCCTTTGTTCAGATTGTTCATGCTTGTTTCATGCTTATGCTATTGGGATTGTTTATTTGTATGCTTGTATGTACGTTGGGTATGTGAGGAAGGATTGAAACCATGTTTCTTGAATGGTTTTCTTTCATGTTTTTGTTTTAATTTCAACATTTTTTATATGGGTGTTTTAGCATTACTCACCCTTGGATAGGGCAGAAGTGGCCAATTTTAGGAAAGGTTTATTTAGTTGGACTCCAACAGTTTAGAGTCTCTTCTCAGGACGAGAAGAGGGAGAGAGGATAGGGTTTTATGGGCGCGTACCTATCAGCACAAACCACGTATGAGTTTTTGGCATGAAAGAATGGAAGAACAAAAGTTCTTGAATTATAGCCCCGATTAGGGACCTGGTTTGGTGTTGTGTCTGACATCTCTTGTTGGAAAAATCCACCTTTCTTTAGTTTTGATTCAATGTGGAATCTTGTTGTGAAAACCTAGTATGGATATGAATGTTTGATTTTGTCTCCTTGTTATGTTTGTTTGTCACCTGGTCAGATTTTGTTCCCTCCACGATCTTAGCAATGTATTTTAGAAAATGATATGGATCCCTTGATAAGGGTCATGAAGGAAATTTAATTTGGTTGTTGTAATTTTGGGATTGGATTCCTATGAAAATTGTATTTAAAACTTTTTTGTAATGGCAACGATGTCGAGTTTTCTTCCTGGTTCTTTCCCGACGGAGCCTTTGAATCAGGTTGACAATAAAATAGTGATTCAGTAATATTGCTTCTCATGAGATCTTCGTATTTTTCTTTTCAGTTATAGGAATGAATATCAAAATGAGATAAATGATGATGTTGAATTATGCAAAAATCCACTTATTAAAAATGTTAAGACAAAAATTTTGCTATGTGGGGAAACTGATTTGGCTTCGTGAAGATTAGAAGATATGATAGTTTTACAGTATGGTTAAAACAATATCTAAACTTGATGATTATCAATGTTAGAGAGAAAAATAATGTTTCCCTTTGGTCTAATAGATACATTGCAAAATTTCAACACCTAGAAGAGAAGAATGATCATCCCCTTAAAACTTGAAATTATAAACTTTACTCAAAAAAAAAAAACCACACTTAGAAGAAATTTGGGCTTGAGAAAATTTGCTCATCCTTGAGAAAAATGGTTCTACTTTTTGTATGAGGATGAATTAATTCCCTATATTGCAACAGAGCATCTAAAGAGATTCTCTAAATATTCTTGTTTTGAATTTATTAATATTAGACTTTTAAAAAAAAGAAAATATACATAATTATTCAAAATATCCTAGACCCTATCCACTTCACTTTATGTCATAACTATCTCTACTTTTGTTTTACCTACTAAACTTTTAAAAATAAAACACTTTAATCTTCTCCATCCTTCTAGGCGTAGAGGAAAATCTCCTTATCTGCATCTTGTTATCCATGTAGCCCCAATATATATCTTGTCATAGGTGTGTGAGAATGGATTTAAGAGGAGGCAGATTGTACTTGGAGTCTATCAACTTTGCTTTATGTTATCAATCCACCTACTTGTTATAGGCACCAGCTCTTTTAAAGAAGTTTGTGTAAGTATTAACCATTATTCATGATGCATTCTTTGGGTATCATCACCCTTGTACCCTTCATAGATTTTTGCAGCCCTAGGTAGTTATAAGTTTGTAGTTATTTCCAACTCTGCCTTATTCTTCCTATGCTTGCGCTTGTATTGACCTGTCAACATTGGCTGCCTTGGGATCCATGTACCCTGTGTACTAGCAGTTTAGTCCCTTCCATGCATGTGATTATTTTTACAGCTTGGGCAACATCTTCTTTCTCAAGCCTTTTTATTGTCTTGGACACTTTTTCATACTGACCACATTTCCCTTGGTAGGCTCCATGAGGTCAGCAGTGGAGGAGTCAACAAAAGGGTCTCCTTGTTAAGCGCTTGCAAAAGCGCATAGACTTTTGTTATAGCAAATGGAATTTAGGAAAGTAGATGTGATGTGTGTGTGTGTGGGGGGGGGGGGGGGGGGCGGGGTGAGTAGGATGTAGTGGGAGTTAAGTAGGTTAGTATTAGATTTTAGGTTAGTTTTAAAAGTTGCTTAAGTTAGAATGTTAGTTAGGTTTTAATGTTAAGTTATTTAGTTAAGTTGTTTTATTAGATTTAAATTAAGTTAGTTTAGTATTATTTTAATTTTAATTTAATTTAGTTAGATTTAAGTAATGTTAGTATTGTTAATAGTATTAGTTAGTAGTTTTAAATTTGTGTTAGTAGTTGCATGTTAGGAATACCTTTTAGTTAGTATATGTTATTTAGGATTAGTTGTAGCTAGGATTTTTTAATTTATATTTTAATATAGTTTTGTTTTGTTTTGTAAATGTAAATTAAGTATTAAATTAGTTTAGTCTAGTAAGTAGTTAGTATACTTTCCTAATTTTGTAAATTTTAGTTTTGGTTTTATTAATGTAGTTAAGGGTTAGAAATTTTATTGAAGTAGGGTTAGTAATAAAGTTGATTGGTGTTAGTATGTGTTAGTAGTAGTTTAATTATTGTTTTAAGTATTATTTTAAAAGTAAATAATATTTTTTTAAATATGATTTATTAGCGATGTTAATAATTCTATTTACTTTAATGTTAGTAATAATAATTATTGTTAGTATATCATATATTGAATTTAGTTAGTTCTTTTTATTGTCAAATAATCAGATTTTATTTATTTTAGATGTTACCTGAATGGGTTAAATGTTTTGTTCATCGATAATTTTTAAGTAAGTAAAGATGATAGTGTGTTGAATATTTTAATTAATGGATAATAGATTGTTTTATTTATTATTCGATTTAACAATGAAAGTTTTAATTTGATGATCTAATCATACTCATGGATTATAAACTTAAGATGAAATGTAGTGAACCTATACTTTAACTATGAACACAAATATATCAAACTTAGAGTATTTTAATTTTCAACTTTAAAAAAATAAAAATAAAAATTGTGTGTCTTTTCCCTCGAAAGTAGGGCATGACAAATAACTAATTCGCAACCCCCCCGCCCCCCCCCCCCCCAGTTATTCTAAATAACTCTAATAATTAGTATTAGAGCATTGGTACTTGTAAAGAAAAGTTTGAAGGTATTTGGAGCTAGAGATCAAGGATGTACAAAAAGGAGGTGCCAAAGTTGAACAAAGAGAACTTCCCTATATGAAAGAGTTTGATGAAGTTGCATCTAGCAAGAATTGGAGATGGTGCAATATACTATAGAGAAAATGCATATGTGGAAATAACAATAGTTCCTCTGATAACTCAACAAATAAAAGAGAAGTAAGAACACAACTAGCCTATGTTGGAGATTGCATCAACCCTTAGCTATACTAAGTTTGATGACATAAAAGATTGCACTACTACAAAGTAAATATGGGATACACTACAAACCATCTATGGAGGAGACACAAACATTTTGAGAGGAAATTCAGAAAGCTTTAGAGGTAAATTTGATGAAGTGAGAATGATGGAAGGTGAAAATATTTTTCAGTATTGTGGAAGAATCAAAGAGGTGGTAAATTCTATAAGAGGAGCAATTGGAAAGATTGATTATGAGACTATGATTACCAAGCTATTGAGATCTCTACTTCCTATCTATGATATTAGAACTTTTGCAATACAAGAATTGAGATGTACCCCTAGTAATAACCTAACCTTGGAAAGTGTAATTGGTAGGATTACTACTTTTGAGATGTCAAATGTTGATAATTTCACTCCTACTTCTTTGAATCTATTTTTAAATCACAATTGGTTATTAGTAAGAAAGGAAAAGGAAAATGTGTGACTAGTGATAGTGATGCTTTTGATGATGAACTTGATGAGCTTCAAGCACTCATGACAAGAAGAATTTCAAGAGGAAAGGGAAAATACAAAGGTAAACTTCCTATAATCTATTTTTCATGTAACAAAGTTGGTCATATTGTTGCAAGGTGTCGTGACAAAGAAGACAAGGATGAGAGAAAGGAAAGAAAGTACAAAGGAAAAAGAAATCACCGAGATAATAGGAGAAACAAGAACTAAAAAGATAAAGGTAAGAAATCTTGTTATATTGTTGAAGAAGAAACTAATAATGAGTCAGAAAGTAATGGTGAAGAAGTTGTCTATGTTTCAATGAAAGAAGATCCTGTTGAGGATGAGAAAATAGCATTAATTTCATATGTGAGTAAAGGTGACAAGTGGATAATTGATAGCATTTGTTCATATCACATGACTGGTGATAAAAGTAAGTTTGAAACTATGGAACCATACAAAGGTAGTTGTGTTGGTAATGATGCACCATGTCTTGTGAAATGTAAAAGATCAATACAATTGACTAACAAGATCAAATGTGAAAATGTTTATTGGTTTGAATTGTTGGAAATATAGTAGGGAAAGTAAACTCTAAGAGGGGGGTGAATTAGTCCTTCAAAACTTTAACCATAAAATTATTCACCACATATCCATCTAACAATTTGCATGTAAACTAAAATACCAAATTAAACATTCTCATCCATAGCATGAAAACAAGTAAACATTTCACACATAAATGACACAAGATATTTGGTTACCTAGAGACCCTCCAATGAGAAGGTAAAAATGGGGTGGGGCTAACACCCACAAATATTCACTACTATAGTTGTAGAGTGTATCCAATGAAGGTTACAATGTTTGATCATAAACTATGATCTACCCTATGAAAGGTCTGGCCTTTTAAAGGTTTACAAGATTGTTAGATCTTACCCTATTAAAGGATTTCAACACCATGTTAGAAGTGTGTCTGATTAAAGGACTTAGACTTACAATGAAGTAAGCACCATGTTAAAAGATTTACAATATCCTGTTAGCACTACTCTATTAAGATTTAACTAATTCACCTATTAGAATGTATTAGCAATGATCTTGTAGTTAGCACTTTGCTGCTAGATAACAAATCACCTCCTTTCATGTATCTTTGATCCTCTCTAATAAAATGTATCACTTCTATCCTCTAACTTCTTACCTTTTTTCTCCTCTAACTTATTCTACAATGCATATCTTAATTCACAACTCCTTAAACAACATGAATGTTATGTTTACACATGCAAACTTCTCTCTCCGCACATACAATGTTTAGGGTTTCCCTTTCTTAAGAAGATCTAGGTGACTTATGGTTAGGTATGAAACCATGATTTTGATTCATCCATTTTTTTGGTTAATCCATCCCTTTAATTGATTGGTTTCTATTATTTCATAGGGATCCTCAATATAGTTTCATCCTTATCATTTAGAATTGAAAAACAATCCTTAAGTTGGCTCAAAAATGACATAGAAGCTTGTTCCATTACAAATAACTATGTCCAAAACTTTTTTACTCAGCACTTGAAGCCTCTGATGCTTGACATTCATTGTATCTTTAATGTTGCAACTCAGCCTTTGAATGACTTAGCATTCATTGATCACTCGGCAACTGAATCACTAAACATCAACTGTCTACTTGGCACTTGAGTGACATAGAATTTACTACTTACTTTGCACATACTGTATATCTCACGCAACATACACTGTCTGACAACTTATGTTCAGCATGAACTAAGTGCAATCTAGTAAATGACTTAAGTGTATTGTCACTCATATGTCAAAACCAATCTGAGATTAGCAATGACATAGCTATAACTTGTTGAGTGCTTTATAGTTAAATGAATCAATATACAGAGTTGAATAACATTATAGGAAGGCCAAGATACTTGATGTTACTGGTGAACTAATTAAAAGTGGTGATTAAACAAGAGGAAACTTGTTCTATTTAGAATTAGGTAATGAGACATGTTTGTTTGCACAAAATGAAGATATATGGTTATGGAATAAGAGGTTATGTCATGTGAACTTTGATAATTTGGTAAGCATTTGTAAGATGAAAAGAGTGAGAGGGTTACCAAGATTGAAAAAACTTGATAATGTTATGTGTAAATAATGACAATTGGGAAATATTACCAAGTCTAGTTTCAAGAGCAAGACTTATTCATTTAATGATATTTTGGAATTGGTTCATACTAACCTTTCTAGACCTATTGGTGTACAAAGCTACTCTAGAGACAAATATTTCATTATATTTTTTGATGACTATTCTAAAATGATGACTTACTATTTCTTAAAGAGAAATCTGATGCTTTTCAATTGTTTAAGTGATATTTGACTAGAGTTAAAAAGGAAATAGGTAAGAATATGAAGTGCTTGAGATCTGATAGAGGAGGAGAGTTTATCTCTAATGAATTCAACATATTCTGCAATGATAGAGGAATCAAAAGGTAGATGTCAGCAACTAGGACCCCTTCCCAAAATAGAATAGATGAAAGGATAAATAGATCAATCATGGATTGTGCTAGAAAATTGATGATGAAGAAGAATGTATCATATAAATACTAGAGAGAAGTTGTAAGTACAATAGGTTATACTTTGAATCGAGTGCAAGTCAAGAAAGGTACAAATGTTACACCCTTTGAATTTTGGAATGGATATGCACCTAATGTGAAGTATTTTAAAGTCTTTAGAAGCAAATTTTATATATTGAAAGATTAATAGAAATGGAAAACTTGATGCTAAAAGTGATGAATGCATATTACTAAGATATTCCATGAAGAGAAAAACTTATAAATGTTTGAACTCTAACACTAACAAAGTTGTGGAAACTGTAAATGTGAAAGTTGATGAATAAGTATAAAAGAATGAAGTTAAATGCAAGATATAACCTAAAGATTATATAAAATTAATTTATGTGGATGAAAGTGTTCCCTTCATCTTACTTGAGAAAGAGAATAAAGCTACCAAGCAATAGTGAATAGTGAATGTCGAGCAATAGACTATGGGTGTCGATCATTAGCACAATGATGTTGAGATACAAGTAGTAGTTGTCAAACATCTAGTAGAAAATACTATGAAAGTATAACCTAAAGCAGAGATATAAAATTAACTTGAAATCATTTTCAAGATGAACTTGAGAAAGAAAGAAAGAACCTATACTAGAAAAATATGTGAGAAGACACCATGCACTTGAAAAAATCATTAGAGATAAAGACTCTGGAGTTATGATAATGAAAAGACTTAGAAGTGATACATTTTTACTTTCTAAGGTTGAACCTAAATTAGTAAAAGATACTTTGGAGAATGAAGATTAGATTCAAGCAATGAATGAAGAAATTGAATAAATAAAGAAGAACAAAACTTGGACACTGTTACCTAGACTAAAGGACAACAATATTATTGGAACCAAGTGGGTATCTAGGAACAAGCTAAATTAAAATGGAGAAGTTACAAGGAATAAGGCTAGACTAGTAAGCAAAGGATATGCACAAGAAGAAGGAATTGATAATGGAGAATCATTTTCCCCAGTTGCAAGATTGGAAGGAGTTAGAATGCTACTTGCCTATTCTTCTTATAAAGGATTTAAAGTGTACCAAATGGATGTCAAATATAAATTTTTGAATGGAATACATGAAGAAGAGGTTTACATAGAACAACCAAAATTATCAAGAATAACATGGTATATAAACTGCAAAAAGCTCAATATGGATTGAAACAAGCCCCTAGAGCATGGTATGAAAGGTTCCACAATTATTTAGTAAAGATTGGATTTGCAAGAACTAATGATAACAACAATTTGTACTTGAAGACTAGAGGCAAGAATGAGATATTGCTATCTAAAAATTTTGTTGACGATATCATATTTGGAGGAAAGGATGCATTATGCAAGTCATTTTCAGATGAGATGAAGAAGGAATTTGAAATCTCTATGTTTGGTGAGATCAAATTCTTTTTTGGTTTACAAGTATATTAGATGAAGCTAGGTATCTACATTAATCAATCAAAATACATCAAGGAGATATAGAAAACCTTTAGAATGGAAGATTCAAGACTGATGAGAACACCTATGGCTATAGGACATAGGCTATATAAGAATAATGATTCAACTAATGTGAACTAGACATTATATAGATCAATGATTGGGGAACTACAATATGTTGTTCACAATAGATTTGATATTTCCCTAGCAATTAGGATTGCTGCAAAAAAATTTGCAAAACTTAAGGAGAATCATGTGATGACAGTGATAAGGATACTAAGATATCTAAAAGGAACAAAAGACTATGGCTTATACTACAAGAAGAATGAAAATTTTGAACTGAAAATATACGCTGATTTTGATTGGGTAGTCAATGTTGATGATAGAAAGAGTACAAGTAGTTGATCTTTCTTTCACAGAAAGAGACTAATCTCATGGAAAAATAAGAAATAGAATTGTATTTCACAATCAATGGTTGAAGTTGAATATGTGGCAGTAGTAGTAAATTGTTCAAATATTGTATGGATCAAAAAATTGTTGAAAGGTATCAAGGAAGAGATTACGGGTCCCTTTATTTATATTGTGACAACACAAATTCTATAAATATATCAAAGAACCTTGTAATGCAGACAAAGACCAATCATATTGCTATCAAGTATCATTACTTGAGAGAGCTAGTTTGAGACAAAGAAGTGAGATTGGAGTATGTAAACACTAAGGAGCAAATAGTTGATATTTTCACTAAGGCTTTAACTAAGGATTCTCATGAATATCTAAGAGGTAAATTAGGGGTGACTCCCCTAGCTAAGGATACTTAAGCTAAGAAGGAGCTCTTCATAAAATGAGTTTATCAAAATATCTTACAAATTGATGCAAAAAGTCATACTTTAGGAACTGCCTAAAGCAGTGAAGAAAGAAGAATAGAATGTTGCATTAGTCATTAGACTAGATGATAGATGGTGAATAAGATTCAGATGTATTAACATGAAGATATCTACATGATGAAGATGCTTGAAAAAGATGAAGTGTCTTTGGAATTGTTTTCAAAGAGGGAGATAATATTAATTTACCATGAAGTAATAAGAAAGAGGGAGAGTATGTAAATTACCATGGAAGAAGGAGAAATTGTATATGAGGAAGAAAATAGTTATTCAAAAAGAGCTTATGTGTTCCATATCAGAGCTATATGGATGAGAATCAGAATGAAACTAAAAGAGAAAGATTATTCAACACATAGATTAAACTAAGGATATTAACAAAAATCTGATACTAAACATAAAGGGAGATGTTTGAAGTAGTACATGTTTTGGATTGCATGGTAACTAGAGGTGTTATCATCAATGCCAAAGAGGGAGATTCTTGGAAACTATAATTGAGACAATTGTTATTGTCATTGATGTCAAACCTTATTGGTAAGACAGTGGTATCTGATTTGAGTGCCATATCAAGATGATTAATGAAGAGGATTTGAGAAGATGGAATTAATAAAAGGACCTAGAAGAAAGGTTGAGTTATGAAAGTAACTGCAATGGGCACTTGATTAGTTAGACTTTGACAAGATAAAGAGATTGTTTAATCATGCTACAATTAAAGAAGATACTTGTACTGGAGCCTAGAAGAATTGATCAAAGAATGACCAAATGGATGTTGGAATTCTTTAGAATAGTTGAGGGGGGGTGAATTAGTTACCCAAAGTCCAAATGTACAAATAAAACTTTTTTGTACTTATAGATTTATATCCATAAAATCATGTCATGCACCCATCCATTAGATCATCCAATACCTTAACTTAGTAGGTCACTATCCTAGGTCAAAATAACTTTGTAGAAATGTAAACATGAAATACTAAAAACTCATTCACACAATTTGACACAAGGATTTTACGAGGAAATGCAATTTGGGGAAAACCACCAGTAACATGCTACCCAAATTCATTCTTCTGAAGTAATGCACTATTAAAGGCCAACCTTGTTAAAGGTTACAATACACACTATTAAATGTGACCTGGTTAAAGGATTTCAATCATCCTATTTGGTGAGCCTTGTTAGAGGACTTTAGAACATTCCATTGGAATATCACCTAGTTAAAGGATTTACAAATGACTATTAGGTCAACCTTAATCCAAAGGATTTATCTAGATTGATATAGTTGTTAGAAAGTAATAATAGGACTTGATTTGATAATAAAAATATAACTCACTTACAGATTATAGATCTTTGGTTCAGTCCTCCATTCTACTTGGAATTCATACTCTTCATCTCTAATAGCATGTTCACCCTTCAATAATTCAATCTCTTAAGCCTTCTTTCTTTATATGCCAGTTGCAGTCTCTTCTATTCAACCACCATATGAAGCAACACCCTAGACTTCTTGTCTTCCTTAGGTTCTCGCATATGAAAACCATTGCTTCTAGCTTGCTATCTCTATAAATAGAGAATTTAGATCTTTTTCCATTTAAAAACAATCATCCATCTTAAGGTTGGGTAAGATTCAATGAATCTACCCACTTTTCCATTTTAGCTCCTCTAGAAACTTCTTCTACAATCTTCCTTGAATTCACCTCAAAATGTTTTATCTTGAATTCTGTGCCACCATCTCATCATAATTATCTTCCACATACTTTACATAATTCAATAAATCAAATTAGTCATCTCAAATTTGTCAAATCTTTGATTTAACACTTTTTGTTGTCTCTCGACATCTACACTGTTCACTTGGAAATGGTAGTCTTTTGATGCTCAGCCAACACTAGGTTGCTCAACACCAACTATGTCTTCTTAGGTTGGTCACTATTGATATTTCCCTGATGCTCAACACTTACTAAGTTTTACAAACACTTGTAATATACTAACTTTCTACTCGACTTGAACTAGAATTTGCTTAGCTTACACTGTTTGCTTAGCTAGGCTTGGCAAACACTTTTTATGAAAACACTTCTTCTTGGCATATCTAAAGTAACCATTTACTTTAGCCTTAAGTAGATCAACAATACATAATATAATCAATGTCTTACTTGGTCTTAGTGCTCCTTTTATACACTAAATAAGTCAACCTTTCTCTAGGTTCTCTTGTTATCTTCTCTTTTCAAATCCTTTTCATCAATCAAATAAATGATACCATTTAGACCAAAAAGCAATTGTCTCTCTAGCAAGTAGCAAGTTTGACATCATTGAAAAAATAATTATTGTTCTATGATAGGTTATACACTTCAAGCAACCTCTTTTCAACAATCTCTCTTTTTGGCATTGATGGTAAACCGATACTAGCAACAATACCAAAAAGAAAATTAATATCTTTGAAATTTCTCCCTCTATCAGCATAAGTACCTCTTTCTGATATCTCCCTTAACCTTATATCTCCTTTTTTGATCTCTCTCTACTATCTATCTCCCTCTTTCTTATATCTCCCTCTTTGACAACAATTCCAAAGACTTGTCATCTTTTCATACAGATATAATCAATTTAGTTTCTCCCTTTGTCACCTTGCATGTAACTGTAGATCTTCTAATTTAGCTCCTTCATTACTTTAGGTAGATCCTAAAGTAAGATCCACTACACCAATTTTTTTTAAATATGACATTCAACTCAGTTGATGCAGGGCACTACTCTTGCTTCTTAAGTAGCTTTAGATAGGAGCATCACCCCTAGTTTACCTCTAAGATATTCATGGAAATCCTTAGGTAAATCTTTTTTGAATATATCAACTATCAATTCTTTTGTATTCACATATTCCATTCTCACTTCTTTGTCTAGAACCAACTCTCTCAAGTAATGATACTTGATTGCAATGTGCTTTGTCTTTGTGTGCATCACAGGGTTCTTTGATATGTTTACAACACTTTTATTATCACAATAAATTACCATGGGTTCATTAATTTCTTCCTTTATTCCTTTGAGTAGCTATTTGATTCATACCACATTTGTATAATTTACTACATCAACCACATATTAAGGTTTAGCAATAGATTGAGATATACAATTTTGTTTCTTACTAGTCTATATGACCAATCTCTTTCTTAAGAAAAATGCTCCACCACTTGTACTCTTAATGTCATCAATGTTTCCAACCCAATCAGCATCTATATAGGCTCATTATTCAAATGTATCATTCTTCTTATAGTATAGACTATAGTCTTCTGTTCCTTTCAAATATCTCATGGTCTTTTTAATAGCCACCGAATGATTCTCCTTAGGATTTGAAGAAAACCTTGCAACAATCCGAACAACTAATGCAATTTTAGGTCTTCTATGTACTACGTATTGGAATTTGTCAATCATAGACCTGTACAATGTTTGATTTACTTCAGTGGAATCATCTGTTTTGGATAGTTTATGTCATGTCACCATAGGAGTACTAACATGTTTTGAATCCTCCATACCAAAAGTTTTCAATATTTCCTTTACATACTTAAACTGAGTGATGTAAATACCATATTTCATATGATATAGTTTCAAACCAACAAAGTCTTCAAAGAAGACATCTCAAATTTTTTCTTCATTTCATTTGAAAATGTTTTACACAGTGCATTTTGTCCTCCAAATATGGTATCATCAACAAATATTTCATCTAGTAAAATCTCTTTACCTCCTTTTGTCTTCAAATAAAAATTTTTGTTATCACCAGTCTTCTCAAAACCAATCTTCAGGAGATAATTTTGAAGCCTTTCATACCATGCTCTTGGAGCTTGCTTTAAACCATATAAATCTTTGTGTAATCTACATACCATGTTCTTTTTGTTTGGAACAATAAATCCTTTCGGTTGTTCAATGTAAACCTCCTCTTCTAGTATACAATTTAAAAATGTTGACCTCACATCCATTTGATAAACTTTGAACCCTTTGTATGTAGATTAAGCAAACTGAGTTCTTACTCCTTCCAATCTTACAACTAGGGAAAATTTCTCTCCATAGTCAATTCCCTCTTCTTTTGCATATCCCTTGCAAACTAATCTTTCCTTATTCCTTTTGACTTCACCATTCTCATCTAGTTTGTTTTTGTACACCCACTTGGTTCCAATGACATTCTTATTCTTTGATCTTGGTACTAGAGTCCATGTTTTGTTCTTCTCAATCTGATTAATCTCTTCTTTTGTGGCTTTACTCTAGTCTTCATTCTCTAATGCATCCTTCATTGAATTAGGATCATGTATGCTTAACAAACATGTATCACTTCTCAACCTATTCCTTGTCACTAGTCTAGCTTATTTATCTCAAATAATTTTTTCAGTAGGGTGATGTCTCCTAACATATTTTGACAACCTTAGTTTTTCTCTTCTTTTTTCAATGGGTCTATCAACTTTAGAATCACTGTGTTCTCCTCTATTAGATAAATTGGAATTCCTTTCATGTATACTAATCTTAGTATTAGAATGTACCTTGACTTCTATCTACAACTTGGCTCCTGAATGTAACTCGATACCCATTGTATGTGACTCGACAGTCACTAATACTTGATGTTGTTGATTTACACCTTGGTTCACAACTTCATCAGCATTCATGTCTTCATAGTAGTATATGAAGGTTTTGTACTCTTTAGGTTCCTTCTTAGGTTCACCTTCATGTACCTCTTTATATTAATCAAACTTCACATTTACACTTTCCATAGCTTTGTTAGTATTAGTATTTAAACACTTATGAGCTTTACTTCTTGTGGAATAGCCTAGGAATATACCTTCTTTACTTTTAGCATCAAGTTTACCATTCCTAACATCCTTAAGAATGTAACACTTGTATCCAAATAAATTAAAATATTTTGCATTGGGTGAGTATCCATTCCATAGTTCAAAAGGTATGGAATTTGTACCTTTCTTGACTTGTACTCGGTTCAAGGTATAGGCAGTTGGACTTAAAACTTCTCTCCACTATTTTAAAGAAACATTCTTCTCCATCATCAGTGTTTTAGAAAAATCCATTACAAATATGTTCCTCCTTTCAGTAATCCCATTTTGTGTAGGTGTCTTAGATGCAAAATTTTGTCTCTTGATTACTCTATCATTACAAAATATCTCAAACCCATTTGATGTAAATTCTCCACCTCTGTCAAATCTCAAACATTTCAAGCTCTTTCCAGTCTCCTTTTCAAATCTTGCTAGATACCACTTAAATATTTTAAAAGCATCGTATTTTTGTTTTAAAAACATAATCATCATCATTCTAGAAGAATCAACAACAAATAGGATAATGTACTTGTCACCTGTGTATCTTTTCACATCAATTAGTCCACACAAATCAATATGAACTAATTCTAGAAATTCTTTTGAGTGAGGCTTACTTTAAAAATAGATTTTGTCATCTTGCCTAACTGATATTGTTTGCAAATCAAATCATAAAGTTTCTTTAGTTTTGGCAAACCTCTGACTCTTTTCATGTTACTAATGTTGACTAAGTTATCAAAGTTAACATGACATAACATCTTTTGTCATATCCAAATATCATCAAATTTACAACAAGTTGCATCATTCATGTCAAGATAAAACACATTACCTCTAGTCTGATCTCCATTTCCAATTAGTTTTCCATTAGTGTCATAGATCTTTTCTTTCTTTTTATCAAATTCAAATTTGCAACCTGAACTATTCAATTGTGACACACTCAAAAAGTTATAGTTAAGTCCTTCTAGATTGTAAGCATTGTCACACATGATATTTTCTATCAATTTGATTGATCCTTTACCTTTTATCATATAGGGTGCATCATTACCAAATCTAACACTATTTCCATTGTTGTACTCGAGGGTAATAAACTTACTTTTATCTCCAGTCATGTGATGTGAACATCCACTGGAAATGATCCATCTATCACTTTTGTTCACATAAGATATCAATGTAGTTTCCTCATCTTCATCAGAATCATCTTTCATAGCAACATGCATAACTTCATCATCATGGTCATCATATCCATCTTTTGTTTCCTCTTTAGAAATGTAGAAAGACTTCTTTCCTTTTTCTTTATAATCTTTTTTGTTCTCATCTCTTCTACCTCTTTATTTATCTCCACTTCTATTGTTCTTCTTCTCTAGACACCTAGGAACAATATGACCAACCTCATTACAATTAAAACACATGATAGGTAGCTTACCTTTGTATTTCCCTTTACCTCTATGAAATATCTTAGCCACCAATGCTTCAAGCTCTTTTACATCATCATCATCTATATCACTATCACTATATACATGCTTGATCTTTTTCTTTTTCTCTTTAGGTTCTTTCAATGTCAATTTAGCTTTGAAAGAAGATTCAACATTTTTAGTTTTGAAATTATCAAAATTAGAAAGTTCAAAAGTAGTGAGTCTACCCATCATTCCTTCAAGGGTTAGATTACTACTAGGAACACACCTTAGTTCTTGTATGGTAGAGAATCTAATAGCATAGATAGGTAGTAGGGTTCTCAATACTTTGATGATCATACTCTCATCTTCAATAACACCATTTGCTCCTCTAATAGAATTCACAACATCTTTGATTCTTGTAAAATACTGGACTATAGTCTCACCTTCTTGCATTCTCATGTTATCAAAATTTCCTCTTAGACTTTCAATTCTAGCTCTTAAAACATTCTTATCTCCTCCATAGATCATCTCTATAGCATCTCACATCTTCTTAGTAGAATTATGTCCTTTGATATCATCAAACTTTAAGTAGCTTAGGGAAAAGGCAAGCTCTAACATTGCCTAATTGTGTTCTTTCTTCTTTTTAAGATCATTAGAAGTAAGAGCTCTAGTAGGATCAACATGTTCAGTGGTGATGGTATATTGTGTAGTCTCAAAGACCTCCTAGATGTAGCTTCATCAAAATTTTCCATGCAGGAAAGTTTTCCTTGTTTAGTTTGGGCACCTCCTTTTTTTACATCTTGATCTTTAGCTTTTAGTACTTTCAAACTATTTCCTCACAAGCACCAATGCTCTGATACCAATTGTTGGAATTCTTTAGTATAACTGAGAGAGGGGGTGAATTATTTATCCAAGGTCCAAATGTACAAATAAAACTTTTCAATGCTTAGCAAATTCATATCCATAAAACCATGTGATGCATGCATCCATTAGATCATCCAATACCTTAACTTAGTAGGTCACAATCCTAGGTCAAAATAACTTTACAAAAATGTAAACATGAAATACTAAAAACTCATTCACACAATTTGACACAAGGATTTTACATGAAAACCCAATTTGGGAAAAACCACTAGTAACATGCTAACCAATTTCACTCTTTTGAAGTGATGCCATGTTAAAGGCCAACCTTGTTAAAGGTTACAAACCACACTATTAAATGTGACCTGGTTAAAGAATTTCAATCACCCTACAAGGAGTGATCCTTTTTAGAGGACTTTATAACATTCCATTAGAATGTCACCCTGTTAAAGGATTTACAAATGACTATTAGGTCAACCTTAATCCAAAGGACATATCCAGACTAATATAGTTGTTAGAAAGTAATAACAAGACTTGATCTGATAATAAAATACAACTCACTTGCAAATTATAGATCTCTAGTTTAGTCCTACATTCTACTTGTCATTCATTCTCTTCATCTTTGATAGCTTGTTCACCCTTCAAGCATTCAACCTCTTAAGCCTTCTTGCTTTGTATGTCAATTACAGTATCTTCTAATCAGCCACCATATGAAGCAACACCCTAGACTTCTTGTCTTCATTAGGTTCTCATACATGAAAACCTTTTCTTCTAGCCTACTATCTCTATACATAGAGAATTTAGATCTTTTTTCATTTAACCACAATTGTCCATCTTAGGGTTAGGTAAGATTCAATGAATCTACCCACTTTTCCATTTTAGCTCCTCTAGAAACTTCTGCTACAATCTTCCTTGAATTTTCCTCAAAATGGTTTATCATCAATTCTATGCCACCATCTTATCATATTTATCTTCCACACGCTTCGCATAATTTGAGAAATCAAATTAATCAGATCGGATTTGACAAATCTTTGATTTAACACTTTTTGTTGTCACTTGGCATCTACACTTTTTACTCAGTAATAACAATATTTTGATGCTCGAACAATAATGGGTTTCTTGGCACCAATTAAGTCTTCTTAGCTCAATCATTACTATTATTTCCTTGATGCTTGAAACTTACTAAATTTTATTGACGCTCGGCATATACTAACTTTCTGCTTGGCCTAAACTAGAATTTTATCGACTTACACTATTTACTCAGCTAGGCTTGGCAAACACTTTTTATGAAAACACTTCTTGGCTTAGCTAAAGTAAAAATTTACTTTAGCCTTAAGTATTTCAACAATACATAATATTATCAATGTCTTACTTGGTCTTAGTGCTCCTTTTATACACTAAATGACTCAACCTTTCTCTAAGTTCTCTTGTTACCTTCTCTTTTCAAATCCTTTCCATCAATCAAACAAATGATAGCATTCAAATCAAAAAAAAATTGTCTTACCAGCAAGTAGCAATTTTGACATCATTGACAAAATAATGATTTTTCTATGATAGGTTCTACACTTCAAACAATCTCATTTCAATAATGCATAGTCTTAACTGACCAAAAGAGTGGAAGAATAAAGACTTGAAGTTTATGTCGAGTGATCTATTTATGTCAAGTGATGCTAACATCAAACAAGTGCTAGTATAAGTTAAGAAAATATAGTGTTGATTGAGCATCAGTATTGACTAGGTGTTAATATCAATACCAAGCAAAAAAGTTAGTAGCGATCAAGTAATCCAACATTGACTGAATTGTCTGAACATAGTGTTGGCTAACGAACAAGATTTGATAGAAGATTCAAAAATTATGATTTCTAGCTGACACACTTGATTTCTTAGAATATGTAAAGCATGTGGTAGATAAGGATGGATGACCTGGAGCATTTAATTTAATAGAAACCATGTTTGAGTGTTCGTATGCAAAAATTCAAGGCAAAGTTTGGAGACGTTTCTAGAAGAGAAAAAAGGAGACAAAATTATTGGAAATATAAAGGAGTAACTGAGAGGGGAGAAGTGAATCAGTTACTACAAAAATAAATCCAACATCCCTTTAGATGTCAGTATAAAACAAACTCTAAAAATTGAAATGTTGTTGATGTTTGGTAAACACATATAGTATATTGTAACTCAGTAAATACTGAATGTACTTGGTAATAAATTAATTTTGCAGATCTTAAGATGTTATCAGTGATTATCATTACTTTATCTTAATCACAAGCATAAAATAAATAGCATGAACACATATGACACCAAGATTTAACATGGAAACACAATTTGGGAAAACCACCAATTGTAACTAGTTACTATTTTTCACTCTTCTGAAGTGAGCCCTGTTGGGAGCCAACCCTGTTAATGATTACAAAACACATTGTTAGGTGTGACCTTGTTAAATTATTTAATCACTCTATTAGGAGTGGCCTTGTTAGAGGTCTTTTAGACAATTCAATGGAACTGCCACCTTGTTAGAGGATTTACAAATAGTTATTAAGTCGACTCTGTTAAGAGATATAGATCACTACTACAATGGTTAGAGAGTAACAATGAGATAACCTAATTTAGATGCAACTAAATTGTAGATTATAGATCTCTTTTCTTGCTTTTACATGATCCTTCCTGATCAAATATATCCTTTCAGCTCCTCAAACACATCTTTCTAACCTCTAGATGTGCTTCCTTAGAGCAATCTTAAAATCTTCAACAATGATCTTTTTCACACTCTACACACTATCTCACAACTTGACCTTATACTTATATCCTTCTTATTGTCAAGTCGGCTAGAATAAAACTTATAATAATTAACATTCATCCTCTTAGTCGGTATGAATCAATAGATAAATTAATTAAGCTCAGTACATCAAAATAGGAAATTCCTTTGTTAGCCGACCCAGCTCAGTAGACACTAACTCATAAATGATTTCTAGTTTTAACCAATAGAAGCTTGGTTAACACTGCAAACTTGCAATGATCCTTTGGTAAGCAAGTGAACTTAGTTAACACTGATTCAGTCCAACCTTTCCTTCATTAACTAAGTGAGTTCAGTTAACACTCATCTTCTACAGACTTTCCTTTGATGCCTGAGTGAACTCGATAGAAACTATCTTCTGAACAGGAACACTCAGTAGACACTAAAAATTATCTTCATTGTCTATGTGAGTTCGATATGCACTAACTGATAATTGATATAAAAATTTTGTAACATCAAAGACAACACACAATTAATCAATTGTATCTAGCAATCTCCCTCTTTGGCATTAATGGAAACACAACATGTCATAACACAATGAAATTTTGAGAACAAGACTCCCTTTGTCAATGTGAACTCTTCAACTTCTCCCTTTGTCAAAAAACTTCTGTCTACCAAGTTCACTCTCCCTCTTTGACATCTCTTCATAGAAATTTTTCCTCTTTATAATAACAAAAAAAATTTGAGAGATATGATAGTAAACTTCTCCCTCTTTGAAAACACATGCCAAAGACAACAATTCTAATAATATCAATATACCTTAAGTACTAATTCATTTGCAATATTCCCTTGTCAATACTGCATCAACTATTTGATCTTAAACTTGGTCTAGTTGATGCATCACTAAACTTCATTCATTGAGCTTCAGATAGGGGAATGACCCCTAGCTTACCTCTTAGATACAAAAATGCATCCTTAGGTAATGGCTTGGTGAATATGTCTACAATTTGCTCTTTTGTATTTACATATTCCAATCTAACTTCTTTATCTTGCACTAATTCTCTTAAGAAGTAATATTTTATAGCAATGTGCTTTGTTTTGGTATGATTCACTAGATTCTTTGATATATTGATTGCATTGGTGTTATCACAATATATGACTATTGGATCTTTGATCTCTACTTTCATTCCTTCCAACAGTTGTTTGAACCAAACAATGTTAGAACAATTGACTATTGCTACCACATATTATGCTTCTATTGTGAATTGAGAGATACAATTTTGTTTCTTACCTATCCAAGACACTAGTCTTTTACCAAGAAAGAATTCTCCATCACTAGTGCTTTTTCTATCATCAAGACTTCCTACCCAATCAGCATCAGTAAATACTTTTAAGTCTAGATTGCCTCTGAGTTTGTACCATAAGCCATAGTCTTCAGTACTTTTTAGATATCTCATGATTCTTTTAATTACCATCATTTGGTTTTCTCTAGGATTTTCCAAGGATCTTGCCATTGTACCAACTGCTAAGGAAATGTCAAGCCTTCTATGTACTACATATTGTAATTTCCCAATCATTAGTCTATATGTGGTCTAATCTACTTCTTTGGAATTGTCATTTTTGGAAAGCTTATGTCTAGTAGACATAGGGGGTTCCAACTGGTCTTGAATCTTCCATTCCAAATTTCTTTAGTATCTCTTTGATGTATTTGGATTAAGTGATGTAGATACCATTCTTCTTCTGTTGAATCTATAATCCAACAAAGAATTTTATTTCTCCAAACATAGACATTTCAAATTCCTTTCTCATTTCTTCTTAAAATCTTTTGTACAAGTCTTCATTTCATGTGAATAATGTGTCATCAACAAATATTTTTGCCAACACAATCTTTTTGTCTGGTCCTTCTTTGATATACATGCTACTATTATCAGTTGTTCTTTAAAAATCAATCTATATCAAATAGTTATGTAGTCTTTCATACCAAGCTCTAGGATCTTGGTTGAGAACATATAGTGCTTTAAGTTATTTGCAAACCATGTCCTTTTTGTTAGGATCTACAAAACCTTCAAGCTGTTCAATGTAGATTTTCTCATCAAGAATTTCATTCAAGAATGTAGATTTAACGTCCATTTGATACACTTTAAATCCTCTGTGTGTTGCACATGCAAATGGAGATCTAACACTTTATAATCTTGCAACTGGTGCAAAAGTTTTCACATAATCAATACCTTCTTCTTGAGAATAACCTTTACATGCCAGTCTTGTTTTGTTTCTAGACTCTTTTCCATCTTCATTCAGCTTGTTTATGAATACCCACTTGATACCAATTACATTTTTATCCTTGGGTCTAGGAACAAGAGTCCAAGTTTTGTTCTTCTCTATTTGTTCTATCTATTCATTGCTTGCTTCAACCCAACTTTCATTAATTAATACATCTTTAATATTTCTTGGTTCAAATTCAGCAAGTAAACATGTACCTTTCAATTTACTTCTTGTCATTGTTCCATCATATTTGTCTCCAATGATCTAATTGGGTGCATGATGCCTTTTGACATATCTTTCTAAAATAGGTTCCTTGGATTTTTTGTGAGTTCCACTATTTTCATTATGGACTTCAGAATTAAGCTCAGGTTCTACTATTTTTGACTTGAGTCCTTCAAAATGTAACTCAATTTGCACTTCCTGCAACTTGATAACCATTGGAGATTTAGGGGACTCGTGAGATGAAGTCTCCTTTCTTTCAAATAGATTTGGCAATGTATCAGGTTCATAGTAGACAAATCTTTTGTAATCCTCTAGCTCCTTTGTGCTTTCTTCTTTACTCTTTTCTACAAACTCATCAATTCTCACATGTGCACTTTCTATGATCTTATGAGTAGACATAGTCAAACATTTGTATGCTTTACTTCTATAGGAGTATCCTAGAAATATGCCTTCATCACCTTTTACATCAAATTTTCCTTTTCTAGACTCTTTCAAGATATAACATTTGCTACCAAATACCTTCAAGTAACTTACATTAGGTTTGTAGCCATACCATAGTTCATAGGGAGTTTTGTTTGAGTCTTTCTTCAACTAAACTTGATTCAAAGCATGAATTTCAATGTTGATAGCTTCCTTCTAGTATTTGATAGCAACATTATTTTCTATCATCAGTGTCCTTGCACAATCCATGATGGATCTATTTCTTCTTTTAGCTATACCATTCTGTTGAGGTGTACCAGGATTTGATACTTGTCTTTTGATTCCTCTTTCAATGTAGAAGTTATTGAATTCATTGGAGATGAATTCACCACCTCTATCTAATCTTAAGCATTTTAATCTTTTTCTAGTTTCTTTCTCTACTCTTGCCAAATACAATTTGAATTTCTCAAAAGCTTGAACTGATTTTTATTTTAGATACATCACAGTCATCATTCTAGAGAAAAACTTTTCTCCACTGTAACTCTCTATTCCAATGGGTCCGCATAAGTATCCTAAAACTAGTCTTTCCTATTTTACCAATTTGGCAATTCTTGCACAAATCAAGATCAGGGTTCTTCAAACTAGGAATACCTCTTACTCTTCTGTGTTGTCTTATCTTGACCAAATTATCAAAGCTTACATGACATAGTCTCCTATGCCATAACCAACTTTCTTTTACTTGAGCAATAAAATATTAGCATTCACCAAGATCAAGATAAAATAGATTACCTTTTATTTGCTTGCCTGATCCAACCTAATTTCCTTTGTCATCCAACAGTTTTGCCTTACCATTCATGAATTCTACTTTGAATCCAATGTTTTTCAACTATTCCACACTCAATATATTATGCTTTATTCCTTCAACCCAATAGGCATTATCACAAATTAGTTCATTGGTTAATGATATACGACATTTTCCCTTTATGCAATAGGGTTTATTGTTACCAAATCTTACACTTCCTCCATCGTAATATTCAAAATGTTCAAACTTTGATTTATCCCTAGTCATATGGTGTGAATATCCATTATCTATAATCCATGTATCAATTTTGCTAACATGAGAGATAACTGCCATCTTATCTCCTTCATCATCAAATTCATCTTTTGCAGCAATATACACCATTTCATCTTCACTATCATCAAAATCTTTAGCCATAAAACAAGTTTTCTTACCTTTGTCCTTGTAGTTCTTGCGACTTTTAAGTTCCTTCTTGCCTTTGTACTTGTGACTTTTCTTCTCATCCTTGCTTTCTCTATTTGGACACCTAGTAGAGATATGACCAATTTCGTCACAAGAAAAAGAAATTAGGGGGATTTTACCTTTGTACTTTCCTCTACCTTTTGAATACTTCTTTGCAAGTAGGGCTTCAACAATTTCAAGATCACTATCAGAACTTCCTTTAGTTTCTTCCTCACTTCCTAATTGATTTTCCTTTGATTTATTGCTCTTTTCCTTAAGTGAGAGTTTGGCTTCAAATGCAAACTCAATATTCTCCAAAATAGGAACATAGTTATCATAGTTATCTAGTTCATAAGCTATCAATCTTCCAACTAGAGAATCCAAGGTTAATTTGTTATTTGGATCACATATCATTTCTTGAATAGAAAACACTCTAATTGCATAGATAGGAAGAAGAGTTATGAGTATCTTTCTTATAAAAATTGCCTCCTAAATGTATCCTCTAGATGCTTTGATTGCACTAACACTAGCCTTGATTCTTTCCACATATTTTGCAATATTCTCATCTTCCCTCATCTTCATTTGATCAAATTATCCTCTGAGACTTTCTGCTTTGGTTCTTCTTACGTTGTCATCACCTCCATAAATATCTTTCAGTTTGGTCCACATTGCATGAGTAGATTTACACTCTTTTACCTCATAAAATTTAGCATAGTTGAGAGCAGATGCAATATCAATCATCATGATGTTATGGTTCTTCTTCTCAACAATATCTTCAACTGATAATGTTCCAATAGGAGTTTTGTATTCAATATTAAGATACTTTCAACTTGAATCATTAATAGTAGCTAGATGTAACCTCATAAGTCCTTGCCATGCTACAAAATTTTCCCTGTTGAGTTTTGGAATCTTTCTTTTTGTAAGACATCTTGATCTTTAGCTTAGGTACTTGAAACCTTCTCTACAAGCACCAAAATCTCTGATACCAATTGTTGGAAATATAAAGGAGTAGCTGAGAGGGTAGAGGTGAATTATTTACTACAAAAATAAAACCAAGATCCCTTTAGATGTCAGTACAAAAAAAACTCTGAAAACTAAAATACTTTTGATGTTCGGTAAACACATATAGAACATTGTAACTCGATAAATAGTAAATGTACTCAGTAATGAATTAACTTTTTAGATCGTAAGATGTTATCAATGATTATCATTACTTTATATTAATCACAAACATAGAAGAAATAGAATGAACACATATGACACAAAGATTTAACGTGGAAACCCAATTTGGGAAAACCACCAATTGTGACAAGTTATTGTTTTTCACTCTTTTGAAGTGAGCCCTGTTAAGATCCAACCCTGTTAAAGGTTAAAAAACACATTGTTAGGTGTGACCCTATTAAAGGATTTAATCACCTTGTTAGGAGTGGCCTCCTTAGAGGTCTTTTAGATAATTTAATGGAACTGCCACCTTTTTAGAGGATTTACAAACAGTTGTTAAGCCAACTCTGTTAAGAGATTTAGATCACTGCTACAATGGTTAGAGAGTAACAATGAGATGACCTAATTTAGATGTAACTAAATTGTAGATTACATATCTCTTTTCTGGCTTGTACGTGACACTTCATTATTGAATATATCATTTCAGCTCCTCAAACACATCTTTCTGACCTCCAGATTCACTTCCTTAGAGAAATCTTCAATAATGATCTTTTTCACACTCTACACACTATCTCACAACTTGAACTTATATCCTTCTCATTATCAATTTGGCTAGAATACAACTTAGAACAATTAACATTCATCATCTTAGTTGGCTTGAATCAATAGATAAATTAATTAAGCTCAATACATCAAAATAGGAAATTCCTTCGTTAGCCAACCCAGCTTGGTAGACACTAAGTCATAAATGATTTCCTGTGTTAACCAATAAAAGTTCAGTTAACACTACAAAACTTGCTATGATCCTTTGGTAACCAAGTGAACTCGATTAACATTGATTCCATCCAACCTTTCCTTCATTAACTGAGTGAGCTTGATTAACACTCATCTTCTACAAACTTTCCTTTGATACCCAAGTGAACTCAATAGAAACTATCTTCTAAATAGGAACACTCAGTAGACACTAAAAACTATCTTCACTATTTGAGTGAGTATGCACTGACTAATAATTGATATGCCATTTTTGTAACATCAAAGACAACACATAATTAATCAATTGTATCCAACAAAAATGATCAAAGGATTTAATGAATTTGACCTAATCTTAAGATCTACGATAATGTTTAAGTGGAAAAAGATCATAATTACCTATTTAAGGAGGTACAAAGGCTAACCTAAAAGATGTTGGAACAGTCTTGGATGTTATTGATTGGTGAACCTAAGCAGAAGGTTGAGAAGAGTTGTGAAGAATTGAAGTGTGATTGCTTGAAGGAGTGCCAAGAAGACCAAAGATAGCAATGACAACAGAGGCCAGTTAGTGGATCAACATGTGAATCAAACTATGATTTGTATTTGAAAAGTGAGTTGTATTTGTTAGATCAAACATGTTGCTACTTTCCAACCATTGTATCAGTATTGAGATCCTTTAAATCAAGGTTGACCTAATAATCATCTATAAATCCTTTAATCAAGGTTGCATTCTAATGGAATGTTCTAAAGTCTTATCATAAGGTCAATCCTAACAAAGTGACTAAATCCTCTAATAGGGTCACATCTAATAGTGTGTTTTGTAAACTTTAACAGGGTTGGCTCCTAACAAAGCTCACTTAAGAAGAGCAAAAAATTGGTGACATGTTACTGGTGATTTTTCCCAAATAGGGTTTCCACATTAAATCATGTTTTCATACTTGTGTGGATGTCATCTAAGATGTTTTACTATTAATATTTTACATTATGCAAGTTTGATAAATATTAGGATAGTGGACTACAAGTTTATGTTGTTGATTATTTACTATAGAGACCAAGCTATTGAATGTTTAGATCTGAAGTATTTGAGGTGATTAAAAGTTCAATTGGTACACTAGGACCTTGAATAAATGATTCACATCCCCTCTTAGTTATTATAAATCATTCTAACAGTATGAATTGACAAAATAGTGATTGAAGTTAAGAAAAATAGTTTTAGCTGATTGAAGGCAATGGCCAAGTGAAATGGAGACCAAACTATAGTAGCAATTGAGTTCAACAAAAGTCAAGTGAGCCAATGTAAGTTGAGTGAGATAGATTAGTAGAGACTAAGATGACTAAGTTAGAGAAAATAGTGATGACCAAGTGTCAAAAAATTAACAATTTGTGAAAGAATCAAGATTTGAGGTTGAGACAGTTAGATTTATGAATTGGTCAAAATGTGTACAAGATAAGGATTAATGAGCTAGCATATTTAATGTATCAATTGATTTTGTTAAGCAATCTAAGGAAAGGATTCAATAAGAAGTTTCTTGAAGTTTTTAGAGAAAAACAAGAAGAAGGAAAAAATGATGGATAGATTCATTGAATCTAATCAAACCCTAAGATTTGTAGTTATGTTTAAGTGTCAAAAGATTAAATCTATCTATTTGTGGTTGTTGGAATAGAAAATTTGTGGAGAACTTGTGAAGAAAAAATTTGTAGAAGAAAAGTGAAAAATTGGTGAAAGAGTGATTGCTTGAAGGGTTGTTATGCGTATCAAAGATCAAAGCAGGAGAATGTGATAAAGTCTAGTCAATGAACCAAGAATGAGCTAAATGGAGATTGGAATTTATGAAGTGAGTTACATTTTACCAAATCAACCTAGTCATTACTTTTTAACCATTATAGTAGTAAAATCCTTTAATCAGGGTTGAGCTAATAGTCATATTGTAATCATTTTAGTCAAGGTGGCATTCTTATAGAATGCTCTAAAGTCCTCTAACAAGGTCACTCCTAATAGGGTGATTAAATCCTTTAATAAAGTCACACCCAATAGTGTGTTTTGTAACCTTTAACAGGGTTGGCTCTTAACCAAGCTCACTTCAAAAGAGTGAAAAGTGGTAGCATGAAACTTGATGGTTTTTCCTAAATTGGGTTTCACATTAAATCTTAGTGCCATACATGTGTGAATGTTATTTTCATGTTTCATATTATTTACGGTTATATGTTTCTATTATTCAACATATACCAAATAGAGAGCTAAGAGATCATATGATAAGTTGGATTACTGATGAATTCCTATATTGGCCAAGTGGATTTAAGAATTTGAATAATTTATTTGTAGTTGTTAAAATGAATTGGCACATCTAGATATGAGGATAATTGATTGAACCCCACCCCCAATTATTCTAATCATTCCAACAATTGGTATCAGATATTTTGGTGCTTGTAAGAAAATTTTGAAGGGACTTAAGCTAAATATCAAGATGTATAAGAGAGAGGCACCGAAGTTGAACAAAGTGAATTTCCTAGCATGGAAATATCTGATGAGATTGCATCTATATGGAGTTGGATATTTTTCACTATACTACTTGGACAATGAATACATATAAGTTCCTAGACCATTAACAATTGAACAAATCAAAGAGAAGTAGGAGCACAATCAAATGATGATAGATCTGGCATCTTCCCTAAGTTATGTTGAATTTGATGATGTGAAGGATTGCACTACTACAAAGAAAATGTGGGATAATTTTGCATAAATTCATGGAGGGGAAAAAAATGTGTTAAGGGCTAAAGTTGAAGCTTGAGACGCAAGTTTGATGACATGAGAATGAAAGAAGGAAAAAGTATTGAACAATATTATGGCTGAATCAAAGAGGTTGTGAATGAAATTAGAGGTGTTGGAGAAAACATATCTAAAGAAATTGTGATAAGAAATCTATTAAGAACTTTACTTCCTATCTATGTCATTAGAGTATCTGCAATACAAGAACTGAGATGTACACTTGGTAATGATCTGACCTTGGATAGTCTAATTGGTAAACTCATGCATTTGGATTTTCTAAGAAGTGTCTACCATTTAATGTGAAAGGTAAATGATCTATTATATTGAATGACAAGATCAAATGTATTTACTATGAACTATTTTAGAAAGAGGTGCACCATAGACTTGTGTGAGTTCCAGTGGAATAAAATTTTGGTCTACAGTTCTAGATGTATCATGAAGACTTGAATTTTCATCTACTTTCAAATTTATTTGAGAATTGGAAACTTAGAAGTCATTTTTCTCATTGTAGAGTAAAAGAGACATTGTTTTTTGCCCAATTTAGTCAAGAAATGTGTTGATTGAATTATTATGATTAATTACTAGTTTGTACCATATTATTTATTATTGTATTGTATTCTATATGTTTTCTACTCAACACTTGTACAATATAATTTTTTGATGTAATTTACTTTATAATTAGGTCTCATATTGAGTTGAACTTATAAGTGTTAGATACATGTAAAAATAAATGAATTCATGTGTTCACATGTATGAGAGTTAATGGAGAGAATGTTTTGATGTGAAACTTGTTGGGTGGATATTTTGCAACCGACAGTTTTGTGAAAATCCAATTGCAAAATAGGTAGACCAGACACAACATATGAGACAAAATCTCTCCTACTTTAAAGGGAAGGCTCCCCCTTCTTTTTGTTCCTTGGATCAACTCAAGGTAAGCAATAAGTTGAGAGATTTGTAAGGTGTGTCACATTCTTTCCTCTTAACTTTTAGGAAAGAATTTTCTTACCCGTTGAGCATATAATGGGAAAGATGAAATATATAACTATATTTCTATCTAGCAGCTAGAAATGGTGATATTGATAAACCAACACTAACTGAATGGTTGATTGAAATAATATTGGTTTGGCTCTAAGCCATGTTTTTCTAATTTTAAGAAAAATCACTACCATTAGGGCGCAAAGACTTCCAGAAGTAGATGATCTCATTCTATAACTTATTTTTAGTTTTTATATATTTTATAAGAAAAATCTTTACCATTGGAGCGCAAAGACTTCTAGAAGTAGGAAAATTCTAACTATTTATTCATGAATATGAGATGGTAACACAAGCTATAGTGAAAGATTCTAGTCTATGTATTACCACAACCACTTGATGCAGGAGCATCCAGAGGTATAAGGGCAATCCTGTGTCACCCAAAAAAATGTACTTAGACTTAGTTTTGTTTCATGTCTTTACATTTTTGGATACCCATTTGGCTCAAATAAAGGTTCCAACTCTCATAGTTCAACTATCAGTGCATTTGAAAATTCCAAAAAAATAGGAACATGTATTTGGGCCATCATTTCGGTAAACTAGAAGGTGTGAATTGGTCAGATGAATGTAATCATGATTTAGAGCATTCTAGAAAAAGAATCAAGTCAATAGGCCCCACGGTTTGAAAGTTATTGTAGTTTTTTGAGTTTTGGAGACCTCCTAAGAATGCTTCAAAGTCAAGTTTGGGCATTAAATGACCTCGAAAAGGGTTGAAAAATGGGGGACGAGCAAAGCTGGTCCATAGGACTATAGAGCACTTCGAGAGCTTTTTGAAAATGTAAATGGTTCGTCAATCGGAGCTACGGTTCAAAAGTTATGCCTCCCGAAAGTTCGATTACCGTTTCTGGATTCTTCTAGATTTGCACCGACTTCTAACGCAGCTTCTGAAACCTTCTATTTCGTCGGTGGATGCCTACTAGCACTTTCTAGAATGTACTCCTAGTCCTTAACCCTTCGGGGTCTATTTAAGGAGATTTTTGGCATTGTAAAAGGTAGTTCGGAGTGGAGTTTGAGAGGAGGTACTAAAAGGAGAAATTATCTCCAGATTTATGCTATTGTAAGCCCGTAGGGCATGTTTTGAAGTTTATTTTCTCTGCACTATTTGTACTAGCTTATTTTCTCAGTTAATAAAATTTTCCCTTTCTGTTGGTTCCATTCTGTTGTTGGGTTGTGTCCCCATCAAGTGGTATCAGAGCGGGTTTTCCTGAGTGTGTAGAGAGAGCGCCGACTGTGAGGCAGTTTGCACCAAGACTGTGTGGTTGTGGGTTTGAGTTAGAAGATGCCTCCACGAAGAGAGTGTGGTGAAAGGGCCAGAGCTATTGATCTTAAGGAGGTTAGAGCCCTCCAGAGGCAGGTACAAGCATTGCAAGAGGAGCTTCGTAGAGGAGAAAATGTTGCCGCAGGTGACAATAGTGAGGATGACAATGAAGAGGAAGTAATGGGACCAAAAGAGGAAGTTGATAGGGAAGTTCTGAATCCTATAGAGGAAAGGCTCTTTAGGGCCATTACTAAGTTTGGGAAAAGACCTACAATTGAAGTGGGTATATTTTCAGGAAATTTGAAACCAGATGAGTTGATCGATTCGATCAATGAACTGGAAGAATACTTTGAGTATGAGGATATAAGGGACCCAGATAGGGTTAAGTTTGCAAAGGCCAAACTAAAAGGCCATGCCAAAATTTAGTGGCAAGAGGTTCAACTAGAAAGACTTAGAAGAGGAAAGGAGAAGATCACAAGATGGGATCGCATGGTGGACAAATTGAAGAAGCAGTTCATTCCTGTGGACTACGAGCTTGATCTGTTTAAGAAGATGCATGGGTTAAAGCAAGCAGGAAGATCAGTCCAAGAATATACAGAGGATTTTTACCAACTCTTGATTAGAGTGGGGCATGCAAAAGCAAATAAGGAGAAGGTTGCTCGTTATATCAGTGGATTGCGACCTAGCATCCAAGAGGAATTAAGTCTGGTAAGAATGACCAGCATTGAAGAGGCAGAGGCGTACCAATTTTCCCTACGAGTTGAAGAGAAGCTGAATAAAAGGTTTGAAGGAATACAAAGAGGGCGTGGTAAAGGAGGAAGGGGAAGTGGTAGATTATCTGGAGGCCGCAATGAAACCCAAAAGAAAAATGAAGATGTGGGTACTAGCAGAAACCAAAGGAATGAGGGTTTCAACCGCTCCCATGATCAAAACTTTGGAAATCAAAGAGGAAGAGGTAGAGGACGTGCACAAGGAAGAGGAGGCTTTCGTGGTACCTATTTCCATTGCAATGAAGAAGGTCATCATGCCTTTGAATGCCCTCAACGACAAGGAAGGACAGATAGGAGAGTTGAGGGCCAAGCTAGGGTTGCTCATGTGGATGAGGATGCACAATCATCACATTCAGAGGATGCAGAAAGAGGAGAGACCTTGGTAAATGAAAGAGTCCTACTAAGTGGTGAGAATGAACTAGGAAAACGAAGGAGTTTGTTTCGTACCAGATGCAAGTGTGAGGATAAATGTTGTGACGTGATCATTGATGGTGGTAGCACTGATAACTTGGTATCAGAAGAGATGGTCTCTAAGATAAAGCTCAAGAGGGAGAAACATCCCCAACCCTATCGAATTTCTTGGGTAAAAGATGATCATAAGGTCCTGGTAAGTGAATAATGTTTAGTAAAATTCAAAATTGGAAGTTACCATGATGAAGTTCTCTGTGATGTTATTTCAATGGATGTTTTCCATCTATTGTTGGGTAGACCATGGCAGTTTGATAGACATGCAATACATGATGGACATGCAAACACATACTCTCTGACAAAGGATGGAGTTTGCCACAAATTGAAGCCCATGAAAAAGGAAGGTGAAAAGGTATGTAGCAGTGCTAGGATTTGTCTTGTTGATGGAAGGAAGTTTTTAGATGGCATGAAACATCAACATATGTGCTATGCTTTGATTCCTAGGAAAGATAAAGAAGGTAGTAGTGAAATACCATTTGAAGTTTTAGATTTACTAGGGGAATTTGGAGATATTATCTCTGATAATGTTCCAGATGGATTGCCACCAGAAAGGCAAATCAGTCATCAGATAGATCTAATTCCAGGAGCTAGTTTTCCTAACAAGGCTGCTCATAGGATGACTCCTACTGAAACAGAGGAGCTAAATAGACAGGTTCAGGAGTTGTTGAGGAAGGGCTTGATTCGAGAGAGCCTAAGTCCATGTGCAGTACCTACAGTACTTGCACCAAAGAAGGATGGAGAGTGGAGGATGTGTACAGATTCTCGAGCTATAAATAGGATAACCATCAAGTATCGGTTTCCTTTACCAAGGATGGATGATCTTATGGACTGCTTGAGTAGAGCTCAGTACTTCACAAAGATAGATCTGAAGAATGGCTATCATCAGATATGGATTTGAGAAGGAGATGAGTGGAAAATAGCCTTCAAGACCAAGGAGGGTCTTTATGAGTGGTTAGTCATGCCCTTTGGATTGACGAACGGCCCAAGCACCTTCATGCGGCTCATGAATGAGGTACTTAAGAAGTTCTTGGGAAAATTTGTTATTGTCTATTTGGATGATATTTTAATTTTTAGCAAGACTTTGGAAGAACATTTACTGCATATTCGTAGTGTCCTTGAAAGGCTAAGGGAAGAGAAATTGTTAATTAATCTAAAGAAGTGTGTCTTTGCAAAAAGGGAGTTAGTCTATTTTGGATTTGTTATATCACCTGAAGGTCTCAAAATGGATCTAGAGAAGGTAAATGCCATCTTGGAATGGCCTACTCCAAGGTCTGCTACTGAGGTAAGATCATTTCATGGTCTGGTTAGCTTTTACAGGAAGTTTATTAAGAATTTCAGTGGCATATGTGCACCCCTAATTGATACAATAAGAGGGGATAGAAAAGAGATCAAATGGACTGCAACAGCTACGAGAAGTTTTGAATTGCTGAAGAAGAAGGTGACTGAACAGCCTGTGTTGGCACTTCCAGATTTTAGAAAAGTATTCCAAGTGGATTGTGATGCTAGTGGTAGTTCTATTGGGGTTGTATTAAACCAAGAAGGTAAGCCTATTGCATATTTTAGTGAAAAATTGAATGATGCAAAGAAGAAGTATTCTGTTTATGATCAAGATTTTTATGCAATAGTTCAGGCCTTAAAGAAATGGAGGCATTATTTATTGCCAAAGGAATTTGTTTTGTATAGTGATCATCAGGCATTACAGTACCTAAATAGCCAAGGTAAATTGAATCAGAGGCATATGAAGTGGGTAGAATTCTTGCAGAGTTATACATTTGTGTTGAAGCATAGAAATGGAAAATCTAGCAAGGTTGCAGATGCACTAAGTAGGAGACAGTTGTTGCTTACAACAATGCAGGTTGAAGTAGTTGGGTTTGATGAACTCAAGAATTTGTACCCCGAGGATCCTGATTTTGCTGAAGCATGCAAAGCTTGTAAAGAACCTATTGTTGTAGATAGAACCAAGTGGTTAGACTATTTGATTCAGGATGGCATGTTGTTCAAAGGTAGTCAATTGTGCATTCCAAGGAGTTCCATGAGGGAGAATCTGATTAAGGAGAAACACAGTGGAGGGATGGCAGGACATTTTGGTCAGGATAAGACCATTGCCATTCTTAGAGAACATTATTTTTGGCCTCAAATTACACAGGATGTGAAGAAGTTTGTACAGAGTTGCCAGGTTTGTCAAGTTGCCAAGGGCTTTAGTCAAAATACTGGCCTATATCAGCCATTTCCTGTTCCATCAAGGCCATGGGAGGACATAAGTATGGATTTTGTTCTTGGATTGCCAAGGACACAAAGGGGTAATGACTCAGTATTCATGGTGGTTGATAGGTTCTCCAAAATGGCACATTTCATTCCATGCCACAAAACTCATGATGTTGTCCATATTGCAGACTTGTTTTTCAAAGAGGTGGTAAGACTACATGGTCTTCCAAGGAGTATAGTTTCTGACAGAGATACTAAATTTGTGGGGTATTTCTGGAGGACATTGTGGAAGAAGTTGAGAATAGACTTGAAATTCAGTTCCACGCATCACCCATAGACTGATGGTCAAACAGAAGTGGTAAATAGAAGTTTGGGCAATTTACTGAGATGTTTAGTTGGGGATAAGCCCAAGGGATGGGATTTGATTCTACCACAAGCAGAGTTTTCTTATAATAACTCTGTAAATAGGAGTACTAGAAAATCACCATTTCAAATTGTATATGGGAATAGCCCAAGGACTGCACCAGAATTGAGGAAGATAGAACAAGGGGAGAGGACAAGTGCTGAAGCTGAGGAATTTGCTGAACACATCAAGTGTCTACATGAGGAGGTTCAAGCACACATTATCAAGATGAATCAAGAGTATAAAGCTAGGGCTGATCAAAGGAGAAGACATAAGGAATTCCAAGTAGGAGATTTAGTCATGGTACACTTACGAAAAGAAAGATTTCCAGCCGGCACTTGCAACAAGCTGAAAATGAAGAAATTTGGCCCCTGCAAAGTTTTGAAGAAACTTGACTCAGGAAATGCATATGAGGTGGAGCTGCGAGATGGTATTCACATTTCTCCCATTTTCAACATTGCAAATTTAACAGAGTATCATGATGATGGTGCAGATGAGGAGCTGGTTTTAGAGCCATGTCCAATTCCTACTTCTAAGAAGGAGGAGATAGAAGACATTCTAGATCATCGTGTGGGTAGGAGTACCAGAAACAGGCAGTATGAAGAGTATTTGGTCAAATGGAAAGGACAGCCGATCGAGGACTCAACTTGGATTTCAGCAGCTGAGGTTTCCCATTTGGTATTTCCTCTACCATGCATAAAGTGACAGGGTCACTTTTCAATCTACCCTGGGTGTCTAATGCAGGAGCATCCAGAGGTATAAGGGCAATCCTGTGTCACCCAAAAAAATGTACTTAGACTTATTTTCTGTTTCATGTCTTTACATTTTTGGATACCCATTTGGCTCAAATAAAGGTTCCAACTCTCATAGTTCAACTATCAGTGCATTTGAAAATCTCAAAAAAATAGGAGCATGTATTTGGGCCATCATTTCGGTAAACTAGAAGGTGTGAATTGGCCAGATGAATGTAATCATGATTTAGAGCATTCCAAAAAAAGAATCAGGTCAATAGGCCCCATGGTTTGAAAGTTATTGCATTTTTTCGAGTTTTGGAGACCTCCTAAGAATGCTTCAAAGTCAGGTTTGGGGCATTAAATGACCTTGAAAAGGGTCAAAAAATGGGGGACGAGCAAAGCTGGTCCATAGGGCTATAGAGCGCTTCGAGAGCTTTCCAAAAATGTAAACGGTTCGTCAATCGGAGCTACGGTTCAAAAGTTATGCCTCCCGGAAGTTCGGTTACCGTTTCTGGATTCTTCTAGATTTGCACCAACTTCTAACACAGCTTCCAGAACCTTCTATTTGGTCGGTGGATGCCTACTAGCACTTTCTAGAATGTACTCCTAGTCCTTAACCCTTCGGGGTCTATTTAAGGAGATTTTTGGCATTGTAAAAGGCAGTTCGGAGTGGAGTTTGAGAGGAGGTACTAAAAGGAGAAATTATCTCCAAATTTATGCTATTGTAAGCCCGTAGGGCATGTTTTGAAGTTTATTTTCTCTACACTATTTTTACTAGCTTATTTTCTCAATTAATATAATTTTCCCTTTTTGTTGGTTCCATTCTGTTTTTGGGTTGTGTCCCCATCACCACTCCTAGTCAAAGATCCAGCTCTGATTTCTTCTTAACTCACAATGTTCTATTATTGAATGCACAATAATAACATGAATCAAAGACAATAAACACAATTTATAGTCAGACCTTCTAATTTTCTCTATCACAATTGCTTCCAATCAAAGTTTCAAATTGAATTGCTTTTTTTATTCACTTATCTCTCAAATTGGTACTACACAATCAAAGTTATGCTTGCACAAGTTTGGTAGAGCTTTCTTGCATATAAAAAAAGATGATTTTTTCAATGAGGAGCACTCCTTTATATAGGAAAAGGAGTTGAGAAAAAAAGGGAGGAAAAATTGGGAGCACCTTAGCCAACTTTAAACTAATCAAACTAGGTGAGAGAAACTATTGATTACATGACATAAGGACATGTAATTACAAAACTTCATGTAATACATTCCCTCCAATCTACAAACATGAAAAATTCTCCAAGTAAATGTAGACTTTGTTATTCTAAATGAATGAATCTTGTAGATTTTTGGCAAAGGCTTTGTACTTGATGATGCAAACCTGGATGATCATAGGATCGAGTGTTCCTATTTTTTGTGCCATTGCATTCACCTTGATAATCATGGTGTTGTGTCTTTTAATGTCATCTGACTCTCTTTAATAAATTTTCTATTATCATTTGAAAACTTGATGCAATCAGGATATTTCTCGTTCAACTTGTCATGAATTCTCCTTTGTAAATTGGCAAGACTAGGAGTCTCTGACACTCTAAAAACCTTCTCAATTGTATATAGATGTAAACTCATAATACTTTCCATCAACACATATAATTTTTCTTTTCTTTTTATTTTTGAAGCAAAGTGCTTGGCACATTCCCACACAAACTCAAGTTTTCAGACAACCATTGGGAAAATGGAGACCAACTTAATAATTATTTCTTGAGGATCAAAGCATATAGTTCTAACATATCTTGAAGAGTGCACTGCAACATGAAGATGAAAAAATCTTCCAATGAGATTGTATCCATGAAGACTAATTTGGGATTTGAGTTACAATGAAGAATCCATGAGGGATGAGTGTTCAAACTATGAATTAGATATGGAATACATATGATGGTTGGAAATGAACCAGAAAGCATATGTATTTGGATGGGAATGGCCAAAATCAAACTCTCAAGGGTGGATTGCATGTGAGAAAAGATGAGTTTTATGGGTATAACCAATAATGCAAGTTGGGATGCATATGGATGTGCGTAAATGATGACATTGGTATTTCAAAGTGCAACCTTTTACCAAAATTGGGTTCTCTGGAGGTAAATAAAGGTAAAGTAATTTACATGTAATTGTGACTTGATGATAACATGTAATTAGGTTTAAAGGATGTAATTACATGTAATTAGTTTTGAAGGATAGAATTACATGTAAATGTGGATGGAGGATGATTTTCAAAGTGCTTTGACAAGTGATAATGAGCATGGAGTGAAGTGATCCACTTGCATGAAAAGATAAAAAGTGTAACGAAGGAAAATAATCTCAAATTCTTCATAAAGAACTTGCAACTTCTTTGAAAAGAAGAAAAATAAAACAAAAAACAAACAACCAACAAAACTAAACACAAAATAAAAGCATACATTTGGTCTTTGACTCAAACATGACAAGAACAAAGTTGGTCTCTTAAACAAAATCCACTTTAGAATTTGGGGAAATTTTATACACTCTAAAATGGAAGTTCTCATCTTATTTAAAGAAAAATTGCAATTTACATGGCACATTTTGGGAAAAATGTACAATGATTAATAAAAATATGCAATGAAATAGCAAGGAATTGAAAACTTCAACTTACTTGGTGATCAAGGAGCCAAAAGTGGAAGATTAATAGTTTTAAAGAATGTTTTTCCTCCAAATTCAAATCTTCAAAAACTATATTGAATTTTTAAATACTTGCAATGGACATTAATGAACAATCAATGGGCATTTTTACATGAGTATGCCTAAAATGTGCTCTCCAATCTCCAAGATACAAATCGTTTTTGCAAAATATCAAGTAGAGGGAGGGTTTTGATCAAAAATTTGGTCTCTAGCTACTAGTACATGAATCATTTTTGACAATGAATGGAAAAAATGTATTGATTGATAGAAAATACAAGGCTAGAAACTCTAAAATGATTTCAACTTGGACAAAAAAGTGATCAAAATGCCCCGAATTTGGATGTTTTAAATGAAAACTTGCCCTCAAAATATCACAAAATACATTGTTTGTTGCATGGATTCCAATGCCTAATTCATGGCAATGCATAAGGAGGAAAAATGACCCTAGTTGGAGAGGTTCCAAGTCATGGAATGAGCAGATCTGGAGATTTCTAGTAAAAATGTGTTCATGGGGGGCAAGAACATGGATGTTTGCCTCTTGAAGATGAAAATTGTGCACCCAACTTGTAGTAACATGTGTAGGAAAAGCAAATATCACTCTTGGGAAGAGATTACATGTTCTAAGATTCATAGGAATTGGTGTCTTATGTAAATCACACTCTTGGAGTGCATTTGCATGTTTTAAAATACATGCATTTAGAATCTAGATGCAAAATCATTCTAGAGGGGCATTACATGTTTTAAAACTTTTCAAAAGCAAGCATATAGTGGAAAATCACACTCTCCAAGGGTCATTGCATATTTTTTTTTAAATGCATTTTCATGTCTTTGAACCTTTAGATGCAAATTGCATTCTAGGAGACCCATTGCATGTTTTAAAGTACATGCATTTACATGTTTAAGTATTTTGAAATGATCTCTAGTGAAAAATTGCATTGTCTAGAGGCATTTATATGTAAACATGTAAATGCGTTGAAATACATATATTTGCACAACTTAAGTGATCAATTAAGCACATGTCTAATTAATTTTTGAGGAAATGTCACTTAATTGGGTCAAAATAATTTTTACACAATATAGTTTAATATATTGTGTGCAAATGTCTTGCAAAGGGTAATATTATAACACATAAAGTAACTCAAAAATAAATCAAACTATATAGGTAATAAAGTCACTTAAGTGAACATTTTAAAAAGTAACTCAACATGAAAATATAACATAAAGTGCTCTATAATCACTTAAGTAATAAAGTAACTTTAAAACATAACATAAAGTCAATTTATGTTATATTTTTCAAAAAGTGAATGTCAACATTAAAATATAACATGATATTTTTAATTACACAATTGCATCTAGAGAGTCCACCATTTGGGCTCTAAAATAGTTATATTCTTTGACTGCCAATCTTGATTAAGCCCTAAGATAAATAGAATTGAAGGAAAATTTGAAAGCAAGAGATTTAACAATACTAAAGACCAAAACAAAACAAATACCCACTCAAAAATGTAAAAAAAGGTGTTGAAGGCTTTAAAAAATTAAGCATAGGCTTATTTAAATGAAAAATGGAAAGGTCTTGATGAAAGCATTCAGTAAAAGGATTCATTATACCAATTGGGGTTGATTGATTAATGCTAGCCAATTAAATCATGAACAACTAGCAGAAATGTGAAACTAAGTTGAAAAGGTTGTGTACTATTACCTACATTTTGTGGTGACAAAAAGCAAGAGAACAAAACCAATCATGAAAATTTGGACCAAAGACAAAGTTCAAAGTTGGTTTAAAAAAATATTTTTGAGCTATCATTTTGCATAATGCTTAACAATAGGAATCTTTTCGAGCTCCTCTCTTGAAAAGTTGATTTGGGATCAACTCCAAGGTTTCAGGTGATCTTGTGACCTTCTAGAATCTACTCAGTTGGAGATAAATATATTTGTTCCAAAAGAGGCCTTTTTTGGTTCAAACCAATTTTGGATAAGATGATCAATCTGCTTGTTGTTTCAAAATTAAACACAAAAAGAGATATTTTTAGTATTTTCTATTTTTAACTAAATGCAATCTAACAATGCAACTATATGAATTCCTAATTTAACCAGGGTTAGCAAAGAAAATAACAAAGATAAGACAATGAGAGATGAAAGTAAATAGCATAAAAGGGAAATTCATAACAAACATCCAAGATCAAAGAACTCAAACACAAGCACAAAAATAGACCAAAAGAGTATGATCAATTATAAGAATCAATGTCTCAAAACATATCCTGATATATGTACATACACACTAGGAGTGCATGTATATAAAGGCCTCTAAGATGCATCTAGAGATAAGCATGATAACTAAGCACACATCCTCCATTGTGCATGAATATATGTGCATCAATTAGAGGATGAGCATGACAAGGTGTCCCACGTGTGGAAATGTTGTAGACACCATCTACTCAAATAAAGTGGTTACTCCTATGTTGTAGACACCATGTGCATAAAAGAGGTGTGAACTCCTATGTTTTCAACATGACAACTCACAAGAGTACACATACTCCTAGGTGACAAACAAATAAATAATAAAATAATGCATTAACCTAAGTAAACTTAAGTGTAAATAGTAAATATGTATTGACACCAACAACCCCCTGAAGTGCAACTTAGGGGAATGCACTTAAGCTTACGAAAGCTAGGATGACATGCATAATGGGTCCCAACACCCATGTACATATGAAATGTTATCCCTCGTAAACCAAAGAAAGAGGGAAAACCTCATGGGAAAAACCCTCCCCCAAAAAGAGAGATGAAAAGACAAGATGCATGGATGGATGGAGTAATCAAGACCCCCCATTATGATATACATCAAGTATATACAATAGTGAAGAATGAGAAGGACAAAACCCCATAAGAGGAAAAAGTCCCCCCCAATAAAAGAGAAGAGGAAGAGAGACAAGGTAGTACCCCCCCCCCCCCCCCCCCCAAAAAAAAATGAAGAGTGTTGATCAGTGGTAGCCACTCCAAGGTAGAAGTTGGTCCAAGAGTGTTGAATAATGTTCCTCCCCTTTGGAAGAAACAATGGAAAAGGTAAAAGTGAGATGCTTCCCTTGTGTGTGGAAAGAATCTTGAAGATGTGTGTTGGCCCTAAAACCTGCTCAACTATCCCCGTGGCAATGCTAATGGTCACCCCTTCCAACACTGTTGAAAAGAATGAGTGTAGATTTGGAAAGGTTGTTTGTAGAACCTATCCCAAAGAACCAAGTGTCTCCTTAAATGATAAAGAGACCTCCTACAACTATTGTACATAAGGATCCACAATCACATCAACCTGTAAAGATTGATCATGTAGAGAATGGACATGAGGGTCAAAGTGAGCCCTTGCAATAATTGTAGAAGGGTCATCTTCATCAAAGAGAAGATGTAAATCATCAAGGATGTCTCCCAAATCTATTGTGTGACTCCACGAACAAACCTAAAATGTATGTCAATAACTCATCCACTAATGTTGGAGCTAGAAGACAAGATGTACCCTATTGTGTTGGACCTATCATTGTGGAAATGTATGCATGTGGACTATACTGATGTTGTGACCTCTTGCTACAACTATCAATAGAACCCCACATATCTAAATCTATTGAAGTATTATCATTGGTGTCACTATCAATTTCCACAATGTATGAAGTTTGAAGAGGATTAGAGAATAAGCTTGGTGAGCTTTCCTCAAAGTGTACATCCTTCTCCAAAAAGATCTCATGAGTCTTAGGATCCATAAGTGTGTATGCCTTAACACTGTCTTCATATCCAATGAAAATACAAGGCTTAGATGGTGGTGCCTTGCATCCCCTGGAAGATATGTTTGCCCATGCTAGAAAATCAAAGAATCTAAAGTGTTTCACAACTAGTTTCATGCCACACCATGCCTCAAAAGGAGTCATCCCATCTAAGGCATTATGAGGAGACCTATTAAGTATGTGAGTGGCAGTGTTGATAGCTTTGACTTCTAGTGTAGGATCAAGAGACTTGGCTTGTATCATGCAACTTGCCATGGAATTAAGAGTCCTAATACTTAGTGTTGCAACATCTATCTTATGCAGAATGAATGCTGGTAGATTGTGAAGATCAATACCCTCAAGTTTGCAAAAGTCTTTAAGTCTTGTGGTTACATATCTTCTTTCATTTTCCATCTGTAGAACCTTGATGGCTTTCCTTGATTTTTGTTCAACATGAATCTTGAAGGCTTGAAGCTTGTCCAACACATCATTCTTGTGATGAAGAAAATAGACCCATGTGTAGTGTGAAAAGTCATCAATGAAAGTAGGGATGTAGTAGCCTTGTTTGACTGATGTCACTACAAAAGTTCATGCTAGTAGCATGTGAACCAACTAAAGAACAACTAGTGCTCTTGAAGACTTCCCTTTATCATACTTCTCCTCAAGATGCAAATCCACTAAACATGATGAAAATTCACCCTTAGAAAAGTTGATTATAGGTAGACTTTTGACCATGTTTTTGGAGAAAAGTTGTTGAAGATGGCAAAAGGCAAGATGACCAAACTGCTCATGCCATAATTTGATTTGTGGGTGAGATTGAGTCAACAAGGCATGTGAAGGAAACATAGGCACAAAGTGGGAGAAGGAATAAAGCCTCTTGTCATGATTGACTTTCCCCACTGCAACCCATGAATCATCTTTAAGACTGCTCACCATCACTGAATCTGGAAGGAACTCAACTTTATTACCATCTCCAAGGTGAGTGATTTGGTAAATTGAGAGGAGATTAGAGCTAAGGTGTGGAACATAAAGAATGTCTTTGAATTCCCAATTTTCCATTTCCACATGTCCTTTCCCTTCAACTACCATTTTTGTATCATCTCCCACAAAGATGTGCGGCACCTGTGACTGCTTCAATGAAGAAAAGTCTCCCTTTAAAGAACCCATATGATAGGAGGCACCTAAGTCAAGAATCCATTCTAATGAAGAACTTGTATTTTCCATAAGTGCTTTCCCTTTTCCCTTTGAAGTGGGTGGAGTTGAATCCTTGGAAGCATTTGGCACTTGAATTTTGTTCTTCTTGAGTAGGTTTTCCAACTCATCGATTATCTTAATTTTGCAATGATGCTCATCATGATTGGCTTTTTGCAATATGCACAAAAAAGTTTGTCCTTCTTTTCATTGTTTCCCTTCTTATTGGAAGAAGAACCACCTTGCTATGAGGAGGATTGTTGTATCTCATATTGTGATTTTTGCTTCTACTACTTTTACTTATTGTTGTTAGAACTTTTTCCTCCTTGATTTGATTGGTTCTCATCACTAACCACCAATGCTTTGGTCTTTGATGATGTAAGAAGTCCCATATCTATCAACTTGGATTGTTCAAAAATCAACATTTTTGCAAAGGCATCAAATGTAGACTTTTGGAAAGCACTTCCCATGGTTAACCTGTGAGTGTTATAACTCCAAAAAAAGGAGGCATACTCTAAAGGTGGCCTCTTCAGGATATGATGAATCAACCGACCATCCTTCATGGGATTACCACAATCTTTAAGTAGTGCCCTAAACTCATTGGCTATGTTGATATAATCCTAAATTGTGTCAAAGTTCTTTGGATCCAATAAAAGTAGATCATCCTCAATTTGGAATCCTTTTTCCTCATCCACCTTACCCTGGAATGTTGCAAGTTTTTCCCAAGCAGGTTTGGCTTCCTTGAAATTGGAAATGTGGAAGAAGAGATCTCTATGTACACAACTCCTAATAATTCCTAAAGCCTGATTGTTTTTAATTATCCAATCAAAGAGTGTTGTAGCATCAGTGAGTTGGGGAATAATACCATCAACATAAAGATTTAGACCTTTTTCTATTAATCTACTCCATACAATATCTTTCCATGTAGAATAATTGTGTGAAGTTAGAAGTGGACCTTTAGGTGAACCCATGATGCAGAAAATGAAAAGAGTACAAGAGAGAGACACAAAAACATAATACACACCTCTCTTATTCACTCAATTAAAAGAACCCCACAAAAAAGATGCTTTTGGCACTTTATATGTAGTGTGTGTACAATAGGCCACTTGTCAAAATGTACAAAGTGGAATTCTAATTTTGCTATATACAACTGCATTTTGAGGCTCAAATCTATCACTAAGCACTATAGCTTAGATATACAACAATTTTGAAAAGTAATCAAAGTAATACAATGCAGAAAAGGCCCTAAGTCAGAAAGTCATATTTTTGTCCACATGACCCAAGAATCTGAACGCAAATTTGGAAAGTAGACAAAAAATAACACGTTTCAAAAAAATGGAACCTACTTTCGAGGCTACATAAAGCTATACGGAGTGTTTCAAGTTGCAAAATGCGGGATTGGATAGGTATAATTACCAAAAAATGTAATTTCTAACAAATTCATGCACCAAAACTAGAAAAGAACATGACTACTGAAAAGTTTAGGAAATTCTACCCGAAATCAAAAAAAATGCACCTAATTTGGAGTTTGGATGACTAAGTTATGGCCTCCCAAAATCAGACTGTCAAATCAAAACTACATCTGAAGTTTGGTCTAGACAGAAAACTATGAGCTTCAATTTGACCATCAAATGGTCATCGTAGCAATTCAAAAATGCTTGGGAATGACAGTTATATGAACATCAATTTTAATGTCATAAAATGTTGATGCAAGAAAAAAATCAACCTCCCCTACTGATGTGGCAAGTGACATTAGGATGATGTCATCACCGTATGGTAGTGTATAGCCTATATGGAAAGTACATGTGGCATCGAGCTATCATACAAATCATTGGGCAGGCTAACTAGGATAGACCCATGGCTGACTAGGCCCTGAGATGTGCTCCACGTGGTTGTGTTTGACCAGTGCAGGTGTCAGAGCAGGGGTTTAACTGATGGCAGGTTTTATAAATAACAGTGCCAAATTTTGTTTGATGACACTCAAAAATTGTGCACGTGGCCAAAAATTTACTATGTTTGTGAGTGGGACCAGACTTCAATTACCAATGCCAAAAAGTACAGTTACAGCAGTGTTGGTAGTTTCCATTACTGGAGAAGGTCAGGAAATAAGTACCACCAAGCTTAAACAATATCCCACATTCATGGGGTTGAAGTCTGCGAAGATAGTTAAATGGAGAAATCCCACAAGGGAGAAATAGAAAGGGGTCGCCGTGGAGTTGTGGATGCTAGAACTTTGTGGCCAGTGCAGATTTAATTTCCAAATATTTGAAAGTAAATTCTATTGATGTTAATAAAGGGAATATTCTACGATTAGAAGGGAATATTTCACGTAAGGTGTAGGGCTGGGGTGTCACTACCAAGTGCTTGTACAAAAAAAAATTCTCTTCAGCCCCGATAGGCTAAAAAAGTCAAAAAAATCTTTCAAAAATTATAGAAAAATATAGAGAAAATTAAATTTAGATTTGAAAAAAAAATTAAATCTAATAAAAGATCATACTAGAGTTGCAAATCAGACCTTTGAGTGCTGATTTGCAAAAAAAATTTGCCTCAAAATTGACTTTGGCTTAGGGTAGGTAAATTTACAGCTAATTTTCATCGAATTGACATTCCAGACACAATGGCAAGGTCTGTTCTGGCCCTAGATGCTCCCAATAACTATGATACTCTATATTTGGTCTGAGCTGCTAAAGCAACAAGATGGTCTCGAACGGCTATGTGAAGAGAAATTCTCCAAGCTTTGATACCATGTAAGAATTTGCCTTAGGGAAAAATTCACCCAAGATCAAAGAATTCAAACACAAGCACAATAGCAGACCAAAAGAGTGTGATCAATTATGAGAATCAATGTCTCAAAGCATGTCTTAATAAATGTACATACACACTAGGAGTGCCTGTATATAAGGGCCTCTAAGATGCATCTAGAATGGTTCTAGAAAGAACTAGGAGATAAGCATGAAAACTAAGCACATGTCCTCCATTGTGCATGAATATAAGTGCATCAATGAGAGGATAAGCATGACAAGGTGTCCCATCTGTGGAAATGTTGTAGACACCATGTGCTCAAATAAAGTGCTCACTCCTATGTTGTAGACGCCATGTGCATAAAAGAGTTATGAACTCCTGTGTTTCAACATGACAACTCACAAGAGTATGCATACTTCTAGGTGACTAACAAATAAATAATAAAATAATACATTAACCTAAGTAAACTTAAGTAAGTGTAAATAGTAAATACTATTTACACCAACAAAACCAATGAAAATAGGAGCAGTGCTTCCTCAAATCCAATGATGCAATCATTGATAGAAACTTAGTAAAATTGAAAGATGTTTCACTTATCAAATTGCAAGGCCATGGAAAGTGTGCTCATGTGAGACAAGATTTTATGCAGGAACAATAGGATGATCTCCTCTCCAACTCAGTATATCAGTAAAATTCATCAACACGTGGCAAACACTGGAACTAAAATATCGCACAATCAAATCAACAAAACAAAACTATTGAATTCATTGTTATCATGAACAAGAATCCACAAAAATAACATACTCTGATAAGAATAACCACACTCAAAATGAGAGCACCAAAAGCATATATTATTGCATCAAAATAATGGCCTAGAATACATGTTACATTCCTAAATTTATAAGAAATCATCTCCTCAATTTGTGCTGAGAGTGAGAGATCTCTTAATGCAAACATGTGCTTCTAAACTAATAAAAAAAATCTAATTATATACAAATTGACTTTCTAAATGGTGCTAAGTAGGTCTTCACCCTTTTTTATATCAATTAATGGGTGCATGAAAATTTACATGACTTAAAACAAAGAAAGAAGTAGTTGACTAGAAGAAGGAAGGTGCAAGAGGATCTAAGAGTCACTGGAAGCTTGACCTTCTTTGGGTATTTCTGGGAGTTGAATTGTGGTCAAAATGTTTTTTTAGTGCATAGAAAGCTTTAAATTAGGAATTGGTAGTTAACTATTGATGCACCTCTTTGAATAGTGCACCTTGCACACTTGTACACCAGTGCACAATGCACCTTGATAAAATTTGTGCAAGGTGCTCAATTCACCAAAAAATTAAAGTTCTCAATTTTGAAAATGGTTTCTAGATTTTTCTCAAAGGAGGTCTGGGAGCACTCTTGTGTACTTATTTTTCCCTTTTTGATGATTTATATCCTCTTTATAGAAAAAAACTTTCATAGACTTGAACTCCTTTTGCTTCTATCTAAAATCCCAAGGCCCCTGTGTTGAATCTTATCATTAATAGTTTCATAAGATGAGGAATTTGTTTTGGTTCATGTATCTTTGATCTTCGGTGTAAATTCATGAATGTGATTCCTTTGAAGGTGAAGGTTACCAACTTAGATGAGATCTTTATTATTTTTGATTTTTTATCCTCTCCTACAACCTGATCCTTCCCAGTCAGAGATTGGGTGATCCAAATTATCCAAAATAATCAAATGTTTGAAAAATTTTCAAAAATTTTTTAACAAGCTTTTTCTAGGCATTTTTAACTGGCTTTTTTGGAGGTCTTCTAGTCAAAATTTCAAGTTAAAATTTTCATCAGTCCCTAAAACTAAGCAGCCAAAGGCTCATTATTTTAGGGACTAAAATTAGATTTTTAGTTCTTTCCAATGGTGTAAATAGTTTTGAATTCTAAGCTCTAGGTCAAAAGTTATGACCCGGACAAGTTAAGGATGTCTTTTTTATCTAAATAAAGAAGAAAACATTAGTTATCTCATATTGGAAGACCCAAAAGAGGACTCCACAAGACTTAGATTGTCAAAAATTGGCTCAACACCAGTCAAAATAAATAAGACAGTGGAATTTCCCCCCCAAATGCTAGTTTTACACACTAGCACACCTTGGAGAGTGTGCTAGGTGCAAAAATTTTCCTTGGAGATGGAAAAGTGCACTGCTATGCACTAGCACACATACGCACCTTGACAATGTGCGAGTGGTGTGCATGTGCACAATTGTGCGCTTGTAGATTGTGGCATTGTGCAAGTGTGGGGGGGGACCAAAGTGCACACCTCTAAGGGTGTGCATGTGTGTACTTGGCACACCTGCACATGTGCACACTTTAAGCACATGAAGTCCTAAACTTGACATTTGTCTATGTCTGATTTCTCAATGCTTCCCAATCAAAGGTTGGGGTTTGACCTAGACCCAAGGGAGGATCTAAAATGACCGTGACTTCAAACTAGATGCCTCACAGGGAACTTTTAAACTAGGGAATCCCCATTTTGTGACTCAAAATGGGGTGTGCATTGTGAAACCATAACAGGTATGAATGGAATCTAATAATATACTCCAAAGATACTATTTTGGCATAGTTGATACTTTGAGTTAGTTCATCCTAGTAGATTATTTTCCATTTATTGGGTTGTTCACCTTGTTACAATTTGATTATTGCCCAATCTGGGTTTTTTGCCTTATTGTATTAGAGTAGTAAACTCCATGAAAGTATTTGAATGCATTTACATTCCTCATCTACCTTTAATAGGGTATTATCTGTACTAGTAAATCATCTAGTGGGTTTTATCTCCATAATGGTTTTCCCCTAAAAAAGTTTCCACACAAAAATATATAGTTTTATGTGTTATGGTGTTATTTTCTTCACATAAACTTTAAGATTTCAAATCGGATATATGATGAATGGTCTAATGTTTTAATTCAAATTATAATGTCCTAACTAATTAGGACAAGACTGCCTGCAAAAATAATGTAAGAATATATAAAATAATAAATTATATTGCACTATTCTACTCTCTATCCTAACCCTAACCTTAAATACATCTTCATATCGAGATAAATAACCCTCTTGATGATCCTTAGGTCCTGATTAATCTATATCTTCTATGAAGTGCTCCCTTTAAGGTCATTCCTAGAAGAGACATTCTTCATCCAGGGCACTTGTCAAATATGCATATGTTAACATCTATGGAATATTTTTGCCATAAAATTGTATTAAGATCACTCTCTTCCTAATAGGACTCTCTTGATCTTAAATTATTAAGATCACTCTCTTCCCTAAAGGACTCTCTTGATCTTAACAATTAATCATTTTCCTAGCACATCATATTTATACATTTATTTGCATATAAGTAAAGCTTATTCACAAAATAAATATTAATGCTTTCCTTGATAAATTATCCTTCATACCCTCCTTAATATTTGATGCAGACAACTTTTTCCTTGGTTGAGCCCATAGAGTATTCCTTTTTAAATATATTAACTCAACTCTATTTTGAATTCACTCTTCAAAATTATGATTTGTTGTTACAAAGAAGAGAAAAATAAGTATTTTTCCATATTAACTTCACTCTATTTTTAATTCTCCTTCAAAATATTTTTTCTAATTTATCTCTATATGTCTTTACCCTTTATAGGGTTGCCTTGATTTTCACCTTACTTGGTCAAATGTAATTAAATTCCTCCTTAATTGGAATAATATCCTACTTGTATTATTTTTTAAGGTAAAAAATATTATATTATTTTTCCTAACTTCTTATCTATGCCATCCCTTACTTCATCATTCTTCATGTTTGAATAGGGATAGCATATATACATGTGAATCTAATGTTTTAATGTCTTGGAATTCCTTTTTAGTTAGTTTTTTATTTTCTACTATTCACATTATGAAGGCACATCTCTTTTGGCTCTATTTACTTATAACTCCCCCTAATATTCTCTTCACATATTATGCACTTTTATTTTTCCTTTTAGTTCATTGTTGCTCTTCTACTTTGTGGAAACTCCTTCCACATTCTTTGGTGCCCAATATGTATGATATGGTAAGGGATTATATATCGCCCAATCATTTAATGTAAGAGTTGTGAGCTATCCAAAGGTGATAGACTTCTACATTAGTTAGTGATATTTAGGAATTAGATATTAATTTACATAATTATTAATATGTAGTGAATCAATAATAGTTAATCATCAAGTCTTTGTCTAAAGGATATTAGTAATCATATAATTTGTTATGTCGATTATGAATGAGCACTTTTATGTCATAGATCAATATAATGTACTTTTGATATTATAAATAATTAATTATATTTTTGATATAGGTTTATATGATAGAATTAATTAACGATAGAATTTTTAATTTTATTTATTTATATATTTTTATTATTAACGTATTTCATATTTTAGCTCTATTTGACTTCATATTAAGCTTTATTACCATAGGGGATACCACAGTCCTACCCTCTTAAAATTTCCTGTCCTAAAGAAATTATGATTTTCATTTGATTCATTAGCTTTTAGATCTTATTATACATGTTTGATTTCTACGAGGAATTTTGATTCGTGCTTGATGATTAACTGACATGAGATGGTTTATAGATTTTCTGATGGTTCTAACCATAATTTGGTTGATATCTTCATAATCAAAATATATTATATGATTTATAGTTTCAATATCTTTTTATGGGTTCTTTGATGAAGATTATTTACTTTTGAATATTAATGAGGTTTAAGAGAATGATGAATAATCTCTAATAGACTTAATAGTCATCATATTAAGCTCATGTCAATTTTTCTTCTTATGTGATCTCTTTTGGAAGGATAGAAATGCCATTAGCGCAGGGCACTAGATGCTCATCTAGGAGTAGGATCCCTCAAAGCATTTAGATTGCATGTTCATACCCATCTTGGAATCTTTCCTCAAGGCTTTTTGTAATCATGCTCTTACCCATCTTGGAAATTTTCCTCAACAAATTTGAAACCATGTCCTCACCCATCTTTGAATCTTTCCTCAAGGAATTGGAACCCATGTCCTTACCCATCTTGGAATCTACCTATCTCAAGAAGATTTACTCTGCCTCTCCCATCTTGATGGTAAATCACTTGTATTTATGAACTCATATTCATAATGTGTATAATCATGTTTCCAAGTTTGATATTTTAATGATTGAAATTATTATAATTATATTCACCCTATAGGATGGCAAGATTGTGCTCTAATACCACTATAATGTCGCCACTAATTAGGACAAGATTACCTGCAAAAGTAATATTAGAATTTATAAAATGATAAATTATATTTCACTATTCTACCCTCTATCATAACCCTAACCTTAAGAAATCTTCATATCAAGATAGATAACCCTCTTGAGGATCCTTTGGTCCCCGATTATTTCTCCATCTTGTATGAAGTGTTCCCTTTAAGGTCCTTCCTAGAAGAGAAAGTCCCTATCTAGGGTCCTTGTTACATATGCATATGTCAACATCTATCAAATATCCTAGCCATAAAATCATATTAAGATCACTCTCTTCCAAATGGGACTCTCTTGATCTTAGGTTATTAAAATGACTCTCTTCCCAAAAGGACTCTCTTGATCTTAGTAATTAATCATTTTCCTAGTACATAATGTTTATACATATACTTGCATTGAAGTAAAGGTTATTAACAAAATAAATATTCATGCTTTCCTTGATAAATAATCCTGCATAGCTTCCTTAATCTTTGATGGAGACAACTTTAACCTTGGTTGATCCCACAAAGAATTTATTTTTAAATATATTCACTCAACTTTATTTTGAATTTACTTTTTAAAATTGTGATTTGTTGTTATAAAGAAGAGTAAAATGGGTATTTTTCCACATTACATTCACTCTTGGAATGCCTTTTCAGTTAGTTTTTTATTTTCTCATATTCATTTTATGAATGTCCACCTCTTTTAACTCTATTTACTTATAACTCCCCCTCATATTCTCTTCACCTATTGTATGTGGTGTGAGTGTTCCAAGGGTTGCTTACACTGCTCCTAGAGAGACCTAGTTGTCTCTTCTTGGCACCTAGTCCACCTAGGTCCCTGATTAGTTTAGATGATTAACTAACCCCAATAAAAACTCCTCTCCAAGATTTTGATCCTTTGTGCTTGCCCTCAGAAGACTAACACACTAATTTTAGTTATCTTCTCCACACACACTTAGAGGGTTCTAAGTGTAACTTGCTCTCTAACTTCATCCTACATGACAAGGTCATCCAATATCATGAGATCACTCCATTTTCTTCCATTTGTGTCCATTTGGGAAGACCTTTAGACCTCTTCCTTAATGAATTCAAGTTTTTGACTCAAGAAGCCTAATTAGGCCTAGTTCCAATTAGCCCTAGTAATCCACTAATTCCTCTTTCTTGCAAAAACTCTCCAAATAACCTAAAAAATAAACTCTATATTTGAACACCCTTTGGGTTCCCTAAAATATTTTTTAGGTCTTTAAACCCTAATTTTTTCGTACAGGTGATTCTTATTATGTAGATCAAATAGGACTAAAAGGCCTATTTCTTCGGACTAGACCACAAACTTGTTTGGAAACTTACCTAAATGAATTGGTAAGACCTCTACCTCCAAGATGTATCAAGATATGTCTATCTTATTCCTAGAACTATACTTTTTTGTATCTTCCTTTCATTCCCTACACCTAAACATTGGTTTTAGCACTATCAAACTTCTAACTGACCTTTCCTAGCTCACCTAGGTCTTGAGTTTAAAAATAGCTTCCCAAACTTTCACAACTCCAAATCCTATACATATGTACATTCATTCATCCCCTAACCTTTCCATCTACCCTCAGGTGTTTCCCATGGTTAGATTTCATGGGGGAGCCATTTCTTCACAAACTAGTCAACATAGATCCAATGAACATGTTGTATGCAAAATAATTTATTAAAGCAACTAAACTAACTCTATACTCAAAGTAAAAACATAGAAAAACACTTAAAACTAATCCTATTACATGAATCCAATGCAAATTTTTTTACTTCTTCAATCCATATAGCATCGCATAAGAAGAAAATGCTCAGTCTACACTCTAATCACAGTCACAGTCACTATATTTCTTTCAAGAACTTCTTACAATGCCTCCATCCCTCAAGATTGAGACTTTCATTTGTAATATATTCCTTTTCCCTAGTTTTTAGGCCATCTTAATGGATTTTCCACTCCTCATATTTAGGGGATCCAAGGTAACTAAGTTGCATGCAACATTTGCAATCAATTGCAAATGTTGTCATGACAACTTTTTAGTAACATGTGGCATCTCTACACTTATGCCACTTCCCTTGTTTCTAGGACCTCTAACCCCTCTAGGTCAATGTATAAACATCATAAATGACCTTAAAGAATCTTTCCTACCAATCCTATGTTTGAGGACACATTTAAAGACTCAAACTCACTATTACCTCTAAACATGAAGAAATTGAAATAACAACTAACAAAGGATATTTGTGTGACCTTAGTCCTAATGACTAACTCACCTAGCCAACAATGAAAATGACCTTCTAAGGTCCAAAAACAAACTGACCTATGCTCTTGACTTGGCTAGAGTCAAGTACAAGTCAAAAATTAACCAAACAATGGAGGTTTCCTAGGTGTGTTCCTACATCAATATGTTTTTATTTGTCCTTTTAGTTTGCTATTGCTCTTCTAATTTTTGGAAACTCCTTCCACATTCATCGATGCCAAATTTTCATGATATGGTAAGGGATTATATATCACCCAATCATTTAATGTAAGAGTCATTCCCTATCCATAGGTGATAGATTGCTATGTTTGTTAGTGATGTTTAGGGATTAGATATTAATTTTCATAATTATTAATATGTAGAAAATCAATAATAGTTAATCATTGAGTCTTTGTCCAAAGAAAATTAATAATCATATAAATTTTTTATGTCAATTATGAATGTGTACTTTTATATCATAGATCAATATAATGTAGCTTTGATATTATAATTGATTAATTATATTTTAATTTATGTTTATATGATAGAATTAATTAATCATAGAATTTTCAATTATGTTTACTTATATTTTTATTATTTAAATATTTAATATTTCATGTCTATTTGAGTTCATATTAGACTTTATTACTATAGGGGATACTACACAAACATAGTTGATTCACCCCCTGCCTAGTTGTATGTTGTGAATTCTTATCCTAATATTATGCATTACCCTCTTGAATATTCTATTTTTATTCTCTTGATTCTCGTAACATTCATTTTTCTTTTGATCTTCATTTTGACCTCCATTAGACCACCTACCAATATTTCTACCATGACCTATTATAATTTTTCTCTTGAATCTTCTATTTATATTATCTTTTTCCTTCAAATAAAATTAAAAATAAATGGTATTCATTCAACTACTGAAAAAAAATCCTCTTAGATACATTGCTTCAACCCATTTTGTAGTGAATTTTTTCTTTGTGTTGGCCTTAAAATGGCCTATTCTATTGGTCTCATAATGGTTTTGACAATTAAGTGTCAACAAACTTAGCCAATTTTCATATAGAAGCTAAGTACACTATATGTGTCGAGCCAGACAGAACTACAATAGGTGCTGAGTGATCTTCATGTGTCAAGCAATCTTCAAGTGTCAAGTGAAGATCAAGTGTCGAGTGACTTCAGGTGCCGAGTGAACCATATGTGCCGAGTGATACATAGGTGTCGAGTCATAGTTGATACTGAGCAAGCCAAAATGCTATAGGTGTTGGGTAAAAGTACATATCTGTGTCACCGTTTGTGATACAAAAACCTATTTTGGTCAAATCTCATTTCTCTATCAAAACTCAATTTCTTTCAAAAACTAAAAATACCTTTTTATAGATCTCAAATTCAATATCATCATTATATAAATTTTTGAGTGTTTTGATTAGTTATAATATGTTATAATCTCAAAATATTATAAGTTGATATTTCAACATTTCAGAAGATGCTCCCTCAAAAAAGGGAAAAAATAGTAAATCATATCAAATATATATATATATATATATATATATATATATATATATATATATATATATATATATATATATATATATATATATATATATATATATATATATATATATATATCTATTTATTTATTTATTTATTTATTTATTTATTTATTTATTTATCTCTAGAGGAGAGAATCATCTTCATGAATATGTAATTTTTTTTCAAGAAGGTATAGATTTGATAGGGAAGTTTTGACAGGAGGAAAAAACTATTGGATTCTGATAAGGTCGAATTTGAGTACTTATAACAAAGAAAATACACATCAAAAATAATTATTTCTTTTTTTGTTCACTAGCTATACATGTCATCTATAAGATATTTTCAAATTAGAACAAAAAAAGATGATTTGCATATACTTGTTTGACGGGAACTACACCCTATATTTTTTACAGTTAAAAAAGGGACTTCAAAGTAAAATAAAATGAATAAATTCTTACTCAAAAAAATTATAAAAATTATAGGGATAAAATTCATCCAATTCTACACATTTTATTAGTTTACATCATCTTCATATTTTAAACACAGGTACTATTTTTTTTTGTCATTAATGTTGAACTGTCGCATTCTAATATCACGTTTCTTTATAAAAGGTGACATAGATTTGTGCTTTTACCCTGTTGAGCAAACTAGAATCATATATGTACCGAGCACCAATGATCTAGTATGTGCCAAGTAACACAGAATCAACACATGAGTTTGTGCCTTCACAAACTCATATGTAAACCATTTTTTTAGCCAACATAGAAGGATCTCGAAGGATAATAAGGATAAGAATGAATCCTATATATTTCCTATGCAATTAGCATGTAGCCAATAAGAAAAATGGAGAAGGCATGCAACCAATAAGAAAAATGCAAGGAATGAGTAGGAAATAAAGATTCAATATGGATCGTAGATCCATACCTAACCCTAAGTCTTCATAATATTTAAAAGGAGGATGAAAACCCATTGTATGAGCATATGAGAGCAATGTAAGGGTAAACTATACCAAAATTCAGAGGTAAGTGTGAAAGACTTAGAGGAACAAATCAGCATTGCATATTCAGTTGATCAGAATAGAGCAAGGGTTACAAATAGATATCAGATCTCAAAGGATCAAGATCAGAGAGAGTAGATCAAGTGCCTGAATTCAGCAATCAAGGATTGTAAGCTATCAAGTTTATTAGTCTAATACTCTCTATCAATTGTATTAGAAGGAAAATCCTTTGATTGATAGGTTAGCTTAATAGCTAGTTTGTAGATCCTTCGAAGAGGTGATAAAATCCTTTAACAGGGTGACACTTCATGTAAAGTGTTTGAAAATCCTTTGACCAGGTCACTATTGACACAGTGTAAAGTATTTAACAAGGCAGACCATCAGAAGTGGTCAAACATTATTACTGCAGTGATTTTGTGGGTATCATCCCCACCCTAGTTTTACCTTCTCATTTTGCAGGGTTTTTGGGTTACCAAATTTGGTGTTATGTGTTGTTGATGCATGTGTTTACTTTATGCTTATTTGATATGTTTACATGCATTAAGTTTATTTTCAATTAAAAATTTTAATGGATAAAATGTATTACTTCCAATTCACCCCCCCCCCCCAAGAAGTATTCTTCCCATTTGATTATTCCAACAATTAGTATTAGATCTGAGTTCTCACAAGGAGAAGCCTAAAAACTTAGAGAAAAGATATAAAGATGGAAGTCTTCAAAATTGGAAAGATTATAGAGAATCAAGTGATTGATGTGCACCTCACCCTACACAACTTGGAGGAAGCTAGAGAAGAATTGAGAAAATCCTTGAAAAGAAGGAAGGATATAGCCATAGCTAAAAATGACATACACTACAAAGAGATTGATACCAAAAAAGTGTTTGCCAATGGAGATTCCAAAGATTTTGATGCAGCAATAGCAGAATTAATGGAAAAGAATAGAGCTCAAGTAGAAGAAATTAGAATACTCAAGGCTGAACAAGAATCACAAGCCATAATGCTTTGTGAAGTAACTGAACAAAAGAAAAAAGCCATTAAAGAAAAAGCCATGCTAGAAGATGACAAGAGAAATCTTACCAATAGACTGGAGGAAAAGAAAATTGAGTTTGAAATAATCTCAAACATGTAGCTTGACACCCTAAGCTAGATGATGAATGCACATCATGAGCTGAATATGAAGGACATTGAGATCTCTACACTAAAGATACAAAATGATCAACTGCAAAATGACTTGAAAAGAGAGAAGGAAGTTGTAGAAAGCTTCAATAAACCCAATGAGGCTATCAAGTACTTTGATTAGCTACTAAAATCACCAAGGGCTAGTAATGATACTTCATGACTTGGTTACACCAGCACTGAACAAGGAGAATCATCTAAGACTGCAGAAGAAAGGAGTAACAAAGGTAAGAACATTAAACCTACTTGTCATTTCTGTGGTAAAAAATGACATACCTCTAATGTATGTAGAAGCAAGAATGTCCATCAGTATGATAAGTCTAAGAATGCACGCTATTGTCACAAGTACAAAAAGCAAGGGCATCAAGCACATGAATGAAAAACTAGGACTATCAAAACACCAAGATATGATGGTGACTACTACAATTGCAAGAAATATGGACCTAGAGCATTTGAGTGTATATCAAAGCCTATGTGGACATTAAATTTGGCAACAAGAGAAGGTAATCATGGTCATCACTGCAATTGGGACTATAACACCAGATATAGCTATCACTACTGTCAAGAATATGGACACATTCTTGAAAATTGCATAAGAACACATTTCTGAGGGAACTACAGCAAATGTTTAAGTCAAACCACATGTTTCAATTGCTTGAAGATTGGTCATATTAGCAGGTATTGTCCAACAAGGGCCAAGGCACCCAAGTCAGAAGTTAGCAAGGTTAAAGAGAAAATTGATGTTGAACACATTAGAGGGAAAATGAACAAGACTTGGAAGAAGAAAGATGAAAGTACCTCATCAAATGAAAGGATCACTTCACCTAATAGGTCAAGTGGTCACACCTCATCCAACTAAGCATGAATAGGTGTATGAGACTAATATACAGATTTATATCATGCATCAATCCCAAGATAAAGAAGTACTACAAAGAAGAAAACAGCAAGAGAAAAGATGCCAAGTGAAAACTTGAAATTTTTGCAAATACTGCCAAGTTGCCCTCAGATGCTGAGTAAAGCTCCAATGCCTATCAAGTAGCCAATAGTGACCGAGTTGATAGTTAGTGTCAAGTTGAGAAATGTCAATACAAGCCTAGTAATGGAAAACCAATGGAAGCCAAATCATATTGAAACCTTCAAGAGCTGAGTGTACAGATGTATGCACTAAGCATTTAATGCTAGGTATTAAAAGGTATAAGGTCAATTTGTTATCATTTCACGTCATTCAAACACAGAGCATAGATGAGAAGAGCACAGAAGAGATCAAAGAATAGCATTGAAGCCATTTGCATGGGTTTCAACATAGATTCAACATCATTTTTGTCGATCTAAGGTATTCTTCAAGTGTCGAGTTGAGCAGTGTTAAAGTTTAAATCTTTTAAAACCCTAGATCATTGAAATGGCTTCTAGTTCCAAAAACCCTAAGGATGAGGAAGGTCATGAGGTCCAATTGGTTAGTAATGAGGTCAAACAACCCGAGTTTAGGCCAATCCCAGAAGTCACCTATAAAAATGACCCTGTCGGCTCATTGTCCATTATTCCGCCCAGAGTTGTCATGGTACAGGATGTAATGAAGTGTTACAAATGCAAGATAGGCACTATAGGAGAACTAGAAATATTTCAAGCCTATGAAAAACTGTGTGATAATAGAATTTTGAAGGATGAATTCCAAATTGTTGAGAAAAAGGGTTTAACTAGTGCCCTAGTTTTTCACACAGCTTTAAAAATAGAATGGATATAGATTATCTTGAGTTGAATTCATGATGGATATTTGTGGTTGGAAGGAGAACCAATTAAAATAAAAAAGAGGATAGTGCATAGGGTTATGGGTTTTCCAACCCTAGATTGGCATAAGACCCTAAGAAGTGACTCAAAAGAGGCCATTGAAAGAAACACAGGGGCCAAATGGAATAAAAGGGGCATGACAATTGACACTATCATAGATCCCCTTCTAGATTTTGCAGTAAGAGTAATTTCTCACAAGTTCTATCAATCCAGTAGACTGAATAGTGTACCATGTATTGCTATGGATGTAGCCTATAAACTTGTTAAGAAAGATCATACATATGATCTGGCAGAACTAATGTTGCAATAGATAAATGAGAACCTAGGAGCAATCAAAAGATCTAAAGGAGCTCAATGCAAGTTTGGTTCAGTCCTTATCTGCATATTCTTCTATGTTTTGGAAGAATTTCCCTCAATTGGTAAAGTGAACTGGAAATCAAACAAATCTACAATTACTCAAATCAATGAGTATATTAAACAAATGGGTGATAACTTTGAAGCACAAATGACAAGCTACTTTGAGGATTTCAAGAAATCCATGAAATAAAGATTGAAAATACCAGTTTCTCTAGTGGAACAGCACAGAAATGATATTTTTTTCTTGGCTAATATTGATTACACCTACATCCAAGTAGCAGTTCCAAGGGTGAGATGGCTAAGGCCATTGGGTTATGAACTAGATGTGGATGAAGCATCAGTAGCAACAACTACATTGCTTGCAAAAGAAATAGACAAGACTGCTAAAACTTTTGGCACATATGATGTTGTAAAGTCTAAAGTTGAAATAGAGTTGAAGATAGCCTCTGTGATTAAGAGGAAAGATAAATTGGTAAAAAAGATAAAGAAGAAATTTGGTGTAGAAATTAAAGGGACAGCAGATGCTGAATAGGAAGAAGAAGAAGAAGGTTAGATTGAAGAAGAAGAACAAGGGCAAGGCCCAATGGAATAAACTCAAGGCTTAGATGAAGATAAGGAGGAAGGTATAGAGGATGAAGAAGCCAAGGAAGCACCAACACAAGTCGAACCCAAAAAGAGAAAAGCCAAAGCTCAGCTTCCAGCATAGCCTAAAGCCAAAAAGGTTGCCAAGCCCACACAAACCAAGCCAACACTGATGACAAGAGCCACCACAAGGCCATCTACTCAAAAGGCCAAAGAGAAAACCAAAGAGAAGAAGAAGGCTACTAAAGAGACTAGTGCAATGTAGAAGAAACCAAGAAGAAAGTATGTTGCACAGCCAGATTTTGATGATGAGAAGAGAATAGAATCAGAGTATATCAGCCAATTTAAAGTGGTAAGCCATCCTCCCAAGTCTCATATGGATAAAAATCTATGAAAATTTTAAGAATGTAGATTTTACTGATTTGAAAAATATTGATTTCAATAAGTAGAGAGGATCAAAACAAGATAGAAGAGTCAGTGTATGCTATGATGGCAGAATTCAAGTACACACCTCTTGAGTTAGACAATATTATGCCTAGGGAGTTGTATGAGATTATTGAAAACAAATGGAATTATTGTCTTAAAATGGAGAAGGAAATAAGAGAATCAAAACTGGCAGAAGTGATGCCTGATTTGACTAGAGGTCAAATAAATAAGGCTAATACGAAACATGGTGAAAAATTTGCACCAAAGTATAAAGCCTTTAGAATCCTACAAAATAAGATTAAAGATGTTGTAAGTAAGTCCACAAAATTGTGGAAGACAATATACAAATTGACTAATGACAAGGATGGAGAAGAAAATAAGGATGCAGATGCAAATAAGATAGAAGCCAATACAAAGGAGAAGAAAAAGGAAGACAAAGGAGAAGAAGAAAAGAAAGAGGAAGAGGATAAGGAAAAAGGAGAAGAGGAGGAGACGCAAAAAGGAGAAGATATGGCAACATTTGAGAAACAACAACAAGAGGAATAAAGTGTGCAAGACACACAATTGCCACCTCCTAGCCCTCCACATGTAACCATCACACCTGCAGACACTATAACTATAAAAGATGTTACTGACAAATCATGTCAGAACATCAATCCACTAACTACAAAGGATCTCACAAAGATCCTTGACCAATCTACCCAACAATCAAGATTATGCAATAATCTAGTATTGGTCAGTGTAGATGAGTTATAGAAGGAAATAGTTGACTCATCAAGAGACAAGGTGAATCCACAAGAACCACCTTCTATCTCTATAGCTACTAGTACTCAAGTTTTAATGCTTCCACCACCATCACAAATTGCAACAGTTGATACATTTTTAATAGTTGATACCATAGTGCAAAAGCCTAGTGTAGAGGTAGTGAAAGATATAGAGAAAACAAGACAGATTGCTACATCTGATATTACAGTACAAACAATAGGTATACCCCCACTAATTGTTGTAACTGATCAAGGGAAATCTGAAGAAGACAAGGAGGACACATCAAAAGAAGAGGAGCAGGTTGCAATACAAACATTGATAGAGTTACCAAAAACTAGCACTTTCCTACTAAAATTCTTCAGAAGCTGAGCGCTAAGATGATACCATTGCAAATCTCTACACCAGGCTCAAGCTCAACAAAGGTGACTAGGGTACTTCACTATGGAGACCCTGATTAGATGAGGAAATAGTCATACCTACCTATGACTCCAAAACAATCAGCATTGAGCAGATCATAGAGATGTAGGATGCATTAAATAGGAGAAAAAGATAGGAAATACTCAAAAAGGAGTATAAGCATAAGCAAGCATTACATGAGACTAAAGACATCTTTATGGATGCCTTTAGCTTGCAGTCACTAGATGAGACAAAGCCTATAATGGAACAATTGTCAGAGATTGTTGACCAGGTGACAAGTGAAGACCAGGAAACAAATGTAAAACATATGGAATAGTCTGAAAGGAAGTTTCAAGGAAAAGTAAACAAGAAAATATCTAGTGGCATAGCACTTCAACAAGTTGAATTGACCAAGAAGATTGAAAAGGTCAAAACTATAGTTGAGAATATCTTCTCATTGTACAACAAGCTATGTGATTTTTCCAATTTCACACAAGAGACAAGCCAAAGGATATTGAGCTCGAAGAGAAATCTTAAGATTTCTAGCATGCAGCTACAAGGAGATCTAGCTCACAATAAGAAGCATTTTGCTCAATCACTTCATACTTAAAAATAATTAGCTACACTAGCAAGTGAAGAGGCCAACATAAAGGCCAAACTAATGTAGATTCAATCTTCCATTACTCCACATTTGGAAGTACTCCATAAAGAGAAAGTCTATGCTAAAACTATTTTAAAGAAAGATCCTAATCTGTCTACATTAGATGGACTTGCACATCTTGCTACAGAGACTGCCATCTAGCATAAGTCACTAAAAATTGCTTTGGAGAATTGGGTTGCAGCTGTAAAAATTATGGAGGTAAACAGTACATTTTTGGTGAAATATGGTATTACTTCTTAGTACCCTTTGACATAAGTGTCAAAAAGGGGGAGAAATAAAATAAAGGGGGAGATATAATGAGGGGGATATAAAAAAGGGGTAGAATAATAAGTATTTTAGTGATTACATTCTTTCATTCATTCTTTTGAGAATAAAGGGGAAAGATTGTAGATAGCCAAAAAGGGGAGATAAGAGATCAGAAATAATGTGGGGGAGATACAAAATTTTGATGATTTGAGGAGTTTTTAAATAAGAATGGAAGATAACTCTGATACAAAACACAAGTACAGAGCACAGAAACAGGGCAAAGGCAAAGAGTATCAGATACATCAGCATAGGAATTTTGGTTACAGAAATGAAATGGCACATCAGCTCAGGGGGAGTTATAAGAATTTTAAGGTATATTGTTTCTTACAAAATTTTGAACAAGTTTTTGAAATTTTGTATATATCTTGAACATATTGGATAATGTACTCATAAGGCCAAACAAATAATGCTTAGTTAAGTGTTTTTGACACTCATGTCAAAGGGGGAGATTGTTGCTCTCAGAATGGTTTTGACAATTGAGTGTCAACACACTTAACCAATTTTCATATAGAAGCCGAGAACACTATATGTGTCATGCGAGATAGAACTAAAATAGGTGTTGAGTGATCTTCATGTGTCGAGCAATATTTAAGTGTCGAGTGAAGATCAAGTGCCGAGTGACTTCAGGTTCCAAGTGAACCATATGAGCCGAGTGATATATAGATGTCGAGTTACAGTTGATGCCAAGCAAGCTAGAATGCTATAGGTGTCGAGCAAACCAGAATCATATATGTGTCAAGCACCAATGATCCAGTATGTGTTGAGTAACACAAAATCAACATATGAGTTTGTGCCTTCACAAACTCAGATGTAAACCATTTTTTTAGCTAACATAGAAGGATCTCAAAGGATAATAAGGATAACAAGGAATCCTTTATATTTCCTATGTAATCAGCATGCAGCCAATAAGAAAAATGGAGAAGGCATGCAACCAATAAGAAAAGTGCAAGGAATGAGTGGGAAATAAAGATTTAATATGGATCATAGATCCATACCTAACCCTAACTCTTTGTAATCTTTAAAAGGAGGATGAAAACCCATTGTATGAGTAGATGAGAGCAATGTAAGGGTAAACTATACCAAAATTCAGAGGTAAGTGTGAAAGACTTAGAGGAACAGATTAGCATTGCATATTCAATTGATTAGAATAGAGCAAGGGTTATGAATAGATATCAGATCTCAGAGGATCAAGATCAGAGAGAGTAGATCAAGTGCCTAAATTTAGCAATCAAGGATTGTAAGGTATCAGGTTTATTAGTCTAATACTCTCTAGCAATTGTGTTAGAAGAAAAACCCTATGATTGATAGGTTAGCTTAATAGCTAGTTTGTAGATCTTTTGAAGAGGTGTTAAAATCCTTTAACAACGTGAAAATTCATGTAAAGTGTTTGCAAATCCTTTAACCAGGTCACTATTGACACAATGTAAAGCCTTTAATAGGGCAGGCCTTTAACAAGGCAACTTATTTTCAGTTAAAAGTTTTAATGGATAAAATGTATTACTTCTGATTCACCCCCCCCCCCCCCCCCAGAAGTATTCTTCCCATTTGATTATTCAAATACTATTCAAATAAGGTTATTATTAAACTCTTCCATATACTAATTTTTTTACTTTTTGGCTTGTCTCAACTCTTGCATTTTCTTTGGAAATTCAAGCTCATGATTAATAAGAATGAGCTATCTATTGAATTTTTATGCCACCCTATCCCATCTCATTGTTTTCTCTTACCCTCTTCTATTTCATTCTAACTAAACTTCTTTTTCAAATATTGGCATGATCTTCCAACTTTTTCTTTGCAAACTTGACCCTCTTAGGATCAACTTCTTCATATTCAAAATACTCTTACATATTTTTGATCCAATCAATTAACTATTCTAGATTAATATTGTTGACCCTAAAGGCAATCATAGTATTTTTAGTTTGTGAGAAAAATTTAGCCATTTAGTAGGTAATATTGATCAGCCATCATTGTGACCAAGTCAACATATAGTTCCCAAGGCAGTTATCATTGTTGAGTGAACATAAGCATCACTGTGCATTTTACTAGATATCGAGTGATTCAAGAGGCAACATGCATCAAGAAATCTAAGAGGAAGGTTTAGCTATAGCCAAGTTGAGTTCATGTCGAGGGAAAAAATGATAGAACAAGCAAAGATGAGTGCCAGAAGCTATATGAGCTGAGTAACACAATTGTTGTATTTTAGTTTGGAATGGCACAAACTCATAGGTAAACCATTTTTTTGAGTTAGAAGCCTGTTTATATGATTGAGTTGTCAATCATAGAGGTAATTAGGCCTATTATTGTGGATCATTAATCCCTATGTTGTGTGATCAACCAATCATAAAAATAGAAAGTTCAATCGGCAAAAAGAATGAATCCTAATTGTTGGTCAAGATCTAGAAGCTTCATCAGATGGTTATAAAAGAAGGGTCTAATCTAGGATTTCATAGTTGAGGTGGATCAGTGGTTGAAGGACTAAGGAAAATGAGTAGTGGAGATAGGAGATAAAGTATATCTATCACATTAAGGTGATTGCATATTGGATAGAGAAGATTTGTCATCAACAATCAAGTAAAATCAAAGGATCATGGTACTTATTACATTCTAACCATTGTATTAGGTTAATCTCTTAATAGAGTGGTCCTAACAGACCTATTATCAATCTCCTAATGGAGTGCTCACTTTATTATGATGTAAAATCCTTTAATCAAGGTAGACTTAATATTCTAGTAAGCTCTTAATAGGGAAGACCCCTCATAGGGTAGATCATTAGAAGTGATCATACTTTGTAGCCCTAACAAACACACTTTATTGTTGTAGGGGTGAAGATTTTATGAGTGTCAACCCTATTGTGGTTCCACAACACACGCCACATTTTTAACTTTGGAAATGGGGACCCCTTTTTTTGGCTCACAAAAGCTTATTTTTCAAAATAGGGTATCTTCTAAGGTGCCTCGAGGAGTAGAACTTTGTAGTTTGGGTTTAGGAGTCTAGTCAGTTAGTGCCATTTTTAACCCGTAACACCAATATATTGATGTTTATCTTTTATGTAGGTCATCATGGCATCCTCATCATCCATAGCACAAAAAAATTACCATGGTATTGCATGTGCATTTTCAAAATAGACACCTTGAGATTTCAGATAGAAGCAGAAGGAGTTCAAGTCTATGACAATGTTGGGATACAAATAGGCCTAAATTGTCAAAAGATCAAAATAAGTACATAAGAGTGATCTAAAATCCCATTTGAGAAAAACCCAGAAACTATTTTCAAAACTGAGAACTTTGATTTTTTGCTGAATTGAGCACCTTGCACAATTCCCTGAAGGTGCATAGGTGTGCAATTTGAAGATTTGGTAAATGAATTGTCTCTAGAAGGTGTGAAGGTGCATAGATGCACATTGTAATTTTGAGATATGCATAAGTTGAAGGACTCTAGAAGGTGTGCATGTGTGAAGGTGTGTAGGTGCACAATTTTACAAGTTTTGAAGAGTAAAGTACATAGGTGTGCAAGGTGTGCAAATAGGACTAAATAATCAAAAAAGGAAAAATAAGTACACTAGAGTGCTCCTAGACCTCATCTGAGAAAAATCTAGAAACCATTTTTCAAAACTGAGAACTTCAATTTTTTTGGTGAATTGAGCACCTTGCACAATTCCCTGAAGGTGTGTAGGTGCGCATTTGTGCAGGTGCATAGGAGCATAGGTGCACAATTTGAAGAATTTTTGAATGAATTATCTCTAAAGGCGTGCAAGTGTGCATATCTAAAAAATCTAGAGGTCCCCCAAGGTCCCTACCATTACCATGACTTCCTTGTCTTCTACAACAACTAATATCACACTCAAACCCATGACTTTCAAGTTCCAGGGAATGCCCAAGAACTAAAACTACATGATTTCCATAGGGAAGTGAGGGTAAAGTATGAAGCTTTATACTCATTAGCTCCTAAATAAATCACCTATGTCATCCAAAAGTTCAAAGGGAAACATCTACACATCATTTTGGTATAAAGGGGAAGAAAACCCGGATACTAGAATTCAAGTTTTGACACTTAAACGAATTTTAGAATTTTTGGATCCTATCATCAAGGTGCATAGGTGCACAGGGGAATTTTTCTCAGAGGTGCATTGATAGTTTTGAAGAAGCAATATGCCAACAGTTAATTGTCAATTGCTATTTTAGAGCATTACATGCATTGGAAATGCATTTTTAAGATAGTTCAACTCCTAGAAATGCCTAGAGAAGGTTGAGATCCATTTTTAGAGCTTCCAGAGACTTTTAGATCATCTCATGGCTTCTATCTTCTTATCTTCTTATTTATTGATTGAATTAAGTCATGTAAAGGCTCATGCACTCATTAATTGATATAAACATGACTCAAGAAATGCATTTGAGGTGGAGTTGCCAAATGGAATTCACATTTCTCCTATCTTCAACATTGCAGACTTGATAGAGTATCATGATGATGGTGCAGATGAAGAGCTGATGTTAGAGCCATGTCTAATTCTCGCTTCTAAGGAGGAGATAGAAAACATTATAGATCATTGTGTGGGAAGGAGTACCAGAAATAGGCAATATGAAGAGTATCTAGTTAAGTGGAAAGGCTGACCGATCGAGGACTCAACTTGGATATCAGCAGCTGAGGTTTTCCATTTGGGATTTCATCTACCATCCATAAAGTGACAGGGTCACTTTTCAATCTACCTTGGGTGTCTGATGTAGGAGCATCCAGAGGTATAAGGGAAATCTTGTGTCACCCAAAAAAATGTACTTATACTTAGTTTCTATTTCATGTGTTTTAATTTTTGGATACCCATTTAGGTCAAATAAAGGTTCCAACTCTCATAGTTCCACTATTAGTGTTCTAGGTTAGAGTATTTGAGCACCTTGGGGTACGTGTAAATACCAAAAAAATAGGACTATGTAATTGAGCCATAATTATGGTGGATTAGAAGGTGTAAATTTGAGGGAGGATTAAAATTTTAATTTATAATATGCATGAGCCTTTACATGACTTAAATCAATAAATAAATAAGAAGATAAGAAGATAGAAGCCATGAGATGATCTAAAAGTGATGCAGGAGCATCCAGAGGTATAAGGGCAATCTTGTGTCACCCAAAAAAATGTACTTAAACTTAGTTTTTGTTTCATGTGTTTTTATTTTTGGATACCCATTTGGGTCAAATAAAGGTTCCAACTCTCACAGTTCCACTATCAGTGTTCTAGGTTAGAGTATTTGAGCACCTTGGGATACGTGTAAATGCCAAAAAAATAGGTCTATGTAATTGAGCCATAATTATGGTGGATTAGAAGGTTTAAATTTTAGGGAGGATTAAAATTTTAATTTAGAATATTCCAGAAAAAGAATCAGGTCAAAAGGTTGCACGGTTTGAAAGTTATCGCAATTTTTCAATTTTTGGAGACCTCCTAAGAATGCTTCAAAGTCAGGTTCAGGGCATTAAATGACCTTGTATAGGGCCAAAAAAGAGAGATGAGAAAAGCTGGTCCATAGGGCTATAGAGCGCTTCGAGAGCTTTTCAAAAATGTAAACAGTTCGTCAATCGGAGCTATGGTTCAAAAGTTATGCCTCCTGAAAGTTTGATTACCATTTCTGGATTATTCTAGTTTTGCGTCGACTTCTAACTTGACTTCTGGAGCCTTCTATTTGGTCAGTGGATGCCAACTAGAACTTTCTAGAATGTATTCCTAATCCTCAACCCTTTGGGGTCTATTTAAGGACATTTCTGGCATTGTAAAAGGCAGTTCGGAGTGGAGTTTGAGAGAAGGTATTGGGAGAAGAAATTATCTTCAGAATTATGTTATTGTAAGCCCATTGGGCATGTTTTGGAGTCTGTTTCTCTGCATTAAGTGTACTAGCATATTTTCATAGTTAATAAAATTTTCCCTTTCCTGTTGTGTCCATTCTGTGCTTGGGTTGTGTCTCCATCAAGTGGTATCAGAGCCGATTTTCCTGAGTGTGTAGACAGAGCGCCGACTGTGAGGCAGTTTGCACCAGGACTGTGTGGTTGTGGGTTTGAATTAAGAAGATGCCTCCACGAAGAGAGCATGGTGGAAGGGCCAAAGCTATTAATCCTAAGGAGGTTAGAGCCCTCCAAAGGCAGGTTCAAGAATTGCAAGAGGAGCTCTGTAGAGGAACAAATCTTACTGCAGGTGACGAAAGTGAGGACGACAATGAAGAAGAAGAAATTGGATGAAAAGGGGAAGTTGAAGGGGAAGTTTTGAATTAGGTAGAGGAGAGGCTTTTTAGGGCCAATACTAAGTTTGGGAAAAGACCTACAATTGATGTGGGTGTATTTTCAAGAAATCTAAAACCAGATAGTTGATCAACTGGAGTAATGAACTAGAAGAGTACTTTGAGTATGAGGATATCAGGGATCCAGATAGGGTTAAGTTTGCAAAGACCAAACTAAAAGGCCATGCCAAAATTTGGTGGCAAGAGGTTCAATTAGAGATAAATAGAAGAGGAAAGGTGAAGATCACAAGGTGGGATCACATGGTGGACAAACTAAAGAAGCAGTTCATTCCTATTGACTATGAGCTTGATTTGTTTAAGAAGACGCATGGGTTAAAGCAAGTATGAAAATCAGTCCAAGAATATACAGAGGATTTTTACTGACTTCTGATTAGAGCAAGGCATGCAGCTGCAAATAAGGATAAGATTACTCGTTATATCAGTGGGTTATGACTTAGCATCCAGGAGGAATTAAGTTTGGTAAGAATGACCAACGTTAAAGAGGCATACCAATTTTCCCTACGAGTTGAAGAGAAGCTAAATAAAAGGTTTGAAGGGAGACAAAGAGGACATGATCAAGGAGGAAGGGGTAGTGGTAGGTCATTTGGAGGTCGAAATGAGACCCAAAAGAAAAATGAAGATATGGGTACTAGCAGGAACCAGAGGAACGAGGATTTCAACCGCTCCCATGATCAAAACTTTGGATATCAGAGAGGAAGAGGTAGAGGATGTGAACAAGGTTCAGGAAGAGGAGGTTTTTGTGATACTCGCTTCCATTGCAATTAATAGGGCCATCATGCCTTTGAGTGCCCTTAATGACAAGGAAGGATAGATAAGAGAGTTGAGGGCCAAGCTAGGGTTGCTCATGTGGATGAGGATGCATAGTCATCACATTCAGAGGATGCACAAAGAGGAGAGACTTTAGTAAATGAAAGGGTCCTACTAAGTGGTGAGATTGAACCGGGACAAAGGAGGAGTCTATTTCATACCAGGTGCAAATGTGAGAATAAATGTTGTGATGTGATCATTGATGGTGGTAGCATTAACAACTTGGTGTCAGAAGAGATGGTCTCTAAGCTGAAGCTCAAGAGGGAGAAACACCCCTAGCCCTATCAGATCGCTTGGGTGAAGGATGATCATAAGGTCTTGGTAAGTGAACAATGTTTAGTGAAGTTCAAAATTGGGAGTTACCATGATGAAGTTCTCTGTGATATTATTCCAATGGATGTCTGCCATCTATTTTTGGGAAGATTGTGCCAGTTTGATAGGCATGCAGTACATGATGGTCATGCAAACACATACTCTCTAACAAAGGATGGAGTTCGCCACAAACTAAAGCCCATGGTAAAGGAAGGTGAAAAGGTATGCAGTAGTGCTAGGATCTATCTTGTTGATGGAAGAAAATTTTTAGATGGCATGAAACATTAGTGTATGTGTTATGCTTTGATTCCTAGAAAAGATAAGGAAGGTAGTAGTGAAATACCACTTGAAGTTTTAGATTTATTGAGTTTGGGGATATCATTTCTAATAATGTTCCAGAAAGAATGCCACCAGTAAGGCAAATTAGTCATCAGATAGATTTAATCCCTAGAGCTAGTTTTCCTAACAAGGTGGCTCATAGGATGACTCCTACTAAAACTGAGGAGCTAAATAGACAGGTTCAAGAGCTATTGAAGAAGGGTTTGATTCGAGAGAGCCTGAGTCCATGTGTAGTACTTGCAGTACTAGAACCAAAGAAAGATGGAGAGTGGAGAATGTGTACGAACTCTGGAGCCATAAATAGGATAACCATCAAGTATCGGTTTCCTTTTCCAAGAATGGATGATCTTATGGACTGCTTGAGTGGAGCTCAGTACTTCAAAAAGATAGATCTCAAGAGTGGCTATCACCAGATACAGATTCGAGAAGGAGATGAGTGGAAAACTGCCTTCAAGACCAAGGAGGGTCTTTATGAGTGGCTAGTCATGATGCGCTTTGGATTGACAAACACCCCAAGCACCTTCATGCGGCTTATGAATGAAGTACTTAAGAATTTCTTGGAAAATTTTGTTATTGTCTATTTGAATGATATTTTAATTTTGAGCAAGACTTTGGAAGAACATTTATTGCATATTCGTAGTGTCCTTGAAAGGTTAAGGGAAGAGAAACTATTAATTAATCTGAAGAAGTGTAGCTTTGCTAAAAAAGAGTTAGTCTACCTGGGGTTTTTTGTATCACCTGAAGGTCTCAAAATGGATCCAAAGAAGGTAAAAGCCATCTTGGAATGGCCTACTCTGAGGTTTGCTACTGAGGTGAGATCATTTCATGGTCTAGTTAGTTTTTACAGGAAGTTCATTAAGAATTCCAGTGGCATATGTGCACCCCTAACTGACACAATAAGAGGGGATAGAAAAGAGTTCAAATGGATTGTGGCAGCTGCAAGAAGGTTTGAATTGTTGAAGAAGAAGGTAATAGAACAACCTGTGTTGGCACTTCCTGATTTTAGCAAGGTGTTCCAGGTGGATTGTGATGTTAGTGGAAGTGTTATTGGGGCTGTATTAAGCCAAGAAGGTAAGCCTATTGCATATTTTAGTGAAAAATTGAATGATGCAAAAAAGAAGTATTATGTTTATGATCAAGAGTTCTATGCAATAGTTCAGGCCTTAAAGAAGTGGAGGCATTATTTATTTCCAAAGGAATTTTTTTTATATACTGATCACCAGGCATTATAGTATCTAAATAGCCAAGGTAAATTGAATCAGAGGCATATGAAGTGGGTAGAGTTCTTGCAAAGCTATACATTTGTGTTGAAGCATAGAAGTGGAAAATCTAACAGGGTTGCAGATGCATTAAGTAAGAGACAGTTGTTGCTTACAGTAATGCAAGTTGAAGTAATTGGGTTTGTTAAACTCAAGAATCTATACCCTGAGGATCCTGATTTTGCTGAAGCATGGAAAGCTTGTAAAGAACCTATTGTTGTAGATAGAACTAAGTGGTTAGACTGATTTAGGATGGTATGTTGTTCAAGGGCAGTCAATTGTGTATTCCAAGGAGTTCCATGAGGGAAAATCTGATTAAGGAGAAACACAATAGAGGGATGGCAGGACATTTTGGTTGAGATAAGACCATTGCCATTCTTAGAGAATATTATTTTTGGCCTCGGATTTCACAGGATGTGAAGAAGTTTGTACAAAGTTGTCAGATTTGTCAAGTGGCCAAGGGATTTAGTCACAATACTGGACTTTATCAGCCATTGCCTATTCCATCAAAGCCATGGGAGGACATAAGTATGAATTTTGTTCTTGGATTGCCGAGGACAAAAAGGGGTAATGACTCAGTATTTGTGGTGGTTGATAGGTTCTCCAAAATGGCACATTTCATTCCATGCCATAAAACTCATGATGTTGTCCATATTGCGGAGTTGTTTTTCAGAGAGGTGGTAAGACTACATGGCCTCCCAAAAAGCATAGTTTCTGATAGAGCCACTAAATTAGTGGGGTATTTCTCGAGAACATTATGGAAGAAGTTCAAAATGGACTTGAAATTCAATTCCACACATCATCTGCAAACTGACAGCCAGACAAAAGTGGTAAACAGAAGTGTGGGCAATTTGCTGAGATGTTTAGTTGGGGATAAGCCCAAAGGATGGGATTTGATTCTACCACAAGCAGAATTTTTTACAATAACTCTATAAATAGGAGTACTGGTAAATCACCATTCCAAATTGTAAATGGAAGTAGCCCAAGGACTGCACTAGAATTGAGGAAGATAGAGCAAGGGGAGAGGACAAGTGTTGAAGCAGAAGAGTTTTTTGAACATATCAAGTGCCAACATTAGGAGGTCCAGGCACACATTATCAAGATGAATCAACAGTATAAAACTAGGGTTGATCAAAGGAGAAGACATAGGAGTTCCAAGTAGGGGATCTAGTCATGGTAGACTTAAGAAAGGAGAGATTTCCAGTAGGTACTTACAACAAGTTGAAGATGAAGAAATTTGGCCCCCTACAAAATTCTGAAGAAACATGACTCAAGAAATGCATATGAGGTGGAGTTGCCAAATGGAATTCACAATTCTCCTATCTTCAACATTGTAGACTTGACAGAGTATCATGATGATGGTGCAGATGAGGAGCTGATGTTAGAGCCATGTCCAATTCCCACTTCTAAGAAGGAGGAGATAGAAAACATTCTGGATCATCATGTGGGCAGGAGTACCAGAAATAGGCAGTATGAGGAGTATTTGGTTAAGTGGAAAGACTGACCAATCAAGGACTCAACTTGGATATCAGCAGTTGAGGTTTCCCATTTGGGATTTCCTCTACCATCCATAAAGTGACAGGGTCACTTTTCAATCTACCCTGGGTGTCGGATGCATGAGCATCCAGAGGTATAAGGGCAATCCTATGTCACGCAAAAAAGTGTACTTAGACTTAGTTTTTGTTTCATGTGTTTTCATTTTTGGATACCCATTTGGGTCAAATAAAGGTTCCAACTCTCACAGTTCCACTATCAGTGTTCTAGGTTAGAGTATTTGAGCACCTTAGGATACGTGTAAATGCCAAAAAATAGGACTATGTAATTGAGCCATAATTATGGTGGATTAGAAGGTGTAAATTGGAGGGAGGATTAAAATTGTAATTTAGAATATTCCAAAAAAAGAATCAGGTCAAAAGGTTGCACGGTTTGAAAGTTATCGCAATTTTTCAGTTACTGGAGACCTCCTAAGAATGCTTCAAAGTCAAGTTTAGGGCATTAAATGACCTCATACAGGGCCAAAAATTGGGGACTAGCAAAGCTAGTCCATAGGGCTATAGAACGCTTCAAGAGCTTTTCAAAAATGTAAACAGTTCGTCAATCGGAGCTATGGTTCAAAAGTTATGCCTCCCAAAAGTTTGGTTATTGTTTCTGGATTCTTCTAGTTTTGCGCCAACTTCTAACATGACTTTTGGAGCCTTCTATTTGGTCGATGGATGCCAACTAGCACTTTCTAGAATGTATTCCTAATCCTTAACCCTTTGGGATCTATTTAAGGACATTTTTGGCATTGTAAAAGGCAGTTCGGAGTGGAGTTTGAGAGAAGGTACTGGGAGAAGAAATTATCTCTAGAATTATGTTATTGTAAGCCCATAGGGCATGTTTTGGAGTCTGTTTCTCTGCATTAAGTGTACTAGCATATTTTCATAGTTAATAAAATTTTCCATTTCCTATTGTGTCCATTCTATGCTTGGGTTGGACCTACTTAGCACCATTTAGAGAGTCAGCTTGTACGTAATTAGCTTTATTTTATTAGTTTTTTAGCATGAGTTTACATTAGAAGATATCTCACTCCTAAGATAAAGGGAGGAGATGATTTCTTATAAATACATGGATGTAATACATACTCCAGGCCATTATTTTGATGCAATAATATATGCTATTGGTGCTCTCATTCTGAGTGTAGTCATTCTTGCTGAAGTGTATTATTTTTGTGAGTGCATGTTCATGAATAATAATGGATCCAATGGTTTTATTATGTTGTTATGATTGTGCAACCTTTTAGTTCTGGTGTTTGCCTCGTGTTAATAATTTTTGCTAATGTACCAAGTTGGAGAAAAGATCACCTATTGTTCCTACATAGCTTCTTATCTCACATGAGTGTACTTTTCGTGGTCTTGCAATTTGATGACAAGTGAAACATATTTTGGTTATTATTGAGTTTTCATCAATGATTGCATAAGTGGAATTTAAGAAGTGTTGCTCCTATTTCCATTGGTTTCCTACCTGATCTTTTCGATAATTTAACTCATAGATGTTTTGTTATCGTGGTTTATGTCTATTAGCAATTTCTCTTTCAAGTTATTTTCTTTAATCTCTCATTACCTTATCTTTGTTATTTTCTTTTATTACACTTGGTTAAAATAGGAATTTATATACTTGCCTTGATAAATTGCATTCATCATGAAATAGAAAATACCAAAAATATATCTCTTTTGTGGTTACTTTTTCAAAATAGCAACAGATCAAATAGATTATTCAAAGTTGGTTCAAACTAGAAAAGGCCTCCTCATGAACATACGCATTTATCTTCAATTGAGAAAATTTTAGTAGGTCGCAAGATTTCCTAGAACCTTGGAGTTGATCCTCGATTATCCTTTCAAGAGAGGAGTTCAAAAGGATTCCTATCATTCAACATCATGCAAAATGACAGCTCAACAAATCCCATATACTTTTACCTTCAACTTGGAGGGTTTCTACATTACCACATATGGTGTCGTGTTGATCTATTGCTTATATGTGTTATTCATGTTTTTAGATGTTAGATTTGATATTACATGTTATTATATGATATTGCATGTTAAGGTTAAGGTTGAGATGTGTGGTGAAACAAGTGTGAATGTGATTCATTTTTAAATTGATAACAGTTTTACAAATCCTAGTTCACTTCCCCCCCTCCCAACATTTTACTTTCCCTATTAGATTTACAACAATTGGTATTAGATATGAGTTCTCTAAGAAATAATTCTAACCACTTTAGAGTCAAAGATCTTGGAGATGGAAGCTTAAAAGTTGGGAAAGGTTATTGAGAATCAAAAGCTTGATTTACATCTTACATTTGAGAAAGTCAAGGCTACAAAGGACGAATTAAAGAAATCATTGAAGAGAAAGAAGGAGATGACAATTCAACAAAATGACACACAATACAAGGAAGAAAGAATTGAGGATTTATGTGATGAAGGAAGATCTATTGAAACTAATGCAGAAATAGAAGATCTATTAGAGAAGAACAATATCTTGAGTGAAGAAATAAGACAACATAAAAAAGGGAACATGAAATACAACTAGTAAGGCTATGTGAAGTGTCTGAACAAAAGAAAAAGGTTGAAGAAGACAAGGTAATGGTTGATGAAGATAAAAGGAAAATGGCTACAAGTCTTGATGAAAGGATCAATAAAGTACTAAGGCTAACTCACAATCAATTTGACATGGTCAATCATTTATTAAGTGTCAATCATGATATTACTAGGAAGGTGGAAGAAATTGCAAATCTGAGATCTAAGAACAATCAACTAAAAGCTAAGTTGAGAGCTTAAAAATAAATTATGGAAAGAATGAATAGATCTAGAGAGGCTATGAGACAAAGTAATGAATAACTAAAAGCACAAAGAAGACCTCATGAAACTACTAGATTAGGTTACATCAAGTTCATATCATCTACCGAGCAAGAAGAGTCATCAAATCATGGAGAATAGAGGAATGACCAAAGAGCAAGAAGCCTACATGCTTCATTATGAAAAATTGGGACATACAACAAATATTTGTAGGAATAAAGCTGGTAAGTCAAATCCTAAGCTTAAATTCAATGGTAATTGCTTCAATTGTAACAAACATGGACATCAAGAACATGAATGTAGATCAAAGATCAATAAGGCACAAGCTACATCTAGATTTGAAAGTTATTGTTACACATGTCAGAAGTATGGACACAAGGCACAAGATTGTAGGTATAATGCAAGGAATAGTTTGACACCTAAAGGTCAAGGCAAGGAAATACTATAAATTTGGATTACAATACTTGGGTTAATTGTTAGTTATGTGGTAAGTAAGGACACATTTCAACAAATGTGCAAGGATACATCTTAGAAGAAGATTAGGAAAGTGGAGAAATTTTGATCTAGTATGTTTCAGCTATCAAAAGTTCAGTAACCTAAGTAAATACTATATGAACCGAGCATCAATATCTAATAATGAAGAAAATAATAAAAAAGAAAACGTTAATGTTGAAGAGGTGATAAATCAAACTTGAAAGAAAAAAACTAATAAAGGAAAAAGTGCAAATGGTGAAGTTGTGATCACCCAATCCAATGGATTATGTGATTCATGTTGGAAATTTGGGTAGGTTACACAACATGGTGTTTTCATTTATGGAAACATATAGTCAAGATTAAGTCAGCTAATCTTGGAGATACATTTTTGTGATAAAGACTTAGAAAATTGTTGAAGTTCAACAGAGTTTATCTGTCAGCACAAGAACTATTTTGGTCAACATAGTTCGCATGAGGATTTTTGGATCATGAACACTTACATGGAGAAATTATAGTATTTCAAGATGATGTATGCATAAGTGTAGGACAATATGGTTAGTATGAACAGAGATATTTTAATTTTATAGTGACATTGTTGAGTCGACAGAACAGGGTAGAATATATGAAGTCAAATATTTAATATTAAGGAATTATTTTATTTATCAAAATAATTACTTAACAAATTAGGGATGACATCCTAGATGTTAACCCTAAGTAAGCAAGAGTTAATTTTATAATTTGGCATGTGTGTGAAGTAATGAAAGCTGACAGAGCAAAGAAATAAGGTAGAAAGGAAAAGTTTGTGAATGCGAAGTTGTGTGTGGTTTTTGTGAATCTATGATATGTATGTGTCATGCTTAAGATGTGAATTCTAATGGAAGATTAGAGTAGTGTGAATGTGATCAATATTTGTGAAGAGTAGCAAAAAGCAAAATCAGATATTAAAGATATCAATAGTAGTAAAGAGGTCTTTGTATCTATCTTTTGTATTCAAGAATATTAGTGTATATTGCATGTTTGGGAAATGGGCTCATCTTGCATACTTTATGTAATTGTAATGACAAATTCTAATAGGTATAAGGCTTCTAAAAAGGCCTAGTCCTCTAATAAGGATCGAGACACTATATAGATGTAATAGACTCCTAACATAGTCAATATCTTTCACAAGATACTTTTTATTAGTGGATCATCTTGTGAGTACCATCCCACCAAGGTTTTCCCTTGGCCAAGATTTCCCTAGTTAACAAAATATGGTGTTGTTTGTTGCCTGATGCCCCCCCCCCCCCCCCCCCCGCCTCAAAATTTCTTATTTATAACAATTGGTATCATAGAAAAGTTACTCAGAGAAGGCCTAATAGGTTGAGTAAGAGCTCTATAGATATGGATCAGTTGCAGAAAAATCTTGAAGAAGATCTTGAACAAATTGATATTCTTACATAAGAAAGAGATATCTGAAAGACAAGTATGAAGATGCAAAACATGAAAAAGTTGAAAGATAAGATAGATTATCTTAAGTTCTAGAAAGAGCCTAAAGATCAAAACAAGGATTATGATGAAGTTTCAAGACTAAAGAAAGAAAATGAGATCCTAAAGCATGAACTAGAGATTACAAATTTAAAGTTGAGCTTGAAGGATGGTGATAGTAAAATAGAGTCATATTTGAAATCTAAGAATGCAGATCTAAGATCTAAACTTATCAAAGTGGCATCTGAGATTGAAACTACAAAGTTGCATTATGCAAAACTTGAGAAGTATAATACAATTGTGAAAGGAGAATTAACCCAGTCTAAGCTACATTTTGAAAAGTTGTATTCTAGTAGTGAAAATCTTGATGAATAGATATTTACACAGAGACCCTCTTATGATAAGACAGGTCTTGGATACCTTGGAGAAAATTCATCTAAGAAGTCTGAAGAAAGTAAAGAACTAGATCTTGTGATCAAACAACTTGAGAACAAATTAGAGAACAAGGTTGAATCTAATAAACCTCAAGATATACCAAAGAAACCTAAGCAAGTTGAATCGCCTAAAGAAGTAAGGAATAAATTCAAAGGTAGATGTTATGCATGCAATTAATTTTTTCATATGAAAAGTAACTGTACAAGTAAGTCATTTAAACCCCTTTCTAGTTATTGGTATAGTTGTCATGATTTTGGTCATAGGGCTATTGAATGTAAAGAGCCTAGATTCAATAATGATAATAGTAGAATATTTTGAGGTACTAACCCTATAGAAAATAGACCTATTGGAGGAACCAATGTTATAAGGAATGACATTATGTGTTATAAGTGTAACAAATTTGGACAAATAGCTAGAGATTGCAAAGCATGAATTAGTTAGTCAGGACCTAGATATGGAAACAATGTTATAGTTTTTCAAATTTGTAACAGTATGGGACACAAGGAAAGATATTGTAGGATGAACAATATGAGGACGCCTAACAACATGAGGAACAACATGAGAAATCCAAACCTTGGAAGGAATATAAACAACAACAAAAGGAATGAGACTAAAAGTAACAATCAAAGAGAAAATATGAAAGATCTTATAGGAAATCTTGATGAATCATTTGTCAAAGATAAGGAGCCAACTAGTTCATATGATATATCAGAAAGTCAGTCAAGTGATGCATCTACAAATAGATTGAAGTCAGTCATAGTCTCCAACAAATCACAACCTAATTAAGTATATCATTTCATCAATTAACATGATTGAATTAGCATCATATTAGTATAGGATAGGAATTGTGAGTTGTGAAGTTAGAATGGGGTAGAACAAGATGAATGGAAGCTAAGGTTAAGTGTACATATGTTTATGAGTCCATATGTGAGTGTGCAAAGTAAGGCAAGGTTACTGATAAAATAAGAACAACTTTTCCAAATGCAAGTACTTATGCAATTAATGCAGAAGTAAATTGGAAATGATTTAAAGGGTGAAATTAAGTTTTGAGTACCATTTGGTCATGCAAAAAAATTAAAGGATTCCTTGGAGTGAATTAAATGGAAGAGTTGGAGTGTTTTAAGCGGTGAATTCAACAAGCCCTATTTTTACAAATTTGAGGTATGTATTGCTTGCGCAATCATAAGTTGAAGTTTGAATCTATAAGAAATGGAAACTCCAACTATATGTGATGTTATTGAGAGACCTAGGTACAAATTCAAGAAAAATCCCTACATTTCATTAGAAGATGACCCATTAGGAGAGTTTTCACAAGTACCCAACAATGTTTTACATATAGAAGACATTTGTATGTATATTCATTATAAGTTTGAGAATATAGGAGACAATGACATCCACAATAAAATGGACTTGGTTTGCAAAAATGGCCTATCATTTAAACAAGGGTTTGAGCACCTAAAAGACCTAAAAATAACTAGGCACATGTTTTATATGGAGTTTGACGATCATGAATTGGAAAGGATAATTCTCAACCACATACATGAGGACATGTTCTTGGTAGGAGATATATCTATTATGATAGCTAATGACATGATTCAAAAACTCACTAGATTAAGCAATAAGGGTAGTAACCCTATCAATGTCAAGAATATCAAGAAGTTGGTGGAAAAAAATCTAAAGATAGTGCTAGATGGTAGAAAAATGAAATTAGATATGATCAAGGAAATTGATGTTAGATTGATAAGAAATTAATTGAGTATAAGATGAACTATAGTTCAAGGTTGAACTTTGTACCTATTGGATTTATCCATGCATCTTACCTAATGATAGTCAAGAAAGAAAATATGTGTGAAATCTTTAAATACAAAATACTGTACAACATTGACAAAATGAAGAAGACAAAGAATGCAATGTTTAGATTTGAATCTCTAATTACACACCTATTCTTCCAAGTGATAAGGAAATTCCTTAGAATGCTAGACTATGGATGGAACACAAATAGATGCACAATAAATATTATCACTTGTTATTATAGAAAACATTAAGAAGATAGAATGATAGAATACATAAATAGAATGATGAAAAGGTTTCAAGCAAAAATGAAATAGATATATAAGATCCCTCCATCACTAGCTGAGAAGTATAAGTATGACATCTATTTTATGGTTAAAATAGATATGACTTGCATAGAAGCAGTTGAACCAAGGCTAACATTCATTGAACCTATTTGGTATGAGATGACAACATAGTTAGTAGAAGATTATGCGAAGATTATTCTTGAATTGGAAAGAGACGGGTGTCCTAAATGGGGCACATATGAGGAAAAAGTAAAAGAAGTTTACAATGAACTGTATAGTAAAGGCATTAAGATTTTTTTTGACAAAAACATAGATAATATATTAAAGGAATTAGGAATGAGCATAGAAGAGTTTAAAGAAGCCATGGAGATAGTAGCAAAGATGAAGGCAAGTGGGCAATCAGAAATACTCATTGCTAAGCCTTTAGCTATTAGGAGTACTAAAGAAGGAGTAATAGTAGTAGGACTATCTATGTAAGTACCTAGTGTACCTATTGAGTTGTCATTTTACACAATGCTAAATGGAAGGAATTCTTGCGAACTCCTTTCTTGAATAGTTGACTTTGTAAATCAACTCCAAGGTTCTAGGCAATCTTGCAACCTATTGGAATCCGCTCAATTGAAGATAAATGTGAATGTTCATGATGAGGCCTTTGTCGGTTTGTTTTGATCTTGGATGAAATGAAGAATCTGCACACTATTTCAAAAATAACACTAAAAAAGAACTATATTTTTGTATTTTTATGTTTTTTATGAATGCAATCTAATAGTATAGCTAGTATGAAACCATATTCTAACAATGGGGTTAATAAAGAAAATAACAAGAACTTTAAATAAAATAACATGAAATTCAAAGCAAATAATGTGAAATTGAAATCCTAATGAACATAAGCTATAAAAAACAACATGTTTTTGAGTTAAACTTTCAAAGAAATTGGTAGGTAACCAATAAAAGTAGGAGCAACGCTTCCTCAATTCCACTGATGCAATCGTCGGTGAGAAACTTAGTAATCGTATGATATTTTAGTCTTCATCAAATTGCAAGACCATGGAAAGTGTGCTCATGCAAGACAGAGAGTTATGTAGGCACAATTCGATGATTTCTTCTCAAGCTAGTTACGTCAGCACAATTCCTCAAATTGTAGCAAACACCAGAACTAAAAGATCGCACAACCATAAACAAGCAATAAATGCTTGGCTCAATCACAATTCCATGAACAAAATTCACAAAAAAATGACACATTCAGGAAAGAACTACTACATTCCAAATGTGAGCACCAAAAGCATAATTTTATTGCAAAATAATGGCAGCCCCAATTACATATTACAATGGAGTATTTATAAGAAATTGTCTCCTCAATTTGTGTTGAGAGTGAGAGATATCTTTGTGCAATAATATGCTTTTAATTTAATAAAACAAACTAATTGTATACAAATTAATAATCTAACTAGTGCTAAGTAAGACTCCATCCATTTTTATATTCATTAATTGGATGCATGAGCTTTTACATGTCATAAAACAAATAATTTATGAGAGAAAAAGAATAAGAAAGCCTTCAGTCGATGTGGAAGTGTCTGGAAGTGTCAAAAATAGAAGCTAATCCTTCATTGGGCATCTGTTGGAGTTAAACTGCTGTTAGAATGCATTTTCGATGCATGGAAAGCTCTATTTTTGGAACTAGTAGTTAACTGTTGATGCACCTCTAGAAAAGCATACTAGCTCACTAGTGCACCTGCTCAATTCTTCAAAAACTTCTAGAACACTTATAAAAATGCACACCTACGGACCTATGCACCTGCTCAATTCTTCAAATACTTCTGGAAAACTTATGAAAATGTGCACCTGCGCACCTGTGGACCTGGGCACCTCGATGAAATTTGTGCAAGGTGCTCAAATTGCCAAAAAATTAAAGTTCTCAGTTTTGAAAATGGTTTTTGGGTTTTGCTCAAATGGGTTTTAGATCACTTTTGTGTACTTACTTTGATCCTTTTGATGATTTATACCCTCTTTTCTACTTCTAAAACCCCAAGGCACCTAAGCTAAATCTTGTCATTAATGGTTGCATAAGATGAAGAACCTATTCTGGTCCATGTATCTTACCTCTATATCTTTGATCTTTGGTGTAAATTTCTTGATTCTTTCTTCTCTCTAACTACCCGATCCTTCCCAACCAGAGACCAAGTGATCCAAATTATATAAAATGATCAAATGTTTAAAACTTTTTCATACTTTTTTTACGAGTTTTTCTACGTCCTTTTAACTAGCTTTTTCATAGGTCTTCTGCTTAAAATATCAAGTTGAAACTTTCATCGGTCCCTAAAACTGGGTAGCCAAAGGCTCGTTGTTTTAGGGATTGAAATTAGATCTTCAATTCTTCTTTCCAATGGTGTAAATAGTTTTGAATTCTGAGCTCCAGGTCAAAAGTTACGACCCCGACAAGTTACGGATGTCTTTCTATCTACACAAAGAAGCAAACATTAATCCAAAGAGTTGAAAATACTTAATTAAGACAAACCCTAATTATGAAAAAAATGAGAATGCAAAATTTTGTTAAAACACCTAAAAAACCACTTAACACCTATGAAAGACAAATTTTGGCGCACCTTGCACACCTCGGAGGTGCGCCTGGTGCACCTTTTTTTCTTAGCAAACATTAATATATGAGAGTGCACACCAGTGCACCTCATTTATCAACTTCAATGCATTAGGAGTATAAAGGTGCATAGTTGTGCACCTTCTTTTTGTGTGTTGTCCTTTGAATTTTGGTACACTAGCGCACCTGGGAAGGTGTGCTAGTGCACTATTTTTTTTCTTTGCAAAAATGACTTATCCTCTCCAATGATGATTTCCAAAATTTGGATTTTCGAACCAGGACCTAGATCTGACCAAAAACACTAGGCAAAACCCTAGAAAAGACTCAAACCCTAGACTAGGGATCTGAAAAGCTAAAAAATAAAGTAGGGGGTCCTCATTTCTAGGAAAAATGGGGCGTGTGTTGTGAAACCATAGAAAATAGCCCTGACAAAAAAAGGAAGAAATGACAAAGGCATTTCTTCATCAGCAAACATTCATCTGATATGTGTCAAACACCAACTGAATTCTGAATATTCCAAGCGTATTTCAAATCACTTTTTCATAAAAACCTCAAAATCTTGAATCTCCAAGTCTAGTGTGTGTTTAGTGTATCCATTTCCTTCGACATCTTAGGATCTAGTCTATCAAAAAAAATCAACAACTTGGAGACAATCTTCCACCCCATCCAATCCATTCATCGAGAATTTTCATGAAAGTTATTTATTGATCATTTGTCTGACTAGATGAGAGAATTAGTTCTAAGGGCTCTTAACCAGTTGTCACTTTTTATTTGAAGTCCTGGTAATCTTCTAAATACTTTCTTCTCGTAGCTCACAATGTCACCATTTGATTCTTCAATGAAGCAGCTTATTTAGAGTGCATATCCCTATAATCGAATTACCTTTCTCAAACCTTGTAGAATCCTTCATCCTTAACACCTTTTTAATTTTTTATTTTCTTTCTGTACCCTGACCATGCTTAAACTATGTGGCCAAGGCATTGGTGTTGTGTCTCAAATTCAATCTTTAGTGAACATCCGTTGCATTCCTCTTTTAAGAACTTTTTGGAAACTCTCACGCCAAACAATGATCTTAGCAATTTCTTCGATAAGACCCTTCTTTTTGAACTAGTAGGGTTTGGACTATCCCTTGCTGCCATCAACCTTGGTTCGAAAACACCTAAGATAGTCAATCTTTATATTTGAAAAGTGTTGAGAACTTTTCAATTTACAATTCTAAATTCAACACTAAAAGTCCCCTATTACTGTAAGTAACATTCATTCCTCAGTTGGTATAAGAAACAAAATCATTAAAACATTTTGACAAAGAAATACCTCTTCCTAAAAGTCGAAACCACAAGGAGTGATTTATGAAATGTGTAAAGAATGAGTCTTGATTGTACCTAACCCCCAAACTGACACGACTAAAAAAAAGAAAAAGAAGCAAAGAGAAATAAAACCCAAACAAAATGATTGGACTTAAAGCAAACTAACACCTAACTTTAAAAAAAAACTAAAAAAGACTAATAAAAACAAAAACAAAAACTTATATACAGAAAACCTTGAATAAAAACAATATGGGGTAGTTGTGAGTAGATTTCTCATTATGTGGAATAGTAATGAACCACCCCATATAGTTCTCAAAAATGTTGACTTGTCTTTGTACTCAAAAAAATAAACTCTGGACAATCTTGGTTCAAATTCTGGGCACAAATCACACAAAATCGAAAGTTGTGGTAACTCTTTATGACCATGATTAATACACAAACAAGTTTTCTTACCTTTAGCATCATATTCAAATTGAAAATCGTCAAACTGAGAGGGATAATGGAAAGATATCACCTGATCTAGCAAGTCCCCCGGCATAGGGGTACATTCACACGTTGTAATTTCTCCTTTTGGTGGTCTTATATCATGGTACACAACTTTACGAACACATGGAAACACTTTAGGTTCCTCTGGACTATAAAAATCAATCATCAACCCTCCTTTCAAATTACATGATTCATTAATACCATTGATCAAGATGTTTTCTACCTCGTATCCCAAAGAAGCATGTTTAGAAACATACTTTCCCTCCATTGCGATCTCTCAAGCTAACAAGAAATTAGGACAATTTTCTTCTGAATGGAACCCAAATGGATGGATTCTACATGACTCAGTTATTTCATGGTTCGATATATGGGTAGAATACCCATAAATAGACATTTCCTCAGTTAAGCTTGAGACCAAATTGAGCATTATATCCATCTCTTCTAATGACATATCTTGTTTTGAGGGAGGTATCTTATCATTATTCAATGGGAAATCATTATCACAATAGGAAGCATTGGTATCTTCTTCTTGATGACCTCCTAATTCAAAAATCTCACCAACCTCAGGATCTTTTGTACTTCCATCACTTTTTTCAACATTGAGAATTTTTGCAACTCCATGGAGTTTTGGAACTTCAAAAAAATTTGTGTCCTCAAATTTTCTTGGCATATCCACACTTATTGAAACGTCAACACTTGGAAGAATTTCTTCATTGAATGGGAACACAAACTCCTCTTGATCATCTTCATCATTTTGTCCTCCTATAGATTTATCATATGATTCAAGCATCATTGCACTAAACTGCAAAGTTTGTTCCTCCATAATTTGGGGAGGCTGATCTAAAACATCATTTTACCCATATCCATTTTCACTTAGTCTCATACCTCTAATACCATTATTCTCATTGTTGATATTACTGTAAAGGCCAAAATTCTTGCTCTAATTTTGAGAATAATTGTTCTGGGTAGAAAGTTGTCTTGGATGATTGCCTTGGTTTCTTGAGGAATTCAACTTTATTCTCACAAGTTCACTGGATAAAAGAGACATCATCTCCTTCATGGCCTTAAACTCTCTATCCATATTGATTTCTTCCTCAACAAATGTAGCTGCCTTCTACTCAAAGAAAGCAGTCTTTTGGGACTCGTACCCTGAATATATAATTGTTCACATTGGAGCAATAGTAACCTATTTCATGAATGCAATAGCTTCTTTGAAGACCTTTTCAATGGTATCAATGTCTCTGGGTGGGAGTCTTCTTAGAAAAATGGAAGTTAATGAATCCATTGTTCCAAAATAGATATGGATGGCATCCTCTTGTGATACAGTGTATGGAAACTCCATTCTTTGATACATCCTATAGAAGTGATGATTAAACTGTGAAATAGTCTCATGGGGATCCCTCTTAAATAAGATGAACTAATGATATAGGAGAGCTAGATCAACATAGATCTTGAATTGTTCCAAAAAATTGCTCTCAAAAGAGTTCCAATCCCTTATTGATGATGGCGGAAGATTGAGGTAACAATTGAATGCCATTTCACCCAAAGTGTAACGAAAAAGGAGCCATATCATGTCCATATGTTGAATTTGGTTTCGATTACAAATTTCCTTGAAAATTTTAATATGATCTTCTATTGTTCATGATTCTCCATATATGAACCATAGGCAAAACTTTTCGGGATTTTTGGGCAAGTCATGCAATGGGCTAGTTAGATTCAAAGGCGAACTTTGGGCATTGAAGAAAGACATGGTGCATAATGATGGGAATGTGTAAAGTAGAATGTAAAGTGAATGACAATGATGGAATGTGTAATGTGAATGGGTGGAGTTCATGGTATCTCTTTATCATTGTGATGCTTGTGAAAGTGACTGAGTTCTAGGAACTTGTGTTTATTTTGGAAAAACACACCTCTAAAGAATAACACTTTCTCAAAATAGCGCACCTTGCACACCTATGCACGTTGGTGACAAGACCCAAAAATCCAAAAATTATTTTAAGTGACAATTTTCCAGAGTTAGAATTTTTCTTCAACTTCAGAATTTTCCAAAGTTAGATTTTTTTCCAACTTCAAAATCTTCCAGAGTTAAATTTTTTTCAACTTCAGAATTTTCCAATGTTACATTTTTATTTTTTTCAACTTTAGAATTTTCCAGAGTTAGTTTTTTTTCCAACTTCAAAATTTTCCAAAGTTAGATTTTTTTTTTTTTTTTTTAAATTGTAGAATTTTTAAATAACAACTTGGATTTTTTAAGCCGAATGGTTTTCAGGCCCTTCCCTCTAGCACCACTTCTGTTGAGTTGTCATTTTACATGATGCTAAATGACAAGAATTCTTGTGAACTCCTCTCTTGAAAAGTTGACTTTGTGAATCAACTCCAAGGTTTTGGGTGATCTTGTGACCTACTGGAATCCGCTCAGTTGAAGATAAATGTGAATGTTCACAAGGAGGCCTTTGTTGGTTCATTTTGATCTTAGACGAAATGAAGAATCTGCACACTATTTCAAAAATAACACTAAAAAGAACTATAGTTTTGTATTTTTATGTTTTTTTATGAATGCAATCTAACAGTGCAGCTAATATGAAATCCTATTCTAACAATGGGGTTAATAAAGCAAATAACAAGAACTTTAACAAAAATAACATGAAATTCAAAGCAAATAATGTGAAATTGAAATCCTAACGGACATAAGCTACAATAAATAACATGTCTGTGAGTTAAACTTTCAAAGAAATTAGTAGGTAACCAATGAAAGTAGGAGCAGTGCTTCCTCAATTCCACTGATGCAATCATCGGTGAGAAACTTATAATCATATGACATTTCACTCTTCATCAAATCCCGAGGCCATGAAAAGTGTGCTCATGCGAGATAGAGAGTTATGCAAGCACAATTTGATGATTTCTTCTCAAGCTAGTTACGTCAGCAAAATTCATCAAACCGTAACAAACATAAAAACTAAAAGATTGTACAACTAGAAACAAAGCAATAAACCCTTGGCTCAATCACAATTCCATGAACAAAATTCACAAAAATATGACACATTCAAGCAAGAATTACTACACTCCAAATGCAAGCACCAAAAGCATAATTTTATTGCAAACTAATAGTGGCCCCAATTACATATTACAATGGAGTATTTATAAGAAATCATCTCCTTAATTTGTGTTGACAGTGAGAGATATCTTCATGCAATAATATGCTTTTAATTTAATAAAACAAACTAACAATCTAACTGGTGCTAAGTAAGACTCCATCCATTTTTATATTCATTAATTGGATGCATGAGCTTTTACATGTCATAAAAAAAAGAATTTATGAGATAAAAAAATAAAAAAAGCCTTCAGTCAATGTGGAAGTGTTTGGAAGTGTCAAAAAGAGAAGCTAACCCTTCACTGAGCGTCTGCCAGAGTTAAACTGCTGTCAAAATGTGTTTTTGATGCATCGAAAGCTCTATTTTTGGAACTAATAGTTAACTGTTGGTGCACCTCTAGAAAAGCATACCAGCTCACCAGCGCACCTACACACTTGCTCGATTCTTCAAAAACTTTTGGAACACATAAAAATGTGCACCTGCTCAATTCTTCAAAAACTTCTGGAACACTTATGAAAATGTGCACCTATGGACCTACGCACCTATGGAATTGTACACCTGTAAACCTACACACCTCAATCAAATTTGTGCAAGGCGCTCAAATCACAAAAAATCAAAGTTCTCAGTTTTAAAAATGGTTTCTGATTTTTGCTCAAATGAGGTTTTAGATCACTTTTGTGTACTTACTTTGATCCTTTTGATGATCTATACCCTCTTTATAGCCAAAAAATTTCATATAACCGAACTCCTTTTGCTTCTAAAATCCCAAGGCACTTGAGTTGAATCTTGTCATTAATGGTTGCATAAGATGAAGAACCTATTCTAGTTCATGTATATGACCTCTATATCTTTGATCTTTAGTGTATATTTCTTAATTCTTTCTTCTCTCTGATTGCCTGATCCTTCCCAATTAGAGACCAAGTGATCTAGATTATCCAAAATGATCAAATGTTTGAAACTCTTTTATACTTTTTTTACAAGTTTTTCTATGTCCTTTTAACTGGCTTTTTCGGAGGTCTTTTTCTCAAAATATCAGCTTAAAACTTTCATCGGTCCCTAAAATTGGGCAGCCGAAGGCTCATTGTTATAGGGACTAAAATTAGATCTCTAATTCTTCTTTCCAATGGTGTAAATAGTTTTGAATTCCAAGCTCTAGGTCAAAAGTTACGACCCCGACAAGTTACGGATGCCTTTCTATCTACACAAAGAAGCAAACACTAATCTAGAGAGTTGAAAATACTTAATTAAGACAAACCTTAATTACAACAAAAAAAATAAGAATGCAAAACCTTGTTAAAACACCTAAAAACCACTTAACACCTCTGAAAGACAAATTTTGGTGCACCTTGCACACCTCGGAGGTGCGCCTTGTGCACCTTTTTTCTTAGAAAACCTTAATATATGAGAGTTTCCACCAGTGCACCTAATGGGGTGTACTTTGTGCACACCTCATATATCAACTTTAATGCATTAGGAGTATAAAGGTGCGCAATTGCGCACATTTTTTTTGTGTGCTTTCCTTTGAATTTTGGCGCACTAGTGCACCTGGGGAGGTGTGCTAGTGCACTTTTTTTTTCTTTGCAAAAATGACTTATCCTCTCCAATGATGATTTCCAAAATTTGGGTTTTTGAAATAGGACCTAGATCTGACCAAAGACAGTAGGAAAAATCCTAGAAAAGACTCGGACCTCGGATCTAGAAAGCTAAAAAATAAAGTAGGGGGTCCCCATTTCTAGGTGAAATGGGGCATGCATTGTGAAACCACAATAGTACCCTATGTAACATTATCACATAAACAACCACAGTTCATCTTGCATGTTTAGAGAAAGCAAGAAGAAGATGTCAACATCATTAAAGTTTAGTCAGCCACCCTTCCTATCACCAGAAGGTGTGCAAGGTTAATTGAAGTTAAACATGATCCAAATGAACCTTCTAGACATAAGAGAGTCAAATAGATGGCTAGTGGACCAGAAAATAAAAGAAAGACACTTCTTACATATAAGGAAACACAAGGAAGAACACAAGTTGTCGAATCAGAATGCCATGCCCAAAATATCAAGACAGAAACATACAAACAATTTTTATTTGTAAGGGGGGTAAATTCAACTAAGTTAACATAGACCATCATTTAGTAAAATGTAGAAGAGTAATAACAAGGTGCAATAATTTTGTGGGTTATCAGGTTTAGGCACATAGTTGAGTTCAGATTTTGTCCCATGAGGATGTAGAAATAGGTATTCCATCCTACTACATGATTTTCGAAACCCTGGGTTTCAGTGCTATAGGAACACCTAGGTTGGGTTGAATGAATCATTTGATTGACTATAGTTTCATATTTAAATATAACATACTGGTTGAAGCACTTTTATTGCAATCATGAGTCAGGCTAGATTGATTTAGTACAATTGTACTTAATTCATTTTACAATTTGAAACTATAGGAGTATTGAACTACATTTATAGTTGTCCTAGCAAAACCTTAGCACTTCCTCCTGAATATAACCGAACCATTTATAAATAAAAGTAATACATTTATATATTTGTTATTGATTTTATTTCAACATACCTATTACCTTACCATGAAATCATATACCAATATCTCTTATTAACTACTACCCTTTAATACACTATTAATCTACCATTGCATACCTAATCAACTAACATTGTCACTATAAAATTTAAAACACCTAATTCCAAATGTCATCTTTATACTAATCCTTATGTGCAAGTACTAACCAAAATTACTAAATGGTTAGATCTAACTAAATTTAAAACTAACCAACTAATTATAAAATAATTACTAATTAAAGATTACTAAGTAATTTACACTTTACTAATCCAAAGTAATTTCCTAACATAACCCTAACTAACCTACTAACACCTACCACTTTCATTTAAATATAATTAAATATTTAAAAGGAAAAAAATATTTTCATTAACACTTATTTACTAACACTAACCTCATAATATAGAACTTATAAAACAAAAACTATAAACTAACACTAATTACAAACTAACTTATCCTAACACCTAACCACCTACTTGACACGTCACCCAAGTGGCCCACTTGCCACCACTTCTCCCCAAACCCCAAATGTGCACTTCCTAAGTGGGATCATGTTGTCCCATGCAACTAGTGCTCTACCCAAAACTGGCCAAGGAAGTACATTTGGAGAGGGATGAGCAGGATGGATGGGATGCATTAGAGATTTGGAGGGGAAAGTCAAGGTTTGAATAAAACTCTCTAATCTCCCATTTTCCACAGTCCACGTCAGCAAGGTGATGGGATGGTGAATGGACATATGGTGAGAATGAGGGTTCCCAAGATATGAAAATGGAGAGGAACATTGGAAAGGGGAAGGGTATAAGTTAGAAACATAATACATTGCAATTTTTTTTTTTGTTTATTTGGTTTCAAAACCCGTGTTGACTTGTGTCCTTCCCCAAACTCCTTAATGCAGTGTACTTTCTATGTAAAGGATGGCATGGTGTAAGTGGAAAATGACCTCAGCCTAGGCGCACACATAGAAAGGTGGATGAGTGATGATATAAAGGTTTATAGGTGGGTGGTGAGGATAAGGTAAGTGTAGGATAGAAATAGATTTTTCCATTGATTTTCATTTTATAAATATATATTTATTATTTAAAAAGGTTTCTAAAATGGTTAAGGGGAATCTTACAGAGAATATTCTCTATTACTAAAAAAGGATTTAAAATACCCTCATATATTTTCCAAAGAGCATTTTGGCTCTCAAATAATTGGGGTTGCTTGTTTCCTCATTTATTCCATCTTTTAACAAGATGTTTCCTTTCTAAGGGTTTATGATTTAGGGTATTCCATTAAGTATTTTGTAATTACAATATTGACATTTATGTTATATCCAAAATAAAAGTAAATTTTAGGTGTTTTACATGTAATGCAACATAGGGTGAAATGTATTGATTTAATATCATTTATACAAGATAAGGCTTAAAGATGTAAGTAAGATGATCATCTCTAAATAAAACATTGATTGTATCAGTTGATTTAAAGGAAAAATTATTGCATTTATCAATTAAATAAATCACATACCCATATTCTATAATAAGATCTTTTTGAATACAATGAATCAAATTGAAGATTTCATGGAGAAGGATAGAGAGTTATCAACTCAAACTTTTGCAAGCATTCTAATTGAAAATAAGATATGATTTACAATTTAATAACACTTGATCATATAACTAGCTTATTTGATACAATAATTGAATGTTTGATTTATCAATATTGAAATTACAACATTTAATCCATTCCTTTTATATTCATTTTCATCATGAATATACAATACAACAAGTGGTACTACAATGGATAAATCTTCAATAACATGACACCAAGAACACCATTAGTGCCTCAAGATATCTAAGTTGCTCCATCATGAGAACCTATCCAAACAATCTGCAAAACACAAAGAACAACCATGGATAGTTCACCTCCCATCCTAGGCCTCAAAAGGCCACCCACTGAGCTAGGAGAACCAGTAACTGACCAGGTGACATTCATAAACCAATCACAATGAAACAACTAAACATATAATTCCTATCCAAGGTATACACAATAGGTTTCATAATGAACCTATGACTTGGGAGAAGGTGGATTTTTCTAGGTAGGATATGTCAGTAAAAACACAAAATCACATGCCTCTTCCAAGGCTACCAAATCTCATAAACTTCCATTTCTTTCTCTCCTTATTTCCCCAAAACAAAATCAGTTTTGTATTGACAGGAAATGGCCCATAACACCTTGCTTCCTCTCTCTCCTCAACATGAAAAGAGACTATGCACTGACCTGGAGTCCAACTAAAACCCTTCTCTAGCAGCTTTTTCCCTATCCGATGGTGAGTAATGCCAACACTCCCTTCACAATTTCCTCAATAAACAAGGAAAAGAAACATCAAAAGAAAGAACATAAAACCCACAATAACCATCCCTCACATGAAACAAACACACACATACTACAATATCCAATAATTTAACACATAGAAGCAATGAACAAGAACATAACCATGGTAATGGAGAACCTACCTTCACAAAGGTTATGGTAACGGATTTTGAGATGAGCTAAATCCTCTCCTTCTTGCAACTCCAAACTTTACTTCTCTAAATGTAGAGAATGGGTGAACAACCTTCAACTCTTCAAAAGGGCTCTAAATAGTCTCCAAACTTGTCTATCCAAAATAGCAATAACTCTAAACTTGACTTAAGCCTTCTATGGTCTTTCCACTTGCCCCAATCATAAAGACAACCTTTTAGAAGGAGTAAGAACTTGGGTAACCTCATGGTGATAGTCCATTTTTGCACAAAAGAAAAATTGGGATTTTTTAGGGGTCACAAATGTTGAAAGAAGGAGATTGTTGAAAACAAATTCATACAAGTATGATCAATATGTTTCAATCATTATTTTTTCATTGATGTCAAACTTGCTATTTTCTAGAAAGACAACTAATTCTATGATTTAAGTACTATCACTTGTTTGATTGATGAAGAGGGTTTGATCAAAAAGATGTAACAAAAGCACCTAGAGGAAAGGTTGAGTTATGATATACAAAGGAGTACAAGAATCAGTTAAGACAGTGATAACATGGTGTGTTTATAATCTACTTAAGGTTGCAAAGGTTGGCTATATTAAGAAAATTTTACAAGAACAAGTTAAACAAAGCTTGTCTACAAAGCTTGACCGAGTGAATAGTAGGTGTCGAGAAAAGTCAGTGCAAGCCAAGTAGAAAATCATTTGGAGCGGAGTAAAAATCTATTATAGTGTATGTCAAGAAAAATAGTGGATGTTGAGTAAAGTTTAGTTGATGTCGAGCATTAGTAAACTTTAGTTTGTGCTGAGTGATTCTACAGAGGATATCGAGCAATGCAGTATGTGTCAAGCATCAGAAGTAAGTTAATGTCGAGTGGCTACATTACTTGAAAGATTGTGAATTTGATGGATCTAAGCTGACAAGTTTGTTTGATTGGATTCTATGAACTAGGTGGAAGATAAGATTGATGAGTTGGTGGCACAAAATTTAAGGTAAACTATTTTGAGGCAAGTTCAAAGAGGATTGAAGGAGAATTTTTTTAGAAGTGATATGGAATTAAAGGTAGATTCATTGAATCCTACCTAATATTTCCTAAACCCTAAATTGGATGATGGAGAATGAACGACATAAGATCTTAATTTCCTATCTATAGGGATGGTTGGTCAAAAGAAAAGGTTGTCATGTGTGAGAATCTAAGGAAGACAAGAAGTCAAGGGCATTTCTTCATCAAATAACCTAAGAGAAGAGTCTGCATTGGCATGTTAAGAAAGAAAGCTTAAGGGTATGAATACTTGAAAGGTGAACAAGCTATCAGAGCTTAAATGTGTGAATGCCAATCAGAATGGAGGACTCAAATAGAGATCTGTAATCTAAAAATGGAGTTGTAAGTTGCTATCAAATCAAGCCTTACTGTTACCCTCTAATAATTGTAGTCTAGGGTAAATCCTTTGGATTAAGGTTGACCTAACAGTCATTTGTAAATCCTTTAACCGGGTGACATTCTAAGTGAATGGTCTAAAGTCCTCTAACAAGGCTCACTCCTAACAAGGTGATTGAAATCCTTTAATAGGGTCACATTTAATAGTGTGTATTGTAACCTTTAACAAGGTTGGCCTTTCATAGGGCATCACTCACTAGTACATTTGGGTTCATTTTTTGACCTTTATTGGTTGAAATTTTGACCCAGTTTTCGACCAAATTTGACCAACCCATTGGTCAAAATTTTTCTCATCAAAATTTTGACCAACATACTGGTTGGTCAAAATTTTGACTAAGCTATTGGTCAAAAACCTTCCAGAGCCATTGTCCAAGTTCAATCAAGAATTGGTCAAAATTTCAACCAATGAAGGTAGAAAGTTTTGACCAATGAAGGTAGAAATTTTGACCAACAAAGGTAGGAAAAAATTTAGGCATTGGTGAAAATTTTGAGCAATGAAGGTAGAAAGTTTTGACCAATGAAGGGAGAAATTTTGACCAACAAAGGTAGGAAAAAATTCAAGCATTGGTGGAAATTTCGACCAATGAAGGTAGAAATTTCGACCAACAAAGGTAGAAAAAAATCCAAGCATTGGTGTAATGACCCTTTCCAATAGGCCACTAAACAAAACCCTACATTTAATACACTGCTAAAGTATATTGTTGAAATAAGGAAATAATAGTGCCAATGTATTCATTCAATGAAAACCAAATGTTTTTACAAATGATATGGCAATTTTTAGCACCAAAACATTATGACATGGCACATTACAGACAAACCCTAATTGGTTATATACAATTTAGAACTTGTTACAACTACAAACTGAAATGAAGAACCTAGATTGATCAAATACTGGAGACTAATTGTTGAAGATGATATGGTGAAAGTGCAACTCCACTTGAAACTCCAAACCAGCAATTAAGCACAAGTGAAAGGACTGAAATATCCTTCCCACAGCTACAATAATTTAGGTGATCTTTCACACCCTCAAAATTGCGTACCAATTGAGAGTTTTCATTCTCAATGGCCAATTGTGACTACTTACAAAAATCCTAGGCTTAACAACGCACATTAGCAAATATCAATAATAAATCTCAATGAGAGGCAATGAGCCCTCAATGCCTATTTATTCTTTTTTCCTCGATAGGTTGACCTCTTTTTTTAATTATTTCTCTGCTCCTTCTAGCAACCTCTAGAACATTATTTTATTTAATGACTTTATAAGATATATCACTTAATTAAATATAAAGTTACCTTGTAATATTTTTTCATCGATAACTTTATAAATAATTAACTCCTCCAAAACGGGGACATTACAAGTTCACCCCCTGCAAAATTTCTTGGCCTCAAGAAATCTTAATGTTGGATGCTACAAAATCACTTCTCCCTCCCAAGTAGCATCTTCAACAGGTAAATCTTTCCACTTAACCAAATACTCTTTGATTACTCTCCTGCCAAGCTACTTCTCTCTACTATCTAGAATGGATTCTGGCACTAAGATCAATTTTCCCTCATCATCTAAGGGAGGTAATACTATAGAAGGCATCACATTTTGACCCAACACCTTTTTGAGGTGTGATACATGAAAGACATTGCGCACTCTACTATATGTAGGAAGCTCCAACTCATAAGCCACCTCTCCAACTCACCTGACAATCCTGAATGGTCCATAATAGCGTGGCTTGAGTTTCTCTACACCACTCTTCTTGAGAGTGGGCTGCTTATATGGCTACAACATGAGGTAAACCATATCATTTACCTCAAAGCTACGCTCAGTCCTCTTCTTGTCAGCATACTGCTTTTGCTGGTTCTAAGCTCTAGCAATGTTGTCTCTAAGAGTAGCAACTATATCCTTACTTTCCTGTAATAGTTCACCTGCACGGGGTACCCAACTGTCTCCCAACAAAAAATCTAAGAAATTAGGTGCCTCATAACTATAAAGTGCCATGAAGGGTATCATTTGTATAGTCATATGGTATGTAGTATTATAACAATACTCACAAAGATATATCCATTGGACCCAAGCTCGTTGTTGATCTGCCACATAATTTCTCAAATACCTTTCCACCCATTTGTTTACAATCTCTATTTGATCATCAATCTATGGGTGATAACTAGTGCTAGGTGTAAGCTCAGTACCACACAACCGAAATACCTCCTGCCAAAAGTGACTCATGAAGCAGCTATCCCTATCACTCACAATGCTTTAAGGAAAACCATGTAATCTGAAAACCTCCCTGAAGAAGACCTCTACCACCTGAGTTGCTAAGTATGTAGTAGCTATAGGGAAGAAGTGAGCATATTTTGTCAGCCTATCCACCACCACATAGATACAATTATACCCTTGGGCCCTGGGCAAGCCTGTAATAAAATCCATAGAGATGCACTCCCACTTCCTGTCAAGAATAGGAAGTGGTTGTAGGAGCCCTGCTGGATAAGTGTGCTCTTGTTTGTTCTGCTGGGAAACATGATACTCACGCACATACTGCAAAACATTAGCCTTAAGTCCCTTCCAAGTGAACCGTTCCTGTACTAACCTGTAAGTCTTGAAATACCCAGGATGGCCTGCTGTAGGTGAATTATGGAATGCTCTCAAAATCAACTGCTTCACTTTCAATCCTAGGACTAAGTAAATCCAGTTCTTGTAAATGATCAAATTATCTATGAGAGTGTATCTGGTGCCGATTGTTGTTCCCTCCACTATAGCAAAGGCCCACGTGTCTTTGGCATATTCTACTACAATCAAGTGTCGCCAATCCTCTGATATCTGAATCATAGAAGTGAGGTGTGGCCTATGGGATAAAGCATCTGCAACAATATTTTGTATCCCCTTAACATATGTGATATCAAAATCATATGCATGTAACTTACTCACCCACTTTTGCTGATGATCATTCAGGTCCCGCTGTCCCAAAAAGTGCCTCAAACTATTATGATCAGTTTTAATACAAAATTTGATGCCCACAAGATACTATCTGAATTTGGCCAAGGCATACATGATGACCAACATCTCCTTATCATATATGTTGAATCATCTCTCAGGCCCTCTGAGTTTCCTACTCTCATAAGCTATAGGATGCTTGTCCTGCATGAGTACAACACCAACTCCCTCTCTAGAAGCATCACATTGAAGCTCAAATGGCTTCATGAAATTAGGCAATGCTAATACTGGGTATGTAATCATTATTTCCTTGAACCGTATAAAATACTCTTGTGCCTCCCGAATCCACACAAATGCCCCTTTCTTCAAAAAATATGTCAAGGGCGTTGCATGTTGTGAGTAGCCACTGACAAACCTACAATAGAATCCACATAGACCAAGGAACCCTCTTAACTATTTAAGGTTCTCTAGTGGTGGCCAATCAACAATAGCACGGATCTTTTCAGGATCCATTCGCACTCCTTTCGCACTAATGATGTGTCCAAGATACAACAATTCTGTCATCCCCAAATCACATTTGGACTCCTTGGCATACAAGGACTCCCTCTGTAAAATGCTCAATATTGTCTCCAAGTGCTCCAAATGTTCCTGCCATGTCCTACTATAGATCAAAATATCATCAAAGAACACCAACACAAATTTCCTCAACTGATGGTGGAATACCTTGTTCATAGTGGATTGAAAAGTGGTAGGTGCATTAATCAAACCAAAAAGCATGACTACAAACTCAAAGTGCCCATAATGACACCTGAAAGCTGTTTTCTCAATATCCTGCTCTCGAACTCTAATCTGGTAATAGCCTGATCTCAAATCATTTTTTGTGAAATAACAAGCCCCATGCAATTCATCTATCAACTCATCAATGCATGGGATGGGATACCTATTCTTTATAGTTCTCTTATTCAACGCCCTATAATCAATACACATTCATAGAGTACCATCCTTCTTTTTTACCAAAACAACAGAAGATGCAAAAGGCGACTTACTTGGTCTGATGTGTCCCATTGCTAGCAACTCCTTGATGGTCCTCTCGATCTCATCTTTGAGTCATTTTGGGTGCCAATATGGTGTGATCATGACAGGCTTAGCGCCTTCCTCCAGCTCAATCATGTGCTCAATGCCTTTGTCTGGTGGCCTGCCTGGTGAAATCTTGCTAAAAACCTTCTCATACTTGATTCTCAATTTTTGAATATCTAGATGATATTCAGTCTTATGCTACTCTTCTTGGGTAGGCATCAAGGCAGATATTGTTGCCCACTCTATATTATTATGCCTGGTTAATCTCTCCATCCATCTAAGTGAGATAGTCCTAACATCACCATTATGAATAGCCTTCAGCACATGAGTCGTGCCATCCACCTCAAACCATATCTCCATATCCTCTAGTCTTAGAGTAACCTCCTTCAAAGAATGTAGCCACTACATCCCAAGTACTATGTCCATGTCACCCATGTTGACCACATGATAGTTTTCCTTGAGCTCATAGTTGTTTAGGTGCAAAGGTAGATCTCGCACCATCCTGTCACAGCGAAGAGTATATCCATCAGCTACCTTGACTCTCAATCCTTCAAACTCCTCAGTAATGAGTCCATGCCTCTCCACAAATTATGCATCAATGAAATTATGTGTGGCACCTATATCCAATAGAGTAATAACCTTCTGCCCTGCCAAGACTCCCCGGAGTCTGAAAGATCCCTCTCTTTGAATACTAGACAGACGTGCCTCCTGTAAATGTAGCTATGGAGCCTCTTTTTTCTCAGCACTATCTATCTCCTATTCACCCTCTACCCCATTAGGATCCTCATCATGGTGCTCTGAGTTGTCTGAATTTGAACCCTCATAATAAGCCCACATCACCCGATTAGCCTTCCCCTTAGGCCTCATAGGAAAATCATGACCAAACTCATAGGGACCTTTGCAAAAGAAGCATAGCTTCTTCCTACATAGGTCATTAAGTGTTTCCTTATCCAAGGGTACAGCTGACTTTCCTTTTGAGTCACTAACCTTCTCTTTACCCTTGCTGAATTCCCCTTTGTTATCTCTAAATGATGAAGAACCCTTCGAACTAAACCGATTTGTTGGAGCAGCAAGTTCCATACTTCGGGCTTTCTTCATGGCTTCCTGTAATGTAGGAGGATCAAAATCCTTTACCCACCCCTTGAGTGGTTCAATTAATCCCTCTGTGAATAAAATGACTAGCCTCCATTCTGAAATGTCAAGCACCATCACTGCAAGATTTTGGAAGTCATTGATAAATTGTTCTAAGCTTCCTAACTGTCTCAATTGGGCTAACTCCCGAAAATAAACTTCAAGATTTTTTTTATCAAACCTTTTTATCAATCTATCCACGAATTCCTGATAAGTGGTTATCTTATTGTGTTGCAATGTGATCATGTCATGTGTCCACCAATCATGTGTTGCCCCATCTAAGTGTAAAGTGGCATACTTGAGCGTTTCAAATTCTGTCATAGTCTTCCGAGATAGGAAGTATCCACCTTATGAATCCAAGCATGAGCAGTCATTTTTCCACTACCATCAAATGTGGGTAATACCAACTTGTTGGTGACCTATTGCAACTTATTGTGTTTATTTGCCTGCTTCTGTCTGGCAGCTCTGTAGTTCAGGTACTTGTCAAATGTCCACCCATCCTATACATATGTTGGTAATGAATACCACTCATTCCTTGCTTGTCAAAGTTCATCTACAATATCTGTTACCATAGCATCAGGTGTGTGTGCTGGAGTTTCTTCCCTGAATGTAGGATGTGTGGGTCTGTCAACTGTTCCAAATCGTGTCCTATGTTGTGATCCTGCTATGCTCTTGTCATCCTGGTCAGTATCATGATGATTTCTCCTGTTTTCCCCAATCAAATGTTGCATCATAACCATCATTGCCTGTGTACTTGCCTCTATTGACTGTAGAAGCCTCTCCTAATGCTATAAAGTCTCATCATCTCGCACACTTTTGGATGGGCTTTGAGAATGTCACTCAACCATATTCTTAGTTATGTTGGTTCCCTGTGTAAATTGGATAGATAAACCCTATCAGGCTGGCAGGAAACCTGCTTTGATACCACTATAATGACCCTTTCCAATAGGCCACTAAACAAAACCCTAAATTTAATACACTGCTAAAGTATATTTCTGAAATAAGGAAATAATAGTGCCAATGTATTCATTCAATGAAAACCAAATGTTTTTACAAATGATATGGCAATTTTCAGCACCAAAACATTATGATATGGCACATTACAGAAAAACCCTAACTAGTTGTATACAATTGAGAACTTGTTACAACTACAAACTGAAATGAAGAATCTGGATTGATCAGATACTAGAGACCAACTATTGAAGATGATATGGTGAAAGTGCAACTCCACTTGAAACTCCAAACCAGCAATTAAGCACAAGTGAAAGGACTGAAATATCCTTCCCATAGCTACAATAATTCAGGTGATCTTTCACACCCTCAAAATTGCGTACCAATTGAGAGTTTTCGTTCTCAATGGCCAATTGTGACTACTTGCAGAAGCCCTAGGCTCCATCAACAAATATCAATAATAAATCTCAATGATAGGCAATGAGCCCTCAATGCCTATTTATTCTTTTTTCCTCGATAGGTTGGCCTCTTTTTTTAATTATTTCTCTGCTCCTTCTAGCAACCTCTAGAACATTATTTTATTTAATGACTATATAAGATATATCAATTAATTAAATATAAAGTTACCTTGTAATATTTTTTTTATCGATAACTTTATAAATAATTAACTCCTCCAAAACGGGGACATTATAGTTGGTGGAAATTTTGACCAACACCTAGGTGTAAATTTCTTTTAGGCATTCTATAAAACAGTTCACATGCCTTGCATATGATATGACATTTTGCATGCATCTTGCACTCTCTCATCCAGCTGATGATGGATTACGCAGAGTGATCTAAAACCATGATGCTAAAAAATACACACAATCAAATCCAAAATGAATTGGCACTACAAATGGATTATGGAAATCTGATATTGTCAATTTTGCATGCATGTCTACCAGGACAAATATATGTTTAAGTTGTGATTGTCCTGGTAGACATGCATGCAAAATTACCAATATCAAATTTCCACAATCCATTTGTAATGCAAATTCATTTTGGATTTAATTGTGTGTGTTTTTTAGCATCATGGTTTCAGATCACTCTGTGTAATCCATCATCAGCCAGATGAGAGAGAGTGCAGGATGCATGCAAAATGTCATATCATATGCGCAAGGCATGTGAACTATTTTATAGAATGTCTGAAAAACACCGACAGTAACTAATATGAAGAATATATAATTAGTTATATGATTGAGACAAATCATGTACGTTGTATGAAGGCATTCCATGGCTGACACGGTCCACCAAAAGATAAAACATATCATAAAAAGACTTATTTTCATGTTTTGAACATATGGGGTACACATAACATGACTTATTATTGCACAATTCAACTAAGTTCAGTTAATTTCCACAGGGATTGTCCCCATTTAATGGTGAACATTTTGCCACATTTCAAGCCTTTTGATTATATAAAGAAATGGATAGCATGAAAAGTTTAAGTAATGTCAAGCCATTTATTTACTTGATATATAATGTGAATAGAACTATTATGTTGCTTAACAACAACCACCAAATAAAATTATCATCATGTACCCAAAAAGGGATGGATGGAATGTCGGAACTGACCTCCAACAAACTACTATCACCATCCCTCTATATTATAAGTTATAGTGGTGCTCTAGATTTTCTCTATTCCATCATACACTTTACCATAGTCCATATCAACAAGGTCAGAGAGATCAGTTTCATTTGACTGGTATGTGGAAGACCTTGATGTTGAGAAGTTGTGTGATTCATGTGGAGTGGAAGGTGTTTTGGCCCCTTGGAAGGAAGCTTCATCTCTTTTACCAACTTCTTTATTTTTACTTGGAGAAGCATATTGCTTTGAATTGGCCCCATGGCTCCTTGCAGATGATGTCAAGAGTGTCCTTGTTGTTTTCTTCTGCCATAACATAATGTTCACAAAGTGTTAGAATTGTCTCCAGATGAAATGAAATTGTAGAGGCTTAATTGACACGTGATCTTAGTTAATGTAGAAGATAGATTATGAAATATCATCTGAAATGTTGATATAAAAGTCTTCCTAAAACAAAAATGTAAACCATATCAATTAGAAAACAAAAATGTAAACCATATCAATCCTAAAAATGATTTATATCATTAATCAATGTAAAAGAGAGTAGAAAGAAATCATAATTGATACCTGAAATGTGAACATTGTAGGCATTTGATCCTTTGAAATGAACATGTTCTCTTGATGAAGGCTTAAACTAGTCTGGATCCCTACAGAAACACATGACATGTAATTGAATGGATAAAAATTTATGGTACAAGAACTTGAAACACTTAGACTGCATATTGTAGCTCAAGTGCCAAGGTCTTGAAAAATGCTGAACACATTTACTTATTGGTGAAGTTTATATGCAACATCAAGCAAAAATTTGTTATATGGTGCAACACATTCACTCAAAGCCAGTGATCAGAACAATAGTCATCTTATAGTAGGATACCGATCACATTAAAATTGCATAAGATTAATGTTAAAATTGGCCATCTTCCAGCTAAAATCATCTGTTTAGCAAGAAAAACTCTTTACTATTTTTCTCATTGTTCTTTGCACCATCAAGTTTTATTTTAACTATTCTATGTGGAAAAAATGTAATCTAGAGAACAGTTTATGTTCTACCAACAAGTTCCATATAAATAAATGTCAAGGATTTTATATTATTCCAATCTAAACTGATTATAAAATTTACCTCAAAGTTTTACAGATCTATCTCTGACCAATTGGAAGTTGTGTAACAAACCAGTTAGTGCTAAAGCAAGCTGCCATATTAAGATGTTGAGGAAGATGTTGTACCTCTATCACTGGGAGCTTGTGTGTCCTCCTCATTACATGCTTGGGCTAAATATGTGACTATAGAATCACATGTCTCACCTATTCAAAAAATATAGTACATCAGCATGGCAAGAAGGCTTCCATCTTTCGACGATGCATTTAATGAATTGAACATCTCAATTGCAACTAGCACACTCAAGGAAAGTGTCATAGCTTTAACTTTTCCAGTTGAGAAGTAATCGCATAGATTGCTATCAAAGGAAAAAACTTGTGTTCCTGCCTTGAAGGGAAACACAGCAAAACCTTCTCAAGAAAAGCACTAGTCCCAATTTCTGAGCTAGGAAAAGCTCACAAGAGTTTGACCATCCTCTAGTAAATCTATGCCCAAAAATGTTCCATGGGTATACCATATAGCGAAAACAACAACTGTAGCTACACCAACATAAAGATCAATAACCTGCAAAATAGAGATGTGCAATCAGAATTAGTTTTTACTATTATATTATGCCACCTTTCATTTAAAAAAACAATTAATTTGATTGACAGAGTATTGAGAGAAGCAAATACCAAGTAGCGAAACAACACCTATGCATTAATCAAAGAATCATCACTTCTTCGAGGGGATTTCTTCATTATGTCCACATCTGGTGGATTGAAATCCAAAGCCATTGCAGGTGGCCCATCAATCACCAATTTTACCCACAAAAGCTGGACAGGTATCAAGCCCTTAGGCATACCTAATGTTGTAGTTAAGAATATTGAGATAACTTCACCAATATTTAAGGATATCATGTACCTGAAATCCATTTATCCAAAACCAAAAATCAGAAGTAAATTCCCAGACAATCTAAAATTAACTCTTACTTAAAAAAATTAATCTGTTAGTAAAGTGAATTTATATTTTTGCTTCTTTTAGATACAGATGTCATTGCAGAAAATAATAATCTTAAAACCAAGGAATTTGGTTTCCATAATTAAAAAGACAATTATGTCTAATAACTAAATAATGGTGATCAATTTGTTGCTTGTGGAAACTCAGAATTTTAAAATGTAGGAGAAAATGATTTGATCACAAAACCAACCCATGATGATGATGCCTAAAAATACATGCACAGAAGGCATTTTGTCAGAAAAGGACAAAGAAGAAGGAAACCAGCGAGTTTCACCTGCCAATGATGGAGAAATAGTATAGCAGAACAAATTTAACTAAGAGAAAAGGCATTACTCAACTAGCTATCACAAAAGTAATTAAGTGATTTTCAGAACACTTGAATTTTCATTATAAAACTTCATTTTATTAAAATTAGGAGCATTAATAAATAGGTTGTAGTAGGCCCTTTAATGATGTTTTACACAATTATAAGAAAGTTAAAAGATGACCCAAATTAGGATCTATTTTACAATTCAATCGGCTCTATAGTTGGAGCCATAGAAATTTAATACATTCCACATATACATCTATTGGAAAGCTTTCTGATTTCTCATATTGCAGAGAAAGAAAAATAATTACTTAAGACCCCAACAACTGAGATACATAACATGTCTCAGTGACTCCTCTAACTGTTCTCTTCTTCAGCAATGAAGGTCGAGGGTTTCTTCAACTTCAGACTGAGATTGATGTCTGCACGTGGAGAAGAATCTAAGTGCCACAGCATTAAATGATAAAGATGAGAGCTCCTTCTTTGAATCCTCTTCCCTCATCAAATCCTTTGAACTCATTTTCCCCTTCTTCCTTTCTCGGATGAAAAACTCGAATAGAAACTAGTGCTATAAGAGATAAAGAAAAATATGATGTCTGGTTATATTTGGCTAAAAATGAGCATGTGAGGAAGATAGAAAGAGTGAGAAGTGGGACAAAACCAGCGGCTATCCTCAGTTTCATTCAACTCCCCTTTCTATGATCTTGAAGGTAAAGCTCATAGTGAAACAATTGTATGATGATAAAAATTAAGTTTTCACTTTCCATGTTAATGTGCCTCAAGGTTTCTGATTCGTTACCTTTATGACTGATCATAAAGAATGATCTGAAGCATTAATTCAGAAAGATAAGCACAGTTGAATCTAGAATCCTTGGGAGTATAATTGTATACGAGATTTTTAAATATGACAAGATCTATGAAACATTGAAAGATGTGCTCTAGTTTCATTTAATTTCCTCTGAAATTCATGCACACCCATTTTAAATTCCCTTTTTAGCTATTTTAGATGGATCATGAAGCTTGAACATAAATGTTGATAGTAAAAGATTGACAAAGTCGAATCCAAGAATTTGTGATATGCTAATGTTATGGGATCCCGGATACTTGTTTTTAATCATCATTCTACCTTTTTTAATTGATACCTATCCACTTTAACGTGGAGATTCTACTCGACTCCGTTTCACCCACTCTAACTATCTTGTCCTCATGATCATAGATAACAATTTTTGAGAGAAACTTTGATGATAAAATATTTATACAATCAAATTTATAAAATTATGATAAAATATTATTGGTAGACTATTAAAACTATGATTTTTATCGTTATTCGTTACTTTGATTCGGTGTTGTTAACATGGACATCCTACTCAACTATTTTTCACTGACTCCATTTAAGGACTGAGAAGAACTGGAAAGAGTTGCAGATTGAGGTGGCTCAACTATCTAAGCCCTGTTGTTTAGGGGGGGGAATAATAGTTGAAGAAGAACTTCTTATCTTGGAACTCCATGGGAAGTGGGGCAATAGGTAATTTCTCCAAACACAATTTATACTGTTTAAAGAAAATTATAAGAAAACTCAATTGTTTAGTATTTATGAACTTATAGAAAACTCAATTGTTTAGTATTTATGAACTTATAGAAAACTCAATTGTTTAGTATTTATGAAATTAGAGGAGAACCTGCTAGAGATAAAAGGCACTATTCTAGACTCTATGTATGCTAAACTTGATCCAAACCCTTCCATGTGAATCAAAGAGACTACAATTCGCAATGAATAAGGAAATTGCATTCATTATATCTTCCTCTGTATCCCCTAACCATTCCATTAACCATTGTATCCCCTAAGAGCATAAACATTTTAAACATCCTATTCAATCTCTCACTAACTATCATTAATATTTTATAGATCAAGTAAATGCTTCAAAGCATCTATACAAGCTGCAAACACATAAACAACATTGTTTACATTTGGAAGAAGAGCAATTACATGAAGAAGCATGGTTTGTTGTCTGTATGAGCCATTCTGAAAGATTGGAGACATTTACTATTTTTTAGGAGACTGGGAGTTGACCCAGTATTCTTGACATCACAAAGAGACAAGGTGCATCATCAGTTTTCAATTGGAGGGGTCTGGTGATGGTTTCAAAAAAAAATTAAAATATTAAAGTATTTACTTTATTGTTTTAATTAAATAAAATTGAAGTACTCTATTTATAAAATTACAGTGTTATAATTTAATAGTCTCTTTTAATAAAATGGGGCCACCATGAAGTTTATGCCAGCCAAGGAGGTATAAATGTAATTTGAAAGGGACATTATAGAGTTGATCTAATGACATCAACCAAGCAGAAATACATCTCATGATCTAATTTCAATCAAAAGACATGTTAGACATTCATATATCAAACAGTTGCTAAATGGGTTTTGATCCACAGAGAGACTAATAGTTTCCAGAACAAGTAGGTAAACATAAATATGTCTTGTTGTATCATTGTATGTAATATTCAGATAAATTATATTGTATTGGTCGCATAAGCCCTGGAAAACATAAAGTACCTACTTAAGCAATTCGATTTCTATTTCTGACAAGCCTCTCCTACAATAGAACAAAACAAATCATCGGACAAACAATTTGATAGACATAATTACAATGAAATTTCACATACTACTCTTACTAAAATATCAGAGATAATATACTTTTTGTATCAAGCCAGAGATCTTACCTATAGCCATATGTACGTTGACTAGGCATACGGTTGGGGTTAATTACAAATATATTATAGGCATCATTGAGTTCAAGGTACTCGACACGACTTGTGAAAAAAAAATCCATCTCATCAATATTGACTTGCCATAGAAGCTCCTCATTAGACTTGCATGTTATACAAGTTAGATCAAAGAGGTAGAGACATATTTGAGTACTCATTCGCATAAGGAAGAAAATTTCTTTCCATATAAATAAATGTCAAGGATTTTATATTATTCCAATTTAAACTGATTAGAAAATTTACCTCAAAGTTTTGCAGATCTATCTCCGACTAGCTAGAAGCCATGTAACAGACCAGTTAGAGCTAAAGCAAGCTGCCATATTAAAATTCTTATCTTTCAAATACATACTGAATAGGAATGAATTCTCTAAAGCCAGAAAACTATCCACGTAAATTTGACATTCGCATGAAGATAGACAGACACTACTTGAGCAAGAGCCTAAATGGCCATCTCAAGGAGGAAGAACGGCAACCAGCACTAGTGACTAAGCACAGGCTACTGATGGAAAGGCACACTTGAAAGGAGTTAGCATAAATCTAAGATGCTACAGACCAATTCGATCCACCCTTAAATGATTACAATTTGCACAAATTTCCTTAATAAACTAGTTAAAATTTAGTTGCCTACAAGGTCACTCTTCAACATGTGATGCAGAAAGGCATCAATGTCATAAAATTAGGACCCATTTTATCTATCAAAAATTAGATGCATAGTAAATAGAAAATTATATATGGTGTTAAGAAAATTTATTAAAATCTAATCTATATTTCTCCAGAGGCATTAAAACACAAACTCACTGCTATGCGATCTCAGAGGGTGTGACTTCGAAAAAAGCTCGCTATTATTCTCCCTCTATTCAAAAATGTTGTTGAAATCTCAGTCCAAAATGAACTACTCGTCCCTGTTTCAGTGTTGGATACTAATTCTGGGTGTAATCAAATATAAAATGATTATAAGCTGGAAACAAAATAAGTTTGTCATTCAACCTTTTCCTTCTATTTCCCAACTGCCAGTCCTCCAAAGGAAGTGTGTGGGTGCTTAGTCCTCTTCCTAAATCTATTTGATAATTCTTCACTAGTTTTGAGGGCTACGTCCCAAATGATCTGGCTTGAACTTGTGTTCCAGGCCCAGATGCTGCAAACAACAACCTCTGATGTCTCCTGTGTCCTTTTGTAATTTCCTCAAATCTGTAATCATCAAGAATACTTCTAAAATCACCTAGTCGACTTCCATTTTGCTGCCCAAGATGTCCTAGTTTGCTCACAGCAATTGCTCCAATCACAGCATTAATAACGGCACAACTTTAGTCTTTGCTATAGTTTATTGAAGTCCAAAAATCAACTACATTCATTCTCGTGTCAAAAGAAAAATATTGTTTACTATATTATGCTCGACTCAATGAAATACAATACCAATCAGCTATTATAAGAAATCTCTTCATGTGACTGATAATAGCTCAAATAAAAAAATGAAAAACCCATAGACAATCATTAAAGATGACTCTATGAACAATGCCTCAGCTCATATCTTTCTATCTGTCCATTTATAATACCCTAGACTGTGTGGCAATCATAATCCATCCCTTTGATAATAAAATTGCTGACTATTAAAGAATCAATCCAAATGAGAACAGGGTTTCACAAGAGACATGGCACCAGAGAAATGGAAAAGTAATCTGATACAGCAACCAAAATCCATCTCAGCAGTAGAAGAAGACACACAACTAGCTTAAGCACATCAAGCAGCTACCAGAATAGATACGAATGATAGTTCTTGTTGCAGTGAGAGCATACATACTTCAACTTGGAGTACATCAACTATTTCAATTGATATGGCAGTGATATCCTTGTTGATTGGTAACTTCATAGTCTTCAATTCCTTCTGGACTAGTAGCTGTCCAAGCTAGAAACACATAGCATTCCCTAACTTTGTATTGACTACATCAGCATTTCAGCAGTATGGGAATGTTGAGAAAGGTATCTTTTGAATAGAAATGGACTGTGGGGTGATTTTTTTTTATTGGCATTGATTTAATGACATGTTTGATATCAATTTTGTTTCTAGTCAAAGCTATGCTAGTGAGGCGTGCTGGCTATTTGTGTAGGTTTTTTGGCATGTCAAAGTTCATTTCCACATTGATTTGATGTTCGACATAAAGGCTTAATTACCGGATGCTCTTGTTGACTGCCTGGATTCAGAACCGAAAGCATGCAGAGTTTGTTGCATAGGGAATCTCTTAGGAAGTGTTACAACTCCCTGTGGATGTACGTGGATGCGCATCCAACGCAACCACAGGGAGCTGTAATGGTCCCTGTGAGATAACTTAGACTAAAAGTATCATTTCATATTAAATGTACCTTAAATCAATATTGGTTTAAGAGTACCAGTCTCACGGTACCTACTGTTATGTCCAAACTGCAGGGCTTTCAAGAAATGTAGGAAGATATAGACAAATTTGTAGATACTTCACAATTTCATCCTAAAAGAAAAGAGGGAAAAGAAATATGCTTCATCAAACAAATAAAACTCAGCACAATTTCCAGAATTCCCCTTATTTTCCCAAAAAAAAATCCATCATTGACCAAACATTAGAAATTGCCTTTAACATTTCCAAGTAAGCAAATACTAACTCTTTTCATTTATGGGCACTAAAAAAGAGGAATGTTCAAATACTTGTAACATTTTGCATTAAAAAGTATAAGCTTCCATGGCTTTCTTCACTGCTGGAGTTGAAGACAAATTTAAATTTTTTATTTTGGCTGGCATGTTTGCGCTCTTATATTATCTTGGATTTGCACAAGTATTGTTAACTATGATTACTAATCTATAGATGGAAACCAAGATAAGTTGAAATAAAAAGCTAAAAATTAAGATCATACAAAATGGAATGACATACATGACAAGAGCAATTCCGATACTATAGATGCAATCTTACCACACTTTCTAGGCATAGGGGTTTCAATAATGTCATGAAGCCAAAAGCCCTGAAATTTGTATGTGAAAAATCTAATTCAGACATGACTGAGGAAGCAAAGTATAAGCTTCAAACACCCAATTAAGATATTACTGAGAAGACAGAGTTAATTCTCAGAAAACCCAATTTAGACATTAATGAGGAAACAAAGTATAACTATTGGAAACCCAATTTAGACATGAATGAGGAAATAGAGTATAAGTACAGAAAACCCAGTTCAAACATGAATGAGGAAACAGAGTATAAGTAAAGAAAACCCAATTCAAAAATGAATAAGAGAATAGAGAATGGCCAAAAATGGCATAGTTCAGAGCATTCAGAAAAGCAAGAACTGGTTAAAAGGAATGGGGAACTAAAGCATTAGAATCATCCCAGGTTTTGGCCATGTCATGATGATACAATGGCCCTGGGATGTGTGAAATTAAAGCTACAAGATCATAGATATTCCTTGCACAGATTGTTTGCAGATGGTGTGGAATTGGGAATTGGAAATGCATTAGAAAATGACCCTCCTTGTGATTCCCATACAATGGATGATGCAGATTCATCATAGTCTAGATCATTCCAGAACCTGATTGCACAATGCACACCAGGTGTAATATTATATGTACAATATGAATATCTCGAAGATGTTGTGGATTAAATGCAATACAAAATGTCCCAAAACTCCACTCTCATTTAAATTCATGATGCAAAATTCAGTGAGTACTATCAACCTTGAAAAATATAGTAAAGCCCTCTTTAAGAAGAGAAAATTAAATGGCGATGCTTCAAATAACACATGCTGATCTATATATTTCCATTTTAGTGTCCATCGTTTTCAAAAACTAAAACCTTAAGTATGCCCGAAAAAATAAAACTACTAATCAAATAGAACACGTTAATGGAGAATCTTGTAAAGTTTCACAATGCATCCAACCCAATATTTAAGAAGTTTCTATAATGTTTTTTTTAATAATTTGAAGTTTTTATTCAAAGTAGAAAACCTTGTACCAGAAACTATAATTAAACGACTGAAGCCATTGAAACCAATTCATCTGATCTCAAAATTCAGCACAGATTAAGATAGAAATTTTGCTCACATCCTCTACTTCAGCAAAAGCTCGTTTCAAAAGCATTCAACATTTATCTCTTAAACCTTGACAAAAAGACTCAAAGGAAGCATGGCTATTTACTTACAGACAAAATCTGAGACATAAACTTGCAGGATTTAGATAAGTATGATTCACACCAACTAATAAATCAAACCAGAATGAAAGTGTACAATACAGTGGACACAAGTTTGTTCTCTGAAAATTATGCATTTTCATTCAAATCATAAGAGTATTGTTGTTAACATATCCAATAGTGAGTTACAATTACATGAAGAGAAAAGGACTCAATAAAATCTCTACAAGAAAACCTTCAAGAGATCTAGATACACAAAGAAGAACTAACTCCCAAAATAGGACACCCCACTCTCTGAAATGAAGTCTAAAACATAAAAAAGTCCCTCCAAGTCATTGAAACATTTATGACTCCCTAAAACCACCCCAAGAAGTGCTCCAACTACTCATAAATAACCTCCAGACTCTATGGAAAAGTCAAATTTGACCTCCCTATATTCTCTCTTAATGTCTCCAAATAGGTTAGATTCCAAGAAGTCTTTGAGCTCATCAATATATCTTTTCCATTTAAGAAAATGCATCATTATTATGTTTCCTTAAAAGACTTTAACAACTATCAATTGATAAATATAACATTTATCAAAATTAGCAACTGTTAAATTACAATATTTGATTTTAAAAGGAAACAAAAATAATGCTTTATTATTATCTTTATTTAATAATATAGTAATATATTATTAATGTATTTCAGTATACTATTAATAAATACATATGAAAGTGAAAAAATCCCACAAAGATATAAAAAGATGCATAAAGTAATGTGATGCATACTAGAGGATGATAACATCAATTCCCTCTAGTGAAATATCTCTCTATCCTCAGCTAGCTCTTAAACCATTTGAGAAACAAAGAACGAACTTTATTATAGCTTGATTGACCCACAATCCTAAAGACCAAGGTTTAGAATGACATAAAATCCTCAAAATCAAGAGCATTATTCGCATTCCATACACAACGATATAGAAATACATCTCAACTAATATGACAAATGCTAGAAGATGAAGTCATTAGTGACCTCTAGAGTATTGGATACATGTCTGGGTTTTGTGGAGCTTTGAATTCTTGGGGATTATAATATGTAAATCTATTTCTCTAGGGGATTATAATTTGTTTGGGTTTTGTGGAGCTTTGAATTCTTGCACTTGTTGCCAAATATGTGTGTGGTCTCAATTATTTTTAATTCAATCTACAATAACTATTATCTTTATAACTTTGCACTACATAAAAGCTCATGATAAACATCTTAACCAACTCCATGAACATTACAAAAATAACAAATGACTCTATCGGTGCTCACCACTGACTTGCGAAATATAGCAAGTATAGAACTGGACATAGGGGAGAATGTATCCAGCATATCCCCTCAAGATTCATGGCATGGTCTAATAGTTTCCTGTGAGAACCTTAGCTGGGATGGTATCAATTTCCTTATAAGGTTCACCTTTTGGGAGAGATCCCCAACTCAACTATAAGTAAGAGTCTGTTTGAGATAGTTTATGGATGTCATGCTAGAGGCATTGTGGAGCTCATAGATATAGGAGAAATAGAAAAAATGAGTGTTGTGGGTGAAACATTTGCAAAGAACATAAAATAGATCTGTGATTCCAACTAAAGAATGCCTAGAAGATTAAGTTTAGATAAGATGGGTGTCCTACCACAAGCACCGTGGAATGGTGGAATATAAATGTTAAGGGAAAGGCGAGTGTTGAAATCATCTCAGGTCATTTTTTTCTAATTGGGTGTATTGATACTCTCCTACAATAGGAAATCCTTCATTGAAATCCACTTTTTCATGAGGGCACCAGTTTTCATTGTATAGATTGGAGCCTTAATTTTAACCCAATGACTTATCAAGGAAACCCAATGTGGGTTAGACTTAACGGCCTCCCAACCAAGTATTGAAATATTGGCTCAAGAAACTCTACAACATAATCTGTCAATTTGCTTTTGTAAGTCCCATTTTTCAGAGCAATTGTCCAGAGTTAGATAAAGACTTTAGAGGCAAATTAATATTGTTGCTAAGTATGGTTTGGGAATTCTAGTTTATCATCCTTATAAATTCCCTCAAGCATTAGGATATAAATTAGTACCATTGCATGCCAACTAAAAATACCATGGTATTACAAATGAATTGAGGCTATTTTCTTCTAAGTAAAATTTGAGAAATCACTGCTAGATTCTAACCCAATTCTACTGAATGAAATTCCTCCTTTATATCTAATATGCAAGAAAATGGAAATTGATATGTGCATGAGAATTATTGTTTTGCAAGAACTATTGGAAGAAAAATGGCAGGCAAATTTCTGTATTAAAAATAAAATATACTTACCATCTTTTGGGCATAAAAGTTGCAAATGCTCAAACACAAACAATTCAAAGATCCCAAAATTAAAACATAATTTTTGGCAACTATATTTTTATAAAGAAAACAAGATACACAGTGACCCTTTACTATGATGTTTAACCGTATGCAAACAATAATTTAGATTATGAATCATTTTAAAACACAAGGAGGAATTTCAGTCCCTACTTAACATGCATATACATATTTTAAATAGCCAAGATTTAGATCATATTTAAAAATCACAAAAAAATCATATCACACTATTAAGCAAAGTATTCTAGGGTTGTATTCACTTGGAAGAGCATAAAGAGCTTGTCACTGAATTGGTTGTTCATGTGAACAATCCATCTGTTGCTTTTCAACAAATTTTGGTCATTTCCTTTGTCTAAAAAAAGAGGTCCTTTAAGCTACAATGACTTCTGCTCTTGTATATTTAAGCTACAAATTTTATGATAATGTGTGCACTTATGACAAGAATATCTATCTATTTATTAGCAGATTTATAAGTAAAGTTAAAAGATGATAGCAGACTTATATGATGAATAAGAGCAGTTTAGAACATATTTTGTATTGGGGAAATTGAAGAAAATATGTGCTCAGCAGAGATAGTGAACAGGGCAGAAGAATAGTAAGCAGTTGAGATGACCATCAAACAGAATCATCATCAACAACTAGAAGAAGATAAAAATACTTAGGAGCTACTTAGACTTGTCTAATTAAATGATTATGCATTTAAGACATGTCTTTTCTTTTTCAGTTGCCGGTAAGGTTTGAGAACTAACTGGGCTTTATCGCATGGAACAATATCATGTTTTGGATGCTTGAGACAATGATACTTTGTAACTAATGGCTATAACATGTAGACCCTGTTTGTCTATGATTTGATTCTCTTAATTTTTTTTTATCTAGCGGGCTTCTAAATCAAAATTTCTAAAGAGGTTGAGTAATGAAAAAATGACATGTACCAAAATTACAAGGTTATATTCATGTTCCTGCTCTGATGCCACTCAAGAAAAAAAATATTTATAGCAAAAATTGATAGATTTGAATTATACTTCATGATTGGAATAGAAGGTTTTCCTTGAGATGTTATACTTTGTTATGTTATGTTGAACTTCGATGTATGGATTCCCATGTTCAAGGTATGGATGCATCTAGTCCCAATGGTACAGCATTCAATTATCTTAAGCATTTTCTTTAACAATTTTTTTGTCAAAGAATAATATATATGTGCTAATTCCATTTCTAGATAGATGGAATGGTAATGGATTTTCATGTGCTTAATTTCATCAACAGATGTTGTACGGGCTGAAGAAGCTCATAATGAGTGGAATGGTTACTTCTTGTCATAAAATATAGCAGTTGCATACTTTCTTGGACTCCATATTTTGAAATGGAATGAGAACTTATGCTTGTACAAGGTTCAAAGTTGAAACAGATGTTTTCTGAGATGTGGATAACCCTAATTTAGTAAGGGGCAGCCATATTAGTTTAGTTAAGTCAGCTAAGCTTAAGCAACTCTTAGGCTGTAGATTATTATATCATAGTTTTGTTGAGTTGTGTGCTATTTTTGGGTCTTATATCATCTTTTAATAAACATTTATGTCATTGTGTTGAGCTAATTACTAGGAGGATGCCTTTTTGAAGTGCTTGGTGACTGCTTGTTCCTTTTCTGCTAAAATCTTGCGTATTGGATAAACACTTACACTTTTCTATGGCAATGACTATTAGATTACTGTGTAAAATATTTCACATATATCTACCAATGTTATTGCCAAATAGTTGATAGGAAAGTTTAGCTACAGTACTCTGGTTATAATGCATTGCTATTTAATTCAAAACTAGATAAATGTATGCCTTGGAGTCTTCTTCATCTATAGTTGTTTTTCAAATTGTCATTGGCAAGCTAACAAATATGATACCAGGTTACCTAAGGTATATGCTCAATGCTCTGACACAGAACCAAGAGATCCGATACATATTATAGTGGGAAATATTTGACCTTTTCTATCATGTAACCATTTTAAATTGTGGCAAGCTAGATTATATATGTCATGTTCCCATTGCAAAATTGTCCTAGGGGAAAACTTACATTCTTATAATACCGTGAAAGTACACTGACAAAATGTAAATAGATCAAGCTTGTCAAAGATAACTTCAATCTAAGTGCAGATGTCTTGTAGTTACAATTGTATTCCAAGACTCACTCACCTAGATTACAAAGTAGATAATATGACAAGTGTTTACTGGAATCTCACATCACACAAGTCTTAATGCTCTCAAGGTTTTTGTTGGACAGTTTGATAAATTTGATTAGATTAGTATGGCATCTAGTTCTTAAATATTGCTAAATGCTCCAGACGGTCAAATGATTTCATAATTGCCATGGCAGTTTTTGCCTGGCCGTAAACAAGAAAAGCCAAAATGTCATTTGCTATGAGTTATTTTATTTACTTTAATATCTTTCATGCACAATTTGTTTATTGTTGTTGAACGGTAGCTGTTGGGGTTGCTGCATGCTTACACATCAATCTCCCGTGTATTCCAACTAATAGTGCATAACCTCTAATCATAACTCTAATCTTACAGAATAGGCTCTAGAAAACTAAACATACACCTTGGAATAAACAACGTGGAAGCAATTCACACCATCCATACACATTTGAAAAAGCTTCTCCTCCTGCTACTTAGCATTTAACATATCAAGGAGTAGAACTCGCGGCCTCCAGTTTATATAATATGCATATCACAAGCAATTGCCACCGAATATTGCATCAAACCCTAGCTGTGAAGTAAAAGGCAAAATTCCCAGAGGGGAAAAAGATGTCGTGCGACTATTGTGTCAATGCAAGGAAGCACAGGAAATTATTAAAAAGGCTTATAAAAAACCATTGTAAACTAAAATGTGAATGATTGGAAATTGTCACAAGAAATTATGAATGCAGTGGCGACTTTCAAATAGGCACACATCTACAAATTGATGGCAAATGTACAAAATAACAACAATGACGGTTTCAATCTCACGATGTTGGAGCGGGGATTGGCAGATAAGTGGCCCATTCTTTTCCTCTTTTGGAAAATCCTCCATACATACTATATAAATATAAATTTACTTTTACACAGCGGGATAAATGAAGAGTATTATAAATATCCATGAAACCCACGCGGATATAGGTGTGATGCCATTGTCATTAATTTCAACAGCAACTTGTTCCTAATAACGACGCCCAGCTGTAGGTTGAATAATAGTGTTATTTCCTGCTAGAGGCCAAGATAACTCATTTATTGAAAAAAGTGTAAGAGCAGTCAATGCCAAACTTGTCTAAATTTGAGAGAAAGAGGAAAGACATGCCTTGTTTTGCATTTACTGAGATGACCCGTATATAGTTATTTGTAGAATGAATGAGTACGATAGCGAACAACAACAATCAAATATGGGTTGAGGATGGCATATGGAAAAAGATAGCCGCGCTTGGGAGCACATTAAACTGAACACACATCCACAGTGATGACCTGCAACAGATAGATAGATAGATAGATAAAATGTTAACATCCACGAGACTAAAAATAGCCTATGGGACAGCAAGACAACTCAAACAAATTTAAGTAGCAATGTTCGCTGCTTGTGCAGGATGATGATGAGTCCACCCAATTGCGCAATGTACTCTTCGTTGAATAAGTTATGCCAAGAACTGTCACATATAGTGTCCGCAAATTTATCTCTACTACTCTTGTAGGCTTCACATTTACACTAACGCATTCTCTGGATAGTGATTCATCATTGAAGAGAAAGATTAGCATCTCATAAGGCTCATCCCTCCATGGCATAAAGCCCACGAGCCGTTTGTTGTTTGGGGAGGTTAAAGGTTGAGATTTTACTTAAAGAGAGACGAAATTTTGCTTAAAGGGAGATCAAAAGAAAGGAAAAACTTCAATGATCCTCATCAGTGATCAAGATAATTCAATTCAAGCATCTGCAACTCGTCAGGGAAATCCCTCCACGACATAAGACCACAAGCCCTTTGTTAGGGAAGGCCTACTGGTGACTGAAATCTTTCTTAAAAATAGAATAAAGATAGATTAAAAGAGAGGAAACATTTAGTTTTTTAAATCACAACAACCCCCCTCCTAGATTAAAAGAGAGGAAACATTTAGTTTTTTAAATCACAACAACCCCCCTCCTCCTAATAATAATCTAAATCAGTCAAATCTCATCAAATTAATAATAAAATTTAGCTATAATTGATTGAATAAAAAACAAAGATGTAAAATTGAATGGACTTCCTAACCTTCTGCAAGAAGCTTTGTTGTCAAGCCCAGAGAAAAGTTTATGACTACAATATATATTTGTTGAACAGACCAAACTACAGAGTTTAGTCCTAGGAGAAAGACGAATCATACCTGTGAAAGCCCTTCGTTAGGGAAGGGCTACTAGTGACTGAAATCTTTCTTAAATATAAGATTAAAAGAGAGAGGAAACATTTAGTTTTTTACATCACAACAAAAGATAATGCTCCAATGTTCCTCACAAAGTAGAGTTATACCCCTTCCTTAGATAATAATCTAAATCAGTCATATCATCAAATTAAAACTAAAAATTAGCCATCCATGATTGAATAAAAATAGGTGTAAAATTGAATGGATTGCCTAACCTCCCACAAGAAGCTTTGTAGTCAAGACCAGAGAAAAGTTTACAACTAGAATATATATCCGTTGAACAGACCAAACTATAGAGTTTCGGGCCTAAGAGAAAGACAAATCATACCTGTGAAATCGAGAAAGTTGGGACTCAAATTGGAAGCATCTAACCTACTAATTCTGGTTGACATTTCACACCACTCCTCTCATCACTCACTCCCTTTCATCTGCAAACCCTAGTCAAAGCCCCTTTGTTTCTCTTCACACGTGAAATATAACTTTTTTAAAATTTTAAGCTAATGAAGCTCGTGTTGGTCAAAATTTTGACCAACACGGCCATGGATTAAAAAATATATATGTTTTTCCTTGCATATTTTGACCTATTTGACCCCATTTTAATAGATGGTCTAAAAATGGGGTCAAATGTACTAGTGACTTTAGAAGAGTGAAAATAAGTAGCATGTTACTGTTGGTTTTTTCCAAATTGGGTTTCCACATAAATCATTGTGTCAAGTGTATTATTGAATCTGCTATGTTTCATGTTTACATTTTTGCAAATTGATTTGACGGTAACCTACAAGTTTTAAGTGATAACATAATCCTATGGATGCATGCATAATGATAATAAATGTTTTATGAGTTCACTAAGCTATGAAAAGTTTTATCTATACATTTGGACCTTGGATAACTAATTCACCCACCTTAGTTATTCTAAAGAATTCCAACAATTGGTATCAGAGCCATCCACTTAAGAGGACTAGTTTGAAGGTACTAGAAGCACAAAGATCAAGATGTCCAAAAGAGAAGTACCCAAGCTTAATAGAGATAACTTTCCTGCATGAAAAAGTCTGATGAAGCTACACCTTGGAGGACTTGGAGATCATGCACAATTCACCATCACTACCGAGCATGTTGACCTTGTTGGAGCCCTAACTACCAAGGATATCAAAAAGAAGAAAGAACACAACCAGACAATTTTGGAGACTTCCTCTACCCTAAGCTACACTAAATTTGATGATATCAAAAATCTTGACAGTGCAAAGAAAATGTGGGATGCCTTAACCACTATCTATGGGGAGACACCAATGTTCTAAGAGCCAAAGCTAAAATTCTTAGAGGTAAGTTTGATGATATGAGAATGGAAGAAGGTGAAAATATTGCTCAATATGTCACAAGGATAAAAGAATTTGCTAATGCAATATGAGGAGCTAATGGTAAAATAGATGATGATATTATGCTAAGGAAAGTTTTAAGAATACTACTGCCCATATATGCTATTAGAGTTTCTGCATTTCAAGAATTGGGATGTATACCAGGGAATAATCTATCATTTGAAGGTCTGGTAGTTAGGCTCATTTCTTTTGAGCTATCTAACTTTGATAATTAAAAACTTGAAAATATTGAATCTGCTTTCAAAGCTAAGTTTTCACTAAAGGAACCTGATGAGAAGAAGAAGAAGAAGAAGAAGATAAACTATGTCTCTAATGATAGTGATGTAGGTGAGGAGGATGTAGAACAACTTGAAGCACTACTGGAAAGAAGATTCCATAGAGGTAAAGGAAAATTCAAAGGTAAATTACCTATCATTCGTTTCAATTGCAATGAGGTTGGTCATATTGCTGCTAGATGTCCAGAGAAGAAGAATTATAGAGGTGGTGACAAGTACAAAAGTAGAAGAGATGAAGACATCAAGGACTACAAAGACAAAGGCAAAAAGTCATGCTACATTGTTGAAGAGGAAACAAAAGATGAATCTGATGAACATGATGATGAAGTGGTGTATGATGCAATGAAGGATGAATCTGATGAAGATGAGGCAACTACGCTTGTAACCTGTGTGAACAAGAATGTGTTACCCCACGTTTTACCCTTGAACCATTTTGCAAAACTGGAGAATTGTGTGTCTCAGTCAAGTCTAGCTATGTCTGAGTCTAGTTTTAAGTTCCCTTAGGTGGAAGGAGTCTTCGTCGGATTTTTCATCTTTCCCTTCCCCCACATCTCATAGCCAGGTGGTTTTCCTTCATGTTGTGAGTCTTGTGGGTAGCTTAGTACCTAATCCGAGGGAGATTCTTGCAACATGCAATAATTATTCAAAAAGCTAAGCTTTCTCATGGCTTATCATATTTTTAATGAAAAGAAGAAACTTGTGGAAAATCGAGCACCGACTTCTCCTCTGTGGGTTTTCAACCCATGAAGGCGATCTCCCATAAAGAGCAACAGATGATGCTTACGGATCTAGGTAAGAGGATAATGAGATATCTTATGGAAAATTCCTATTTTTACTATGATACACTACCTTGGGAACATTCAAGATTAATCATAACACTTAGAATCATCTTAAGTGGAAAACTCAAAACTGACTTCTCCTCGGCAGGTTTTGAACCCATAAAGTTTGTTTTCTGCCAAAAGCAATTGTAAAAGAATAGAAACAAGGAAGTGGGTCCCATTCGACTTTCCCAGTCATTTTAAAATTCTCTGAAACCAAAGGAAATATTAACTTAAAGGATAAAGCTAAAAAGAAAGCCTGGGCAAAGAAATGAAAATCGTCTTCTCCTCGATGGGTTTTCAACACGTGAGGATGATTTTCCACATCCAAAAGGAAATCAACCTTGTAAGTGGATTTGACCCACAAATTGTACACAAAACATCTTAAGATGATAATGGAAACAATTTAACAATTATAGGAAAGGTCTATTGAGAAGAATTTGACTAAGCAGATATTTCCTTACGGGGTACTCTGTTCATAATTTTCTGAAACTTAAACGGAAATAGGAAAGTAAGTATGAAAGAATGGAAAGTTACAATTGGGCCAACAAAAATAATGAAAAGACATCAAAATACTCATTAGAGCTCTTGCATTTACTGTTTCAATAGATTTATCCTTTAATTCATTTGTGTGGCGTGAATCCTTAAGATTAACGAGTGAATTGAGACTTCTATATAGATGGAAACATAACAGTTATTCAAACTACCACTTTTTCTTGAACTGTTATTCTGTTAAATTGCACAACTTTTTCAAACAATCTGTAATTGCAAATTCAATATCCAGTTATTCTTCTAGATTCAAAATCTCAATTCATTTCATTACTAAATAGAATGGCAACCAGGTTTGCAGGTTTTGATGGACTAAATGGAATCATGTCCACGTAATAGAATTTCATGGATACTTCACTCCATTTTTATGATATGCAAGACTTCCAAAAGAGGCTGAAATCAAAGCCGATTCATCCCATAATTGAGAAGCTCTAGGGATGTGGGCTGGTGGAAGCAGCTAGTTTCTTAGTGGCAATCGAAGCTCCAGAATTGATTTATGAATGCATAAATCATTATAATCTAGATACTAGATAGATTCTATTACCAAATGATACAATATTGATCTCCATTAATAGGAAAACTATGGTGAATTGCCTTCGAGTTCCAGAATGGGAGGAGTTTTTGGATTTGACAATGGGAGGAGTAGTTTCTGAGTTCTTTACAAAGAAGATGGTTTGGAGGAAGGATATTATGCAGTCCTGGCTTCAAAATCCATAAAGCACCAAGAGTAACATCCCCAAAAATCTACTTGGTACTAATCTCAAACCTAAGATTGTAGACATTCTGGTTCTCCTACACAGACTAAAAGGTGAGGTAGAAGCTCTAAATGTTGTAGAATAATATTTCTTTTTGATACAAGTTATTTGTTCAGATACGTAGTATATAGAGTGGGCTCATGAGGTAAGTGAAAATCTTTCCAATGTTCTTAGTGCTACGAAGTTCTACAACACCTTCTATATGTCTTCCTTTCTGATTTACATGCTAGCATCTCTATAGTTATGGTCAGGCCTCTCGAGAATAGAAAATTTTTCCAATGATGTGAAGTGTTATGAGTTCTATCCATGTTTACAATTGCAACATAGTTATGTGGATTATGTCAAAGTTAATGATGCATTCACTATGAGAATTTGCAGGGAGCTCTAGGGATGCCCAGAGAGGAGATTCAACCCAAAAGCAATGGCGGCTATTAGCTAGTTCAGAAGTTATTTTATCCAGTTCTCATCTTTCTCATATTTGTGCCTTGCAGCTTTCAATGGGTTCCCCTTGAAGCTGCCTAGATATCTGAGTGACATTATTGTGCTGATAGAGAAAGTGAGGTAGGCGATCCAAGTGAACGTGCTAAGTGGGAGCTTGAAGAAGAAGGGATATGAGTTCCCTATGAAAGTAGGAGCTTTTAGTTGTGAGTCGTGATCTGATGCAAAGAATACGCTTAAAGTGTTCGAGATGTGGTATAAATTGGAGATGTATGAGGTCCTGAGACCTATGTTTGATCTGAACGGATATGCTAGGGAGGTATTGCGGAATGGGAGTGTGATCAAACACATTACCACTATTCAGGATTATTGGGCAGATTATAGAGATGAATTTGAAAGTTGAGATTGTGCTTTCACCAGGCTCATAGTGGAGCAAATAAAAACATATAATATCAATTTTGACGTTGAAGGACTAGAGGATGATGGGAAACATATGTATAGTAATACATGTCTGACTAAGTTAAGAAACACTCCTATCAGTTTGGAGCCTTATGAGGATGCTGAGGACTACTTAGATATCATGATGGCCCAAATCATCAAAAGAACTAGAAAGTGGGTCGAATGGACTACTGCGAGGAGGAGTAGAAGTAAAGGCACATTAGCTCAAGATTCTCTAGCAGTTGCAGCTCTTTCCTCCTCTCAAAGTGGTGCAATAGGTGTAACCTTGGCTATTACTTAGGGACCAGCTCAACCATCAAGGGAAGGTGACCAACCTCCAGACAAGAACATCACCATGGTTAAGACTTTTCATGATGGCTCCCTCTCAGTTATTGGAACCTAAATTGAGGCTAAGAAGAATAAGACAAAGGAGCCAAAAGATAGTGTTGCTACCCCAATTCCCTCTCCTCATGCCACCCCAGTTTCCTCTCCTCATGTCACTCCAATTCCCTCACCTCATCATAGTCCAGTTTCGCAAGTAAATGCTACACTTCTACAACCAAGTAGCTCCCTAGTGTAGATAGTAGATTTGGGAGATGGAAAGAGTAGTAGTAGTGAATCTACTGAATCTGATGAGGCAACTAAGAAAACTTTAGATGTAGAGAAAGGCTAGAGCTCTTCCAAGCTCATTTCTTAGGTTGTGAAGAACCCCTTCTCTTTGATTACGATGGAAATTACTTCAATAAAGAAGAAGATGTTTAGCATAGACTCACTTGGGATCACCTCCAAGGTGATAGGCATAGATTCCTGGTTGGACACTTTGGAGAAGAAGAGGAAGAGGAAAGATAAATGTGCTCCAAACAAGGATGCCTTATCTCTTGCAGTTTGCTCTGGGTCTGCTTTAGGTAAGGTCAAGAAACAAAAGACCTTGTCTATCCTTGGACAAGATCCTAAAACTAGGCACCTAACAATGGAGATTGCAAAGCCCACCAAGGATGGAAGAATGAAAGATATGACCACAGATGATTTCACTCTACACTTAGTAGATCTTGGAGAGGCCAGACATGACACCAAGGTTGGCTTGTGGAAGTCAACAAATGAAGTAATTGAAGGACAACTGGAAAGCCTCAAGTTGTCAAAGGTTAGGATGAAGGCAAAGCTAGAGGAACTGAATAGATTTATTAGATAATTGGTCACTCCACTAGAAAGTATCTCTAGAACGTTAGTAACAAGTAATCCTACTACTGTTGAGGTTCAAGCCATTATCTCTCAACTTCAGGAAGACAGGCACTTTGGTCAAATTGGTAAGGACTGGACTAGGAAGCTCAAATTGGAGGGAGTCTCTATTATAGAGAAAATTGGCAATGTTATCTTGAGATTAGAAATAGAGAAGGATAGCATCTCGAAAAATAGAAATACTTTGGTCGGAGAGAGAGTGAAGAGTGATGATTGTATCTCTCTTTTGAAGATGATTATTCAAATGAAGGCAAAGGAATTCGTCGAAGCAAAGATCTTGCCAAAGGGAGATGAGCCTTTGTTCAAATGGCTTCAGAGCATGCACTTGAAATCAAAAATGATACTGTTAGTAGAGAAAGGACTTAAGGAAATAGAGGGGAAAGTAAAGAAGGACCAAGATAGAAGTTTTGAGCTCATGAGGGGACTGCATATAGATTCGCAGACTAGCGACCAAGGGAAAGAACTCATTAGAATAACCATCATGCAGGAGAATTTCTCCAAATTCATAGATAGTCTAATAGATATTGCCTCTAGTAATCAAAAAAAAGTTGTAGAACTCTAGCAATTCAGCGGATGCATACATGTGGCCATGAAGGAACTGTAAGATCGATTGAATTTTGTGAAGGAATTGGCTAGGGAGCATTCTAAGTGGCTCTTGAGATACACCAACATACACATGCCTAGGCATGAAGAGCTAATCCCAATCATTATCACTGCTAAGACATATAGGGAAAATTTTGAAAAGGGAAAGAAGGCAAAGTGATTCATATTCCACCGCTTTTATTTTTTGATGTAATTATTGTAATACGAAAAACTAGTTTCTTGCCATTTGTCATTCTTTTGAGGAGATGAACCAATTGAACTTCTATTGTAACAATCATCTCGGAATCCTATATGTATGAAATTGAAAGATTAATAAAAGGTCGGCTAATTTTTGGTGTGAAGTACTTGATGTTGCAAATTCAATTGAATGGTATTTTGTATCAATTTCTTTTCTATTCCATTTATGTTAGTTGTTAATTACATGTTTTCTATTTAATCTAAGTTGAAGCAAGGAACAAATAGAGTTTCATTCCCCTATTTTGAAGTAGTGAATGGAAGTGATAAGTAGTACCATGGCATGTTCAAAGAGACACCTCTTAGATGTATTTCCCTCTAGTTAATATTTCATTCCTTGTAGCTTAGATTCTAGTTGAATCAGATAGTATTAATTGTTATGCCATTTTCAGTCACTAAGCTTTATGAGTTCATAGGATGTGTGGGTTCATGAACTTAACCAATTTTTCATAAATTACTTCTTGCCTGAGTTAGATCTTGTTTAGGCCTGGCTCAGTTTTACCTCTCCTATTCTCAGGTCAAGAACACACCCCATATAAGGTTTAGGAACAAAACACAATTCATTGCAAATCTATAATAGGGAGTTGTACCTATTAATTCAGAGCAAAGTTATCCTTTTTAGAAGCAACTTTTCAACTATTAGTAATCAGATATTTTTCATAGTTTGGGCATTTAAGATTCAAAATCAGAAAGAACAAATTTGTTTACCAACAGATTTTTGGTGACTTTGTTGGGGACACAAACAGTCGCTTGACTAATAAGCCTATTTCATGAGGGAAGATGGTACTACCTCATGAAAACATTTTTCCAGTGCTCCAACCTAACCTTGGTTTCCAAGACTACCAAGAAGACATAATTTCATCCCTTAATACATTTGTTTGGTGAAATAGGAGGAACACTAAACATTATAGGAATGCTAGCCAAGTATTGGAAGAGGAAGAATCAAGAGCTGAAGCTTTAGAAAGAGTTGTTCAAAGGAGAGACATCCAAAGAACAAAAAGACAATTGAGATGTGAAGCTCAAAGAAAAAACTAGCCTAGCACCCTAGAAAAAACAAGGTTCCTTAGAAGTACCAAAGAACAAAGTGGGCAAGACCCTATTTTTAATAAGCTTATAAAACTTGGTTTTTCCATCCTAGATATTCCTAAACAGAAAGGTGAAAGGAAGATTTGGAGTAGACCACCTTCCCCTATTAGGAATCAAAGCACTTCACATACTACCTGCTAGGTATTGACCTTGCATAGAATCACTACTCCCCCTATTGTCAATTTTCTGCCATATCTTGCCAGAATAGTCATGGTTGCTCCCTAGGTTGTAGCAACAGGACCATTAGCACTCACAACCTATCACCCACTCTCAACTGGCTCAAGGAATAATTTTCCTAAATTTTTAGGTGATGGGAAGGTTACCACAGATGAACACATTATGGCCTTTTTTTGTAGCTACTCACATTTTAGGAGTTGCACACGAGGATGTAGCCATAAAACTATTTGTGGAAACCTTGATAGAAAATGTAGCAGACTAGTTCTATCATCTGGATGATGGTTCAATCACTAATTGGGATACAATGAGAACGACCTTCAAGACAAGATTTAAAACTATGGAAGATGAACATGTCTTGTTAACATAGTTGACATCTATTAAAATGCAACCCACCATGAGTATGAGGGATTTTGTTGCTATTTTCAATAAGATTACTAGTAGAATTCCAATTGTTGATAGGCCAACTACTAGTAATCTGAAAACCTTCTTCATAAGTGTGATGCCCTGGTTATTAATTATGACTTAAGAACTGCACATCCCATAGATTTAGTAGACGCATAAAAGAAGGCAATTGAATTTAAAGATGATTTGATTTCCACGGGAAAATCGAAGCAAGAACTTCAAACTAAAGAAAGTTCCAGTAACACCACATTAGCTGATGAAATGATTCAGAAATTGTCAAATGAGTTGGTGTCAAATGAGTTGGTAGCAGTAAAAAGGAAATTACCTAGATTCAGTAATTCTTACTAGCTCAATTATCAAAACCCACCAGGAAGGAATAATGATGGAAAATTTTTACAGCCTGCAGATTCACAACCAAGGTTGGAAATTGAAGCGGCACCAAAGAAGGGAAATATGTGTGTGTTTCATTTGACAATAGATCATGATAGTGAGAGCTATCTGAAAACTACTCATATGATGCAATTGTTGTCCACCAATGAGTTGAACACTGCAACTCCTTGCTCTGAGTCAAATTCATACTCAAATGGAGACTCTGGAAATTTATTTTTGGAGTATGAGTTAGACTCTAAACCAAAGGGCGAATGCTATGCAACTATTGATGGAACTTCATACACAGTATTGACTCGAGGTAAAAGGAAAAAGAATCAATCCTCCAGTCATGCTCACAAGAATGATCCCAGTCCTTCAATGAGTAATATTCATGTTGATCAAGGAGTATCTGCATCTCAAATAGGTAAGGACAAATGCCCTTTGATTTCATTCAATTCTGCAAAGAATCAAAAATCCAAATTTCCCCCATAGATTATTTGGCGTCTCATCCCTCTAAGTTGAAAGGTTGTTAGATCGTTGTAAAGGGAATATTATAGATTTAAATCACAATGTGACCATAGAAGAAAGAGATGAAACTTTGACATCTAACCTGTTTAATCAAGAGGATTCTATTCTTCTAGCAACCTCTCGCAGGCAAAAACCTGACCCGTTCTATATTTCATTGTGTATCAATGGATACAAACTAAGCAATTGCATAATAGATTCAGGTGCGTCAGACAATGTTATGCCTTATTCTACAGCTAAGGTCCTTGGTCTCAACCTCACTAAGGTGCATGGAAGATGTTATTCTATGGATGTCAAACAGGTTCCTTTGCTCGGACAGATTAAAGATGCTCAAGTAGCCTTAGCTTCTCATCCAGAAAAGAAACTCTTATTGACTATTCTAGTGGTAGATATTCTAGCAAGCTATGGGCTTCTCTTAAGCAGGAGTTTTTGCCAAGATTTAGGAGGAGAAATAAAACTAGACTGGTCCTAAGCAATTATACCCATAGGGAATAAGAAAGTTAAACTAGAACCTGAAGAAAAAGGAAAATTCATTGTGCTAAAATCAGATGATCCTAAAGCTCAGATCCTCTATCAAGAGTTGGAGTTTGGAAATTACATGTTATTTACTGAAGACACTCTGAATGAACAAGAAATTGAAGGCTCAAAAATGAAAGCCTTAAGTGAAGAGAAAGAGTCATCATATATATGGACATTGAAGTTTGATGGAAGTTTTTCCTCATTAGGATTTGGTGCAAGTGTAGTGTTAATACCCCCTGAGGGAGAACCTGAACCCATGGCTTTAAAGTTGGAGTTTGGAAATACAAATAACACTATGGAGTACAAAGCCTTTCTTCTATGGATAGTGGCTACAAAAGAAAAAGGAATAAATATATTGAAAGCTTGAGGTGATGTAGAGCTCATTGTAAGACAAATTAAGGGGCAATCCTCTGTGAAGAATCACAAGTTCAAGAACTAGAGAAACAAAGTTTGGGATGAAATAGAAGCTCTTGATGCCTTTCAATCGAATCAATTCTGTGAGAAATGAATACCAAAGTAGATTCATTAGCAATTTCCACTTCTCTATTGCTACCTCATCTGAAATTCAAAGATAAGAAGTATCAGGTAGAAATCATATACAGAGCCTCTATCACTGACAATGCAAAGTCTTGCCAAGTCTTTAAAGATGATAGAAGTTTGCAGCTATTCCTAGAAAATGACAAATCTAGTTTTGAACATGAATTCAATGATGATAATCATGAAAACTCTGATGTTGAAGGGAAAAGGAATCAAAATGATGAAGTTCAACTATGAGGTAATATCATTCCCCCGTACTTTGTATCTTTAGAAAAATTATTCAATAGACATGATGCTCACATAAAGCAAAAGAGGACAGAAAAAGGTCCTACTACTAGTGAGTATAAAGGGGTGAATATTGGAGATACTCATGATCCTAAAATGATTAATATTGGAAAATGGTGTTCGCCTAAAGAGAAAGAAGTTGCAAAACAACTCTTCATAGAATACTGGGATGTTTTTGCCTAGAGTTACGAAGACTCGAAGAGTTGTTAAGGTGGCAAGATAAAATATCAGACTCCCCTAAAACCTAATGTAGTCCCCTTCTGGCAAAAAAAAAGGAATTACAATCCTAAGGTAGTAGATGTTATATTTTAGGAAGTTGATAAGATGCTGAAGGATCATCTATCCCATCCATCACTCCACCTAGATAGCTAATATAGTACCAGTCAAAAAGAAGAACGGAGAAATAAGGATCTGTGTTGATTTCCAGAATTTCAACCAAGCATCCTTGAAGGATAATTTCATTCTCCCCAATATGGATTACTTACTAGCCGAAATGATGTCCATGCTAAATGGGTTCTCAAGTTACAATCAAGTTGAAGTGGAAGAAAAGGATCAGCATAAAACAACATTCACCACTCCTTGGGTACGTTTGAATATCCAAAATGCCCTTTGGGCTCATTAATGTTGGCGCTACATTTTAAAGGTGTATGAGTAAAACATTTGCTGATCTAAAGGACCGGATTGTAGTTATATATTTGGATGACCTCACCATGTTTTTAAAGAAGAGAAAAGATCACATAGAAGATTTGAGGAAGGTATTGCAAAGGTGTCAGGAACATGGAATCTCACTTAACCCCAAAAAATCCATTTTCTGTGTGATAAAGGGAACCTTGGTCATATTGTTTCTCAAGAAGGTATTAGAATTGATCTTGAACAAGTTGAAGCCATTTGAAGATTGAGCCTACCATCAAATAAAATAGGAGTTAAATCATTCTTCGGGCAAGTGAATTTCCTCAAAAGGTTTGTACTGAATTTTGCAGAAACCACTAAGTGTATCATAGACATGATGAAAGGAAATTCAAATTTTAAATGGAATGAGGCAGGAAAGCAAGCCTTTCAAAATATAAAAACTGCTATTGCTAATGCTCCAGTATTATGCCACCTGAATTATAAGCAAGATTTCATCATTTACTGTTATGCCTCTGAACACACTTTATCGACAATACTTATGTAAGATAATGATGAAGGGATACAAGCCCCAATAGCTTTCATGAGCATACCCCTGAAAAATCATGAGTTGAAGTACTCACAAATTGAGAAACATGCTTTTGCAGTAGTCAAAGCACTTAAAATCTTTTGATTTTACATCTTGCATTCTCATTTTGTAGTTTATGTCCTGGGTGTAGTCGTAAAAAGTGTGTTAACACAACAAGATGTAGGATGCAATGCCAAAGGAACATGGATAGCAAAGACACAAGAGTATGATATAGAAATTAAACCTACCAAGCCAATAAGGGGTATTGCCTTGTGCAAAGCGATTGCAGAAAACAAGATCATTGAAGAAACAAAAGAATTGAGAGAAAAGCAATTAGTTTTGGCGGTAGGTCTTCATGATCCTTGGTTCAAGAATATTATTTATCTGCTAACATATGGAGAATGTCCAGAGGTCCTAACTGCAAGACAAAGGAGAGATCTTAAATTGAAAGCAACTAAGTATGTAATTTGGGATGGCAAATTGTTTTAAAAATGCATAGATGGCACTTTCCTCAAATGTGTAGACAAATAACAGCAAGAAAATCTATTGAAAGCATTTCATGATGAAGCCTATGGAGGGAATTTCTCATCCTCATTCATAGCTTTTAAAATATTAAGAAGTGTTACTATTGGTCGAGAATGTTCAAGGATGCCTATTCCTGGGTGGCTAAATGTGAAAAATGTAAGATGTTCGTTGGACGTCCTCAATTAGCCGCACTATCGCTAAGGCCTGTCATCATCAAGGGGCCTTTTCAACAATGGGGTCTATATTTCATTGGTCTGATTAACCCAAAATCCAATGTTGGTCATCAGTATGTGATAACTGCAACTGATTATTTCACTAAGTGGGTGGAAGTCAAAGCAACTAAGAAAACTACTTCTGAAGTAGTATGTGAATTTATTAAAGAAAACATACTGGTTAGGTTTGGTGTTCCCAGCAAATTGGTGATGGAAAATGCAACATATTTCTCTTCAATTGAGATTACCAATTTTTGCTTTGAGCACGGAATCATAATTAGTCATTCATTTGATTATTTCCCATATGAAAATGGTTAAGCTGAGTCCAGTAACAAGAATTTGATGAATATCGTCAAGAAATTGGTGTCAAACAATCAGAAAACTTGGCACAAGAAAATTCATGAGGCGATGTGGGCACATAGGGTAACACCTAAGAGGGTGATTGGTATATCTCCTTTTGAATTGGTCTACGAAACTGAGGCTAATCTCCCATTACCTTTGGAATTGGCTACGGACAAACTTAGAATAGTAATTCAAGATGATATCTATAAAGATGGCTTAGAAAAGAGGATTTTGTACTTGAGCAAGCTTGAAAAGGAGACAAAAGAAATCATGGATCACATCACACAACACCAGATGCAAGTGAAGATTATGTTTGATAAGAGGGTGAGACCACAAAAATTCATGGTAGGAGACAGCGTGTTACTGTGGGTTAAGCGAAGAGCTCCAAAAGGTATGCATAAAAAGTTTGATACCTTGTGGAAAGGCCCATTCATAAATCATCAGGCATTCAAGAATAATTTATTCAAATTGGCTTATCAAGATGGTGAAGTGCTACCTTTGACCTACAATGGTCAGGATCTAAAACTTTATCAAATTTCAAACTGAAAACACGTAACACATGTATTGTATTATAGTTATGTTTAGTTCCTTTCCATTTTTTGTGTTTTCCTAGTTAGTTTTCCTTTCTTTCTTTTGCTTCTTTGTTTTTGCCGCTTTAGTTTTGTTGTGTAGCCACCTTTATTTTTGCAAAACCAGAGATCTTGGATTCCTTACTTGGGTATAGTCTACCCAAGTCCCCAATCGAAGCCAACTGTTGCTCCACTTTTTACCCTTGAACCATTTTGCAAAAGTGGAGAATTTTGTGTCTCAGTCAAGTCTAGGTATGTTTGAGTCTAGTTTTAAGTTCCCTTAGGTGGAAGGAGTCTTTATCCTATTTTTCATCTTTCCCTTCCCCCACATCTCATAGTCGTGTGGTTTTCCTTCATGTTGTGAGTCTTGCAGGTAGCTTAGTACCTAATTTGATGGATATTCTTGCAACATGCAATAATTATTCACAAAGCTGAGCTTTCTCATGACTTATCATATTTTTAATGAAAATAAGAAGAATGCAAAAAATTGAGCACTGCCTTCTCCTTGGTGAGTTTTCAACCCATGAAGGTGATTTCTCACAAAGAGCAACAGATGATGCTTACAGATCTAGGTAAGAGGATAATGAGATATCAAATGGAAAATTCCTATTTTCACTATGATACACTACCTCAGGAATATTTAGGATTCATCACAACACTCAGAATCATCTTAAGCGAAAAACTCAAAACTGACTTCTCCTCGGCAAGTTTTCAACCCATGAAGACTGTTTTCCTCCAAAAGCATTTGTAAAGGAAAAGAAATGAGGAAATGGGTCCCTTTTGACTTTCACAATCCTTTTAAACTTCTTTGAAACCAAAGGAAATATTAACTCGAAGGATAAAGCTTAAAAGAAAGCCTGGGCGAAGAAATGAAAATCATCTTCTCCTTGGCAAGTTTTCAACCCATGAGGACAATTTTTCACATCCAAAAGGAAATTAACTTTGTAAGCAGATTTGACCCACATATTGTACACAAAACATCTTAAGATGATAATGGAAACAATCTAACCATTACGGGAAAGGTGTACTGAGCAGAATTCGACTAGGCAGATATTTCCTTGCGAGGTACCATGTTCATAATTTTCCAAAACTTAAAGGGAAATGGGAAAGTAAGTATGAAAGAATGGAAAGTTACCGTTGGGTCAACAGAAATAGTGAAAAGACACCAAAATACCCATTAGAACTCCTACATTTACTGTTTCAACAGATTTATCCTTTAATTCATTCATGTGGTGTGAATCTTGAAGATTAAACCGGTGAATTGAAACTCCTATATAGATGGAAACACAACGGTTATTCAAACTAGTACTTTTTCTTGAACTATTATTCTGTTAAATTGCACAACTTTTTCAAACAATTTGTAATTGTGAATTCAATATCTGGTTCTTCTTCTAGATGCAAAATTTCAATTCATTTCATTACTCGATAGAATGGCAACCAGGTTTGTGGGTTTTGATGGACTAAATGGAATCAAGTCCACATTGCATAATTTCATGGATACTTCACTCTATTTTTATGATATGCAAGACTTCTAAAAGAGGTTGAAATCAGAGCCAATTCATCCTATAACTAAGAAGCTCTAGGGATGTGGACTGTAATGCCCCGCCAAGGGATCCAAAAGAATTAACCTAAAGTTTCACTAAGTTTGGTAGCATTTTTTTTTTGAAACATGAAAGTAAAAACCATTCACAACATACGCATCGTAACGGAAGCAATAACAACATTCAACTGAAAGTATACATAAACATTCATAACATGTTACATTCCTTAAGGATCCCTTAACGTTGAATCACTTTTAATTAACTAATATTAATTCCATCTAATACCACATCCACATGACATAATAATGAAATTCCAACGTTCTTAAACAATATACTTATGTTCCAAATGTTCCATAGTAAATTAGATTTCAGAATGCTCTATCATCCACTGTACATGTCACAGGGTATGAAAGGCTTAAAAGAATATACATGTGTGAAAATAAAGTAAATGAAACCAAATTCCATACATGATACATCATCATAGAAGATATAAACATCCATCGTAAAAGATGACCATACATCATAAACATAACTAACTAAGTGCACAGTTTCTCCCAACCATAAATAGCATCATTAGACCATCGTGGGCCCTAGCCATCCCTCCGTGTGTAACATCCTAGGTTACCAAAGAGATCATTGGTATTATCATAGTAGGAATGTCACTCCTAAAACATACTACCTCATATGCAGAAAGAGATCTAACATGCTACAACATATGCATCAGAAATCTAATCATGCAAATAAAGCATAGGATAAGCAAATAACATCATCTATCATATGCTAATCATCAATATAAGGATACGAGTCCACCATCATAATCCAAGAACAGAATGAAGGTAAATGCCAACAAGAATGCATCAGCCACAGTGTCTCAAACAGATCTCAAATGGTAAGAGTGGAAAAAGCACTACCGCCCGACCGCGTGGAACCTAAATGGTCCACTCCCACCGCACTGAGGAGATAGTCTCAAGTCCCAAACAGGCTATCAATCACATAGCACAAATACTCTCTAAGTCTAAGAATCCTAAAAGTATACTAACGCAAAGGTTCCAACACAAACCAACATCTAATCCTAGAGGCACACAAAGACATGTAGGAAACCTACTATGTAAGCAAGAAAGTGTCATCGCATGGATCACGCTAGAGTTACCCTAGTAGTCTCTCAATAGACCCCGACCCCCTAGTGATCCCTATGTGGCCACTAGTATCCTCTCATACGGATGAGGCATACTACGGAATGCAAGGTCGCAACCAAGTGTTCTCTCTACTCCCATCCTAGTCTGTACTAGCACTCGAGGCATGGGAAAGAACAAACAATTATCTTATTGGGTTCACTTAAGTCAATATTAGGTGTAATGTTTTCACTTATTAAACAACTTACAATTAGTTACCCTGGCAGCCACTTAGGGCCCCGACCCCCATTGCAAGCCACTTCCCAACACTACAAGTAGATAGCCTACCCTAAGCTCATGGAATCATAAATCACAAAATCACCATAGTCCTATACAAGCGACTGGAAAAATACCAAAAGATAATCCACAATAAGAGCATCAAATCTCCATGAGCAACTGAAAAGCATCCATAGATAATCGTGATCACAATAGTTCTCTATTGGCAACTGAAGGTATCATTGATAATCACTTTATCCATTGGTTCTCAACAAGCAACCAAAAAGTATCTCAAAGTAATACTGATCGAAGACTCCAAAATGGTCGAGTCAAAACATGCCACATCATGACATCATCAAGATCAAAACAAACACTTCAATCCCATCAAGGTAACTGGAAAGTAATCCAAATACAACTGATCGATAACTCATAAATGGTTGCATATATCACAGCTTACACAAGAAGACTGGAAACAATATCAATCAACATACCATCTCATAACCATGGTTGGGTTTATAAAGATCAAAATCAAAAGACATCACAATCATATCCCTCAAGCCTCTGGTAGACGTCTTATAACTGGTCAACAATCTAGTCAACCCCAAAACCCAAAACAGATAGCATAGAGAAAACACAAAATACAAGCACATGTTTGGATGTGTTACAAATCACATAGTTTGAATTAAGTGTGGGGGTTTCAGTTTTCATTTAAGAGTTGAATATCAAATGAAGGAACATTGTTTGTCTTCCTTATAACTAACCCGTGTATTAGCTTTAATAAGTTAAAGATTTTCCCATGACTCTTAGAATTCAATTTTCTAAAGTGCCTATAGGATAAATACACATTTGGACAATATTCCCCCATCGAGTTCCATGACTACAGTTTATCCTCATAATAATCTATCCTTCACAACTAGATTCAATTAAACAATTAAATTAAATTTATATTATGAGACTAAAATATTACAAAATGATTAATTATTAAAAGAAGTAATCCATTAATAAAATTTTATTTATAATAAATATATATTAATTAATATTATATAATAATTAATATTTAATAATATAAAATAATTAATATTTAAAAGTTATTAATATTTAATAATTTTAATAACAATATAATATTAAAATTGAATTATTAATATACACTTATATGATTTTTTTTTTAAAAACAAAACATAATATCACATACCTCTGTCGTGGTACACAGAACCTACGGTCGCAGGTACTATGCCGACAGTGGGTACAGAGTACCCCTGTCGTCGCAGTCCCTGCGACAGCAAGTCTCTACCACCCGTAGGGGTAAGCGGGTACAATTCATCCCCCACTCAATTCAATTCAATTTTTTTTTTAAAATAATTTTTTATATAATGTTTTTCCAAAAAAATGTGCTTCATCTATAAACATTTTTCCATTGCAACACTTTTTAAACAAAAACATCATTTTTAATAAACACACACACACACATATACCAAATGTAATAATCATCATGCATACATGAAATGTAGAGTCTAAGTAATCTCATCATATATCAACTGAATCTATAACACAATATCTGTTAGTCTCAAAACAATGCTACTAACCATCAACATAAAACTGGCCTAACAGAGTTTGACCATGATAGCAACAATGTATCTAGAAAAATGTAAATGAGGGCAGGCACTACATGGACTAGTGGAAGCAACTAGTTTCCCAGTGGCAGTCCAAGCTCTAGAATTGATTTATGAATGCATAAATCATTATAATCTAGATACCAGATAGATTGTATTATTAGATGATACAGTATTGATCTCTATTAATAGGAAAACTATGGTGAATTGCCTCTGAGTTCTAGAATGGGAGGAGTTTTCAGATTTGACAGTGGGAGGAGCAATTTTTGAGTTCTCCACAAAGAAGATGGTATGGAGGAAGGAGATTATGCAGTCTTGGTTTCAAAATCCATGGAGTGCCAAGAGTAAGGTCCCCAAAATTGTATTTTGTACTAATCTCAAACCTAAGATTGTAAACATTTTGGTTCTCCTACATAGATTGAAAAGTGAGGTAGAAGTTCTAAATTTCATTGAACAATATTTCTTTTTGGTACAAGTTATTTGTTTAGATACACAATATATAGACTAGGCTCATGAGGTAAGTGAAAATCTTTCCAATGCTCTCAGTGCCACGAAGTTCTACAACACCTTCGATATGTCTTCCTTTCTGATTTACCTACTAGCATCTCTACATTTATGGCTGAGCCTCCAAAGAATAGAAAATTTTCCCAATGATGTGAAGTGTTATTAGTTCTATCCATGTTTGCAATTGCAAAATAGTTATTCAGAGTATGTCAAAGTTAATGATGCATTCACTATGAGAATTTGCAGGGAACTCCAGGGATGCCCAGAGAGGAGATTCAGCCTGAAAGCAATGGCAACTATTAGTCAATTTGGAAGTTATTTTGTCCAATTCTCATCTTTCTCATGTTTACGGCTTGCAGCTTTTGATGGGTTCCCCTTGAAGCTACTAAAATATCTAAGCGACATGATTGTGCTGATAGAGATTGTGAGGCAGGCGATCCAAGTGAACGTGATGAGTGGGAGCTTGAAGAAGAAGGGATATGAGTTCCTATGAAAGTAGGAGCTTTTAGTTGCAACTCCCAATCTGATGCAAATAATATGCTTAAAGTGTTCGAGATGTGGTAAAAATTGGAGATGTATGAGGTCTTGAGACCTATGTTTGATCCGAATAGATATGCTAGGGAGGTGTTGTAGATTGGGAGTGTGATCAAACACATTACCACTATTGAGGATTATTGAGCAGATTGTAGAGATGAATTTGAAAGTTGAGATTGTGCTTTCGCCAGGCTCATAGTGGAGCAAATAAAAACATATAATATCAATTTTGATGTTGAAGGACTAGATGATGATGGGAAACATATGTATAGTAATACATATTTGACTAAGTTAAGAAACACTCCTATCAGTTTGGAGCCTTATGAGGATGTTGAGGAGGACTTAGATATCATGATGACTTGAATCATCAAAGGAACTGGAAAGTGGGTCGAATGGACTACTGTGAGGAGGAGTAGAAGTAAAAGTACGTCAGCTCTAGCTTCTCCAGCAACTGTAGCTCCTTCATCCTCTCAAGGTGGCATAATAGGTGTAACCTTGGCTATTACTTAGGGACCAGCTCAACCATCAAGGGTAGGTGACCAACCTCCAGACAAGAACATCCCCATGGCTAAGACTTGTAATGATGGCTCCCTCCCAGTTATTGGAACCCAAACTGAGGCTAAAAAGAAGAAGATGAAGGAGCCAAAAGATAGTGTCAGTGCCCCAGTTCCCTCTCCTCATGCCACTCTAGTTTCCTCTCCTCATGTCACTCCACTTCCTTCACCTCATCATTGTCTAGTTCCACAAATAAGTGCTACTCTTCTGTAACCAAGTAGCTCCCTAGTGCAAATAGTGGATTTGGGAGATAGAAAGAGCAATAGCAGTGAATCTACTAAATTAGATAAGGCAACTAAGAAAACTTCAGAGGTGGAGAAAGGCCAAAGCTCTTCCAAGCTCATTTCTCAGGCCCTACAGAACCCCTTCTCTTTGACTGCGACGGAAATTACTCTAGTCAAGAAGAAGATGTTTAGCATAGACTCACTTGGAACGGCCTCCAAGGTGATAGGCATAGATTCCTAGTTGGAGGACACTTTGGAGAAGAAGAGGAAGAGGAAAGATGAAGGTGCTCCAAACAAGGATGCCTTATCTCTTGCAGTTCACCCTGGGTCTACTTTAAGTAAGGTTAAGAAGCAAAATACCTTGTCTATCCTTGGACAAGATCCTGAAATTGGGCATCTAACAATAGAGATTGCAAAGCCCACCAAGGATGAATGAATGGAAGATATGACCACAAATGATTTCACTCTACACTTGGTAGATCTTGGAGAGGCCAAACATGACCCCAAGGTTGGCTTGTGGAAGTCAACCAATGAATTAATTAAAGGACAACTAGAAAGCCTCAAGTTGTCAAAGGTTAGGATGAAGGCAGAGCTAGAGGAACTGAATAGATTTATTAGACAATTGGTCACTCCACTGGCAAGTATCTCTGGAATGTTAGTAACAAGTAATCCTACTGCTACTAAGGTTCAAGCCCTTATCTCTTAGCTTGAGGAAGATAGGCACTTTGGTCAAATTGGTAAGGACTGGACATGGAAGCTCAAATTGGAGGGAATCTCAATTACAGAGCAAATTGGCAATTTATCTTGAGATTAGAAACAAAGAAGGATAACATCTCAACAAATAGAAATACTTTGGTCAGAGAGAGAGTGAATAGTGATGACTATATCTCTCTTCTTAAGATGATTATTCAAATAAAGGCAAAGGAAGCTATCGAAGCAAAGATCTTGCCAAAGGGAAATGAGCCTTTGTTCGAATGGCTTTAGAGAATGCAGTTCAAATTAGAATTGATCTTGTTAGCAGATAAAGGACTTAAGGAAACAAAAGAGAAAGTAAAGAAGGACCAAGATAGAAGTTTTGACCTCATGAGGGGACTACATATAGATTCGCAGACTAGTAGCTAAGGGAAAGGACTCGTTGGATTAACCGTCATGCAGAAAAATTTCTCCAAATTCATAGATAGTTTGACAGATATATCCTCTAGTAATAAAAATAGAGTTGCGAAACTCCAGAAACTTAGCAGATGCATACATGTGGCCACAGAGGAACTGTAAGATCGATTGAATGCTATGAAGTGGTTGGCTAGGGAGCATTCTAAGTGGCTCTTGAGATACACCAACATACACATGCCTAGGCATGAAGAGCTAATCCAAATCATTGTCTCTGCTAAGACATATAGGGAAAAAATTGAAAAGGGAAAGAAGGTGAAGTGATTCATATTCTACCTCTTTTATTTTCTAATGTAATCATTGTAATACGACAAACTGGTTTCTTGCCATTTGTCATTCTTTTGAGGAGATGAACTGATTGAACTTCTATTGTAATGGTCATCTCAGAATCCTATATGTATGAAATTGAAAGATTAATAAAAGGTCAGCTAATTTTTGGTGTTAAGTACTTGATGTTGTAGAGTCAATTGAATGGTATTTTGTATCAATTATTTTCTATTCCATTTCTGTTAGTTGTTAATTACATTTTTTCTCTTTAATCTGAGTTGAAGCAAGGAACAAATGGAGTTTCATTCCCCTGTTTCAAAGTAGTGAACGGATGTGATAAGTAGTATCTTGGCATGTTCAAAGAGAAACCTCTTAGATGTATTTCCCTCTAGTTAATCTTTCTTTCTTTGTAGCTTAGATTCTAGTTGAATCACATAGTATTAGGGTTATGCCATTTTTAGTCATTAAGCTTTGTGAGTTCATAAGATGTGTGAGTTCACGAACTTAACCAATTTTTCAAAATTTACTTCTTGCCTGAGTTAGATCTTGTTTAGGCCTAGCTCGATTTTACCTTTGTTGTTCTAAAGTCAAGAATACACCCCATATAAGTTTTAGGAACAAAACATAATTCATTGCAAATCTGTAATAGGGAGTTCTACTTATTAATTCAGAGAAAAGTTAGCCTATTCAGAAGCAACTTTTCAACTGTTAGTAATAAGATATTGTTCATAGTTTGGGCATTTAAGAGTCAGAATCAGAAAGAACAAATTTGTTTACCAACAGAATGATAGATGGATCATTGATAGTGGGTATTCACATCACATGACTGGAGACAAAAGTAAGTTCATTACCATCAATTGTTATGATGGAAATAGTGTGAGATTTGGTAATGATGCATCATGTCAAATAAAAGGAAAGGGTTCTATCAAACTCACAGATAAGATTTTATGTGACAATGCTTACTATGTTAAAAGACTTAACTTTAATATGTTGAGTGTGTCACAGCTAAATAATTTAGGATGTAAGGTTGAATTTGAAAATAAGACTGCTTAAATTTAGGACACAAATGGAAAATTGATTAGAAAGGGTGATTGAACTAGGAGCAATCTATTCTAACTTGACATAGAGGATGCTACTTGTCTAGTTGTAAAATTTGATTATCTGTGGCTATGGAACAAAAGGTTATGTCATGTTAATTTTGATAACTAGGTTAGTATCAGTAACATGAGAAAATTTAGAGGTTTTTCTAAGTTGAAGAATCTTGATAACATAATATGCAAACAATGTCAGTAAAGGAAAAATGACAAAGACAAGTTTTAAGAGTAAAACTCATACCTCTAAAGAAATATTGGAGATTGTTCATACTGACTTGTGTGGACCAATTGAAGTGCAAAGCTACAAAGGAAAAAATTACATTATGTTGTTTGTTGATGATTATTTTAGAGTAATGATAATTATGTTCCTAAAACAGAAATATGATGCTTTCCAAATGTTGAAGTGGTACTTAGCAAGAATTGAGAAGGAAATAGGTAAAAGTCTGAAATGTTTGAGATCTGACAGAGGAGGAGAATTTACATCAAATGAGTTTGAGATGTTATTTAATGACAGAGGAATTAAAAGATAGAAATCAGCCCCTAGAACCCCTGCACAAAATGGGATTGCTGAAAGAAAGAACAAATATATAATGGATTTTGCTAGAACACTCATGATGGAGAAATTTTTTTCTTTGAAATACTGGAGAGAAGTTGTAAGTACAGCTATCTATACCTTGAAGCATGTAAAAGTCAAGAAAGGTACTCATTCAACACCTTTTGAACTATGGTATGGATACTCACCCAATGTAAAATGTTTTAAGGTATTTAGAAGAAAATATTATATTCTCAAAGATTTCAAGAATGGAAAACTAGATGCAAAAAGTGAAGAAGGTACATTCCTAGGCTATTCTACAAGAAGTAAAGCTTACAAGTGTTTAGATACTAACACTAACAAAGTTGTAGAAAGTGCAAATGTAAACTTTGATGAATATGCAAAAATATGTGAGACCGAATCTATGAAAGAACTGGAAGAATAAAAATCATTTGTATACTTTTATGAAGGAATGCCTACTGAAGAAGATGTTGCAAATCAACCACAAGTTTCAGTAATTGTCGAATCACATATTATGAATTTTGAGTTGCATTCAAGAATCAAGCCACATTCTAATGTTGAGTTACAAAATGAAGTTGAAGTACATTCTATTTCTAAGATTAGTGTATATGAGAGAGATGATGAGCTACCTAACATAGATGTACATAGTGACTTTGAAGTTGAAAGACCAAAGGAAGAAACTAGAGCTGAACCAAGATTGTCAAAATATGTCAACAAACATAATCTTGCTAAACAAATTATTGGAGATAAATATGCTAGACCAATGACAAGAAAAAAATTGAGAAATGATACATGTTTTTTGAGCATGAAAGAACCTAAAACAATGAAAGATGCCTTAGAAGATATGGACTACAGTAAAACAATGGAAGAAGAGATTGAACAAATTGAGAAAAACAAAACATGGACTCTAGTTCCTAGACCAGAAGACAAAAATTTGATTGGCACCAAGTGGGTATTCAGAAACAAGCTAGATGAAAATGCTGAAGTCACAAGGAACAAGGCAAGATTATTCTACAAAGGTTATGCACAAGAAGAAGGAATTGTCTATGGAGAAACTTTTTCTCCTATTGCTAGATTGGAAGGAGTAAGAACTCTACTTGCTTATTCTACATACAAAGGTTTCAAAGTTTATCAAATGGATGTTAAATCTACATTTCTAAATGGCATATTAGACAAAGCAGTTTACATAGAACAACCATAAGGATTTTTTGATGACAACAAATAAGAATATAGTATGTAGATTACACAAAGCTCTATATGGTTTGAAACAAGCACCAAGAGCATGGTATGAAAGATTTCATAAGTATCTTGTGAATATTGGATTTGAAAGGACTGATGATAGTGACAATCTGTACATGAAGATAGAGAAAGGAAAAGGTATTTTGTTATCTTAATTTTTTGTTGATGATATCATATTTGGAGGTCAAGATGCTTTATGTAAGGCTTTTGCAAACAAAATGAAGTAAGAATTTGAAATGTCTATGTTTGGGTAGATCAAATTATTTGTAGATTTGCAAGTATATCACATGAAATATGGTATATACATCACTTAGTCAAAATATGTTAAGGAGATACTAAAAACTTTTGGATTGGATGATTCCAAACTAGTAAGTACACCTATGATGAAAGGACTTAAATTGTCAAAGAATGATGATTTAGCTGAGGTGAATCAAACATTGTACAGGTCTATGATTGGTAAATTACAATATGTAGTACATAGCAGACCTAACATTGCATTATCTGTAGGGATAGTCACAAGATTCTCTACTAATCCGAGGGAGAATCATTTGATGGTTATAAAAAGAATAATGAGATATTTGAAAGGAACGAAGGAATATGGTCTATACTATAAGAAAAATGAGAAATTTGAATTAAGAGCTTATATTGATGATGATTGGACTGGAAACATTGATGATAGAAAAAACACTAATGGAGGAGCATTTTTCGTAGGCAAAAGGTTGGTTACATGGACTAGCAAGAAACAAAACTGCACTTCACAATCTACTGTTGAAGCTGAATATGTTGTTGTTGCTATAAATTGTACAAACATTGTATGGATCAAACAACTACTCAAAGGTATGAAGGAAGAGATCATAGAACCAATGATATTTTATTGTGACAATACAAGTGCTATAAACATATCAAAGATTCGTATGATGCACACAAAGACTAAGCACATTGCAATTAAGTATCATTACTTGAGTGAATTAGTTCAAGAAAAAGAGGTAAAGATGAAATATGTTAACACAAAAGAACAAATTGCTGATATCTTCACAAAAGCTCTACTTAAGGATGCTCATGAGTATCTAAGAAGTAAACTAGGGGTGATATCCCTATCAAAGGCTATCTAAGTAAGAAAAGGAGTGCCTTGCATCAAACAAGTTGAATGTAATATGTTACTAATTGATGAAGTGGATCTTACTTTAGGAACTACCTAAAGTAATCAAAGAGCTGAAACTACAAATTAGTCACAAGCAAGGTGACCAAGGGATAAAATGAAGAAGTTTATATCTGCATGATTAAGATAACAAGTCTTTAGCATTGTTGTTAAAGAGGGAGAAATACAAGAATGAATTAAACTGATCCTAGAGGGAGAGATTTACTGATCAAAGTTAAAAACAAGAAAGAGGAAGATAGTTACTGATAAGGAGAAATAGAAGAGATTGGAGTTTGAACAAAGAGGGAGAAATCCTAACACCTACCTAGTAAGAGGGAGATAATTGTAGAAGGGAGATATAAGAAGTAATTTGGAGGGAGTTATAAGGATGACACAAAGGAGTTTTGTAACCTATTCAAAAGACAAAAGTTGTTGATAGAGGGAGAGATTTCAATACAAGGAATTATTTTATTTTTGCTATTTTTTGGTCTTACTGTTTTAACCTAGTCAATTTGGTTGACTAGTTTGGTTTGCCATCAATGCCAAAGAGGGAGATTGTTCAAAGAAGGAGATTATTGAAAATAGATTGATACAAGTATGATCAATATGTTTCAATCATTATTTTGTCACTAATGTCAAACTTTCTATTTGCAAGAAAGAAAATTGCTTATGTAATTTAAGTACTATCACTTATTTGATTGATGAAGAGGATTTGATCAAACAAATGTAACAAAAGCACCTAGCGGAAAGGTTGAGTTATGATTTACAAAGGAGTACAAGAATCAATTAAGACAGTGATAACATGGTGTATTATAATCTACTTAAGGTTGCAAAGGTTGGCTCTACTAGGCAAAGTTTAGAAGAACAAGTTAAACAAAGTTTGTCTATAAAGTTTGACTGAGTGGATAGTAGGTGCCAAGAAAAGTCAGTACAAGCCAAGCAAAAAATCAGTTGGAGCCAAATAAAAATATATTCTAGTGTATGCCAAGCAAAATAGTGGATTCTGAGTAAAATTTACTTGATGTCGAGTACCAGTAAACTTTAGTTCGTGCCAAGTGATTCTATAGAGGATGCTGAGCAACATAGTATGTGCCAAGAATTAGAAGCAAGTTAACGTCGAGTGGTTGCATTACTTGAAAGATCATGAATTTGATGGATCTGCACCAACAAGTTTATTTTCTTGGATTGTGTGAACTAGGTGGAAGATAAGAATGATGAGTTGGTGGTACAAAATTCAAGGTAAATCATTTTGAGGTGAATTCAAAGAGGATCAAAGGAGAAGTTTATAGAAGTGATATGGAATCAAGGGTAGATTCATTGAATCCTACCTAATCTATCATAAACCCTAAATTGGACGATGGAGAATGAACAACAAAAGATCTTAATTTCCTATTTATAGGGATGTTGGTCAGAAGCAAGGGTTGTCATGTGTGAGAACCTAAGGAAGACAAGATGTCAAGGGCATTACTTCATCAAGTGACCTAAGAGAAGAGTCAACATCGGCATGTTAAGAAAGAAGGCTTAAGGGTATGAATGCTTGAAGGGTGAACAAGCTATTAGAGCTTAAATGTGTGAAGGCTAATCATAATGGAGGACTGAAATAGAGATTTGTAATCTGTAAATGGAGTTGTAAGTTGTTATCAGATCAAGCCTTACTATTACTCTATAACAAATGTATCAATCTAGGGTAAATCCTTTGGATTAAGGTTGACCTAATAGTCATTTGTAAATCCTTTAATTGGGTGACATTCCAAGTGAATGGTCTAAAGTCCTCTAATAAGGCTTACTCCTAACATGCTAATTGAAATCCTTTGACAGGGTCACATTTAATAGTGTGTATTGTAACCATTAACAAGTTTGGCCTTTAATAGGGCATCACTTTAGAAGAGTGAAAATGAGAGGCATGTTACTGTTGATTTTTCCCAAATTGGGTTTCTACATAAATAATTGTGTCAAGTGTATTGTTGGATGTGCTACATTTTGTGTTTAAATTTTTGAAAATTGATTTGACAGTAACCTACAAGTTTTAAGTGATTACATAATCCTATGGATGTATGCATAATGATAATAAATGTTTTATGGGTTCACTAAGCTGTGAAAAGTTTTATCTATACATCTGGACCTTGGATAACTGATTCACCTCCCCCCCCCCAAGTTATTGTAAAGAATTCCAACAATAAATGTTGCTAGGAAGTTCTAGAAGGGTGGAAAACGTTCCTAACCCATGCACATGTGTAGGATTATTTTAAGACCTATACAAGTGGCTTGAAATATTTGATCTTTAAAACCCTAAGGATGTAACCTTCCCACTAAACCCTCATTAAGGGGGACTAATTTAGGTTACTAACTAATCAATCTTATATTAACAGGTTACTCTGCTAACCCTAAATTGACATGTTAACACGCATATGCATATAACGAGTTTCAAGTGATACCATGAGATTTACTTTTACATAACATTCAACATGTCCCAAAATACAAAATAATACACACATATTCAAATTGCGATACAATTAAACACTTAACAATGAGGTTCAAACCACTTTATTGGATTCAACCTTAGTCTTATAGTTTGCACATAGGGTCAATTACTAATTCTTTGATTGATTATTTGGTTATTTATCATACATACTCAATTCAAATATCAATAGTTCGATAACATCACATTCATATATTTAAACCAAATTTGCATAATCACATTGATCAAAATATTAAAACTTTCATTCAAATAACCTTTCTCATTTCTGCACACATATTTAATCATTACCAATTGCATAATTAAAGTATTAACATATTCATAATTCTGATTCATTTATTGAAATACACCATCATAATGCATGCCTACACATTAAATATCAAATAATATGATTAAGCATTTTTAAAGTAAAACATCACGCGACATAAATAATATCTAGATAATGTCCAATCCATCAAATAATGTCTCAACATATCAAATCATAATGTGTCAAAATGAAAATGTATTAGATGTGATATGATGGATTGAGGTGAGGCCTCGCACAGAATCAGAGGAATATGAAAATGAGGACATAGAAGTAAAGGAAATAGAGAAAGAAAAAGAAAAGGAAAAGATAGAATCAAAAGTTCCTATTGGAGGCACGAAGCCATGGAAACCAAAGATAGAGACATTGAATAACACAATCATAAATGAAGGAAACTTCATGCAATTGAACAAGTTCTATGATTTTTACAACTATTTTGAAAATTGTAAGATGTAACATGTCGTGATAAGGCACTTAATATTGGATGGAAAGAAATTTGCAGATATACAAAGTCTTATTCCCAAAGATTTGTATGAAATACTTATTAACATAAAGAAGAGAGTAGCAGAAGAAGATCAGAAAATAAGAGAAAACCAAGTAAGAAAGCTTTATGAAGTTACTAGTGTAGGGTTTTTTGAGTAGTCTTGGACCTTACCTTAGGAATAAGACAAGGCCTATACTAATCATGGGAGGAAACTATGAAGAAGTTAACAAGGAGATGGAGGTGGCAATAATAAAGATGATGTCAGAACTCAAGCCATCTAGCCTACATAAATCTTCAGTAGAGACACCTACACAAGAAAAGGAAAGTATTGTAATAGGGGGGAAATCCCTACAACTAAAACATAAGAAGAGGCAAAGGACGAAGAAGAATCTCCAGTACTAGGAGCAAAATATTTAGTAATGGAAGAGGTGACACAATCACCAGAGATGCCACAGGTAACAATTGAAACTAACACTATGCAAATTGATATCATAAGCATCACTGTGGGTACTATAGAAAATCCTTTTAAGGATTTTGGCCCTTCCATTGTTGACAATTTGGTGGATTATACAAGCTCTGAAGATGAAGACAAAGAAAAAGGGAAGAGAGAAGAAGAAAAGAAGATAAAAGAAGTAGAAAAGAAAAAGAGGATAGAAGAAAGAAAGAAAAGAGAAGAAGAAAAGAAGGAAGAAGAGAAAAAGAAGAAAGAAGAATAACAAAAGGAGAAAGAAGAAAGAGAAAAGAAAAAGGAAGAGAAGAAGGACGAAGAAGAGGAAGAGAAAATAGAAGAAGAATATAAAGAGAAAAAACTTAAGAATAATTTAAAGATAATCGTGCAAGAATCAACGTTTTTACCACAATTGAAACATACAAAAACTGTGATTGATAAAGTTATCTTTCAAAATGAGGCAACCTGTTTATTAAAAAGCCCAATCAAATCCAAGTCTCCATTGGAATCAACTTTGGCCAATTTTTTTGGTGATTATGACAATCAAATTATATTGATATCATATTTGAGTAAATTAGTTGAAAAGAACAAGAAAGTAAAGAGTCTTCAAAAAAATTTAGAGGAAGTTTTTGGAAAATTGCAAAATGTTACACTAGTTAAAATTACAGAGGCAAATCCTCAGGTGAGAGCCAAGAAATTGATTAAGGATTTTGATAATGAGTTTACTTGATTATTAGAAGTAGTAGCTACATAGGCACAACTTAAACATGTTGCACAACTATTTGACACAATGTGCAAAAACATCATAAATGACTTGGCAGGACTTGACTATTGTATATAAGAGTTAAGGAGATGTGCAATAGAAGGAAGAACATTCTATGGATAGTGCACCTTTTCATACAATTTAATCGAAGATGTGAATGAGGGGCTAAGTGAGAAGCAAAAAGAACTATATAACTTTGCTAATGAGCTTCAACAACTTGATAAGAAGATTCAAGATTTAGACATAAGAATTACGAAGGTATATGCGATAAGAATTACAGAGGTATGTGATGATATAAGTTTGATTGAGTTGAAAAGAGAGAGAATCATTAAAATATTTTCATTATTGAGAGAATATTTGACGTTGAAAATCAACAATGTACATAGATAGCTAGAGGAATGTCTTAAGGCTAAGACATCATATGAAAAAAATGTATATTTAGATATAAATGCAGTAGAGGTAGTGTCTTATGGACTGTGTGGTCTATCTAATGTAGTCAAATGCATGTTGAACAAAGAATCTGAGAATCTAAAATAATTTTTTGTTGATTGTATTACAATAATATCAAACTCAGCATGAAGGAAAATGTAACACAATTTTGACATGTATATAAGTTTTGTCACTACCTTTGTCATTGATGTCAAAGGGGGAGTGAATAAGGAAAATTGTATGTAAAGATATGTAGAAGATAAAGTATATTTTCAAAGGGGGAGTATCCCTATGCATGTAAAGATGGTATAAATTACGATGATCCAAAAATTGTGTAATGACCATGTAATTGATGTTACAAGTTTTGAAGTTTTGGTTTTGGGACTTTGTCAATTTTCCCATATGTCGCCATCAATGCCAAAGGGGGAAATTGTTGGAAATTTGGCTAGGTTACACAACATGATGTTTTCATTTATGGAAACATATAGTCAAAATTAATTCAACTGGTCTTGGAGATAAAATTTTGTGATAAAGACTTAGAAAATTGTCTAAGTTCAATAGAGTTTATCTATAAGCACATGAACTATTTTGGTCAGCACATTTTACAAGAGCATTTATGGCATGTGTGCACTTACATGGAGAAAGTAAAGTATGTCATGATGATGTATGCATGAGCACACAATAGTACGATCAGTACAAACATAGATATTTCAGTGTTACAGTGACAATGTTGAGCTAACAGAACATGGTGAAAGATATGAAGTCGAATATTTTGTATTAAGGAATTATTTTTTATATCAAAATAATTACTTAACTAATTAAGTACAACATCCTAGATGTTAACCCTAAGTAAGAAAGAATTAATTTTGTAATTTGGTAAGAATGTGAAGTAGTGAAGGTCAACAGAATAAAGAAATAAGGTATAAAGGAAAGTTTTTGAATGTGAAGTTGAGTGTTTTTTTTGTGATATGTATGTGACATGTTTAAGATGTGAATTATAATGCAAGATCATAGTAGTGTGAATTCCTAGTCAAGTTTTGTGAAGAGCAGTGAAAGGAAAAATCATATATTAAAGATATTAGGAGCAATAAAGAGGTTTTTGTACCTATCTCTTGTATTGAAGAATATTATTATAGATTGCATGTTTGGGTAGTGGACTCATCTTGCATACTTTGTATAATTATAATAACAAAACCTAATAGGGTTGAGGCTTCTAACAAGGACTAAGACACCACATGGATGTAATAGACTTCTAATAGGGTCAATATCTTTGACAAGATACTTTTGATTAGTGGATCATCTTGTGGGTACCATCCCAGTAGGATTTTCCCTTGGCCAAGGTTTCCCTAGTTAACAAAATATGGTGTTATGTGTTACATCATTTAATGGTTGTGTTTATTGTTCAACATAATCAGTTTACTTTTATATGCAAGTTATAATTTTTATAATGATATCCATAATCAGGCTAAAGTTTGTGAAATACCAATTCGCGCTCTCTTAATATTTCTTATTTTTAACAATTCCCCCACCTCAAAATAAATAAAGAGGTCTGTATGGAATTATATTTTAAATTTTCAAAATCATACATCAGTTCCTAATATTGAAAGTGCAAAAGTCTAAATTAGCATATTGTTAGATGTATAAGGACATATTTGATGTTTGTACCAAGTAATGCATGGAAGTTGAGCTAAAAAGTTAATAATTATCGAGTATCAACATTAGAGGATGAAAGTGTTAAGTGATCGAGTGAGATTCCTAGTATTAATTGAGTTGTGGTACCATCCAAGTTGAAGGAGTATGAAGTATGTTTGTCAAGTTTCGAAGAGAAGGTCGAGACAACTGTAATACGACCACTATGCATATGGAACATTTATGATGCCCTAAAATTAATTTTTTTAGCTATATAATGGATTTTTTCAATCATTTCAAATACCTTGCATTCGATATTTTAGAGAAGATAGTGTTAGAGTGATTCCAGAGAAAAGTTAAGTGATTTGTGTGAAGATCTTACAATGTACCATCAACAATTGTGAGTGATTTAAAGATTGTTAACACTGAGTGAAGCAGAGTCCACGTTTCATACTCTAAATGTAGAAACAGAATCAAGTTTGATTGTTGAGAAATGTGAAGCGTAAAAGGTTAGTGATGTGCAATTGATTCACAACAAAGCAGTTAAACTCCCAAAGTTTAAGGCATATCCAAAAATTATAACTAAAGGTGATGTGTCTAGTGCCCAATCATCAACCCCACATAGGGTTATTATGATTCATGATGTTAGGTCATGTTATATGTGCAAGATTGATGAAATAGATGATTTTGAGTTAAGGAATGCATATGAGAGATTATGCATTGATGGGAAACTAAAGTAGGAGCACAAGCACATTGCCAAGGCCAGACTCACCTGTGCCCTAGATTTCTTGGAAGTTTTCAAAGTAGAGTGGATTAAGGTTGTTCTAAGCCAAGTTTTGAAGTTGTGGATAGAGGGTGGAACAATGGAGATCACAAAGACAATTGTACACTAAGTGATTGGTTACCTTGCAACAAATAAAGTGAAAGCTATTAAATGTCAAAGAAAAGATGTAATTGAGGAAAACATAATGATAGTGTGGAATAAGCATGGTATGATGATTTCTACCATCAAGGATGCTGAGACAAATTTTTATGTGAGGGTTATAGTTCACAAGTTTTACTAATGTTGTAGTTGACCTTGCATAGAAAATTATGAAGAAAGGTCATTCCTATGACCTTGTTGACCTGCAATTGCAACAACTAGATGGAAATTTGAAAAACATCAGAAAGGCCAAGAATACAATGTGTAAGCTTGGTTATTTGTTAGTTTTCATATTTTTTTATGTGCAAAATTATTTTTCTGCTAAACGCAATGTTGCATGGAGTAAGAAGAAGATGGTCACTCAACAAATCAATGAGTTTATTAGTTAAATTGGGAGACAATTTTGAATCATTTATGTATGGTTACTTTGAAGATTTCAAGTAGAAAATGAAAAATAGCTTAGGAATACCCAAGCCATTAGTTTATAAGTATTATGAGAGTAGTTATTTTCTGGTAGACACAAATAGGGCCTAGATTGAGGCTTTTATACCTAGAATTGCATGGCTAAAGCCACTAGGTTATGAGATTAATATTGATGAAGCAATTGCAAAAATCACAACATGGTTGGATGAGCCCATAGAAAAGGATGTTGAGTCATTCGACACATATAAAACTACCAAAATAAAGATCATGATGGAGACTAAGGTTCCTAAGCTAAACAAGAAAATAAAAGAAATAATAAAGAATCTAGAGAGAGTTCTAGGTGAAGGCATCAAGTAGGAGGAACCACTGCAAATCACCAAAGATAAAGGTGATGACCTATCTAGTGAAGAAGAGAAAGAAGAGGAAGAAAATTAAGAAGAAAGAAATGATGAAGAAGAAGGTCATGAAGAAGAAGAGGCTGAACGAAAAGGTAAAGAGATAGTTTTGGCTAAGAGACAGAATAGTAAATGTAAGAAGCAGGAGTCAAAACCTACCCATGATACTCAGAGAATCACTAGACAATGAACTAAGGTAGCTACTACTAGAGTTTTTGGGTCACAATGGAAAGGATTAATGAAAGTCATAAGACCAGCTCAAGGAAAGAGCTCAACAAAGAGGAAACTCACTTCAGACAAGGTTGAGCTGAGAAAACCAATGTAGAAGACAAGGAGAAGGCTTATGGTTGCAAAAGACGAAGATGATGAGGATATAACTGAATCTGAGGATACAAGCCAATTCAAATTTTTTGTGCACAAGAAGCCCCAAACAATAGAAAAGGTATGTGAAAATATTAGGGGAAGTGCATGATTGTCTGGATTCCATTTTCTTAAGTTTGATAGATTGAGTAAGGAGGACAAGAACAAAGTAGAAGAAGAATTTATAGATATGATGAAAAAATTAAAATATACACCATTAGAGTTAGGGAATATGATATCCAATGAGCTCTATAGTAGAGTACATTCAAAGTGGAAGTATGCATTAACAACTGAAAGAAAAATTAGAGAGGGAACATGCCCATGCGTAAGTTGAATAAGAAATGAATCTCAAAATTCATGAAGAGTTCAACACCAGATTTGCTCCTAAGAGATGTTAGAGTGGAGTTGTCATTGCACCAAAAGAACAATCTAGAAATGCTCGATAGAGCCACTCAACTTATAGTACATAAGAGGTGGTTAAGACCTTGTCATGAATCCCAAGGAGAGAATTGAACAAATTTCTAACAATCTCCCCCTCAATGTTACCCGAGGATCTAAGGATTCAAACTTGTGACGAAGCTCTGATGCCACTTGTTAGAGTGGGATTGTCGTTGCACCAAAAGATCAATCTATTGATGCATGATACAACCACTCAACTTATTATATACAAGAGGTGGTTAAGACCTTGTCACAAATCTTGAGGGGAGTGCTAAATAAATTTCTAACAAGAGGATGTCTTTCCTAATCTTGAAAAACAAAATTGAAAATTTTGTAGAGGAAAGCAAAATAATATGGAAGAAGATATATGGATCGATTCCCGATGATGGAAAAATACATGAGGAATAAAAAGATGAAAAGGAACATGTAGAACTAGGTAATACTGAAGATGTTAATGATGGCACAAATAATCTTATTGATATAATTCACAATATGGTGCAACAAAGTAAAGGACATAATGAAACAATAGTAATAGATGATGAACTTGAAGCAAGCCCAGACATAAATGTCGTGAGTGAAGAAAATGTCACAGTTGAGTCAGAGAAGTTGAGTGAAGGACACATGAAGACCAAGTCAGTCTAAATGTCATCTTGTGATAAATTATTGGACCCTAATCCTGTTATCGTGCAAATAAAGGATTATCACAAGATTAATGCACAAGAGTCCACACAATAGGTAGACTATATACTTGTTACCTTCACTATACCAATTTTCATAATTGGTTAAGAGAAAGGACAAGGAGATGTAAGTGTTGCTTGTGTCAAGAAACAAAACATTTCCTCCATTGAAGAGAAAAATGCACAAGTGCCAGATCAATAGAACAATATTGATGAGGGAAATGTTGAGGAGAATGTTGAAGAGGAGAAGAATGAAAAGAGCCAGAATGATCAAGTGGATCAATCTACTACAAGTGAAAGACCAAGTGCCTCATGACCTCATATTGAGGGAATAAAGGAGGTTGTGCAAATGAGCTCCATAAGTGAAATCACTACTAATGTTGAGAAGGAAAAGAAGAATGCACCTAAATAACAGATGACTAATACTGAGGATCCAACAATAATTATGGATGATACTCAAATAGTGAAGACACATAAACTGAGCATAGAAGTACAAATTGAATGTCTACAAGTGAAAATGTTGAGCTCCAACAACCCAGCTTCAAAGGGAAAGAGACTAAAGAAAAAGAAAACAAGTTCTTTAATGGAAATTCAAGGTAAGAATGTTACCTTAGATGAATTGATTGTGATCCCTGATTGGGACACAAATAATTTAACTTTTGGTCAATTGAAAAGATTAAGTGAGTTATTAGCAAGAAAGACCAAACAAGAGGAAATGAGGAGAGAACAACAACCTAAACAAGTATTGCATTAGATCGATGATATAATTTTTGAAACCATTTATGTTGAGAACTTGAATGAAAATGCCCCAATCAGTAAAAAACTAGTTCAAATTATGGAAAATTTGAATGACCATGATATAGACATGAGAAAAAAGCTTATGTAGAGGTCAAAGAGAAAAATTGAGAATAAGGTGATGGAGAAATTTGTAATAGAAATTGCACTCAAATAGGTTGAACTTTCTACCCTTGCAAATGATTTTGAGAAGATAGTCCAAAATGTAAATACATTATTTATGAAATTGTGCCAAGTTTCATCATTCACAAAAGAGATAAAAGAACAAGAAGTGAGAAAAATAAGGGCATAGATTATCATAGTTCGATCTTTGCATACAACTCATTTGGAGGTAATGCAAAGACATATGGAGAAAGCCAATGATCGAATTTAGAGTAATCATAATCTATCCATTGTAGATAATAAGGTGGACTTAGCTGCCAAATTGGAAATTGAATGCCATATTCTTGAGACACTCAAGACTAATTGAGATGCTACAATGGGCCTAATCTCGACTAAGTATGGTCTCATTCTTGGTCCTTAGCTTACTGTCAAAAGGAAACCATGACAAAACAAGGCGGGAATGTATAGAGATCAAATATCACAAGGGAGAAGTATTTTTGTTTACCAAGGAATAGAGTAGTGTATATAATTACGAGCCAAGGTATGAAGCACACCTAAAGGGGGAGTCCCGATTTTGAAGTTTTGAAGTTTTGTTATGTTGATAATGATAAGTGTTTTTCCCAAAAATGCCAAAGTGGTAGATTGTTGACCCTAAAGACAATCAGAATATTGTTAGTTACTGCAAAACACTTAGTTATTTACTAGACAATGCTAGTCGATCATTACTATAAATGAGTCATCATATAGACTGAGCTATTAAGTAGAGAAGTAAAGAAGTTTAGTATGTGCTCAGGTAATTATCATTGTCGAGTGTACATTGTTGGAAATATGGCCAATCAGTCAAATAAGATGAGATATGTGGTTGTCATTTATGGCAACATGTTTTACAATTTAGTTATGGTTATTTGTGATGGAAAATTATCTAAGTGTTGGACAATGATACAACAGCACGATGAGTTCTATTAATCATAGAATATTCTCTTGCACAGTTGAATATTCTTTTGCATAGTTGACTAGTGATGCATGACATCATCCTGATGATGTATACCAATGTGTGTGCATGTATAGATAACCGAGTTCAAGTTATGAAGGAAATATTGATGCAAATATTTCACAGTACAAAATAGAGCATGTAATAACCCTGACAGGTTATTGCTTTCTCCAGCACCAAAAAAATACTAAAATTCAAAGGTTTGACATTTCGTCAAACAATTAGCAATCGAGCTTTAATACTGCTGGAATGACCTTGAGAGATGACCCTTGCTGTCTTTTGGCAATTCGTCAAACACTAGTCATACAATCATATATGCAAGAAGATATAATGTTTGAACAATTCCCCAAATGTAGGGATGGAAGCAAGAGTAATGAATACCAACAATATTTAGAATAACATAATTGTCGTTTGCTTCTAGGCAATTGATTCATACAACTTCCTATTGACAATGCGAATGTTCAGAATAATGTCATCTAACACCTATGGACCTTTCAGTTGCAAGTACTATATTTTATTGGCAATCCAAGAAAGTAATTGAACCTAGAAATTACAACTGAACAATGCTGGAAAAGAACCTGATAAATTCTGGTAATAGGAATAGTCATAAAAACTTGTGAAGCTACCAAGATGATGGCATTTGTTCTGATGGTTATCTTGTCAACAAGTCTCGACTTCATCCTTCTGATATTGTTGTAGACTCAGAACTATCCACTGGTCGTAATTTTGATTCATATTTCGCCTCGGCAGCTGAATTGGTGGACAAATAATGAAATCACGATTTTGCCTGTGTAACGCCCGATCTAAGTTCCGCATGCGACTTCCAATTAATCTCCTTGCTGTGATTAATAGCCTTCAATCCGGGTTTGACACGAATGGGTTCCTCCTGTGGTGTATGCAAGTCAATATGTCTTCTGCCGCTACTAGAGAAATGGCAAATTTCGTGTGCAAGCTTGGGTTCAACAGATCGCAGTCTACCGAAGGATACTCGGGCTAATCAATCCGCTGGACATCGTATCCAAGCTAACCTGTTTACAGCGATGCATGTTATATGCTTGTCCGGTCTAGAGAAGATGGATGATTTTTGATCCTGAGTATGGTGGGAGGTCCCTTGAGTGCGATTGCCTGCTAACACTTGGCCCAACAATGTTATTCCAGCTCGAGTTCCACCCTTAATCTTCGCACGGGTACAATACAGTTACCCGCAAACCTCAGACTTGCAATACCACGTGGGTCTCTAATGTTGATTGGATTATGATGAGGGAGGTCGCAAAGAGAATTCAAGATAGTCATCAATTAATTCAATGACGTGTTTCAGCCTTGCGTAGCAGAGCATCCACTCGGTGTGTAACATTCATAACAATACCAGGCTAGGAGAATTGATCTTGAATAATCTTCAAGACTCTTCGTACAATTTTTTAATTGATATCAGTCTCAACAAACAGAAGTATTAAATCTGATGCCAAACAATATCATCCCAGCTCCTTTCTGAATTTCCTTCAATTCTTTAATAATTTGTGAGGATGATGGATTAATTCTACTTTCGTTGATCCAACAATGAACGGTGATGCAAGAACCAAAAATTGGCCTTAAGCCACATATAATCGCCCTGATGAAATGACTGAATGTCACCTCCAATCTACAATAATTCAGATGATATTTCACACCCTCAAAATTGCGTACCTATTGAGAGTTTTCGTTCTAATGGCCAACTGAGACAATTGTAGAAACCTTAGGTTCCACAATGCACCTGTGATTGAATCACAATCTGAAAACAAGAGAGATAACACAACTGCTTATTCGAATGGAGCCCCGGGGTGCCTATTTATTCTTTTTCCTCCATCCTCTCCAGAGACTTCTAGAACCTTTTTGATCTTATCTCTTAAGTGACTTTATTAAATATTTTCCAAGTCTCTTTATTAAATACAAGGTCATCTTTTAATATTTATTTATTTAATTAAATTAACTAATTAGTCGTCCTTGGACAACCATTAATTAAATTAATTAAATCGAACTGCCACCAGAAAATTGGGGACATGACAGTCCGCCCTTCCTGAAATTGCTTGTCCCCAAGCAATGGCTGAACCATAACCCAATCAGTATGCCTGGGTCCCAAATGTAAATCTGTGTATCATCCCAATCCTCATCATACTCCCGTGGAGAAATCATCAATACCAGTAGCTGAGAAACTGTATTCAACATACAAACAACTGACAACTCTGATGAAATTATCTGTAAACCAACTGTAGATGTTAGTAGAAGAAACCATTCTGTGGAACTCAAGCCAACTGAAACATCAACTCTATCATAACTCAAGCCCCTGTCAAAAAGACACCTGCACTCAACTGCATTGTAGATATGACAACAGCCATAGGTACCTGAATCATTGCCATCAACTCCAATCTCTGAAAAATTGCTCCGGGTGTATCGATGCTGCAGGCTGAGTAACTTGCTACCACCAATTTTATTTTCAAAAGATGGTGCCAATCTATCCCCTAATGGATGGTAAGAAACTGGAGCCAATCTACATCTGCGTGAAATAAAATCTTCTATCTCTGTGTCAAAAGAAAAATGATGAGCGTACCCTACCGTATAATGCCGGTAAGAATCTCCAAATTCTGCTGTTAGCTCATCATCACTGAACTGGGAATCAACAGATGGCTCCATTTTCTGACTCCAAGTGACTGTAGGCTGGCTAGGATCCCGTGCATTCTGCTCAACAAACCCCTCCGCAAGATCCCTGTGAGGTAGCATAGTAGAAAGGACCCCTATGATTTTCTCAACCAATCTGCAAATAACACTAGTATCATGGATGAGAACACCTTTTGTCACTTCATGCGAGTCCAAATGAACACATGCACTGTCCAACAAATACTCCATAAATGATTCAGTGCAGTAAAAATTATATGAGGAAACATTAACATACTCCCCTTTACACCACAACTGGTCCTCCTGAAAGGGTGGCATATTCAACTGTACCACACTATCAACTATCTGAGAAGAATCAATCTGGAGACTTGACTCTACTGGTATACCAAACTCATTAAGACCAACTTCCTCCAAACCCTAAACATGTGTGTCAGTCTCAACAATAAGCTCCTCAAAAGCAACTGTAGGAGTGTACTTACCGTCATCTACCTCAGTAGTCAAATGAACTGGGTCTGGGGCTGGTTTTGACCGCAAATCCTCCAATTCCATGGTCACCTCCTTCAACTGAAACTGCGACTTTTGTAGATCTCGTTGTGTGTCTTCTAACGCCTCAGTAGTCGCTATGAGCTCTTGGGAAAGCTCACTCACCTCCTCTTCACGATCCAAGAGTGCCTCATATGCTGTACTTCCCCACTCAACCAAGTGATCACGGTCGGCTACCAATCGTAAATAATCCTGCTTCAAAATCCGAACAGCTTCACGCAAGGCATGAATCTCTGCCAAAGAAAAGTAACCACCGCTAGACTCATCTGTCATAGAAGAACCCCAACCAGTAACAGCCAACAACTAACGAGCAGTATCAAAATGCTCACAAGCGATAGCAATGTCTCGCTCACTAACCTTCAACTGGCTAACCACATGATGGCTCTGGCTAGACTGTCTTCTATAAACTCCCTCTGACACATTGACTGGAGGAATGTCTTCAAAAATACTAGTCTCTAGATTATTATCATCCATATTTTTTGAATCAACTTTAAAACTCATATCAACATCCAGAGTGTCAAAATCTGTAGTCCTGCTATCAAGCTCTTCTGTACCTAAAGAAACTGTAGAAGAAGCTGTGTCTTCAAAACTGTTCACTTCATTCTCCCGGATGTCATCAAGGTCAAAACGATCCTGGGACTCATCTGTACATGCTTCCAAATATGAAAAACCTTCAACACCTTTCAGCAAGGATGGTCGACTGGAAATATGAACCAAACCCAACAACGGTGCATAAAAACTAATACCAACATCGGATGTTCTGCTGGCACAAGGGAAAATAACACCGTATAGTCTGCTAATCAAATCCATGATAGTACTCAAACAATCATGGCTATCATAAAGTGCTAAAGATCTTCGGTTGACTGAATCCCAAATGTTGCTGAAACATTCCCGAATCCATATGCAAGAAACAACTGGTAACTCAAGCAAACTACTTACCTGAGTAATGTGACCAATACCCACTAACTCCTCATATTTGTTTGACATTGTCCTTGTATCCTGGATGTGAATGCAAGATGAACTCGTAACATTATCAGCTACCATATATGATTCTTCTGCTGCAGGAAGCTGAATGTCAAGCATGTAAGATGAAACTAAGCCCAGCTCCATGCCATGCTCATTTCCATGTCTCTCCCAGTCTTGTAATGCCAAAGTTGCTCGAGTGTCCTCAAGCTCGCAAGAAAGCTTGACAACTTCCTCCTCCTTCCTCCTCAAGGCATCTGAATAGTCTTTGGCAAGGCTTAGAAGATGGTCACGATCTGATAGAAGATGTAAATAGCTCAGCTTCGTCGTCCCCATTCCTTCACCAATTGCATGTAAGTCACAACAGGAAGAATTTACCTGAACTCCCTTATGTCTTCCTTGTAACTGAATCATCTAGATGTGCTCTTCTAACATCTCCCGCATCCTATCATGATGAGATAAAGAAGCCACAATACTATCTTTGCTTACCTTTAGCTAGCTGGACAAATCATGTGAAGTACTGCCAATTTTATCCTCATGTGACGAAGCATCTAACTGAGCCTGGTACTCTCTGTCAGCAAAGTCATAAATGCTCGATGTCTGCACATTTTCACCAGGTATCTCCTCATCATGCACAATGACATCTTCATCATCATCTGAACTCACTTCGCTGTAATCATTGCTTGTCGAAACCAAACTACCTTGAGTATCTGAGACATCACCCTTGGAAAGCTCGTATTCAACTGTCTCAACTTGAGTGTCAGGTTGACAGTTACTATCCATCAGAGTAATGTCCTTCACCGCTTCTTCCTGTGACCGAACTGAAGCCTCTGACTGGTTGCACACTTGTTTCTCAAACTCCTCATTAAGGTTCCTCGTAACATCTCTCATTGTATCTGTCAACGCTTCGTGAGAAGATTCGCCAAAACGAAATCCAGTTGATTTACTCACCTTAGCTGGGACGGACAGCCTGTCAAGCATACGGTGGTGTTTAACCAACAGTTCAGACATGTTATGTTTGATCTTTCTGAGCTCATCCTGAATGCCTGAATAGTCCTCCTTTCCACAATTCCGACTCTGAATACTGCGTCTATTACTTGTCCGAGATTGTGTCCTTGGAGACTTTGTGTTGTACCCGTCCATCTTGTTTGAAGTAAAGCGCTGATCACCCATGTAATTCGGTTCTCACCCTACAGGATGGCAAGAAAACCGCTCTGATACCACTGTAATAATCCTGACAGGTTATTGCTTTCTCCAGCACCAAAAAAATACTAAAATTCAAAGGTTTGACATTTCGTCAAACAATTAGCAATCGAGCTTTAATACTGCTAGAATGACCTTGAGAGATGACCCTTGCTGTCTTTTGGCAATTCGTCAAACACTAGTCATACAATCATATATGCAAGAAGATATAATGTTTGAACAATTCCCCAAATGTAGGGATGGAAGCAAGAGTAATGAATACCAACAATATTTAGAATAACATAATTGTCGTTTGCTTCTAGGCAATTGATTCATACAACTTCCTATTGACAATGCAAATGTTCAGAATAATGTCATCTAACACCTACGGACCTTTCAGTTGCAAGTACTATATTTTATTGGCAATCCAAGAAAGTAATTGAACCTGGAAATTACAACTGAACAATGCTGGAAAAGAACCTGATAAATTCTGGTAATAGGAATAGTCATAAAAACTTGTGAAGCTACCAAGATGATGGCATTTGTTCTGATGGTTATCTTGTCAACAAGTCTCAACTTCATCCTTCTGATATTGTTGTAGACTCAGAACTATCCACTGGTCGTAATTTTGATTCATATTTCGCCTCGGCAGCTGAATTGGTGGACAAATAATGAAATCACGATTTTGCCTGTGTAACGCCCGATCTAAGTTCCGCATGCGACTTCCAATTAATCTCCTTGCTGTGATTAACAGCCTTCAATCCGGGTTTGACACGAATGGGTTCCTCCTGTGGTGTATGCAAGTCAATATGTCTTCTGCCGCTACTAGAGAAATGGCAAATTTCGTGTGCAAGCTTGGGTTCAACAGATCGTAGTCTACCGAAGGATACTCGGGCTAATCAATCCGCTGGACATCGTATCCAAGCTAACCTGTTTATAGCGATGCATGTTATATGCTTGTCCGGTCTAGAGAAGATGGATGATTTTCGATCCTGAGTATGGTGGGAGGTCCCTTGAGTGCGATTGCCTGCTAACACTTGGCCCAACAATGTTATTCCAGCTCGAGTTCCACCCTTAATCTCCGCACGGGTACAATACAGTTACCCGCAAACCTCAGACTTGCAATACCACGTGGGTCTCTAATGTTGATTGGATTATGATGAGGGAGGTCGCAAAGAGAATTCAAGATAGTCATCAATTAATTCAATGACGTGTTTCAGCCTTGCGTAGCAGAGCATCCACTCGGTGTGTAACATTCATAACAATACCAGGCTAGGAGAATTGATCTTGAATAATCTTCAAGACTCTTCGTACAATTTTTTAATTGATATCAGTCTCAACAAACAGAAGTATTAAATCTGATGCCAAACAATATCATCCCAGCTCCTTTCCGAATTTCCTTCAATTCTTCAATAATTTGTGAGGATGATGGATTAATTCTACTTTCGTTGATCCAACAATGAACGGTGATGCAAGAACCAAAAATTGGCCTTAAGCCACATATAATCGCCCTGATGAAATGACTGAATGTCACCTCCAATCTGCAATAATTTAGATGATATTTCACACCCTCAAAATTGCGTACCTATTGAGAGTTTTCGTTCTCAATGGCCAACTGAGACAATTGTAGAAACCCTAGGTTCCACAATGCACCTGTGATTGAATCACAATCTGAAAACAAGAGAGATAACACAACTGCTTATTCAAATGGAGCCCCGGGGTGCCTATTTATTCTTTTTCCTCCATCCTCTCCAGAGACTTCTAGAACCTTTTTGATCTTATCTCTTAAGTGACTTTATTAAATATTTTCCAAGTCTCTTTATTAAATACAAGGTCATCTTTTAATATTTATTTATTTAATTAAATTAACTAATTAGTCGTCCTTGGACAACCATTAATTAAATTAATTAAATCGAACTACCACCAGAAAATTGGGGACATGACAGAGCATGTCAGAAAATTGAGTTGTACGAATTAAAGAATCATTTTGGTAATAGAATAATTATTAAGTCTTGATGAGCTGACTCTAAGGATGATATTTTATTATGAGAGCCAATTGATGAAGGATTTATCAATATGTTTGATATAAGTAAAGAACTTCATTTGTGAAGTTAGAGGATCTATGATGTGATGTGATGTATGTAATATGATAATGCAAGATATGATGCAAGTTGATAAATGTGTAGTTACTCTTTGCTTATGGCATTGAGCGAACTAGAGGAAAGATTATATATAGTCTACTGAAGGCTTGTATGAAGAAAGATCTAATATATCTAATTAGAAGAATTGCGAAGCACAACAATGATCTAGTATTGTATGTATATCTATTCTTTTGAAGAACTTAACTGTATAGTTGCATGTTAGGGCAGTGGGTTGTTCTTGCACACATTTGTATATGATCTACCAACTCCTAACAAGGTTGAAGCAACTCCTAATAGGGTTGACACTTCTAACAAGGCCTAGTCTCCTAACAAGGACTCGAGACACTATACATTCTTCATAGACTCCTAACAGGGTCAATATCCTTAACTAGATTCTTTATATAGTGAATCATCTTGTGGGTTTCATCCCCACCAGGGTTTTCCCTTAGCTAGGGTTTACCTAGTTAACTAAGTATGCTGTTATGAGTTCTCTTTGTGTATGGTTGTTTATACAGTTTAGCATAATTGGTTTACTTTCTTATGCATGTGGTAGAGTAATTAATAATATCCAATTGTGGGAAAAAGTTTTGAAAATACTAATTCACCCCACTCCCCCCCGCCCCTCCCCTCTCTTAGTATTATCTATTTCTAATAGTTGGTATCAACGCTTAGTTATTCATAAGAGGCTTAACAACTTGGATAAAATCCCTACAGATATGGAACAAATGAAGAAAAATCTTGAATAAGCTCTTGAGCAAATTGATCTCCTTACTGATGAAAGAGATGGCCTAAAGGATAGATATAAAGATGCAAAAGCTTATACTGGTAAACTAAAGGAAAAGATAGATAATCTAAAGTAAAAAAGACCTAGTGAGCAGACTAGTGATGATGCTATTGAAGATCTAAAGAAAGAAAATGAGATTTTGAAACATGAGTTAAAAATAGTAGAACTTAAGATAAGTCTTAAGAAAAATAGAGGTAAGAATGATTCTGAAATAAAAACTAAAAATCTAGATCTAAGATCCCAATTAAGCAAAGTAACATCTGAGTTAGAATCTATCAAGTTGGAACATGCAAAATTAGAGAAATACAACACTATTGTGAAAGGTAAATTGATGCAAACTAAACAACAACTTGAGAAGTTGTAAACCAACAGTGAAAAGATTGAAGAACAAGTGTTTGTACAAAGACCTAGTTATGATAAGACTAGAGTTGGATTCTTTCTTGGACAATCTGCCAAGAAACCTATTGAGAGAAAAGAACCTGATCCTCTTGAAGTCAAGAAAGATTTAAACATGGGTAAATCCAATGATACATCTAAAGACAAAGAGAATGTTATTCACTCTGAGAAATCTAAAGAATCTAATCAAGATGAGAAAAATAGAGAAACAAGAAAGGAATCTCATAGATGCTTTACGTGTGATGAACTTGAACATATTGAAAACAATTGCAAAGGTAAGTCTTTTAAACCTATTTCAAAATTTTATTGTCATAATTTTCATGGATATGGACATAATGTAGTAGATTGTTAGAAACCTAAATTTGATAATGATAATACAAATAGTAGAATGTTTAGGAATACTAACCCTATAGGTAAGAAAAGAAGATCTCATAGCAATGAAAGTGGAGAAAGAAGAAAAATTGCTTATTACAAATGTAATAATCTTGGACACATTGCAAGGAATTGCAGAGCACCTAATAACTAGTACAATAAACAAAGAAGGAATGTACTGTTGGAGTTGATGAAAGCCAACTTTGAAGATGCCCAAGATCACCTACATGTGAAAACCTATCAAAGAGAAGCCAAGGAGAGGAAGAGCATGGAGCAAGGGTAAAACCCTAAATGGACATGAGAGACCACAAGTATGCAAACACAATGAAAATGTATTTACAATGAGAAGTGATGTGATGTTATGATGTACAATGAGAGAGAGGTTGCTTATAAAGACCTCAAGGAAGCTTGTAGAACAAGTTGGAAGGTGGTAGAAGATAAGGATGACAACTCAACACATATCCACAAAAGGTGGAACATGCTAGAAGGGAACAAACTCCTATGTTGTCAACAACTAACCACTACATGCATTAAATATAAAATATTAAATAAATGCATTTACCTAAGTAAGCTTAAGTAAATAGAATAAATAATTAATAAATTATTTATTTACTCTAACATGTACCTATATGTCAGTTATCTAATAACTTTGGATACACGACAAGATTCTACAGAATGGATAGAAGAAACTTGAACAGGAATCAGAATTACAAAAGGAACAACAAAAGAAATGATGACAGTTTGAAGGAAGAAATGAAGGAAGAAATAGAAGATTTCAAGGAAACATTTGTAAAGGCAAAAGAACTTCGAAGTTCTCATATAGTTCTAGAAGAAGTACATCTTAATGCACATGATAAGACAATAAAGTCAATTATTGTCTATGACTCATCCTACTTGAATTAAACATTCTCAGTAATACAACACGTCAGTTAAATAAAAACTAATGTTAGAGAAAATACCAGAAGTTGCACAGTTAGCAACATATACTAGACACTGAGAGAAGTCTACAGTAAAGTCTGAATTGCTTGATATGATCAATATGAGGTTATGCAGAAAATAATCTCTCTATTACATAGAGACAATATTTTAAATTTGTGGTAGATACCCATTCAATGCGAAGTACAAATTGTAAAAGATTTAAAGGATGTAAATTGATTTACGAGCATCATTTGCTTGTTTGAAACCTTAAGTGCAATATTGAAGAGTGATTTGATAGATATTTGAAGTGCTGAAGAAGTTTGTAGATACGCGTGATTGTTGAAAGCCCTAAATGAGAAGTTGACGTAATCTTTCCTAATTTGTTGAGCATATTTTAGTAAAGTTAGCTATGGAAACACAAGAAGTGTTTGATATTAGTGATAGACCTAGATATACTTTCAAGAAACATCCATTTGTTTCTCTACTTGATGATCCCATTGGAGCATTTTCACAAGTGCCGAAAAATGTTCTTCATGTCGAGGACATAAGAAGTTATATTCATTGTAAGATAGAAAGCATGTGAGATCCATAGAGAGTTGGAGAAAATGTGCAACAATGATTTATCATTGAAATCGGAATATGCAAACCTAGAACCACTTGACCTAGTTAAGTACATGTTCTACACATACTTTGAAAACCATGAATGGATAAGAATTATTTTGAGCAGAGTCCATGATGACCTTCTATGGTTAGGAGAATCACATATATGCATTGATAATTACCTAATTCATAAGGTCACTGGTTTGAGCAACGAAGGATGCAATCCCATGGACATAAAGAATGTGTGTAGAACAGTTGAAACAAATCTCAACATGAGATTTGATGGTAGAAACTTGAAGGTTAACACTATTCAAGATGAAGGGGTAAGACTCCTCAGCAAAATTTTGGGTTATAAATTCAACCATGGATCTAGGCTAGATTCAGTCCCAACTGAATTTCTTCACGCGGCTCATGTGATGGTAGTAAAAGGTGAAAAAGTTAACTTGTGTGATATTATCTGAACTCAGTTGTTGGATAATAGAACAAAGATCAAGAAGACTAAGAGTGTAATCTTTAGATTTGAATCCCTATTGACTCATATATTCTTCTACGCAACAAAGAAGTTTCCCGACATTTCAAATTGGAATGGAAGCAAGTGCACAATGCAAATTGTCACTTGAGTTTATAGATCTAAGTTGGAAACAATCAAAGACAATGATATTGATAGAATGATGAAATCATTCCAAGCTAAAATGAAGTAGAGGTATAGGATACCACCTGCACTGATAGAGAAATACAAGGATGAACTATGTTTCATGGTAGAAATAGATTTCACATGCATGGAGGCAATAGTTCCTTGAGTAAAGTTCATTGAACCTATGGGTTATGAAATGAGTGTTGAACTAATTGAAGGCTATGCATAGATAATTCTACATTCTAAATTAGATTATGGATGCCCTAGATGGGGTACATATACTGAGAATATGAAAGAGGTCCAAAAAAATCTAATAAGGACATTGAGGAGAAGGTAGAAAAAGTAATTGATTATATCTTAAAAGAATCAAGGATGTCTAAGAAAGAATTTGAAGAGGTGAAAGGGATAGCCTTAGAGATGAAGGCTATTGGTCAAACTAAAATACTAACTCCTACACCTATTGCAATGGCTAGACCTATTGTAGAGATCACAGTTGCACAAACAAGTGTGTAAGCATCTGCAGTGCCATATGCAATAGTTGTGCAACAACAACCATAGAGGAAACAAAAGGAATCAATAGAAAAGAAAATAGAGGAAGCACCTGTGCTAAGAAAGTCTATAAGACTTGAGAAGAAAAAACCCACGTAGACCCCCTCTCCTAAGAAGAGAGTTAAGGAAACATCAAATGGACTGGGTAAGAGGAGGAAAACCTTATAGATCAGTTCCTCAAAATCTGAAGAAGAGACTGGTGACAAACCACTAGAGCCTGCAGTACAGGAAGTAAAGACTTCAGTAGGAAGGAGAGCATGGAAACCTAAGGTATAAAATCTTAACATGCAAATCATTAATGAAAATTTTGTGCAATTGAATAAGTATTATAACTTGTACAATAATATGGATAGGAGATAGCTAGATAATGTTGTAGTTAGAAATATGATTCTAAAATATAAAAGATTTAACAACATAAAAGGCCAAATCCCTGAAGATTTGTATAATAGAATAATAAATAGAAAGCGTAGAGTAATTGAGGAAGAAAAAAAAAAGGATAAATATCGTGAAAAAGCTATGTATAGGAAATAAGGAAGAAGAGTTAGGAGAAATTTTGAGAGGTATAACACCCTTGTTGAGGAATACAAAGAGATCCATTCTTCTTATGGGAGGAAATTATGAAGAAGTGACTATGGAAACTAAAAAGGAAATAGTCACATACATGTCTACTTTGCCTAAGGAGATTGAGAAGAATGCACAGTCAGGGGAAACAAGCCCCACTGTGGTAGTAGTTAGCCCTTCTCATAGTTTTGAGCAACCAGTTGAGGCTTCAATTTCAAGTGATTCACCACCACATATTACTATTGACATTGAATCCATGCAAGTGGATAGCACTAATGTAACAGTGGACAGAACTGAAGGTCCATTCAAAAGTTTTGGTCCTAACATTGTTGGCAATATTGTTGACTATAACAACTCTATTGATAAAGACAAAGAAGAAGAGGAGGAGCAAAGAAAAGAAGATATATTTGTTGAGAAGAAATTTGGAGCTATGTCAGCCAACACTAAGGCAACTACTATAAGTGCACCTATAGGAAAAGTGACAGTGACACCCTCTACACCACCTACACAAGCGGCAATGATCACCATAATTGTACAACCAAATGATGAAGCTGAAGCATAAAACCTAATATCTTCTTTAAGCAATTTTTTTGAAAAGAAGAAATCAGTCTAGTCAATTAAGAAGACTCTAACTTCAATTCTGGATAGATTAGAGAAGACCGTAAGTTATGTAGATACATCTATAGACATTCAGCAGAGAGCAACAATTTTGTGTAAAACTTTTGACAATGAGTTTACAATGCTCACTAATGTTGCTACAGTGCAAGAACAAACTAAGCATGATGCTAGTCTTCTTAATACTATATGTACAAATATAAGGAATGATATAGAAACATTAAATATATGTATTAAGGTATTGAGGTAGAGTATAGAGGAAGGGAAGATGATTTATGCTAAGTGCAACTTGGCATACCTTCACCTTCACAATTTTGATGAACAAATCAAAGGAAAGATAATTGATTTATAGACTCTTACTAATAACTTTCTAAAACAAGATCAAAAGTTAGAGAACTTTGAGCATATAATGGAAGTAATTCATGATAACATCCGGGGTATACAAGTAGAAAAAGAGAAAACCCTAAAAAGATTTTCACTTTTTAGAGACCACTTATCCCCACGGATTACATTGTTACAGAATCAGTTGGAGGAATGCTTGGCAACTAAAACTTCATATGAAAATTTTGTGGTTATAGACTTGAATGCAACAAAATTAGTCTCATATGCCTTATGTAGGCTAATAAGTGTGTTAGATGCACTGAAAGACAATTGGAAGAAACACCTTGCGCAGTTGGAGATTGACTTCAGTGATTGCTTTTCTAGATTTTGATGCAGCTTTCAGATTTTGACAAGATTTTACTTTTGTTGACACCTTTGCCATTGATGTCAAAGGGGGAGAGATAAGGAAAATTGTAATTGTAAATTGTATAGTTGTATTTTGAAGTATAGCAGTAAGCTTTTCTTTAAGCAAGCTTTGTAATCAGAGTTATAAGGGATGTAATATTTTTGGATGTAATATTTTTGAGATATACTATGTTATGTATGTTTATTTACTCTGATTGGTATGACAACATTTTTGTGACTTAGCCAATTTTCCCAAAATGTTGCCATCAATGCCAAAGGAGGAGATTGTTGGCAATATGGCCAATCAATCAAATAAGATGAGATATGTGGTTGTCATTTATGGAAACATATGTTTTATAGTTTAGTTATGATTATTTGTGATGGAAAATTGTTTAAGTGTTGGACAATGATACAATAGCATGATGAGTTCTATTATAGCAAAATATTCCTTAAGAATATTCTCTTGTGCAGTTGACTAGTGATGCATGATGTTGTCCTGACGATGTATACCAGTGCACATGCATGTACGAATAGTCAAGTTTAAGTTATGAAGGAAATGTTGATGCAAATATTCCACAGTACAGAACAGAGCATGTCAACAAATTGAGTTGTACATTGTAGAGAATTATTTTGGTAACGTAATAATTATTAAGTCTTGATGAGCCAACTCTAAGGATGATATATTATTATGACAGCCGACTGAGGAAGGATTTATCAATATGTTTGATATAAGTAAAGAACTTCATTTGCCAAGTTAGAGGATATATGATGTGATGTGATGTATGTAATATGATAATGCGAGAAATGATGCAAGTTGATAAATGCGTAGTTACTCTTTGCTTATGAAATTGAGTGAACTAGAGGAAATATTGTCTACAGGCTACTGAAGGCCTGTATGAAGAAAGATCTGATATATCTAATCAGAAGAACCGTGAGGCACAATAGTGATCCAGTATTGTATGTATATCTATTCTTTTGAAGAACTTAAGTGTATAGTTGCATGTTAGGGCAGTAGGCTCTTCTTGCACACATTTGTATATGATCTACCAACTCCTAGCAGGGTTGAAGCAACTCCTTATAGGTTTGAGGCTTCTAACAAGGCCTAGTCTCCTAACAAGGACTTGAGACAATATACATTCTTCATAGACTCCTAACAGGGTCAATATCCTTAATTGGATTCTTTATATAGTGAATCATCTTGTGGGTTTCATCCCCACCGAGATTTTTCCTTGGCCAGGGTTTCCCTAGTTAATAAAATATGGTGTTATGAGTTCTCTTTTCGTATGGTTGTTTATACTATTCAACATTATTGGTGTACTTTCTTATGCATGTGGCAGAGTAATTAATAATATCCAGTTGTGGGCAAAAGTTTTGAAAATATTGATTCACACCCCACCCCACACCCCCCCCCCCCCCCCCCAACCTTCTCAGTATTATATGTTTCTAATGGGGGGGGGGGGGTGTGTGAATCACTTATATAATTATTAAACTCAATATCAAATTTAATCCAACTTAATCATGTGAGCAATGTAATCGGCAATCATGAAAGATAGATATACATAGTGACACCAAATATGTTGACTAGGGAAACCCTTGATTAGAGGGAAAACCTTGGTGGGAATGAGACCCAGAAGATGATGTTGTATAGAGATCAGATATCACAAGGGAGAAGTATTTTTCTTTATCAAGGAATAGAGTAGTGTATATAATTACTGAGCCAAGGTATGAAACACACCCAAAGGGGGAGTCTCGATTTTGAAGTTTTGAAGTTTTGTTATGTTGATAATGATAAGTGTTTATTCCCAAAAATGCTAAAGTGGCAGATTGTTGACCCTAAAGACATTCAGAGTATTGTCAGTTACTGCTAAACACTTAGTCATTTACTAGGCAATGTTGGTCGATCATTACTATAAACGAGTCATCATATAGACCAAGCTATTAAGTAGAGAAGTAAAGAAGTTTAGTATGTGCTGAGGTAATTATCATTGTCGAGTGTACATAAGCGTTGCTGAGCATTTCAGTATTTTCTAAGTGATTCAGGAGGCAACATGCATTTAGCAATCCAGAAGGAAGATTTAGTTATAGTAGAGTCAAGTTCATGCTAAGGGACAACATGATAGAACGAGTAGAGTTGAGTGCCAGAAGCTGTATGAGCTGAGTAACACAATTTTTGTATTTAAGTTTGGAATGACACAAACTCATTGGTAAACCATTTTCCCAAGTTGGAAGCATGTTTATATGATCGAGGAGTAAATCAATAACATAATTATGTTGTAATTGTGGATCATCAATCCCTGTATTGTGTGATGAACCAATCAGAAAAATGGAAAGGTCAAGCGACAAAAAGAATGAATCTTAATCGATGATCAAGATATAGAAGCTTCATCATATGGTTATAAAAGAAGGGTTTAAGCCAAGATTTCATTGATATTGAAATTGCTAGAGAGAGGATTGCATAGTTGAAGGTGAATCAATGGTTGAAGGACTAAGGCGATCAAGAAGTGTAGGGAGGAGATAAAGTATATTTATCACATTGAGGTGATTGCATATTAGAAAGAGAATATATGTCATTAGCAATCAAGTGCATACTGAAGGATCATGGTATTCATTATATTACGACCATTACATTAGGTGAATCTCTTCACATATTTTTCCTAATAAGCCTATTGTAAATCTCCTAACGGAGTCCTCACTTTAATGTGATGTAAAATCCTTTAATCAAGGTAGACTTAATAGTCTTGTAAGCTCTTAGTAGGTTAGACCTCTCATAGGGTAGATCATCAAAAGTAATCAAACTTTGTAGCCCTAATAGGCACACTTTAATGTTACAGTAGTGAAAATTTTGTGGGTGTCATCTCCACCACAATTTTACCTTCACCTTGGAGGGTTTATGTGTTATCACATCTAGTGTTATGTGTTGATCTATTGCTTATACATGCTATTCATGTTATTAGATGTTAGATCTAATATTACATTTTGTTATATAATGTTGCATGTGAAGGTTGAGGTTGAGATTGTTGGAAACTACAATTGGAACAATTGTTATGTTCTCATTGATGTCAAACCTTATTGGTAAGATAGTTTCTATATGAGTAAAGTGCCAATCAAGATGATTGATAAAGATAATTTGAGAAGAATGACATAACAAAAGGACCTCTAGAGGAAAGGTTGAGTTATGAGGAAATACACTAGCCACTTGATCAGTTGGACTTTGACAAAATAATATGATATTTGTTTAGTCATAACCTAAGTGGAGAAGACAGTTGCATCAAAGCTTACAAAAAGTAATCAAAGAAATACCAAATGCATAGGTTTGACTAAGAAAAAGATAAGAAGATTAAGGAACTAGAAGTTTAAGCCAAGTGATGTTGGAGTTGACTAAGTGATAGTATAAGCCAAGAAAAATATAGTGTCAACCAAGCATCAGTGTTGACCAAGTATCAGAAATTATGCTAGACAGAACAATTGGTATCGACCGAGTAATTTAGTGATGACCGAGTATCAGAACCCAGTGATGGCCGAGGGACAACATTTGATAGATTATGAGGAAATCTTAATTTTCATCTGACATAATTGAATTCTTGGAATATGGAAAGCATGTTGAAGATAAGGATGGATGACCTGGAGGATTTAATTCAATGGAAATCGTGTTTAAGCATTTCTATGCATGAACTCAAGGAGAATTTTGGAGAAGTTTCTAGAAGCGAAAAGAGGAGATAAAATGATGGAAGGATTCAATGAATCTAACCAAACCCTAAGATCTACGGTGATGTTTAATAAAAAAATGATCAGAATTACTTATTTAAGGAGGTACAAGGGCTAAACTTGAAGAGGTTAGCAGAGCTAGTGAAGACCTTAACAAGGTTGAACCAATTGTTGATTTTGTTGATTGGTGAACTTGCGCAAAGGCTGAATGGTGAAGTGTTGAGGTGAAGAGTGATTTCTTGAAAGATTTCCAAGTGAATTAGTGATGGAGATATTAATGGAGGCTAGTCAAAGAGTCAGCTATTGGACTAAATTGTGATATGTATTTGCAAAGTGAGTTGTATTTGTAAAATCAATCTACTATTACTTTCTAACCATTGTATCGATATAGAAATCCTTTAATCAAGGGAGAATGATGGGAAACTAGGGAGGTAAAATGATTACAAGGAACTTCCTCACTCAATAATGGGTTAGGGCACTCTTGTCCAAGATCCCCCTTGTGAAGAAAAAATAATGCTTATTTGTAGTTATACATTTTTTTTTGGTTTTTTTTTTTCCTGACATGTTGAGCCTTAGTTTTAGGATTTATGTTTTTAGGATAGTTATGGTTTAAGACTTACCTTTGAATGACCCTATACAAATTCATTAAAATACTTTGATTTTGCATAATAACTCTTTTGGTATGGGTAGTACTCTAAAAATTGCTATCTAGTTTTAGATGATGAATTATATTTTCTAGAGGTAACTTTCTGTTGTTACTCTATGATATATTTTTTCTTACTATTAGTTTGATGTTAAGGGTTATATGCTTATAATCCATTTAGATAGTTGTACTATTGAAGAATGCCCTTCTTTTTCTACTGCCAATATCAAAAACTTTGAAGTATTCATGATTTTAGTTTGAATTAATCTCAATGTGAATAGACACATGCAATGAAATTTATCGTGATCACATCCTTTGGACATCTTTTTCATATTTACATGATCTTTTATCTACCATTTATGGGTATCATTGGTTTCCTATGTCATTAGTGATAATATTGTGAAACATGTTTCTTTTTTTCATGTTAAATATATGCTTTCATGATTACATCTTGCATATTTTGTTCCATGCTCATCATATTTTAATATGCATTACCAATTTTACATGCTTATGTCACGATTATACCTTTTTCTCATTTCCTTGAATCCCTTGCATCCTTGTATATAAATAGACAAAGATGCAAATATATCACTTTAGTTTTTATTATTGTGTTATGTTTTGCAATGACATTCTTATAGTTATTCTCATCCCAAAGAGAGATTTATCCATCATTTCATATTGTTGAAGTGCTTTACTTATTTGGAGTCATACCACTTATCTACTTAATCAATTTTTTTCCTAGACTTTATGGATAGATGTAATCTCTTATTTTGTTCTACTTTACATTTTATTTCTTATCTTTCTTATATTTGTTTGTCAGTGGCTATTCTAAATGTATGAGTAATGTGATACATTTTAGTATTTTTTATTTGCAAATTTTCAATGAAACATCCATGACGAGGAGAGTACACAAGATCCGAACTTATTCCTTTCTACTTAACATTTTATATCTTACCTTTTTTTATATTTGTTTGTTACTAGTTATTCTAAATGTATAAATAATGACACACATTGCATTATTTTTTATTTTGTGTATTTTCATTGAAACGTGCACGATTAGGAGAGTACACAAGATCCAACATTCATTAAATTTACCATTAGTATCTTGTAAGTGTTTAAAAATATTTAATATTAACGCTACTACTTGTTTTACTCTAACACATCCTCATATTAGTTCACATGCAAGATAAGGTAGGGGAAAAATCTAATTGGCCCATATTCTTTTCCCCTAGTTTTTGACTTCAAGATGATTAGTCTACCTTTTATGCACCAACAAGTATGGAAGTTGGCATTTTTTTTGTAGAAAGTTGCTAAAAACACCACCCATGCCTTTCCTAGCATTAATTGTCCCAAAGTTCTAGATGTGGTCTCCACATCTAACCATTCATCACCTTGGTTCATATTCATGAGTGGTTAATTGACCTAAATAATTAATGCAAGTATAAATTTAAAGCCTATTTTTAATTTCCTTCTTCTTTTGGTCTATGTTTCCCTTCCCTACAGTCCATAATGAAATCATGAAAGCACAACTTATTTCGAATGACATGTCAAAGTAATCTATTCAAAGACTAACCCTAATTCATTTAGATCATTGAGGATTAATATGAGGGCATCATATCACAACCATTTAACCTTGTAATTGCAACACTTGGTTATATCATTATCCTGTACACAACACATGCTTCCCCATTAAAGGGAACCCCATAGTGGTTTTATTTAGAACACCAATATCATTACATTTCAATAGATTCCTTAAACAATTTGCAAACACTACTAGTTCTCTATTTCAATTCAAGTATTTGAAGACCAGGACAAGTATATTTCATAAACTAGTTTTAGGTTAGTCAGCTCTTGTAAGCAGAGGTCCATGTTCATACATCAATTTACTTCCATTTATGTAACTCTAAACCAAACCTAAAAATTACAACATATAGATCACTCTACCCTCACTAGATTATGCTCTTCTTTTCAATACATTAATTAATGAATACAATTCAAAATCTTTAATACTTATTTTCCATATTCAAAATTATAATTAATATTATACTTAAATTTATTCAATTTGTACAAGTAATTAAAAATATTTAATTATTTAGTACAATTGTTAATTCCCGCTACTAGAATTAATAATGCATTCATTGTATCTCTTTTGAAATTAATTTAACTAAAATTGTTGTATAGAATTAAAAATTTGGACCAACAATTTTATAGTTTATAATTTAAAAAAATTATCATCTCATGATACATGCAATATTATATAAACCATAAGAAAAGTCTTAAACACTCTATAATTTAAATATACCCCGCTATTTTATCTGTTATTAGATCTACTTTATCTATTGTCTATCTAACAATTGGTGGTAATTGTTGTTTTGAGTATTTTTAAATATTTTGGTCATTTTAATTTATTTTTTATTAATTAGAATAAGTAATAAAAAAATTTAAGTAGTTATAAAAAAATAGTTATAAGAAACAAGTAAACATGAAAGTTCACCACTTCAACAAAAGGAGTCAAAAAACTCTTTCATATAGATTACAAACCAAGGTCAAGCGTCTATATAACACTCCTTTCAACATCTTCAAGCTTTCAACAATCTTAGATGCACACAACCTTTATGTATCTACTATTTGTATAATATACATTATTATTAGCATATAAGAATGTAATGATTCTAACTAATAATAACTTTTTTTCTATTTAATTTACTTTAATAATTATTTTTCCTTAATCATTTATAGTTTTGTAATTGAGAGATATCCTAAACACATTTGTTTCTCTCTATGTCACTAAGAAAAAAGATGCTAAAGTGCAAATAAATAATCATTTTAATAGCTACCAATTGTTAAATAGGAAATATTATGTACAATAAGTTAACTTGTGAAGGTGATTAAATTTCTAATTTCTCAGTCAAATTCACTTTTATGCATGAAAAGTGGTTTACAAGAAGGTATTTTTCATAAGAATATACTGAAAATTAATATCATTATAATATAAGTGAAACACCAAAACTTTCTAAAAATTAGCATAGAAATATCCAACTCATAACCATTAACAATAGCTTGGAGAGGAACTGGTTTGCTATATCATTAACAACAGATCATTAATGATAGCTATCAACAAGATTATTGAAATAACTTGACATTATAGACCTCTCATTGTCGCCAATCTAAACGCTTATCTCGGGGTAAACGTTAAAATATATTCTGTCATTATTTAGTAAGAACCATACATTGGCGTTGACTGACTGCACAGTTTTTGTGGAAAGTTGTGTGGTGCAGATTCATTGTATCAATTGAAAGAGTTGCGTACTGGGTACAGTTCTTTTGCTCCTACAATCGTATTTAAAGCAATCAAATAAATGTACAAAATTATAGATTGGGAATCTTTTTTTCTTTTAGTAAGGAAAGGTTTTTGTCTTCCGACAATTATAGAGCCATGGGAGCTCAGGCATAGCTGATTGAAATAGAGGGTTTGTTTTTCATTGAGATTCCCCGAGCTTTCCATGGTCCGTCTGCACAAGCAGAATGCTCTCGAGCTACCCGATCTGTCTTCAGCTTCTCCTATAACTTGTTGACACTTCAAATATCTTAAGCAGTCTCATCTCGTCTGACACTTCAACACCAGATTTAACAGGTAAAAGCTCTGTTATAGTTGAAGATTTTTTGTTTTCTGTTTTTCTGGTTCAATTTGGGTGCTGGCACAGTATCGTTTTCATGGGTTGGTTTTTGCTTGTTGGCGACTTAAATTATTTTATTATACAATTCATTTCATGTGCTTTCAGCTGTGCAGTTCTAATTTCTCAGCTGATTTTCCGATTTAATTTAATTTTTATTGGATAAGTTTTAAAATGTAATCAAAAGAGATTTAAATCTTTTGGAAACGTGATAGTCTACAAGGGAAAACAAAGTTGAAGAATAGTTCCATTGATTTGATTTGATTTTTCGATCACGTGCCTTTTTTCCTCGGCCATATTTTCCCCCAAAGTTTAGTATATGTTTTGTTTACTAAAATCTCGTTAAAATTATGTAATGCTTTGATATTATTTTGATCGAGCAGTGTTATGAAATTGATTAATTGGATTCATCATCGAATTATAATAATATGTGTTCATTTGTTGAATTTACTGCAACTTATTGCCCTGGCTCTAGTGTGTCCAGGCAAAGCTACGTCTAACAAGTTGGGATACGATATTTTTGATAATTTTAACTCTTTTTGTTGCATGCTCTACAAAATTAGTCTTTAGTTAGATAAGCTTTCTCACTTGAGCTTATCCCATTCTGATTACATTTCATTTACTTAAAATCATACCATTTAATGTTATATTTGCTGCAACAATTTACTCACAGATTTTTAACCACAAGCTCCCTACAACAATCTAATGGAATGTGGAAATATCATTTCTTTAATATTTTCTTTACTTTAAAATGAATTGAGGGGTGTTGGGCTTTATTCTGTATTTGTTGCAGACAGCTTCCAATTGGAGATGTTTAACTGTACAGGCTCACCACATTCTATTTACTTACCAATTTTTTTAAAATTATATAATGTTTGACAAGCTAATGAACTTGGCAAACAATTGAATTTGGTTAAACACCTATCGAAAAGGATATTACCTCTTGTAGCTATAGTAGGGTACGCAAGAACAGTGCAATTGGCACAATTATAGACTAGGTTGTGAATGCAAGAATATTGCACGCACAATGAACTTCCCATGACATTGTACTAAAAGATGTACAAGAACAAGGCAAACTTGTGTGGTGAATGAACAAGCTCCATGTCAATTCAATAATTTTTTATCAATGAAACTTTTGTGTTTGATGCTAAAGAGAGTGCACATATAAAGGATAAGAAACCTAGTCCCTTGCATTAGAGCCTATTCATTTGGTACGCTTGAGGCAGTCACAGTTGTCTAAATCTTGGATGATTTCTGAGTGCACGTGTTCATATCTTGCATATGAAACTAGTTGCATGCTGACAACACTTTGAGGGATTTAGTGGGGTCTGCCTAAATTGTCTGGGTTGCTTCCTGGGTGATTTTAGCTTCTTAAAGAACATCCCTGATTGACTCATGGAGTCGCACATTCACCATTGTTTGGGATGCAATTGTATGAGTAACTGGATGGAAGGGCTTTGTAGAACATTGGACTAGTTTGGCCTTCAAGAATGTGTTAAAACAACACTTGATATGATAAAAAAGATGGGAGAATAAATAGTGTATATTCAATAGCGGCTAGTGGAAGTGCAAGACTGGTATAAAGGAACTGTGGATTTGCATAGGACTTGTAGAGCTTATCTTGTAAAGGATAAAGTGTTTCTTAGAAACAGCTTGCAGAGAGGACCAAAGTGATAATTTAAGGGATCATCTCCTCGGTTTACAGGCCCCTTTGAGATCTTAGAACAGATTGGCCTAGGGACTTTTAGCCTTGCATTACCACACAGCCTAGGTAGAATGAACCTGATTCTTTGCTACATAGGATATCCTAGATTCTAACCATGCGATTGATATTTTTCCAAATAGCACTTGTGAGCGTTCTAGATTGTTAAACAATATAGCTTTGGTAGGGCACCATTGACTAGATTAAAGTGAAAGGGAATCAATGTGACCCAACTTCAGCGATTTAGGAGAACACATAGGCGATACAAAAATTATATTGAGTTTTCTTAATAAAATATAATTGATTTACCAGTCATAAAGTGCCAAAATTACAAAATGCAAGCCTTGACAGTACAAAAAGATAGGTGTAAAAAAGAGTGAACTGGATCAGCAGAAAATATCTAAATCTGGTCTTCATTGCTTCTAGATAAGGGAAGCTAAGGTATATTCAGTATAGATTAGATACGAAGCTCGAAACCTAAGCATTTTTTTTTCTCCAAAAAATCATGTCTTTCTAACCTTTAATTAAAATAGTTGCAATGAAAAAAGTGAAAATCTTGTCTCTCACATAATGAAACATTAAAATCACCTTGAATTCTTGGCCTCCATTCCTTATACACCTAGTTTTTAGTGACTTATCAGGAAAATGGTATCTCAACCTTGCATTTACATAAGTTATTATTTATGGTAAGTTTACATTTGAGCATGGATTAGTTTGCAATTTTTGCCAAAGCTATGGATTGGTTAGATAAGCATGTCGTTAAATTTTTGTTGCAAGATCTTGTTTAGATTTGATGATATTAAAATCCATTTTTAAAACTGTGAACAAAAGTTTCAAATTCAATTTTGAAGGCCTTATAGGTTATGAGCTTTTCAACACTTGAAATGGTTTGTCAATTAGACACCTAGTTCAAGAGTCAATAGTTATGCCTTTTGGAAGTTGGTTTTTCCTAAAATTGAAAATATAAAAATGTGTTGGACATATAAATCAGCTATAAAAGAGAGTTTTGTGTGTTGGTGTGGATTTGAATACATCATAGGGCATCTTGGATTGAAGATAAGATCGGTGCCACTTTGTGGGTGGTTTTAGCCCTAGTTTTATGTATTCTTTCTCCTATATATTAGGCGTGTGAGTAGGATGTTGTCTGTAAGAGTCTTATAGCTGTTGAGTTACGTCCAGATCTTTGGTTGATGATACTTCTGTGAGAAGCTAACTTTGCAAGTATATTGTATTTTATTGTTGATTTCTAAGTAATATATTGATGGCCTTTGGAGTAAGTGTCTTCTTCCAAAAGGGTTTTAGGGGTGCCAATTTTTGATGTGATATGAGTAAACAATTTATTCTAGGGGTACCAAACATGGGTAATGACAAGTATATCTTGATTTAAAAGAGGGATGGTGTACTTTGAATAGTTAAGTATCTTCTAATTCACAAGTCTTGTTTAACAGTTACAACAATTGTTGATGCAACTAGTTTCGTGTGGTCTAGGCAAGTGAGGAGACTTGGTGGAGATGACATATTAGATTTTTAGATGTGTTGTGTTTAGGCCATTTATTTTTTTGTTCTTTGTTTAAATCCATGCAATTATGGGGAAATGTTGGAATTATATCATATCTATGGTAAAGCTTATACAATATATAATGATTAACACGTTAATGTTAATTTAAAATAAATAAATCTTAGTTTTTGTTTAAGGGTAAATAGGTTTTGATGGGCTCTTCAGACCTAGTTATAACAAAAAATCAGCAGAGAAACAACTAACTAGAGATTAGAAAATGTTTGACATGATCCTTAAACTTGAATAAACAAATAGAGCATAACAAATAATTCACAAGCTGCAACTGAACTCCCAAAGAATAACTAAGCCAGCAATACCCATACCATGTTCTTAGATATATAAGTCTTAGAAACAAGAAGGGTAGGGGCACGTCTAATTCAAACTATAATTCAAACTACAATCCATGAACCAACAACATTTACTTCAGGAGGATAAGTCAAAGTTGTGCTGGTCTCCACTATATTGGAGAACCAACTTCCAATAGGAAGAACTTCCAACAAAGGAGGAGTAAGCATTGAAGAAACAATGGTAAAAAGGAGACAAGGAACCTCCAACATTGTAGACTACGTAGGAATATAGAATCACTGCCTTTCTATTCAAGCAGATAGCAACTGGTCCATCAAAGTGAGCATCACCATACTTTGCAACATATTGTTGATTCCTAGATGGAATTACTCCATGGAAGACAGTTCTTTTCAATTTTTAAAATAAAAATATGTGTTGCATGGGTATGTGTACCCACATCCCTGGGACACGTACCCAAGTATCAGGTACTCAGTGGAGTGCATCATAGCTAAGGACCTTGATTAAGCTTTCTGATTTTTTTTTACATTTTTCATTTACATATCAGCTTGTTGTTTTTCAGGCTTAATTCAATATGTAATTGGTTTGAAACTTTGATATGATACTGATTAACAGTAAACTTCATCACTGTTCAAGTCAGAAGTTTATCATTTGCACTATGTCATTGTTATATGATTACTGATCTTCTTGTTCATGTTTAAAGTCTGCCTTCTCTGTTATGCATCTAAGCATTTAGCATATATTATTATTGCAAACATATTGGAAATCTGAATCTGAAAACAGTACATTGCATCTCACTGTTCTTGTTTTGAAAAATCACTGTCATTACTCATATTTTCAGATTTTTTTATAAATACTGAATTATATTAAAAAATGGTGTACCTAATACCCTCGTCCCCTTTTTTGTAAAATAGCCGTACTTAAGTCCTGTGTAACCTTGATAAAAAATAAGCAATTTTAGTAAAGCAATTAGAGTCATTAATACACCTGAGTTGCAGAAACTTCTGGAAAGCATCATAATTAAAATTCAACCATAGTGGAATGATACCAATGATCGATAATGAAAATTGAGGCCAACTAGGTGACTTTAAATAGAAGCTCCGTCCAAGAATCTTGGAGAATATACTAGAGGCTAAAATTCATTTTGGAAAGTGTCATATGATTCCTCTAGGCCCATCTGAGCTCATTGGCAACATCAAATAGCCCTTCTGACAAGGTTGGAGCTAATGAAAATGCTAGAAAACTCAAAAGTGGGATATTATAATACTCCCTCCCCAAAGATAGGTTGTCATCAAGCAATACTAGCACAAGATTAAGATCACTAGACTGATGTGTCCTAGAACCAAATGTGATCCCAAGGTCCCAAGTCAATTGAGGATTTTTGTAGCTCCATCTACTCAAGGCACTGTCTTGCTGGGCACTTGCACAATTGACCATCTGAAATACACCTGTAAGAAGAGCAATCAAAAGTTACAAAAACCGTAGAGAATTTCTCTTCAAAATAACTAATTTGTGGCATTGTAGGAGTAAGCTCATGAAAGTTAACATTAACTCTTTCACTTTGAACACCTTGCACTCCTACATAATGGCTGTCAGTAAAATTTGATTTTCTGTCCCAAGCATATGTGCAAGTTGAGCATAAGCAATGACAATTATTTGGTTCCTGAGCACCCATGCATCTCTAAAATTGGTTAGCTAAATCTGTCATTCCCAACATCTAGAATTATAGACTATCCCTAGCATTGAGCTAATTGGACTGAAATTGGTCAAATCTGCGGCTATTTAAATCTGATTTTTCAAAATACATCACTAGGAAAGAACAACTGCCGCAATACTGAAAACTCTTGGCCAAGATGGATTTTCTGATTATTCCACTGGCTGAAAATAACCTTCTGAGAGTCACCAATGAAGAACCCCAATTTTTTCTGAAAATCTCTTTCTGATCCACTTGCATTATTATTGCTTTCTGGGTCCCTAATTCCTCATGGTAAGCTTCTTTCATTTTCGCTAGTCACCAATAGCTCATGAGAAAGATCTTGTGCATGGATACCCAAAAAGTAACTCCACCATGTTGATGCTGCAATACTTTGATTTCCATATGGATCCCATTAAGAGTACGTTTGACAATGCTTGTAGATTCAACACCAATTGTATCCACCCCTTCAAACTTAAGGCCAAAATGGTACTCCCTTCTTTGTGGTAAACCAAGAAGGTCAACCATATGACCATTGTGATCAAATCTATTACAGTCAATTGTACAAAGTAGACCGTCGCCAATTCTCGGTGGTCCAATAGACGCAACATGCTTGGATTTTGTTAAAGTTGTAGCTTCAGTCGGATTGATTCGATTTGATATACATCATTGTTATTGGTAAATCGTCATTTGCTATATATACTTATCCATGTTAAATAATATATATTATTGTATATATATATATATATATATATATATATATACATATATATGTGTGTGTGTGTGTATGTATATTGTTATATATATATATTATATAAGAATATAATATATATGGTTATTTATATTACTAATATATTAATATGTTAACTAGTGATGATTAACCGTAGAGACATGTCTGCTCTCTTATTTATAAGCCTTCATTTGCATTTGGAACACAATCAATACAATGGCAATTATTAGTACATTTGCAGCGATCCTAGAATTTAACATGGTATCAAACCCTGATTGCAAATGTAAAAATGGGTTAGCACATTACTTTGCGTACTAAGAAAATAAAAACACGAGTCAGATCCTACTTATATCCAATGAAATCTTCGTGCCAAGGAAGCAGAAATAGATGAGGAAATAAACACAAGCGCTTAATAGTATATGACAAGTTAGAAGTTTGGATCAACAGAGGATTCCAGTGTGTGTATCCAACGCACAAACACATGGAAAGTATGTCTGTTAAGAATTATGTTCAGGTTCGTCTTGACATAAATGGCTTTGGTATGAAACTCATCCATAAATTGGACATGCGAAATTAAAGGATATGGGTGAACCTATTACACTTCAAGGAACGCTAATCGCAAATATAAGTTTTAAAATTTAGATGGCTCTTAACGGTAACAGTGGTTAGTTGAAAAAGTTTTTCTTTGTTGCATGAGGTACTTGAGTTTGAGGCAATGGAGGAATGATTGATGATCTGTTCCACAAACTAAGAAGCGTCAGGGGCATCCAACATTGTAACAAGGAGAGAGCATTTTAGAAAATACCAAACAAAGATCGATATCTACAAAGGATAATGCATAAGGATATAAGTCGTGAATAATGATCAAGGAATTATCATATACAAGATAAAGAACAGTTTATTGATATTCCAAAAATATGATAGTGTGCGGGAGGTAATCAGGGTCAATGGTTTTATAAAATATTCAAATGAAAAATGAAGCCAGTGTGCGGGAGGTAATCAGGGTCAATGGTTTTATAAAATATTCAAATGAAAAATGAAGCCAGTCACCTCATTATAAAAGATGGCAATTTAAGTTATTCTTTCAATATGGAAATAATGAAACATAAATTGATGAAGGCTTGATAAAAGACAAAATGGATAGTTTCAAAATATTAACTAATACACAAAGTATTAAAGCGCTGAAATATGTGGGGTGAATCGCACTTGGAATTGCTTTTTGCTTCATTGTATTGTTATCACAGGGGGATCCGTACAAACAAACTGAACCATACAACACTTAAGGATATGCCGAACACATGGTCATGGGGATATCAAGACTCCTGATCGCAATATATAAAATTCAATTGCATGCTTACAATACAAAGAGTGTTGGGGTCCCCCATATTAGAGAAAGTGTCACAGCAAACCAGATCAATCCAGATTATGTAACAGGACGTCAAATCGATACCACCCTCCATAAGAGGTCAAAACTATATAGTAAGTAATAAAGGGATATAGGTAAGTACGAATTAAATAAATTATGATCTCATTGAGACAAATATAAGGGGATTTAATGAGCAAATAATTTCTTAAAATATAGATTAAAAAATATATATATAGAAGACTTAATATATGTATTTATTCAAAGTATGTATTTTTTATCTATATTTTATTGGAATGGTTTTACATTATTATGTAATTTTTTTTCGAGTATTATGTTAGTCTCTCTTATTTCTTGCAATTCATTGCATACTATAAGAGCTATTTTCCTTGATTTTTTTCCTCTGAGAATGTTATTGCAGAAGGAGGGAGATTGACATGTTATTAGAGACAACCTTGAAAAAGAGGAGAAGACTAAGGATGTTATTTAGTTAACCTTCGGTGAACTCGGTCTTATTGATTAAGAGGGAGTAAACAATGTTGATATGGATCCTCTAGTGTTGATAGCATAATTTTAGTGATAAGGAAGGAAGTATGAAATGGGAATGTAAATTCAATGAATAAGAATGTACATTTACTGTCAAAGTAAGATATTCATATTAACTACCACCTTAAACAAATCGAGAGCGAAAACTTTATTTCAATTAATACAAAAGGTGCTAGGCACCGTGGGCCCACTTTTTGAGAGAAAACTTACTAAGGAGAGGGGTCATCACAATGGTAGCTGAGATAGGAAATATGCGATTCAATTGAACAATGTTTTGTCAATCGGGTGCATATACATTGAGATCACATATAGATTACAAGCTTACTCCTAAAGCAAATTGGTAAAAAATTTCCAACTCCATAAAATAAAATGAGTGGAAATTATACATTGTAGGGGGAATAATAATATTCAATGTTTCCACTATCTAACTAAGCTCATCAAGGTCTTTAACTCGTTTTAGATAGCAAGGGCAACACAAATTAGATTGGATAAGTGGATCAAGCATTGTCTAAAAATCATCTCGAATAGACGACTCGACAATTGAAGAGTGTCTGGGTTGGGAAGAAATCATTGGGCCACACATAACATGAGAGCACGGATATGGGTTGATTTATATCTGATATTTGGATCAGCTCTTTACTTGCAGAAGGGGTAGATCTTAGATTTGGGATAATCAACACTAGAGATTATGTCAAGGGAATCCATATTTGATTTGATGCAAAATTGTTCAACAATATAGAATGAGTGGGAATTTTACATTGTGGGGGGAATAATAGTCAATATTCCATTCTTACTTGAACCTTCTTTAGAGGGGAGATGTTCCATTCTCAAATAATCTAAGAAGACAATTTATGAATCTTCATGTGCAGATAAGTATTCTTATCTTTTACATTTATCTCTCTCTTATTTGTAATTCTATACATACTATAAGGGTTATTTGCCTTTATCCTTTCCTTTATGTTTGAAGATGTTCTTACAGGAAAAGAAAGTTGGTACTGTGCACATGCTACCAAATATTGTGCAGACTCAATCTAATGAGAGTAGTTCCAAAGACCCTGATGATCAAGATGGATAAAGTGAGGCTCTTGAAGCAAACATCTTTGATGGTTGAGATTATGAGATTCTTCTACATTAAGAGGGAGTATGACACTTCTTCTAAAGCAATGTAGGAGCTTAGAAGATTGATACTTAGAGAGAGTCTAGAGATACATGTGTGTGACTGCATGGTTTTTGATGGGCCTACTCCTGTATGCATAATGAGGAAGTAATGACTTGTCACCAAAATTTCAGGAAGATTGATATCAGATTTAGAGGGAGATCGGCAGACATCCTTAGGTGATGAGAGCTCTAAAGGAGTAACTAGAGGACTTGACTTCCCAAGTTCATTGTTCAGAGGGAGAAATTTGAAGTGTGATATCTTCACTATAAGGGAAAAGTTCGAAGTGAAATTTATTGTAATTTATTCTTCTCTATGAGGGAGAATTAAGGTGAAAGCCTTTGTACCACCCTCGGGCTTGGTTCATGGTGGTTACTATTTCACATATGATATATAATGAAAGGTGACAATCTTTCATTGACATATATAAACATAAGGTAATCATTGTAAGATCAATCTTATAAATGGTAGATCTGTTATCATAATAGACTTCATTAAGTTGTTGTCACAGAAAGATTAGAATTTTGAAATTGTGTGTTATGAAAGGTGACGATCTTTCATATGTGTGAGGTCACTATTGTAAGGTGACGACCTTATCAATAGTTGATCTATTTCCTAACACCAAATGTGTTGGAGCAAGTGTTATCATGGTTCTTCGGGCCGGGATTCTTTGGACACCTTGATAACCAACTTATCATGGTTTTTCGGGCCGGATTTTGTTGAACACCTTGATAATCAACTCATCATGGTTCTTTGGGCCGGATTTTGCGGGACACCATGAAAATCAATTGTTATGGTTCTTCGGGCCAAATCTTGCTAGACACCATAACTTAAAGGCCACACTTAAAGTGGTGTTCAAACCTTGTATTATAATTGCTTTAATACTTTTTTTTGCTAAAGAGGGAGTGTTGAGAAATTTAGCCTTATAGTGAATTGAATACCATACTGAGATGATATCTCTTCATATACTTAAGAACCTAATGTGTTCTACAAATCCTCCCTAGCTAAGAGGGAGTGTTAAAGTTGTAGCTTCAATTGGATTGATTCGATCTGATATTTATTATTGTTATTGGTAAATCATCATTTGCTATATACTTATCCATGTTAAATTATATATATATATATATATATATATATATATATATATATATATATATATATATATATATATATATATATATATATATATATATATATATATATATATATATATATGGTTATTTATATTACTAATATATTAATATGTTAACTAGTGATGATTAATTATATAGACATGTCTCTTCATGAGACATGTATCCTCCTCTCTTATATATAAGCCTTCATTTGCATTTGGAACACAATCAATACAATGGCAATTGTTAGTACATTTGCAGCGATCCTAGAATTTAACATATTTTGCATCTCACTTGTCTTATAAAAAACACAAGGTACCTCATTCTTCAAGTCAGAGTGGGTTATCAAAAGACAAATTGACATTCATCTCAAGTAGTGGATTATCAACAAATTGAAAATTCTTTCCACTTTCTGATCCAGGCCAGCACTTGCTATCCCATATTCGAACACGCAGATGTAGGACACTTCTCTAAATCAAATGTCTTTTGGGATTTGGTCAAGCTCTTCACTCACCTGCTTGAGTTCTTTTGCCCTTTCCCTTTTTTTTTAGCTCCTTGAATTGTTTGGCAACAAGAAGATGTTTTTCTATCTCTGGGAGAGCCATTTTTCTTTAAGGAATTCTTCATAACCCTAAGCTCCAAGGTGAGCTTTGTTAAGGAATATAGATCAGAGATAGAGAAAGATAATAGTCTTTTAATTCCAAAGTATTACTTTCAGAATATATTGCAGTCTTAGTTTATATGATAATAACTTCCAGATTTTATTACAGTCTAAAGTATTCTCCCTTTTATCGGTACTGATTGAAGATCTCAGATTTGATCTGAGAATTTAATAAGAACAGATCTTATAAGACAGTCCTCTGCAAATTTTTGATCACCAATATGTATTATATTATTGACTGATATCTTAGTAATATCTGTAGTATCCAATGCTTGGTGTGGAATGTTATTGCCTCTATTATTGATATCATTCCCAGCCAGCATCGATAATCTCTTATATATATTATCAAGAGTTACACTGACGTAGGGGGTAGGGTCATGACACTATGTGGTGTAACTAATCACATATGTTACACACGATAACAAATACTTATGTTGCCACCGATAACAAGTCATTGAACATGCCTTTGTTCATGTCTCGATCTGACTTAGATGATCATTGGGCAAGTGTTATAAGGATAGATATCATTCTGCCGTAAACAGACTATATTATATTATTATTAAATTTGTTCATTCCATATATATATATATATATATATATATATATATGCACTTTCCATACAAGCATACATATATATTATTATATAGATAGATCAAATATCTATAATATATTGTTTGCTTCAATCTCAATGAAGCTATATCCTAAACAAGCTTATCGACCTCATCTGGTTTTCCATTCAATCTACTAGAATGCATTTCAGCATTCTTGAAGATGTGATCACTGTCTAAAAGTAAATGCCAATATTCTGATTTTGTTGACCCCAAAGCTTCTTTGACTTCTTGCAAATCTGCAAAAGAAGATTCTCCTTACATGCCTTTTTGTCTCCTCTCAACCTGGGCCAGAGAAATTCAATGATCTTGTGAGTGTTATTGAATTGTATTGAGGCTGTAACAATCATATCTTCAGTGACGTTCAGCTGTTTCCTCAAATATGTGACTCAAGATCGGCACGATGAAATAAATTTTCTGGTTGGTCCTCAAAATCAGCTTCCTTCATGTTGCATAATTTAGGTTCAAGAGTGAGGACAGCATCTTTGTCAAAAGGAAACTTATCAACTGCTGTACCTTCATTTTCTATACGTGCAATAATCTCAGGTTCAACAACCTGTTGATTCGTCTAATCTCCAATTTCATCAAGGAAGCATACTTATTATGTCAATATACTCATCAAATTTGGTATCTTCAAAGCTCATTATTTTAGCTTTCAAAACTTCACTATGAATGGCATAATTATGCATTTGGTCTCTCTAAAGTTGGTGTTTCTGCTAAATTTGATAAACATTACTAAAAGTAGTTGAGCCGATTCAGTACCCTTTCAAATTGCTTTGCACAAATGGGCATAATTTTTGTGTATATTGGTGAAATTTGACTTCCTATAATCATTAAAAAATTCTTTTGATCTATATATCAATTGTAATTTATTTCTTGATTTTGATTAGATTGATTTTTATTTCTCTTTTGAATCTTCTTCTAGTTTGCATTGTAAAAGCATACTCAATTAAAGTGTCCACTTTTGTGTTGGGGGGTTCTTAATTGAGTTCGTTGGGCTAGGTGGTGTTGTTGGGTAAGTATGAATTGTTAGTAATTGTTTGTTAGTCAAAGGGGTAGGTTTTGATGTTTGGTAGCTTTTGTTGGATAAACCTATATATAATTTATATATGAGATATAGTTTATATATCTAAGTTTATTGTTATGTGAGATAAGATAAGATAAGAGTATTAATGTCCAACGAAAGACCAACGAAAGACCATCAAAGGTCTATGGGATTGGAAGGTTACAATCAGGAAGCTGAAAACTGCAGGAGCACCAAACGGTGTTCGTAAAAAGAAAACAACTAAAGAACAAAAGAAAAAGAGAGAGAGAGAACTAGACGCAGAGAGAGAGATGCCAAGACAAAGACAAAGACTAGGAGACCTTTCTTGGCGAGAAGAAATCAGTCACAGAAGGATATGACCATTAGTGCAAAGAAGCTCTGGTATGTCTCTGTGAGCTTGTAGAGGAGTGCTGCTGATGTAAGAAACCGGTATGGGGTCTAACAAACCTGGAATGATCAACAGAACTGGAAGAACTAGATTGCCTTTTCACACCATGCAAAGGAGATAAGGGTGTGAAAAAAGCAATACTGAGCGGAATCGAAGAGTGTCAGTGAGGAAGAAGTGCCTGTAGAGTGCTATCACGAAGCAAAGTGGTCTCTTGAAGATAGAGAGCTAGATATCGCTGGTCACAGTAACTGAAGAAGTCAGAAAGAGAAAAGCAATCTCAAAACAGGCAGTGAAATCTCCCTCTGATCTCATAGAAGATAGGGCAACGGAATAAAAAAGTGAGTCTCCGTCTCAACCTGAGCTAAAGTACATAGCTTACAAATCCGCTCGGCACCATCAATATGATGGTTTGTCTAAGCACGAAGACAGTGAGAACCAATTTTGAAGGACCCCAAGGAAAAACACAAAGCATGAGACCACCATCGAGATAGGTAACTAGGACGGACAATAATCCCATCACTGATCTCCAAAAAGTGCTCTGCATAAAAGGACATCTTTGGTCGCAACCCGTTTGGCGAATTAGTTCAGGTAGTGATAATGTACTGTCTGTAGATATCAAGTCTGACATGCTCATTTAACTCCTGTCGGGAGGGGAAAATGAGCAAGGACATTCAACGAGAACTGGTAGGGAGGGAGACGATCAATGTCTATCTCAATCGAACTCAACAAGGAGAATGCCTGTGCATACTGGCAACGAGTACGAGAACATGTATCAGAGCTCGCAATAGCGACAGAAGAACAATAAGCCAAGTAGGAGTATCGATCGCGATTAGTAGCTGAATCCGCAAAACAACGCAGACGATAAAGGAACCAAATCAGATAAAAAATGGCAACAAGATTGAAAGGATGAGCACCAAACTCAGCAAGAATGATACTATGAGGAGTGAATTTGTGGCATCTAATGATGTGTCGCAAAAGAAGAGTCTGAACCCGCTCAATCGAAGCCTAGTTTGAGCTTAGAAGAGACGAACCCCAAACCACAAAACCATAAGGAACTGTCGGCCGAACAAGAGAGTCCAAAAGGAATAATTTGGAAGAGGTATCTTGAAAGTGGTGTCTCAAACATTGTTTCTCAAGCATAGCAAGAGAACCCATACCCCTGCTAGCTCTCGATTGAATCGTTAGTCTCAAACTGAAGCGAGGACCAAAAAACTTTACCCCCAGATACATATATGAAGAAGTGATCTCAATCTCCTGACCTTGAAAAAAGAAGTGTAGGTGAGATGTTTTCACGCAATTAAAGATCATAACTGGAGTCTTACCTAGGTTAACTGCAAGCTGTCGCTGATCACAAAAGGAAGCCAAACCATCAAGCAACCTCTGTAAACTCTCTGCAGAAGAGGCAAGAAGAACCACATCATCAGCAAAAAGAAGAATGGAGATCAAAATCTGGTGGCGAAAACAAGCATCACCTAGGAGTGATGACTTCAAAAAGAAGTCCTCAAGCTCATCAATATACAAGCTAAACAAAGTAGGGGAGAGAGGACAACCCTGTTTGATCCCAATGGTGCTATGGATCGGAATGGAGAGTCCCTCTGGGGTCCTGAATCAACCCACAACAGCCTCATAATAGCAGTAAGTAACAGCTCAAAAATCCCAATTGCTCGAAGCCTCTCGAAAAGAGCTACCTGATGAACATAATCAAAAGCCTTGCAAAAGTCAACAAAGCAGCAATAAACTTTCGCCGATCTATGTCTAGCCTCCTCAGTAATAGCCCGAAGAGTAAAAATGTGATCCATGGTCTGGTAATCTGCTCGGAAACCAGCTTGACCTCTAGCTCTACAACCTTTCTTGTCAAGTTCACTAGATAACATAGCATTGAGAACTGTGGCATAAAGTTTGGCAAATGTGTGTCTAATCATAATGGTTCTGTAATTCCCAGGATCCTAGATAGGGCCGAATTTGTGAATAGGGTAAATCAGATGTCTGGACCAAGGAAACCAGTGCAAACTACTCTATTGAAAAGAGTAGAAATATAGGGACCCAAAACCAAGGCGCCAAAATTAAAGAGTTCGGCCTGGAATCCCTCTTCATCCACTGCTCTGCTGCATCTCATGGATTTGATGGCCTCATAGATGAAAGAGGAGGTGAACAAGTGGCAGAAAGGAGACGGGGTGGGAAGAGTAGGAGGCTGTCCAAGAATGTCATAAAGAGCCATAGTATGAGTGGTAAGGGAGCGAAAATCAAGGATGGTGGATGGAGGGGGACAACGAGGAAAAAGGGTGTGCCAAAAAGCCTAGGGATTGCGGATCAGTGTGGAGCAAAGGGATTTGCATTGTGAAGCGGTAAAGGATCGTTTCTTACGACGAAGAAAATGAAGGTAAGACACACGAAGGCTAGCAAAGTCAGGGGAGTGGGACTCACAAGCAGAAGGAACTAAGCGATGAAAAGCTTTGCGGTCAAAATCGAACCATTGGTTCATAGGACAAGTATTACAACGTTTGTTACCAATAGGAGGTAAGGGCGGTGGGGAATGGAAAGGATAACGGATTCCCAAATGGCCATCGCAAGTAAGTCAAACATGGAAGAAGTATCACAGAAATTCGTAAAACACTTTGGACTAAGGAGCCTCGAAAGATTAAAGGAGAAGAGATCACTGTCACCATTGAGGAAACGAAAGCGGATGGGGGAACGAGTAGCAGTAGGAGAAAGGTGAGGAGACAAAGGCGAAAGGAGAGGAGAAATGCAAGCACGAATACAAAGGTGAGCATGATCAGCAAGAGGGAGGCGTAAGATGGTGAAGCTATGGATGAAGGGGATGAAGGAGGAAGAGGCGAGGGCATAATCAACAACGCTAGCACCACCGCAATGAGGCTAGCAAGTGAAGATCTCAGATCCAGGGAATCAGGGAAGACGGTTCAAGATCAGAAGCCCAGAAGACTCACAAAGCTATAGAAGATGGCGACCATAACCAAAAATCGGACCAAGTACATCATCAGAAGAATGTTGAAGCCCTAAAGTAGTCGAATCAACCTCGGTGGAGCACATGGAATTAGAGCCACGATCAAAAAGCAGAGTCTGAAGTTCTCTGGTTCTTGCATTGAAATCACCAAGAAGCATAATGTCTCCCAAAGCAGCAAATTGAGAAATACTCTCGCTAAGATCAACATAAGGGTTTCCATCCTTAGAACCATGGGTAACATAATAGGAGGAAGCTGGTGGAAAATAGCAAACAACAATATAGAGATCTCTCTGACGGTGACTCTTATGATCAATACAGACCCATAAAAATCTGGCAAACGAATCAGAATGAACAATAGAAGTACGGCTGAATGTAACATCTCTAATCAAGCAAGCTACACTCCCAGAACCACGGACTCCACCGGAAGCACGAATCTCCTTTCTACAAACAACCACTGATAACAAGGGAATCCCAGAAGAGTTCTGACAGGACTCTCATGAGTCTTGGTAACGTCGAGAATATCGGCGGACCCCACAACATCATGTAAGAAACCGGGTAATGACCATAAAGAACCATTACCATTCTAGCAGTTAACAAGAAGGGAGCAAGTAGGAATCTCCCTCTTGTCCAACTGTTGGCAAGACCGTCATTTGGTCTTGGGGCCCAGTCAGGCGTCCATTACCATTCCAGCAGTTAACAAGAAGGGAGCAAGTAGGAATCTCCCTCTTGTCCAACTGCTAGCAAGACCATCATTTGGTCTTGGGGCCCAGTTAGGCGTCCCATCCACTAGGGGGGAATCTCGAATAATAGCTTTGAGATTTCTAATAATAGCCCATCTACTCGCCTTTCTAGCCTCTGCCACAATACTACGAGCGTGTTTCAGCTCTGCAACCTGAGCCCTCATGAGATCTTCATCAAGGAAAATCTTAGATAGGAGAGAAAACAACTTCTTCTTAGCTCTGAGAGCACGGAGCTAGTCTGCAAGTGTGAGAAATCGGATAAACATAACGTCTCCATGTCCAACCCAACATCTGTCTAAAGTAATATCAGAGATACCAAGCTGATCACAAAGAAAAGAATGTTCAATCGAAAGAGGATAAAAAACAGAAGGGAGTCCACGAACCCGTAAATTGAACTCACGAACCCGCCTCACCCTCTCATCATCAATTTTTCCTTGAACCATCTTGTCAATACTTGCTAGAGGTGTAGTAGCTGTGTTATTGCAGAGGGAAGCCCACAATTTAACTTTCTGTTCAGTTTTCGAGATAAGAGACGAATGCTTAGTTGTTATAATAGATTGTTGCTCTTTGATGGTGTCTATTCCCTCAAGTTGCTCAATGATGGAATGGATATTGGCTTGTAAACTTGCAGTTTTTGAGGTAAAAGTGTCAGAAAATCGCTGGATCAGAGACGAATTTGAGGTTGTGGTTGTTCAGAGTTCTTATATATTGCCATTCAAAGAGATAATTTGCTCTTTGAGATACAGGTTATCCACCTCCAACTTAGTAATCCTATCACAAAGCCTTTGGTAGGTTACAGTTTGCTGTCCAGAACCTGAATCCCCAATGTCAGATATTGCAGAAGCCTGAGTAACAGTTTACTCTAACCAACCCGTGGACTAATTACCAACCCGTGAGCAAACATATCTGACACAGAAGAAAAATTGAAGGAAGGAGGCCTATGGTCAACCAACAACAAGCCTTGAACAAAACACTTACTCGTGCATAGGTCACAGCAAAATCGCAGGAAGGAAGCCAAAGACAAAAACCCATGTTTGAGTAGGAAGAAGATACACATGCAATGTGCTGGATGTAAAAATAATATCGAGCTCCCAGAATGAAAGAATCAGAACACGGGATAAGTCGGAACTCGAACAGAATGCATTGCAGAAGAAATATGGAAAAGAACGTGGAAAAACGAAACAATAGAAAGAAAGATGGATGCCCTCTGAACTCATAGTCAGTAACCCATGACAAATGAATCATGATGGAAGTACGGTAAAACCCGAAAGCCATCATAAACCAGAACGACAAACAAGCAAAAGGACAGACGAAGAGCAGGGTTCACGAGCTCTCACGGTCACCATGAAAGATGATACAGGAAGGAGCAAAGAAGTGAACTACTAGAAGATAACACTTACTTGATGAGGTAGGTTTTAACTAATATATATATATATATATATATATAAAACAATGATTAAATTTTTATTATATTAATTATCTAACTAATGAATAGACATGGGATGGGACATGCTTGTTCATGGTTTATTCTCAATTTAAATAAGAGGTTGCTGCTATCTAGAAAACACATACCAACTACATGGCAGTGCTATTACATTTACAAATCCGGAAAAAACAACTTGGTTTCAAAGCCTAGTTGCAGATGTAAATCGAATAGAAAACAAAGAAATAAAAGACACGAACATCAAATTCCTTACAAAGTAGGAGAGTGGAGTTCGAATAAGGATATTCAGCAAAAATAAATTTTTGAAGACACATGAAGAATGATGTACTTGACCAGCGATTCATGTTTGGAATAGTGTATCAATTGAAAAAAGTGCAAATTCACGTCCCATACATAAGCTTATGTCATCAAGTCTTGATAAAGAAAAAGACAAAACAAAGAGACTCAGGGATTAATGTAGTCAAATCTATGGACGATAAATTTCTACAGTTAGGATGATTATATTAAGTGATCGATCTAATATGACTTCAAAAAGAGACCCAAGTTTGCATTGGTCTGTGAACAAATTCGAAGACAAATCTCATTTGGTCATGACAAATGGTATCATACCTATGCAAGGGGTATTGTACCAAATTGGCTAGGTAGTTCACATATGTTTTAAGACCTAAAAGAAATTCATAAATAATAATTCCAAACCTGTATTGGTCTTGGTTAGATGGAAAGGGGTGAGTTTATTTGTGCAATGTGAAGAAAGTGTATCGTATTCACCACTTACAAAGTCAGGCAATCATGGAAAGTAAGAGGACAATGAACGGAGGACAAGGCCCGATTACCTTATGTAATCGATGATTATTTTACGTGCTTAAGTCATCCAAATTAAACTAGGTGATAACATTATAATTGTTGGTTAAAAATTAACACAAAGTAAGAGATCTATTACAAGCCTGTGCATAGAAAGTAGGCTCGCAAGGATAACTACAAATGAAAATAAGGTAATATCCTCAAACGTGGATTTGTTGAGACATTCGACAGGTCAAACAAGCTTGCTAAGGATCAGGTCAAAATATATTATTGTTGAAGCCAGCATAAATAAGAAGTTGTGGGCTCTAAGTAAATTGAAGAGCAAGCCACGTGGATGGAATGGCCATCATCATGTTGACAAAATGGGGAATATCATAACACTTACGCCACTTATTAATTGTTCCAACTTATTTAAGTTTTGGCTTATACCTTGACGTGATCGAATTTTGGTGTCAAATGGGAATATAATTGGAATGGCAAAAGGATAAATCACCGCTATAATTGGAATAGACATATATATGGGCTATGGGCTATGTTGAGGAGTAGAGAACTTTCTACGTGGGTCACATTGCTGTGGCAATATTTTGAGAGATTATTTTATTCTATCTCTCGCTGAGTAGAGACCAACAATTGATATGTGTAGGATTTACTAATTAATCAATATTGACATACATAGCACAATCATTCGAGGGAGGATAGATTATTATCTCAAGAGCTTGAGTTAATCATCATTGTGTTATAACTATATCAACTTATGGCAATTCAATTCTTCTCTCATCACATTGGTTGGAGGGTTGCCTCATGATGAATATAGAGTGTGAATTTATGTCACTTGTATTTGCAAAAGTTATTGAAAGGTGACGATCTTACAATAACTTAATTTTCTATTATGATTAATATCTTACAATGTCTATGCAAATCATGATAGATTATACTTTGCATGGTGGATGTCTATAAGGTAAGCATTATGATAATGTGTATGCACATACCTTATAAACATTTTTTGAGTACACAGTGAATGTTATGCAACTTGATGTTCTTGAGATTATTACCCATAGTACTTGGTGAATATCTTGCATCTTGACATTCTGGAGACCATTACAAAAAGAGTATTTGGGGAATATCATATGTTGATATCCTATGGACCAATACTCAAATGTGATATAAAAAATGGTGAATATCATATGTTGATATTCTGCAGCTCATTACCTTATTGAGTACATGGTGAGTATTAAGTGTTGATACTCTATAGACCATTACTTAGAGTATTCGGTGATTATCATATGTTTTGAAGGCCAATACTCGTGATATCAAAATGATTGATATATTTTGATCAAAGATATCCTTAATCTTGCTGACTTGATATTACTTTGAGGTAATTCGTGTGTTTATCCTCCCTAGCTAAGCCGGAGTGTTGATGTTTGGTAGCTTCTGTCGGATAAATCTATACATAAATTATATATGAGATATAATCTAGATATATAAGTTTATTGTTATGCGAGAGAAATTAATATTATATATATTTATATATATAACAATGATTAAATTTTTATTATATTAATTATCTAACTAATGAATAGACATGTCCCATTCATGAGACGTGTCTCTTCATGGCTTGTTCTCAATTTAAATAAGAGGTTGCTGCCGTTTGGAAAATACATACCAACTACATGACATCACTATTACATTTGCAACAGATCTAGGAAAAACAATAGTAGGTAGTTGGGATGGTCGCAACATTTGGCATTACGACCCTTCGACCTTTATATATTTTATGTAATTTATATCTGGGAGATGTCATCAATAGAAGTGGTTGTAGGCATTCTTATAATTGTTGTTATAGACATTTTAAGCATTTGATGAATCAATAAAGAGCCTTGTGAGCTCTCTGGAGCATTATATTCTTTGTTCTTTTGCTACATTTCTAGTTATTCTTGTATGCATTAACTAAGTCCCTAGGGGGCAAACATTTGGCATTGTTGCCTATACGAATCTGGGAGTGACGAAGAATAGTGCATGGCGAAGGGAGAATAATGGACCAACTAATAAGTGAGGGTAGAAGCAGGGAAGGTGACATGTTTCGTGAGTTATTCAAAGGGGAGAGGGCATTGATGTCAAACTTCATATCCATATTATAAGCATCAATCGAGACCCAAGTCTGGAGGGAAGCAACATAGAAAGAAGTTCTTGAGAGCGTGGTATGGAAAGCCCTCGGAGTGAGCCCTGTGGCTAACCAAATGATGAGCCATCTCCCATGTCTCTTGGCACAATTTTTCCTGGCCCTACAAAACTTATAGGAAGAGATCAACATGGAGAACAATCGCCAACAAATTGTAATGTCCCCTTTTTGGATAGTCTCTTTCCTTTTTGCTGGTGTAACTTCTCTTGACATTGCCAAATGGTGTGCCTGCGCAACTGACACATGAAAGTTTCATAGTGTATGAACATCATCATGTGAGGGGTCCATGGCAAACTTTCGATGTAAAAACATGGATTTTAGGCAAGGTATGGATAAGGAGAATGGATGAAGTGATTGAGGACAGCGAATGAAGAATGGGTCAAGTCAGAATGGTTTAAAAATGGCTAAAATAGCCAAAAACAGATTTTTTAGAGTGGATTACATATGTGGATATGTGTTAAAGTGTAATAAAATGGAAACATGGCATTCGACAAGTATGTGGGAAATTCTTCTTCATCCATAGGACAGCCATATGAAGTTTCACAGAATGCATATTGGTGGGACTTGCACTTGCATTCTCATGAGGGGAAAAGAGGGACTTCCTTCTATATTAGAAAGGGAGCTCATCTCGGACTGCATATGAAAGTAAATGGGACGTTGCATATGCAACTTGAAGAAGAAGACAAAAGAAAAAGAAGAGACAACATATATACGAAAACATGTAAATCTGAAAATGTAAATTGAAAGGACTTGCAATAAGAGAAACAACAAGACCAAAATGCCTTCACGAAAAATAACAAGGAATCATGCCCTTTTATCAAGAGGCAAGAGAAGTCGTTTTAAGCACTTTTGAAAATTCTGAAAATGCAATCAAAGAGATTTCTTGGATTTAGAAAGATTGCAAGATGAAGTGTTAAATAGACTTTGAATCTTGACTCGATCCTTGCAAGAGATGAGTCAAAATTCGTAGCTTGCCAAGTCTAGGAAGTTAGCACAAAAAATTGCATCATTTTAGCAACCATTCTGACCAAGCAATGTGCAACATGCAAAGAATTTGAAAAATGACGTCCAATGCATATCCAGTGATTTAGAAGACTTGAATACAAGCTAGGAAGGATAGGAAATGCTTTCAAACTTATGTTGATCCAATCACTTGCTGTTTTAATGGTGCAAATTGCTCAAAATTAGGGCATTTTTTAGCCAAAACATGCCCTAGATGGGTTGAGAAATGAAGAAAACACTCAACAAACTCCATTTTTAGTAGCCCAATGTTTTCTTTGGGCGATTTTAGGCAAAAATGACCCTTAGATCATCGAAGATGACCAAGAAATGCTCAAGATATGAGCATTTGAAAGCTGGGAAACCCGTTTTTGGAGAAAAATGCCCCAAAAAGTGAAGTTTTGAGAGCCAAAAACATGTGTTTTTGGACTAAAAATCTCCACTTTTGGGTGTTTGATCAAAAAGTCTCATGTTGTGAAGTAAAAACACATTTTTTGGTTGCATTTGCATGTGAAAAATGTGCCCAAAAGCCCCCCAAATGCAAGTTGCAAGTTAAAAACGAGATTTCCTTGTGTAAATGCATATATTATAATGCATGCAATATGCTCCAAAATCTCTTCTTTGTGTTTTTCATTAAATACTTGATGCAAAACGTACTTTCGAAGACCATTTACATGTTTTTTAAAGACATGCAATTGGGCAAAAAATCAGCACTTTGCCTGAGTGGGGTTTTAAAACATGAAAACACATTTTAAAATGCATGTAGTTGAGCCAAAAAATGCCACTTTGGCTTAGGCTACGTGAAATGGGTTTTTAAATATTACATACACATGCAATTGGGTCCAAAATCGCCTACTAATGGATTTATATGTTATTAAAACATGTATTTTAACTTAAAAAGTCCATTTGACAATTTTAAAAGATGTATATGTAATGGGTTAGAAAAACCCCATTTAAATGCATTAATATATATAAAATAAACTTATACATGCAAAAACATATGTTGATGGGTTTGATTTTGCCTCTTAATTGATTTAATAAGATTTAAATATGCAAATGCATATTAAAAGTCCATTGAACACATGAAAATGTGTTATTGCGTTGAAAAAATCCATTCAAATTAGTGCTAGGACTTATATTTTATTGGAAGTGGGTTTTCACATAGTGATTTGCCTGTTGATGTATGCAATGTGTAATAAAAATCCCACTTTGTGTACTTAAGTAGTCTCATATATTTATATTTAATATTTAACTATAGTTTATAATAAAGTAACATGAAAAATAGTCTCGAAATAGGCTATTTTCATAAAACATAAAAATCTATGGTCAAGCCAACTTAAAATGAGTTGAAATTTTAAAACGGACCACAAAATCTACTTTAAATATTAAATATAATTTTATTTCGTGCAATTGCCAATAAAAGGCCCACTTTTATGAGGTTTTAATAAAAATATGTTGTTGTCCTGAAAAACCCCACTTTTGCCCCTATAACTTGAGCTAGACAACTCCAATTTAGACCTAAGTTAGCTCGAATCGAGTGGAATTCCAAGGGCTATTCACCTAAGGCAAAAACAAGACTAAAAACTATTTACAACAGAAAGAAAAACAAAGAAAAGACGCCAAAGTTTGCCATAAATCGAGCATTTGCGGCTAAAGAAGAAAAACTCTTACTAGCAAACAATTTGGGGTTTAACTCGACGGAAAACATTCAAAAGAACACATAGACAAGACTACACAAAGAACAATTTAGAGATAACGAATTGTTTTCATGATGCCTCATCAATGCATTAAAATTAAGAGGATGCACCTACGAATGCATGAGAAAATTCTGTAGGGTTGCCTCAATTTTGTGATGTCAAAATTGAGGACAACAGTTTAGTAGTTGAGTAGTATGGTCATTTGAACCTTCCTAAGATTCTAAAGACATGTTACTTTTCTTCACTTTCATCTGCTATTGTCACTGAGTTTAGTGCTACATTTGATGGGGTTTCCAATGATTTAGTTTAGTATAACCATATTTGTTTTCAAGAGGAAATTCTTTGGGATGAGTACATGGTAAATATTGAGAATTTGTTTTGCATGTCCTACCTTTAGCTAGAGAGGACAACATTGAAGATTTGAATTTCCTCTTTGAAGATATTTCTATTCGTGTGCTCATGCTTCATTTCTAGTTCTAATTCCACATCTGTTTCCATAGTGCTTTGTGTTGGAACCAATGTAACACCAATATTGGGGTACGTCGGGACGAGTTTTCAGGATAGGGAGAAAATGGGCCTCATTTTTGGGATGACTAGGGGATGCGGCAAGGGGAGGAAGGAGTGTTGTATAGTATACATATAGAACTTGAAATGCTTGTTATGAAATGATGTTTCAGTAGAACATACCAAATTAAAATACTTGAACATAACAAAATTGTAACATGAACTAGAACCATGGAACATTCAACATAGTAACATATTACATACCCAATAGTAACATTCAAAAATCAATTTTCAAATATAAATCCAAGTCCCCATTCCAGCAGCAACATGGTTGTGAAATGGCGAAGGTGAGGGTACTTGGGTATGCAGGTACTCGGTGTAGGGACGTCTCGGGGATGAGTACTTTGAGGTTTGGGAGGGGGTGCGAGTCCTTGGGTAACATTGGTTGGAACCATCTTTTGTTAGGTCCAGGACTCTTGATCTTATCTTGGCCCCTATCATCCTTGACTAGGAAACTACAATTTTGTTCGCTAGAGATATTCATCTTGTATTTTCATTCCTCTTTTTTGGATTTGGATTAGTTTCAACATGTACCATTGAGTTTACTCATTTAGATGTTCTTAAATGATACTCATTTAGATGTTCTTAAGTGATACTCATTTAGATGTTCTTAAATGAAGGAATTTACTTTGATGTGCATGCATCTTCTTAAGCTTCTTGTTCCATCCTTCTATCTTTGGTATAGGAGGTGGGCAAGTGCAACGAGCTTCTTAATTCTCTTTTATTTCTCTCATCATTGGGGGTTTGTCATTGTACATGGGTACTCAGTGTGGCTTGTTTTCTATGATCCATTTCACATTTGTCCTAAATTGCTCTTAAGGAGGGTATTTTTCATTGAGTAAAAGGAAAAGCAAGGGTCCTAACCCTTATGAGCCAGTGACAGAGTTAAAATAGGTCCTAAAAAGGAAATCACCAAACAAGTCCATAACTTAGATAGACTAACAACATAGGAAGAACTCTGAGGCAGTTGCCTCTCTTATTTAGAGAGTTGGTGCAGAGCATCTTGGTGAGGAGTACTTAAGGATTTAGATAGAAAGCCCTAAAAGTTTTGGCTTGTTAGACCTTAGACATGTAATGGTGCGAATAAGGACCATTGGAGAGTCCTTTAGGTAGGTTAGGTTGAGTTTGCAATGTTTAAGGGAAGTTGTGCCAACTTGGCAAAAAATTGCTCATTTTGGGCAAAAACTTGTCAAGGTGCCAAACTTGGTCATGATGTGCAATTTAAGGTTATAATGTTCTTGATGTTGTTTTTAGGCATTGGATAGGCCTAGGGTGACTAAGGACACTATTCTGCACAATTAGATTTAAGGTAGATCATGTGGGAGTCAGAGATGTAAAAAGTTGCAAAAGTTTTCATGACAACATTTGCAACTTTGCATGATAACTATTTGCAAGAACTTGCATTTTCATGCCAAATTAGTTATAAGCACAAAAGAATAGTTGGAACTGTTTCAAGAGCCCAATATAAGACCTTTCAAATTGATTTGGAGAGGTTGGGAGGCATTTTGATTATTGAGCAACTTAATTTGAAGACAAATTGTCTGGCAAATTCTACACACAGTCATCTTTTTGCTTGAGCAATTCTTGTTCAATGGATTGAAATTGCTTTCTTTTCCCTGTATAAAGTTAGAGTAGGTTATTCTCTTTCATTGTGAGCTTTGGTGTGCCTTTTGGTATAGCTTTGTTTGGTCAAATGAAATAAAGACCCTATTGGGTTGTTCACTGCTAGGATTAGGGTTTGTTCTGAATAAATTGCTCTAATTTAAACTTCCACCATGGAAATTTTATGGTCATTGGAGGATTGAAGGTAGGGCCAATATACATACTTTTCCCTTTTGTTCGAGACCAAAAAAAACTGTTTTTGATTTTTGCTCTCTTGCCCTAGGCGAGCTCTCCTATAACTTGACTAGGCAAATAGAGTGACAAGAGTGGGGAATTTTCAGGAGCTGATTGAATGAATGAATTCAATAGCATGTGAAGATGGAATTGGTCTTGGGGAAGCACTGGTAAAAGCTAGAATTTTGATTGAATTCATTTGAGAGAGTTCCAACTCCAAGGTAGATGCTTTGTCCATTTCCTTTGTAAAACACCCACATTAGGGTTTGGTGCTGTACGGACAAGAGTGAAACCTAAGACCTCAAAAATCCTTGATTTCATCCAAAAAGGTATCATGCACGAAAGTTTGTTTTGGGGTTCATTTGTGAGAAATTAGAATTAGAAGCCAAAAAATTTAATTTGGAGGCCTAATTGCAGACCTAAAAGGCTAGTAGGTCTGATTTGAGCAAGCTAAGAGATTGGTATGAAAAAGGTGAGAAGACTTGACCTTTTTGGATTGGTTAAGGGATTATTACATGGAAATTGCACCCTTCACACTCCTGCAAATCAAACTTGGAGAGATGGAAGTTTGAGTGGAAAGCTAACATGGAAAGCTTTTTGAGCAAAGTTGAGTATTTCCTTGAATTGGTAGGGTACTCTAGTATTGAAGCTTGTTATTGAGGACACTGGACCCACTGTAAGGAAAGAGTCTATGAGGGACTTAGACTAGATGAATATTTTGAAAGAGATCAAGAAATGCATAGCCTTAATTAGAATGTTCCCTAACAGCATCCTTCAGAGAATTAGTGTTGTTACTAGACTCATAGGAAACAGAGCTGTTTGCTTTGGCTTTGGATATCTCCTATCCAAGGGTCTTTATATTGGAAGTATTGTTCTCTAGTCATTGTTTGCTCAAGAACATTAGCAGCTGATCCCTTCAGCTCTTGGACCTTCCTCTTGAGTGAGACAAGTGAGACCATTTATTTTTGCATGACAATAATCATTTTGTGGTTGATATAAAGTATCGCAGGAAAATGCTTGCTGTAATTTTTTTTAATCACATAGTTATCATTGTTTTTACTAGCATTAATAGTTTGATTCGCCTTCCTCTTCTTTCGCTCCTTTCTTGTCACTTTAATATGCCTCAGGGTGATACTCTTAACCTTGTCCTTTTCTTATGGACCCCCTCACACTCCTTAGAAACAAGAATAGTGTTCATTCTTCTCCTCTCACCATAAACAAGGGAAAGTCGTAACTGTAGAGACTAACATCAACATTCAAACCAGACTTCGCATTATTAGAAGCACATGCATTTCATTTTCATCAGTACTTGAATGTACAACGTGAACTTTGTAGCTTACTGGTAGAGGGCAGCAAAATATCAGGTTAATGTCTAGCATTAGGGAAGGCTTTATGCCTATGGCAGTGACAGAGTTATTACCAGCTCTCTTCATAAGAGGATTCACAGCAGCCACATTGCATTGTTTTGCCTTTATTGTCAATTCCATGCTCCTTTTCTGAACTTGGTGAGAATGGGGCTAGAAGTTGATACAAAATTTGAGGACTTCACATTTCACTATTGAAGCTTAGGGTTTTTAGGCAGATAGGGGAACTTAAGGGCTGATGAGGAGGTAGACTGCAGCCTTAGTTGGCCTAATGGTAGAGAACTTGTGCTCTTGAAAGTGAGGTCACTTGTTCAAATCCCATGGGAGGTAAGGTTTGTGTGCCACATTGAAAAACAGTTAGGTGCCTCTTGCTTGGAATACGGGATAGTCCCATACTACTACAAGTCATCTAGACCCATATACAGATTGTTTGGTATCGTGGACTATAAAAAAATCTTTCAGATTTCTTTCTTTCCGTGCTAATTTTTTCCCTCCCTTAAGGGGGTGTTGGTGAGTTAATTATTTCACCCTAAATATATGTCACTTCCCTAGGTAAGGTTAATTTATTCTTTTTATTGCTTATATAGATATGGTATGGTGGATATATGCTATTCCCTCGGCTTCTAAGATTCAGCATTATGCTTAACCTCTTCAGATTTGAAACTAGAGGCTACATATTGTAGTTCTTTCCTTTCATTTAGCATATAAATGTAATTAATCTAAACAATATATGCAATTGAATAAAAATGTTGGAATCTTGTTATTCTTATATGATTCGCATTTAAATTATTTTAATTTCCCACTCCGTGTCTAGCTCTACAAGAGTCATCATTTATATCTAGTATTCAGATGGCTTCTAGTCTTAGGGTCAAACTCTCATGGTGCAAAAGTATGTCTATAACATCTGTTGCCGATTCTGTATGTCATGCAGATTTAGCTAATACTGTTACATTTGTTTTGCCACGTTGAAAATTTAGCCTTTCCAAAATATGGAGATTTACCTTATTAGTCAGTAGGTTTGGATGATCTGATCTGAGATGCTTCAAGTTTGTCATTCACTCAATTCAGAGTCAAACAATATGGTCTGTCAAACTTTTCAGTTACATCTTGGGCTAGTCAATCCTTAGCATTTTATGCATATTTTTACTTTATTACTTGCATTGGCATGTATATCTCTGCTTTGTAAATACAGTTATTTCATAAATGACTTACAGCTGTATTTAAATTAAGACCATTTGAAAGTGCTTTTAAGGTTTCAATGCTCATTTTGCTTCTGTAAACAGGTTCCAATTCATAAAGGTGTATAATATGGCCGACAGTACTAGTAGTTCATTTCCATTGAAAGAGTCTTTTGAATATGAGTTGCTTGATAAAGATGCAGAAAACCTCAAGACTGTTTCAGCATCACCCACTCAATCTAATCCTTGGATTGATCCCGGAGTCTTAAAGCTTACACATAGAATTGGAAGGGGTCCTTTCGGTGATGTGTGGATAGCAACACTTCATCATTTTACAGATGACTCTGGTGATTACAGTGGGAATTATCGTGAAGTGGTGGTTAAAGTGTTAAATTTTATAAGTGAAGAACAGATTCAACCTTTTATGAAAAAATTTGAGAACACATTTTACAAGTGTCAGGGCACACATGTATGTCAGCTATATGGTATATCTGTAAAAAATGGCAAGGTAACACATTTCATTAGTGTATTGAAATTCACACTGTTGCTCTATTTTTAGTAATGGTTTTATCTAGTTTGCTGGACTTGTTATCCATTCGTTATATTTTTTTGAAGTGTTTGGATATACTTGCTCCTTTTAATTGTGTAGATTTGCATAGTTATGAAGTTTTATGAAGGTTCTGTGGGAGGAAAAATGGCTCATCTCAAAGGAAATCGACTTCCCTTACTAGATATCCTAAGGTACTATGATATAAATGCAAATGCATTTGAAATATTATTTTTGAATTAAAAGAAGACATTCACATTTTAGTCACAAGAACCTGCATGGACATTCACTATTCTAATCCACAAATCTGGAAAATTTGAGACATGAGATTATTTAACTGCAGTTTTTTCTATTAAGGGGTCAGTCTACAACTTTTGGCACATGTTTTTAGCAATTATGTCTGAGACTGATATGACTCATTGATGAAGTTGTACTTACTTTCATATCTTGGAGTTCTCAAGAAATACATCACTTCATCCACTTATCTAATTGACATTTTTTCAAAGTTGCATGGATACGGATACGGATACAAATACAGATACGGTATTGGGTACGGATACGGTGATTTTTTAAGACCCCCAATATGGATACGGCTGGACACGACATTAATAAATAATACATATACATATATTTAACATAGTTTTCTAAGTTATTGTAGGAGATTTTCATTACTTCAAAAGTAATATTGACACATAAATGCTACATAAATATTTATAAATGAATTTAACGCTTTACAATATGTAAACATAGTAGAGTTGCATTGGAAGATAACCCAAAAACGGGTTGATGAAATAGAAAAACATTTTAGTTGTCTTTCTCATTCGGTGGAGGTTTTGTACAAATCCCATAGTATTTGGTATGGTTCATAAATCAAGTTTATTAGGCAGACATGGGTACAATATTTGACGTGTATCTAGGCAGTATTGGATACGTTTCCAAATTGGATACAGGGATACGCACACCCAAGGAGGGACAGAAGAGTTTCCAGCAACTTTGCATTTTTTTAATGATTTTGATATCAATGAAATAAAAAGGAGAATGATATTTTCTCTAAGTATTTTGATGGTGTACTTGCTTAATTGTACGAAACAAGATTTCTATTTCATATAAATTTGCACATGTGCACACACACACATCAGCTCACAAACACATAGAGACAGAATATTTAATCTGAGTACTAATAAACATAAAACAAACTACATAAGTCTGAAAGGTAATATGCATAACTTGGCAGACTTGTGGAGCAAGGCTCCATTCTGCTGCCTGAAGGATTGTGCTTTTGGAGAAGAATCATTGCCCTGTCATCTGTAACTAGAACGAGTGAGCAAAGATTTTGGTTTGTTCTCCAAGGTCCACTTTGTAATCAGGCTCATGGCCATAGAAAGTTGATAAGCTGCTCAGATTTTCAATAGAGAACTCAGGGATTGAAGACTAAACATGATACTAATTGAACTTGAACTTGATCTTTCCTTGTGATATTCATTAAGAATACCAGAATTTCCAATTTTATTGAAAGAAGTTGACTCAGAGCAATAACAGATACAATTGCAATATCTATACTCACAGAAAATTCACTTAATGAAAGAAATGGATAATGGAAGCTCTTAAGAGAATTTATTACATACTCAGGCTTGCAAGTATTTGTTTCCAAACTGGTTCATACCAGAATTACCGAGCTGTACTGTTAATCCACAAACTTTGTCAGATTTTTAGTGTTCTTCAGAATTGCCGCTTTTTGAGTGGGAAGATGCCTGTTATTAAACTACGATCTTCTGTAAGAAAGCTCAGATTGATAATTTGTGCTGGAGCTACATCCAGAATAATTTCTGTCGAAGGGTTTCCATCCTGGACCAGACTTGTGAATTGAGGAGAGATAAGAATAAAAACATATAATAGCAGAGTGCCTTTCACGATGAACTTGGCCTTGACTTGCACCCCATCGATGTACAAACAGCAGAAAAACCAGCATTTTCACTTGGATTAGCGATGGGTTGATTTACATGTTCTGATTCCATTCTTGGAGACGAAGACAAAGATAACTTCAATCTGCCCGCACACATAGGGGCCAAGGTGGCATTGATTTCACAACTTAAAGTGGCCCTAACATTTAAACAAAATGAATAATTAAATCCCTTTTGTACTTAATCTTTTTGGTTGAAAGATTAATTATTCGTCCGTTCTCTTATTAATCGTTTAGTATCTAGCCTTAGGGAATGAAATATGCAAGACACCTCATCTTCACTAATTCTCACCAAGATGGGGACATTACAGTCCTCCCTTCCCAGCATTGGTGGTGTTGTAGAATTTCTTCTTCTTCCCACGTAGCATCCTCAACTGGTAGATTCTTCCATTTAATTAGGTATTCTCGGACCACTTTGTTTCTCAAATTTCTCTATCCAAATAGCAATAACCTTGGGTACTAAAACCAACTGCCTTTCTTCATCCAAGGGTGGTAGTGTATGCTGTCCCATCGCTTTCTTCAAACAAGAAACATGGAAAATGTTATGAATTTTACTTCCCTTTGGAAGATCCAATTTATATACAACCTCACCATCTTTCTTAAGGTTTTTATAGGGCCCATAAAAACTAGGCTTCAACTTTTTTGCGCCACTACTCTTTAATGAAGACTGCCTATAAGGTTATAGATGCAAGAAAGCCAAGTCCCCAACCCAAAATGTTCACTCAACTCTATGCATGTCTGCATACATTTTCTGTTGGTTCTCTGCCTGTTGGGTGTTATCTTTTGGTTCCTAAAGAATATCTTGATAATGTTGATTTGTCTCATTTGCTCAAGGAACTTTGCTTTTATCAATTGCCAAATCTATAAATGACAATGTTTCATATCTGTAGAAGACCTTAAATGGGGACATGCCAATCGTCATGTCATAGGTAGATTCTAGCAATACACACCTAAAAGCTAAGTTACTGATTTGGGTGCAGATGTGGATGTAGGTATGAGCATTGGGTGCGCATATGGGTGGAATCTTTTTGGGAGGGTTTGGCTATGCTTATATGTATATCTGTATACAATAATGAATTCATGTGTGTGATGTCTCCATTTGAAATAGGACTTTTTAATAAAATCATTATTAGATAATATAATTTTATTGCTTATCAATAAAATTAAATTTCTACATATATAAATATATACACATACAATATTATTAGTGATAATCATAAAATTTACATATAGTATTTTAAACATATATAATTTATTACTTGTACATTAAACTCTATTCTATGTATATAATATTATATTTATTAATTAATAATCTTAAACTTTACATGTAACATTTTAAACATATATATTATTATACTAATATATTAGAAATATTTGACTTGGAATATAATTATATTAAATATTAAAGTATCGAAGTTTGGTCAGAACTCTAAATTGATAATAATATAAATTTCAAGTTTGAAGGTATGTCTTGAGAAACCTTTGAATTAGTAGCTTGATTCAAACCATATCAGAATTGCTTGAGGGAGAAAGCTTGTTGCCAGATGCAACCAAATTTTGATGGGATAGTGAAGACAAAGATTCAAGAAAGACTAAAGGAAAAACCCTGGAAAGTGGAGAAAATCCATTTGAAAACACTTGTAAAATAGATTTTATGTACCGACCAAGCATCCACAAGGAGATTTTATGCTCCCTGTGGGCTTCCTAATGCCTCCGCTCCTCCATCTGCTTCTGCAAGCATCTGTATCCACATCCAAGGGCTAGGCGGGCACATCCGTAATGTAGCCTAAAAGCAATCATCTGATCCAAGTGTGTTGTTGCCCTGAAACATAGTTTCTGAGATAGCCTTCAACCCATTTGTTCACAATCTCAGTTTTACAATCTGTTTGATGTGGTAACTGGTACTTGATGTCAATTATGTTCCTATCAATCAAAAGAATTTCCGCTAAAACATGCTGAGGAATCTGTTGTCCTAAATTTAACAGTTGTCTTGGGTAGATCGTGCAATCTGAACACCTTTTTGAAGAATAAATCAGCAGTGGCAAAGAAAATTGAGCATTTTGTCGACTTGTCCACCACTACAAAGATACAATATTTTCCTTGAACTCGTGGGAGTCTCATGCTGAAATCCATGGGTATTTGATACATAATACCTAAAATTTTTGATGCTCCCTTCCTTCGCAAGTAATGGGGTCAATCCTTGGGTCATTGGCAATCTTGCATCACCCAAAAATATTTCCTTTCGATTCATTTGGACAATTTTCTTGTTGTTTTAGGTTGCGATTGATCCGGTTGGTTCATTTTCTTATGCAATCCTTATGGCGTGGTCTAGGCATCATGAAGATGCTATGTCTAGCTTCACATCTTGTTCCAATTTTTCTGGATGAAGCTATCTTAAGATTGGTCCGGTCCTATATTGGCTTTCCTACTCTAATGGTCAGGGTGGCGAGTTGCGGCTTGCAATGAAGATTCATGATATGCGATGCTTAATGGTGCATTGTTCTATGTTATAATACGTTAGATAGACCCTCTTATTTGTTTGCACAACATGATGTATCTATTTGGGGTTATTCTTATGGATTTGGGTCCTGACCTATCTGTTTGTAATATATTTCCTTTGCCTTGGAATTTAATGATCGGATAAGTCGACTTATGGCAAGCAATCCTGTATATAAGTAAGGTAGTAGTCCTTGTTTGGGGAGTGCTAGATAGCGAGAGTGCTAGGTGGTAGAAAATAAAATGATAAGATCAGTAGAAACAATTGGGTAGCTTAGGTATGTTGAAGTATCATAAATTTGAGGAATGATCAGCTGCAAAGCTATCTTCGTGGTTGCACTTGTACATTGACAATGGTGATGTAATATATGCATTTTCTGGCCAACTTAATGATAATCTAGTAATATTTCTTCCTCTGGTGTTCATTGCTTATTAGTTTGTTTGGGCATTTTTGATGTGGTTTAATCTAGCTGAAAGGTTAGACATTGCCTTCGGGTATTCTCTCTCCTTGATTGCGTCAAATGGTAGTAGAGAAGAACAAGCACTTAGAATCCAGTTTCTCTAAATTGCATGCTTTGTTGTTGTGGAGTGCAAAAGTTGAGGATCTGATCTACATTAGAGGATAGTGCAAGGTGGCAAGAGAAGGATTGGTTGCTTGGAAGATTAGAGATCATACTTTTGAACATGGTTTTGGGGTGGCAGAAGATCGGATCTGACCTACAATTGTGAAGGGTTGCACAAGAAAAATTGGTTGGTTGACAAAGTTGGTAGTTTCCTAGTTACCAAACAAACCTAGTTGCTTGAGGTAGATTGTTGGTGTTGGTAGATTATCGGATTAAGGCAATCAACACTTGTAATCAGACTGCCAAACCTGAGGAATTGAAGATTGACAAACTTTGCAAACATGTTGCCCAGAAGGATGAATCCTAGAAAACTAGAGAACATGATGGAGGATTTCAGAAATGAGATAAGGACTAAGATCTGGAATGCTTTGGCTGGGGCTAGGAGAAATCCTAAGACTGAAATCAAATTTGAGGATGTTGTTGAAGATCTTGAGATAACTGAAGTTGATATTGATACCAAGGAAGAAAGATTATTGAGAGCTACGACACAAATGGTTATTTACATCCAGAACAATTGATAGATTGGGTTAATGAACTAGAGGAGTATTTTGAGCATGAAGATGTTAGAGATCCACAAAGAGTTAGGTAGCACAAACTAAGTTGAAGGGTTATGTTGCCTTACGATGGAAAGAATTGTAGAAAATTGGGGAAGATAATGGTGAACCTAAGATCACTAGATGAAGAGTTATGGTTTCTAGACTTGGCCAAGTTCATAGCAAAGGATTATGCAATGGAATCGTTTAAAAGATGTAGAACTTGAAACAAAAGGATTTGATGGTTAAAGAGTATTCAGAGGAGTTCTACAAGATGACAATCAAATGTGAGAAACTAGAGTCATCTAAGGAAAAAGTGGTTAGGTATGTTAATGGTTTGAGACTTAGCATTAAAGATGAGTTAAGTATGTTGAGGATTAGTACAATTGAAGATGCTTATTAGTATGCCCTGAATGTAGAAGATATGTTGGAAAGAAGACAAGTTATCCTAGGGTTAGGGATAAATCAGTTGGTGATAAGGGCAAAGATAAAGTTGTCATTGAAGAACCTGTTCAGAAGATTCATAGAAAGGGCAGAGGCGGCGTAGAGTTTAAAGGTACTTATTTCAAATATGGGAATGTTGGACATAGGGCTTTCCAATGTTCGGTTGGTTCTAGTAAAGAAAGGCATAACCTAGTAACACATGAGGAACAAGCAAAGAAAGATTAACTAATAAAAAGGAAAGTTGCACCTGAGATGGGAGAATCTTTGATGTTTAGGAGAGTTATGTTGAGTAAGAAGGAACCGAAGCCTATCCAGAGAAGGCAATTGCTTCAAATTGTTTGTAAATACGGGGATTGAGGAGACTCAAACATCCTTGTCCTTATGGGATAACTTGGTTTTAGGATGATAATATGATAGACGTGAAAGAACAATGTTGGGTTGATTTTAACATTGGACCTTCAGGACGAGGTATTGTGTGAAGTAGTTAACATGAGCGCTTGCCATATTTTTTGGGTAGACCTTGGCAATATGATGTTGGTGCTATTCATGGTTGTCAAAGGAATATTGTTTCTATCATCAAAGATAAAAGAAGATTTACTTTACTTTCTTTGGAGGAGGAAGGAATGAAAGCTAAGAACCTAAGTGTAATGAGAACTCACATCTTGGGAGATTAAACTGCCTCGTCTCAGAAGGTGATGGATTGTAACAAGTGGTTAAAAAGGTTGTTGAGGTGGTACAGTTGGTGAGAGATCTGATTAGCGAATATGAATTGGTGAAATTGAAGACCGATGACAACCGGATGATGATGTATAATAGGTTACTGGAGAGATGATATTAGGTGACTAGTAGAATCTTGTTAGTAGATTAGGGAGCACAAACTTGTTGAATGATGTCACAAGTGGAGTCAAACAACAAAAGTTGAAGCAAGTATTAACTAGTAATTGTATAAGTGATAGAGGTTGAAACACTTGTTGTGGTGAGGTTGATCAGAACAGAGGTTGTGGAAGTAGTAGTTGTGAGATACTTCATGAAGGAATGTATTCTTCAAGATTTATGGATTTATAGAGCCAACATAGTCATTTTCTTCTTGATGAAGAGTGTCGATGTTTTGGTAGCTTTAGTAGGATAAACCTGTGAGATCAAAGAGAAATTAATGTGATTATAATGATGTATACATACACACACACACACACACGAATATATATATTTATATATATACAACTATAATTAAATTTTCCATTATATTAATCATATTGATGAATAGACATGTCTCTTCTCTTGGTTCATTCCTCACACAAATACAAGGGCACAGCCATTTGGAAAACACATACCAAATACATGGCAATGCTTAGTACATTTGCAGCAATTTAATAAAACAACATGATATTAGAGCAGGATTGCAAATGTAATAATCAAGAATTTAAATTAACATGTGGAAAGATCCGATCTGCAAACTGGATAGTCAGGTATGAGGATTGATCCAACAGATATGTAAATAAATGTCTTTGAAATAGTTATCATTTTATGAGAATATGTGGTGATTAATGGAGCAGGTGATATGTTTCTGCATTGATGTATATGAGGCATTGAATGTAGACGAAAATACAGTCCCATAAATTCTTGTATCTCAATAATGTCAATACTGATGTGGATAGATCCGATCTGCAAACTGGATAGTCAGGTACGAGGATTGATCCAATAGATATGTAAATAAATGTCTTTGAAATAGTTATCATTTTATGAGAATATGTGGTGATTAGTGGAGCAGGTGAAATGTTTCTGCATTGATGTATATGAGGCATTGAATGTAGATGAAAATACAGTCCCATATATTCTTGTATCTCGATAATGTCAATACTGTTTTCAGTATTTTATTGGATAGCTCATATTGTCTTTTGGCAAATATTGTGATTCACATACTGTTAGTAAAACTTCAAGATCAATCGTACTATGTTCTTCAAGATATTTTGAAACCACATACAAGCCCATTGATGTTCATAACATAGTTTTCATATACTAATGTGAATTGAGGGCCTTGAGTTTGAAAGATGAATAGGGTACACAGACGAGTTGCAGAATTACAATGCAATGTTTGGCAGAATTTATATATGTGCTACCACAAATGTAGTGATAGTCGTGCGATATCAAGTCTCGACACCATGAAGAGTAGTGAGGCCCATTTTCAATGGAGAAGAATAAGGGGACATCGGAAAGGGAGACATTTTCCTTGGTGGTTCAACCCATTAATGTGGTTGCAGAAAATAACCCAGCAATCACAGATGTAAGAATCATTGTTGAAAGTTTCTCTCAACCACACTTGGAGTGTCTTCCTCGGGAATGAGAACCCATTCCTTGTGCTTAATTTTGATTCTTTCATGAGATCGGTTCTTGTAATTAGGGGTGTGTAGGGCACAAATTTCTTGTGCTTAAAATTCAATTTTTTAACAAAGTGCTGGTTTAAACAGGGCTTGATTGCGTAGAATAAAGTTGTCATCAACGAATCCCATGCTCATAGTGTGGAAATTTTGAATTGGCCCTCTAAAGATTAAAAGAACGTATTTATCTGCGCCTCAACTAGTTAGAGGCCCTAGTGGAATATCTTGAATGATTATGCCATTTGCAGTACCTGAGAAGAGTTACATTGGAGTATCCTGAAAGTGAAGGCTATTGCAAGTGTTGTGTTTGAAAAGTTGCCTCTCTTATGACTGCTGGAAATCGAGCATTGTGAGAAATTGAAAAATTTGCCAACAGAGATTTGATGGCTGTCAAAGAATTGCCATGCTTAAGGAACGATGGCAGTGTTGAAGGAGCTCAGGGTTCGATAGTGCAAGGAGATTGCTAGTAGATCTCCAATGGTTGTTGAGGGATTGAATAAGAATATCAAGATTGATATTGCATGTTCAATTGGCCTTATAGAAAGTGTGAGACAATGGGATTGACGAAGAAAGAACGAGAATTTTCAAGGACAACTTAAATTATTAGGTTTCTACTTTCACCGCAATATTGTAGGAGATAATTGGTCAAGGGTAGTAGGAATTTGTCCATCTTTTGTTTTATTTTATGAACTAATAGGGGAAATACGTAGACACCTTACATTAGGAACAAAAGCCACGTCAAAAGGAGACTGTCATTAATATTATGAAAGAACATTTATGATAAAAGAAAAAGGTAAAAGTACCACAGTACAACCGAAATGCATATGGTGACTTGTGATTAATCACCCAATTGGAGTAGATAATACATAAGGAGGTAAGAATTTATCTATTTCATTGTGAAAATGCATATAAGTAAATATTGATTGAAAACTGCTTATGGAGTATATTTCAAATTGAGATGAGGAAATAATAGATTAAAATATATATTTTGAATATATGTATGTATTTCAATATTTATTTAAGTTAGATGTTTATCTATCTATAATTGGAATAATCTTATATAATTATGTGAAACTATTTATTATCCTTGAGCATTATTGTAGTTCCTCTCTCTTATTTTATTTTCAATATACTATAAGAGTTATGTGCTTTCATCATTTCCTTTGAGAATGTTATTGCAGGAAAAAGAGGGAGATTGAGATTTAGAGGGAGAGTGACATTTCATTAGAGGCAACCTTGAAAGAGAGGAAGCAGATAGAGAATATGATTTAGTCAACATTCACTAATTTTGATCATATTGATTCAGAGGGAGTAAACCATGTTGAGATGGATTTTTCAGTGATCAATAAATTGTAGCAGACAAGAGGACTATGGTTCATGAATATACCTCGTGACTATGTGATTTTAATGGGCCAACCCCCTGTGTACATCATGAGGAAGTGACGACTTTTAAATGATGCCACTTATATTTGCAGAAGTTATTGAAAGGTGAAGATCTTACAATAACTTAATTTTCTATTATGATGGATATCTTACGATGTCTATGTAGATCATGATAGATTATACTTTGCTTAGTGGATGTTAATATGGTAAGCATTATGAGAATGCGTGTGCACATACCTTATAAACATTAATGAGTACACGGTGAATGTTATTGATATTTTGGAAGGCCATTACACAAAGTACTTGGTGAATATCATGCGGCTTGATGTTTTGGAAGGCCATTACTCACATAGTACTTGGTGAATATCACGCGTCCTGATGTTATGGGAGGCCATTACTCATAGTATCTGGTGAATATCTTGCATTCTGGAAGGCCATTACTCAGAATATTTGGTGAATATCTTTGATATTCTGAGAGGTCAATACTCTTGATATCAGATGTGATATCAAACCTTATTTTGAATACTTGGTGAATAACATTGATATTTTGGGAGGCCAAAGCTCATAATATCAGATGAGATATCAAACAATTTTTTAGTATTTGGTGAATATCATATGTTGATATTTTGGGAGACCAATACTCTTGATATCAAAATTATGGATATCTTTGGATCAACAATATCCTTAATTTTGCTAACCTGATATTACTTTGAGGTAATATGTGTGTTTATGCTCCCTAGCTAAGAGGGAGTATTGATGTTTTGGTAGCTTTAGTAAGATAAACTAGTGAGCTCAAAGAGAAATTAATATGATGACAATGATGTATATATATACTGTCATTAAATTTTTCGTTATATTAATCATATTGATGAATAGACATGTCCCATGAAGGGACATGTCTGTTCTCTTGGTTTATTCCATACAAATACAAGGACACAACCGTTTGGAAAACACATACCAAATACATGGCAGTGCTTAGTACATTTGTAGCGATCTGATAAAACAACAAAGAGGATATGTGGGTCAAAAATGAGCATGGGATTTATGTTCCAAATCCTATCAGATGTTCATGAGCTCCTCTTATGGAACATCTTCTATTCACTTGGAGTGTCTGATGTAGGAGCATCCTTGGGCCATTGGTAATCTTGCATCAACAAAAAATATTTCTTTTTGGTTAATAGTTTGTTGTTCATTTGAATGATTTTCTTGTTGTTTTACTTTTAAGTTGTACTCGATCCATTTGGCTCATTTTCTTGTGTGATCCTTATGGCATGGTCTAGGCATCATGAATATCCTATGTCTAGCTTCGTATCTTATTCCAATTTTCTTGGATAAAGCTATCTTAAGATTGGTTCGGACGTATACTGGCTTTCTTGTTCTAACAATCAAGATGGCGAGTTGCGGCTTGCGATGAAGGTTCATGACATGCGATGCTTAATGACACATTGTTCTATGTTCATACATTTGATCAGCCCTCTTGTATGTTCATACCACATAATGTTTCTATTTGGGGTGGTTCTTATCGATTTGGGTCTTGGCCTATCTGTTTGTAATACGTTTCCTTTGTCTTGGAAATTAATGATTGGATAAGTTGACTTGTGGTTGACAATCCTATCTACAAGTAGGGTAGTAGTCCTTGTTTGGGGAGTGGTAGGTGGTAACAAATAGAAGGATAAGATTGGTAGAAGCAACTGGGGTAGCTTATGTCTGTTGAAGTATCATAATTTTGAGGAATGATTAGTTGTGAATGTATTTGCCTAGTTGCAGTTGTATATTGGCAATGGTGATGTCATATCTACATTTGCATGCCAACTTGATGATGATCCAAGTGATATTTCCTCCTTTGGTGTTCATTGCTTATTAGTTCGTCTGGGCATTTCCATTGTGGTTTGATTTTGTTACAAGGTTTGGCATCTCCTTTGGGGATTTTCTCTCCTTGACTGCGTCAATATCACTTCCCACTTATGTTCTAGTACGGGTAATGGCTGTTGGGAAGGTATGTTCTAACTTGTTCAGCTGGCAAGTCAAATATTCACATACATATTGCAGCACATTGTCCTCAAGACCCTTCCAAGAAAATCTCTCCCTTGTCTGCCGATATGTTTGGAAGAAACTTGGATGTTCAATTAGAGGGGTGTCATGTAGAGCTCTCATAATGTTATGCTTCAACTTAGATTGAGGTACAGTATATTCTATTTTTGTAATATATCAATATCTATCATCATGCACTTGGCCATCCTCTAAAACACAAGCAAAGAAATTCTTAGTATATTCGGTTAGCAATTGAGGTTTCCAATCAGCTGAAATCTCTGGAATTGAACAAAGAGAGAGTCTCGTGGAAAGTGCATCAAGAACCACATTCCTTTGATAAATTCCACATCATAGTCATAGGTCTACATCTTGCTTACTCATTTTTTGTTGTTCATTGAGATCCTTTTGTTCCAAAAAGTACTTCAAACTATTATGATGAGTCCTGACAATAATTTTTGCAACTACCAAATATTGCCTAAACTTAAACTTGAGAAATATGATGGAGGTCCTCTTAGATTGCATTTCTTTGTCATTAGCGGAATAGAACTTCTCGGCATCTCTGAGCTTCCCACTCTCAAACACAATAGGAAGCCTATCTTGCATTAAAATTGGTCCACCCTTTGTTTAGAAGCATCACACTCAATGATAAATGGCTTTGTAAAATCAGGAAGTACTAACACTGGGCATGTGCGCAAAATATATTTAAGTTTGTCAAATGTGATCTATGCCTTTGGAGACCATTAGAATGCCCCATTCTCAATAGGATCGGTCAAGGGAGAAGCTAACTCGGAGACACCTGGTACAAAACTCCTACAATAGCAACATAAATGCAAGAATCCTCTCAAATCAGATATGTTCTTAGGAGGCAATTAGTCCACAATTGCTTGTATTTTTTCCTAATGTACCTTTACCCCTTGAACTCTTAACACATGTTCCAAGTAAAGAATCTTAGACATTCCGAATTCACATTTTGAAGCTTTTGCAAATAATGACTATCTTTCCATGCTACTTAGTGCAACATCCAAATGCTGCAAATGTTCATTCCATCTATTGTGAATTAGTATGTCATCAAAGAATACTAATATATTTTTTCTCAACTATTCATGAAAACATATGTTTCATGCAAGATTGGGATGTTGTAGGTGCGTTTGTGAGGCCAAAGGGCATGACAAGTAGTTCAAAGTGCCCATAATGACAAAAAAAATGTTGTTTTGTGAATGTCATCTTCCCGCATGCTTATCTGATGATAGCCTAATTGTAAATCAATCTTAGAAAAGAACATCTAACCATGCAACTCATCCGAGAGCTCATCAATCCTGCGGTTGGGGTATCTATTCTTAATAGTCCTCTTGTTAAACACTCTTGATCTATACATACGCACAATGTTTCATCTTTTTTCTTGACCAGCACCATAGAAGAAACAAAGGACTGGAACTTGAGCGTATGTGTCCCATTTTTGGCAACTCTTTGATTATTTTCTCAATTTCCTTTTTGAAATGATGAGGATGCTTGTATGGTGTTATGATATGTAGTGTTCCGACTTGGCAATGTACACCAACCAATAGCACAATATAGAGACACCGAGATTAGTTGAATGCAAGCAAACCGTACGATATCAGGGAGGTAGGTATGTAGGCCGTACGATTTGAGATAGAGGACTGTACGGTGGAGTGGGAGATAATGGGTTGTACAGTGATGTGGGGTGTCTATGGGCTTACTTGTACGGTGAAGGGTGTACAGAGATGAGGCCGTACGACAGTCAAGGGAATGTTGTATGAGAGTCAAAAAGGAGGCCGTACGATAGTCCAAGGAAGGTCGTACGGTAGTCAGAATTGCGGTATGGTGTTTGATTTTGGGATGAGATGTATGGTGAGTATGGTTGAGGGGGTGCGTTGATAGCTGAAGGATGTGGCAAGAGTGGATGGTGTATGGAGGAAAGTGATGGATTGTGTTTGCTATGCTTGAGTATTTTATGCATCCACATAGGAAGACCACTTGTTAACAATTTGCAGATGATTACACATAGAGAAACAACAATAACACTTTGAATTTGCTAGATATAATGATAAATAAAATGTCGCTCCAATTTGCCAGATCTGAGCCAAACCATACAAACAAAATAGGGTGAGGTTAAATCCCATCGAAACCGAAAGAGACAAGTAGGGAAGGTATTTCATTTCCAAAATGGCGAACAACAGAGAACTCCAACAAGAATTCGCAGTACAGAGCAAATAATCTAAATTGCTTAAATAATGACTACATACGAGCCGTGCATAAATACCCGTCGAGGAAAAACTTTCTGAGGGTGTACAAAGATAGTCAACGACAACACAAACTACAAAAACAACAAAAATGGGTCTGAGATATATTAAATTAATTGGCCCATTAACAATAGTTTGATTAATGATTTATTTTATAACGGGAACATTACAGTCCTCCCCTCCCAAATTTTGTTTGCCCTCAAGCAAATGCAATGCTAGTGCTGAAGAATGTGCTCGCCCTCCCACGTCACTTCGTCCAACGCACCGAATATTCCTTCATCGTACGGTTCCGCACGGTCTTCTCTCGTACTTCGATGATCTTTGTTGGTTCCAATATGAGTTTTCCTTCTTCATTGAGCGGCGGAAGGTCGGTGGCCACCGTGACGTTCTGCCCCAGGTCCTTCAGGCATAAAACATGAAAGACGTTATGAATATGGCTCCCCTCTGGAAGTTCCTTCTCGTAAGTGACTTCACCAATGCGAGGAACTACACGATAGGGGCCATAAAATCGTGGCTTCAGTATTTCTTTTCCCTTTTCCTTCAATGAGGACTGTTGATATGGCTAGAGCTTGAGATAGACCAAGTCCCCTACTTCAAAAATGCTCTCCATTCGGTGTCTGTCAGCGTACATTTTCTGTTGATTTTGTGCCCGTTGTAAGTTTTCCTTCAGGCATCTGAGGATTCTTGTCCCTCTTGAAGCCAATCCCTCGCCCTCGATGCGCGACTGTCACCTAGAACTGTGTCAATGAAAGAAAGGGGTTCGTACCCGTATAGAGCTTTGAATGGTGTCATTTCGATGGACATGTGGTATGTGGTATTGTAACAATATTCTCCTAGGTGTATTGTAATGTAGTTCCAGAGGTAACCTTCGAGCCACTTGTTCACAATCTCCATCTATCTGTTTATCTGAGGGTGATAACTAGTGCTTGGTGACAATTTTGTTCCTGCCAGTCGAATAGTTCTATCCAGAAGATACTGATAAATTGTCCATTCTGATCACTGACAATGTTTCGAGGTAACTTGTGCAGATGAAAAACTTATCTGAAAAATAGATCGGCTACCTATGCGGCTTGAAAGTTCGAGGAGATAGCGAAGAAATGTGCGTACTTGGTCAGTCTATCAACCATTACATAAATACAATTTTTTCCATTCACTTTGGGAAGTCCAGCAATGAAATCCATCTAGATACTTTCCCACTTCTGTTCTCGAATTGGTGGTTACAGTAACCCGACTGGTAGAGAATGTTCGGATTTGTTCTGCTGGCAGACCGCACACTCTCTTACATACTGCAATACGTCTCCTTTAAAGACCCTTCCATGAAAACCTCTCCTCGAGACATCTGTAGGTTTTGAGGAAGCTCGGGTGTCCGACCAAGGGTGAGTCGTGGACTTCCTTCAAGATTTTCTATTTCAATTTGGATTCCAGCTCTAAAAATATCCGATTCTTATAGTAAATGATGTCATCCACCACTTTGTACTGATCATCCTAGGTGTTGCCATCCATTAGTTCATAGGCAAATGTGTTTTTGGAATAGCACTATAAGTATATGGTTACTTATCTCATATATGTGTCCTACCTGCCGAATCTTCTTCTATAAGTATATCATTACTTTACTAAGTATTATAAGTATATCATTACTTTACTAAGTATTATAAGTAACATTACTTTATTGAGTATTATAAGTAACAATTTTTTAGCCAAGTAGGATCGTCCAGTTTCCTTAGGCCCTATCAATAAAATTCGATTCGAAAAGGACGGTGCTGGGTAGAGTGGGTAAAATCTAATGTGGTCATATAAGAATGAGCGCGTCCTTGCGGTTAAGATAATGACTTTGAGCATGGCACACTTCCCTAGTGTGACGGGTGGTGTATACAATGCCCGAGAACGAATTCACCGTTGTATGGCTGACCGGCGATAATTAATAGTTGAAAAAAAGAATGTGTCGGAGTGAAGAGAGGTTTACTCCAATTCAGCTAAATTGGGCAAATTTTTCACTTTTTTTATGGTGGACCTTACTTATAATTATGGAACCAAGTGCTTGAAGAAAAAAAAAAGAGCTCTCCTCAAATAGGATTTGAACCTACGACCAATCGGTTAACAGCCGACATATTCTACCAACAAATGTGCTTTCCAGTCAGCTGAAATCTGGGTCAGTAACTAGATAGCGGGTTTCTTGGACAAAGCATCTGCAACTACATTGTTCTTTCCTTTCACATATTCAATGTCAAAATCAAAAGCTTGCACCTTGCTTACCCATTTTTGTTGCCACTCGTTAAAGTCCCGTTGCTCTAGAAAAAATCTCAGACTATTGTGATCCGTATGAACAACAAACTTGGCACCCTCCAGATACTGCCTAAACTTGGTTAGTGCATGTACAATGGCCAACATCTCTTTGTCATAAATGGAATATAAGCGTTCTATTTGCATAAGCTTCTTGCTCTCATAGGCTATGGGGTGTCTGTCTTGCATCAGTACTGCGCCAATGCCTTCTTCGGATGCATTGCACTCCAGAATGAAAGGTCGAGCGAAATCAAGCAATGCAAGTACGGGACAAGTACTCATTGCTTCTTTTAGCTTATTAAAAGTGAGTTGTGCTTTTTTATTCCACTGGAAGGAACCCTTTCTTGTTAGATTTGTTAATGGAGCGCTGAGTTGAGAGAATCTTTTTACAAACCTTAAGTAATAATTGCACAATCCAAAAAATCCTCGCAACTCTGTGAGTGATTTCAAGGGAGACCAATCAAGGATAGCCTGAATCTTTGCCTAATGGACTTGAACTCCATATTTACTGACAACATGCCCCAAGTACAATATTTTCGTCGTACCAAATTCACACTTGGATCGCTTGGCGAACAAGGATTGATCCTTCATGATCTATAGGACTTCGTCCAAATGCTTCAGGTGCTCTTCCCATGTCCTGCTATAAATAAGAATATCATCAAAAAAATACTAGTGAGTACTTATGCAATTGTTTGTTGAAGATGCGATTCATGTACGATTGGAATGTAGCAGGTGCATTTGTCAATCCGAACGGCATGACCATGAACTCATAATGCCCGTGGTGACAATGAAAGGCCATTTTTCCACGTCTTCCTTCCTCATGCGGATCTTATGGTAGCTGGAATGGAGATTTATTGTTTTTTTGTTCAACCCACGGTAGTCCACACACATGCACATCGCCCCATCCTTTTTAACCAATGCCACTAATGACGCAAAGGGGCTAGAACTGGGACGAATCCATCCTTTCTCCAGTAGTTCCTAAATAGTCTTTTCGATCTCATCTTTGAATTTCTTGGGATGGCGGTAGGGTGTGGTTATGATCGGCTTGGCTCCAGCTTCCAACTCGGTAGTATGTTTAAACCCTCGGTGAGGCTGTATACCAGGAGGAATGTCAACAAAAACTTTATCGTGTTCACTCAAAATATTTTGGAGATCATCATCTTGGGGAGGTATCTGTTGCCCTTTTATAGGTTCCGCTGAGACAACAATGTATAGCCCACGCAACATCATCATGCCAAAAAATTGCCCCCATCCGATGTGCAGAAACTTCCTTTGGACCTTCATTTGCCATTCTGCGGAGAACAACCTTCTTTCCATCCACAACAAAAGTGAAGTCCATCTGTTTGAAGCTCTGAGTGTATTCATCAAGTGTCTCCATCCACTGTATGCCTAGAATAACTTCCATATCGTCAAGGTCCACTATGAAGAAATCCTCGGTCATTGTGTGATTCGCCATTGTGATACTTAGCTGAAGAACAAGGTGTGTGCAGGGCAGTAGAGTCCCTTCGGCAACCTTGACCTGAAATCCTGCGTGCGTCTTCATAGATAGACCTCTTCGTTTCACTAGAGAGGAGTTTATGAAGTTTAGAGTAGCTTCGCTATTAGGCATCACCACAACCCTTTGTCCTTGAAGGGTTCCCCGTACACAAAACACTGTGCACCTCGGGCTACCGGCTAGGGCAATAGTTCTTCCGCTCCGTACTAGTGCTGAAATTCTTTTCGTACGGTTCAAACCAACCATTTTGGTGCCCTCGTGGGGTTGGCTGTCTTCTGTGGGTATATCTTCCTGTTTGTCCTCATCATCGGACACGACCTCAATGTAGTGGATCTTTCCTTTCCCGAGGCATCTGTGTCCAAGTTCCCATGGTCCTTTGTAGTTGAAACACAGTTTCTTCCTTCAGAACTCTTGTTTGGTAGCTTTGTCCAACGATGGCTTCCTCAGCGAAGGTTTATTATCTTTGCCCCTCGGAAACATTGGCGGTTTGGAATGTAACCCCGAGAGGATGATGCCGACGATGATGCCATACTCTGTGCTTTTTTAATGGCCTTCGACAGGGTGGCAGGATTAAACCCCTTTACCCAACTATTTAGTGGTTCTGTCAGCCCGTCCATGAAGAGCACTATCCCTCTTCTTTCAAAAATGTCTGCGACCAAAACAAAGAGTTTCTAAAATTCCGCAATGTATTGGTCAACTGATCTAGTTTGCCTTAGCTATGCCAAATCTTTGAAATTGAGTTTCGGATTTTTACCATCAAATTGATCTATCAATCTCTCAATGAACTTGCATAGGTATTTATTTGATCATGCCCTAGTGTGATGGTGTCGTGATGCCACCATTCATGCGCAACTCCCTCCAAGTGTAATGTCGCAAATTTAATTGCTTCTTCCGACATAGGATTCAACTGGAAGTAAGTATTGACCTTCATTACCCATGGTTTTGCAGATATGGATCTGGATCTGTCAAATGGAGACAAATTTACTTTACTCAACTTCCTCCTGAGATCATCGTTAAAATATCCTCGGTTTTCGCCTTCGGAATATCTTATTCTCAAATCTGTGTAGTCTCTATAAGATATATCTTCCTCAAAATTTGCATTCTTCCAATCCTCTCTCAATTGTTCTTGAACCTCCTCAAAAGTTGGTTGCTTCCATCCCTAGGGTGCCTCCGTTTGTGGGGGAAAAGACGACATGGACAGTATCATTGAGCTGCGCCTAATTCCTTGTAAGTTCTCTTAGTAGTGCCACGAGTTCGATTGTTGTGGGTTTTGGTTCTGCTGCCATTCTATCAACCAAATGGGTTCTCCTCCTCTTCCGACTATAAACTCTCATTCATTGTTCACAGGTTGGCAGGATCAAAGCTTTGATACCACTATAGTGTTCCGACCTGGCAATGTACAACAACCAATAGCACGCTGTACGATCTAAGATAGAGGACCGTACAGTGGAGTGGGAGATAATGGGTCGTACGGTGATGTGGGGTGTCTGTGGGCTTACTTGTACGATGAAGGGTGTACGGAGATGAGGCCGTACGATAGTCAAGGGAAGGCTGTAGGCTGTACGACAGTCAAGGGAACGCTGGACGAGAGTCAAAAGGGAGGGTGTACAATAGTCCAAGGGAGGCTGTATGGTAGTTAGAATTGTAGTATGGTGGTTGGTTTTGGGATGAGATGTATGGTGAGTACGGCTGAGGGGGTGACTTGATAGGTGAAGGATGTGGCAAGAGTGGATGGTGTATGGAGGAAAGTGACGGACTGTGTTCGCTACGCCTAAGTATTTTATGCATCCACATAGGAAGACCACTTGTTAACAATTTGCAGATGATTACACATAGAGAAACAATAATAACACTTCAAATTTGCCAAATATAATGATAGATAAAATGCCGCTCCAATTTGCCAGCTCTGAGCCAAACCATACAAATGGAATAGGGTGAGGTTGAATCCCACCGAAACCGAAAGAGCCAAGTAGGGAAGGTCTTTCACTTCCGAAATGGCGAAGAATGGAGAACTCCAATAGGAATTTGCAGTATAGAGAAAATAATCCAAATTGCCTACCTAATAACTACCTACGAGCTATGCTTAAATACCCGTAGGGGAAAAACTTTCTGAGGGTGTACAAAGATAGCTGATGGCAACACAAACTACAGAAACAAAACAAAAATGGGTCCGAGATATATTAAATCAATCAGCCCATTAACAATAGTTTGATTAATGATTTATTTTATAACCGGAACATTACATGACAACTGGTTTTGAACCTTGTTCTAACTCCATCATGTGTTAAAACCCTCTATCAAGTGGACACCCAAGAGGAATAGCCCCAAACACTGCACCGTGTTTATTTAACACAGTTTGGATATCAGCATGGTATGAAGATTCATTATCTATGGTAGACTTATTGGAAACAAAGCAATGGGCTGCCCATTCCACATCGTTATGTCTAAACTCTAAAGAAAGCTTCCATTCTTCTAGTTGAAACTATTTGTGGAGAACTGTTTGCCATAACTTTTAGTCTTGTTTTCTCACCCTCAACCATAAAATCCAATTGCATCTATTTGAAGCCCTGAACATATCTATCTAAGGACTCAATCCATTGAAGTCTCGAAATTGCATCAACATTGCTTAGACAAAGAACATAGAAATCACCTGTCAATGTGTAGTCCCCAATTTGAATTTTCAATTGTGGTATAACATGGTTACAACTCAGGGGAAAACCATCTGCAACAATGACATTAAATCCAGGAAACTCTTCTGCTTGAAGTCCGCCTCTACTGCCTAGAGCCTCATCAATGAAATTATGTGTAGTACTGTTGTACACTAAACATACCATTCACTGCCTCTTTAGAACTCCTTTCAGCTGGAAAGGTCTATTTCGAGGAATTCCAGATAGAGTGGTAATGTGTGGGATCTCTCTAACAGTAGCATCCTCCAGTTTTATCTGTTGAGACTGATTTTCCTGAGTGTCATCTTCCTCAAAGTTGTCCTCTGGCTCATCCTGATCCTCCTCTTCTGAATGTACTTCAACCAAGTGCAGCTTTCCTTTTTCAAGGCAGCAGTGTCTGGGTTCCCAACGTTATCCAACAGGAGAAACACAATTTCTTTCTTCTAAATTCGTTTCATGTTTCTTGATCAGCTTTTGAAGGTGCATTTTTTGGCTGATTGAAACTTGTGTTTCTTTTCTGATATGGCCCCTTTTTATTAGATTTCCAAGGGCTGAAATATTTCTTCTGAGGTTGATAGGGTGTTGTAGTTTCTAAATCCATTACTAGTCCAATAGCATCATCTAAAGAACTGGGCCTATGAAATTTAATCAATCCTTTGAATTTGTTAACATTGTGACTCTTTTTTGAGGCATATCAGGAGCCATCACTGATTTGTTTGGAATTCATCAATGTATGATTCTAGTTATTCCGCTTGTTTCAACTTTAGCTAATTCTCTATAATTGACCTCTATATCCTTCCGGTCAAAAACGTGTAATCGACCTATAAACAAATTCTTTATAAGATTGAACCATAATATGATCCTGGGAAATGAAACCATGGTGCCACCAATCATATGCTATCAGCTTCCGAATGCATGGTAGCAAACTGTATTGCCTTTTCCTCTTCCATGGGCTTGGGAGCCAAGTATCCAACTTATGAACCCATGATCTTGTTGATAATTCTCCGGTTCCATCAAAAGTTAGAATATTTTATTTCGTTCATGGCATCTTTGTAGTCTATTGGTTGGAAGCCCTGTCTAACTGGCCCTCTAGACCTCTTGTCTTGCTCTTCTAGATGATTCCTGCCACTGGATCATGAACTGATTTAAATTCATCAGCTGTCTTACATTAGCTGGAAGCTGCATATATTCATCTTGAGCCACCATAATATCATCACTGTGTGTGTTTCTTCTACCTCAACCTCAGGAATTGGTTCTCTTTCAACTGCACAAGGTTAAAAAGTGGGACTCAGTGGTCGATCAGGCCTCGTATCTGTTTGTTCTGAGAATGTCAGAGGCTGCTCTGTCTTGGTTCTCATGTCCGACCTCATTTCTGCTGTGTTGACTATTGGACCTCCCTTACCTCGAACGTCCAACTCTCATTTGTCCTATGGCTGTGATCACATAATCCTAGAATTGTTGCATTATTTGTTGTTGTTGAGCAAAAGCTATCAGAAAATCATTTAGTTGATTATTCAGTTCCCTTTGTGGGCTGCCATCTCTTATTTCACCCATTTCGGTTCATCTAGGTTAATCTCAGCATCCTCTTGTTTCCCTGACCTGATTCTCGTGTTATATGTGTGGTTCCATCCCTTTAGGATACATAGAACCACTTATACGACCATGCATTTGATCAGGAACCAAAAAGCAACACAAATTCTGACATGCAATGGACAATTCTTGACATGCCGTAAAAAGAAATCCTGCAAGTTAAGTACTGACAAGCTGATAGGGGTTGTAGTTCTAATACTACTGAAATGACCTTTTGCTTGGGCTATTCCCAAGGAATACCAGAATTTCCAATTTTATTGAAAGAAGTTGAGTTAGAGCAATAACAGATGGGATAACAATATCTATACTCACAGAAAATTCACAAAATGAATGAAATAGATAACGGAATCCTTTGAGAGAATCTATTACATTCTCAGACTTGTAAGTATTTGTTTCCAAACTGTTACATACCAGAATTACTGAGCCGTACTGTTAATCCACAAACTTTCTCAGATTTTAACTGGTCTTCAGAATCACCACTTTTGGAGTTGGAAGCTTCGTGTAATTAAACTATGATCTGCTGTAACAAAGCTCAGATTGTTAATTTGTGCTGGAGCTACGTCCAGAATGACTTCTGTCACAGAGTGTCCGTCTTGGAGCAGACTTGCAGTTCGTAGAGAGATAAAAACATATAATAGCAGAATGCCTTCCACAATAAACTTATCCTTGCCTTATACCCCATCGATGCATAAACATCAGAGAAGCAAGGCATTTTTGCTTAAAATAACAATGGGTTGATTTACATGATTGTATTCCTTTCTTGGAGACGAAGGCAAAGTTATCTTCAATCTGACCCACACAAAGGCGCTAAGGTGGCAGTGATGTCATAACTTAAGTGGCCGCAACATTTAAACAAAATAAATCATTAAATCCCTTTTGTACTTAAGCTAATTATTCATCCATTGCCTTAGTAATCGATTAATATATAGCCTTAAGGAATGAAATATGCTAGACACTTTATCTTCACTAATCCTCAACAAGAAGGGGACATTAAAGAACTACATCTTGAACAAGGATGAAGCCCGGCTGGTCTTTAAATCATCTTTTCTAAAAACTTTTCTGAGAAAAATCATATTCATAATTTTTTCTAAACACATTTGTTGTACAACAATGATCTATCCCGGGGAAGGAAACATTGATGTGTAATATGGATCTTGAAAATGACTATTGTATGACTTTTATATCTCCTAAATGTAAGCAGGATAAGGTTTGCTCAGTCATAACTTTGTCCCTCCTTTGTTTACAGGTATGGTGTGGATGTGGCACAGGGTGTGATGGAGCTTCATTCTCAAGGGATCCTAGTTCTTAATCTTAAGCCTTTCAATTTCCTATGTGATGAACAAGATCAAGCAGTTGCAGGAGATTTTGGAATTCCAATGCTACTTCAGGGAATCCCATTGTCAAATTCTGATTTGACACTAAGATTAGGCACACCAAATTATATGGCACCTGAACAATGGGGAGCAGATGTAAGAGGTCCAGTTACGTATGAAACAGATAGCTGGGGATTTGGCTGTAGCATTATAGAGATGTTCACAGGTATCATGCCTTGGTATGCAAAATCAGCAGAGGAAATTTATACTGCAGTAGTTATAAGACGTGAAAAGCCAAAAATTCCCAGTGGATTGCCTTGTGCCATTGAATGTGTTGTCAAAGGTTGCTTTGAATACGATTTTCGAAGTCGGCCATCATTTGCAGATATTCTTTTTGCTTTGAAAAAGTAAGTGATTCTTGTAAGCTTTGCACGAATTTATCAATTTTCCCTGTATTTGCATTTTTATTCATCAATTTGATAAATGTTTTCTTTCCTCATATGAGTGAGGAATCACAGGCGTTTGAAACCATCCGAGTGACTCCTTTTTCCTAAATGTGGTTGAAAAGGTTATTATATAATATTTATAATTTCATTATATTATACATCATAGTTGCATGGAGACGGGGGTACTAGGGTACTTTAGGTACAGGCACGGGTACGGGTATGGCAATTTTCCAAAACAGGGGACGGGAGTATGGGTACGTCAATTTTTTTATTATAATTTTAATATTTTATACGAAACCTAAAAATATGAGTCATGACATTTAGAGTTTTTAAGAACAGTGTTATGTTTGCAGATGTGTAAGTTTTCACTGTTTCAGTTTCAAATTTACAATATGTTTGAAAGAATAAATATGCTATATGAAAATTTTAAAAATTAAAATATTATATGTTTTGAATCTCAATGCATAATAGCGAAGGAAGAGTTTAAATATGAACAAAAAGATCATAAATCATTTAACAACATATTGCAAATGATAAATATATAACTTCTAACCTGAATAGTGATGAAGTTTAGCAGTTTACTCTTCAGTGCTAATCAACTGTCAATATTGTATCATAGTTTAAAACTGATTACATATTAAATTATGCTTCACAAGCAGCAAGCCGTTAAACAAACAAAAATAGAGCATGGAGAAAATTTTACTGTTTTGCCTACAAAATAATTAACAAGTGGTGACATGGCATTCTCCCATGCAGGGTACGTACCCAAGCAAGTACCCGGTACAGGGTACGTGTCCCAGGGGTCTGGGTATGTGTACCCGTGCAACCATTTAATATTTTTCACCACATTGGACTGACTTTGGGGAGAAAACTACTTATGGACAGTAGACTTGAATTTATGTTTACATTAAAAAAGTGAACATTTGTTAAGGAATGTCAGATTAGTACGAGATTGTACATGGTTCTACGTTAGGAATGTTCTACCTAAACTCAGGAAACAACAAAATTAGCCACAATTTTCAATTGTCTGAAGTAAAATGATTTTTAGAGAAGACCTTGGTATTAGATAGAGATATGTTTTCACTGGTGTCTTTTATCTGTCTTGTCCATGTGTTATGTATCTGCACCTTTAGAAATCAACAGTTAGAGCATTGGTTATATACAAAGCTACAAGTCGTCAGTCTAAAAGGCATGGAACTTGTTTATTTTGTCCTTTTCTACTGAGCATTAGTTAGTCTAAACGAAAATCAACCTTTGATTTTGCTCCTTGCTTGCTTTGGTTAGTAGAAAATAAGAACACCTTAATCATATCTGGATTATCATTTTTTGCACTTAGAATACTAAGATAATATTTGACAACTTTAAGAATGCATCTGTTCTTCTAGTTTTTGTATTTTTTTCACATGGATTCCTGACATGCATTTAACTGACAAGTTTTGTATCTGATGCATCTTTTCGTGGATTTTAAATTTCTATAAATTGGAACAGCCCAAATGCAACTTTTGGAAACAGTGGATGGATATGTGCTAGAGACAAGTTAGAGGGAAAAGGAACCAATTTGCAGAAGTGCAACTGGTTTTTTTTGAAGGAAAAGCTTCAAGTTGGGGATTATGTGCGGTCAAGAAAGGTTGCCAGTTTGATCAAATCTGGGGACATGAGCACTGTGGAAGGGAGAATAGTTGGAATGGATGGTGATATGCATATCCTTGTGGGCGTAAATGGCTTCAACGACCCCTTGAGGATACATGCCTGTAATTTAGAGAGAGTTTCTTTAGGTTTTTCTGCTGGAGATTGGGTTCAACTACATGAGTCAAGCTTGCAGGGTTTAAGTTCTGGGAATAAACAATCTCCAGTGGGTATTTTACACTCAATAAGCCGTGATGGGAAAGTTGAAGTGGCTTTTCTAGGTCTTGAGACACTTTGGAGAGGAAATTGTTCTGAACTCCAGATGGCTGATTCGTTTTCTGTTGGGCAGTTTGTGAGAATTAAAGTTGCTATTTCATCTCCTAGATTTCAGTGGCCTCGGAAGGAGAATGCATGGGACACAGGCAGGATTTCATGGATTTTTCCAAATGGGTGTCTTCTTGTGAAGTTTCCTGGGCGTCTGTTTGGAAATGTACCTTGCTTGGCAGATCCAGCTGAAGTAGAACTTGTAGAATTCCATACTTGTGTTAGTACGATGGAAAAGTTTCAGCATCTGAAAGCTGTGCATTGGGCTGTGCAACCTATGATCTTTACTTTGGGTTTCTTGGCTGTGCTTAAACTCGGGATGCTTGTGGGAAGTATTGGTTCCAAAGTAGTGGGAAGAAAGAAAAAACAGGGAGGTCAAAAGTCTCTGGATGCCCAAACTGCAGGACAGGATCCTAATAATCCTGGTAATACTCGCTGGCATCCACCTTCAGTGGCTAAAATTTTTTTCAAAGAAGGGGTGACTACAGCGCGGTAGCTAAGGATTGCTTTCTCTATTTACACTTTTGTTTTTGAACATTGTAAACTTCTATTGTGGAGATATTTACATTGTACATAATCATCTGTAAAGCCATTTAAAAATATGTATCCTATTAAAACTTAATGTGCAATCTAACCATTGTTTCTGCTGTATATTTATATTAATATATTCTTGTCTGAAGATAAGGGACATATGACAAATGTTTTTTAGAGGCTATGACACTTGACACTCTGAAGCAAGTGGATATCTTGTTTCTTTACCTGTATGAATCGAGTGTTGCTCATTTTATCATTCAATCAACACCATCCTCGTCAGGTTATGTGTGATCAACAGTTCCTTATTCAATCAATTCCCTTTTCCTGGAACAACTTCATAGATTCTTCTTCTTGTTTACAAAGTCTACCTAATGTACAAATAACATATTTTCATTCAATGGGTATCGAATTTTGAGTTGTTAATTGTTCAATTCTGAGGCACATTAGCTATATTGCTTTGAAATCTTAGCTCTGTTGAAGTGGCCCACCTAACTTTATGCTTGGAGAGATTTATTGGTGAGGTTTTTTGTGGAGTAATTAGGAGGAAGATAAGGATAGTCGACACAACAGGCCTTTAAACTTTGAACTATGTGAGTACACGCCAAAAGTAGAATTACATTTTAGCCAATCATAGAGGTGATCTTTTCTTTCCCAAGAAAACTTCTTCAATGAGAATTCTCTGTAAGTTGAACAAAACAAGTCCATGCATGTGCCCAGATAAAGTTTCTAGGTATATTAGCAACATAATTTGAGAAAAGTTATATCAGTGCTTAGAGTGCAAATTGGCAGGTCTTGTTTTGGTTCAGGCAGGCCGTTGATTTCACATGATATACTGAATAGGATCAGTAATTTGATGGAAACTTTGGGTTTTGATATATATTATTTGTTCATGAATTCAATGATTCCCTTTAAAAGTGGATCTCTGCTAATTTAGCTGCAGGTTTAGCTCAAATGCAAGAATTGTTTCTCTTAGTTGTACCAAATGGAACTATAGCTCTTTCTGACTTCAATGTGGGTTTTGTTTTTTAATGCAGCCTATATGTATTTTTATTTACTATTTTTTATTGGAAGAAGAAGGATATTTGGAACTTGTACCGGTTCTTTCATAAAGGAGCAAAATCAGTGTTAGCAAGGTTGTAGTTTTTCAAAATCCAATTGGGATTGATAATTTTGTGTAAAGGTGAAGTTAATCAGGAGTCTTTTTTCGTTGGAGTTGATTTCATTTTATCAACCAACAACACTTTGCTTTTCTTCATAAGGAGATGACCACATTTAATCAAGAATGATTCAAGAACGAGAAATTGTAAGCGATTTCTCTATTTTAAGTGCCATTGAATGCTGGGATATGTCGAAGAGAATGTAGAGCAGCCCAATATGTGTCCATTTGGCCCTTCATATAATCTTGTGTTTTTTCTCTTTACCATTTACCCTCCTCCATCTTTATAAAATTTCAAACTATTCAAGCTCGAGCAAGGGTGCCTCTTATCCCCTACTCTTTTTTGGTCTTTATATTGACAATCGTGAGGAATAATTAAATCCGCAAGGTGGAGATGGGTTCTTTTGGGGGAGTTTGTGATAAGGCTGCTTCTGTATACTGGCAATCTTATTTGATTGCAAATTCAGCTCATGGGTTGCAGAGCACTTATGTGCCCTTGAGTATTTTTGCAGTATAATGGGGATGCAAGTAAATATTGACAAAACAAAAAATCAGGAGTTTTTCCAACAATCGGCAGAACTTCCACTTTGAAGAGGTTAGAGTACAAATATCTTGGGTTTGACTTTAACAAGCAGCTAATCGAGGAGGATTGCAGACAAACAAGAACTTTGGGTAGATAGAAAGCATTGTATGCTCTTCAAGATAGATGTGAAGAGGCTGAACTTTGGGATTGGAAAACTATCCAGGTTCTTTTTCATCTTCTACTGCTCCCAATCATGCTTTATCGATGTAAATTGTGGGATAGCAGCACTTCTATTTTAAAATGGAATAATCTGAGAAAATTCGGAAGTGCTTGATCACAGGCAAATCTAAGATTAGAAGTTTGGTTAATTATGATATTTTTCTGAATGAAGTTAGGGGCAGTCAGTATTGAAACAATCACTATGATGCATCTCATAGGGTATTTAGACAGAATTGAAGAAATGGAAAGAAGTAAATGGGCAAAGGTTGTTTCTAGTGATAGTTTGAGCAAAAGAAAGAAGGCTTGGCTAAGACAAAACATTAGATGGATGAGTAATGGAACATATATTTAAATGCATGCCCCATAGGCAACAAAGAGATGATCATTTGATGATAGTGACCTCCCGATTCTTCCTCTAACAATTCTTCACGGGCTGACAATCCTCTAGATGAGGCTCCTACTGCTGATCCCTCCTCTGCCCTTGTGGATTTTACTCGACCTTTTGTTGCGGATATGACAGTCTCTGGCCGCATGGATCCTTCTCTTCCCCTATGAATCCTAGTCCACCTTTTGTTGCGAATGCGACTCTTTCTAGCTGTGTGGACCCTCCATTTGTTGCTCCTCTGCTTCATTCTCTGATTGTGGATGTGCAACCTTCCCAACACTGCCCTTGGTGCTGACAACCTCACAATGCTGGTTCTTCCAATTGCTTCTAGGGGGATCCTAGGGATAGTATAGTCCGGATAATGCTGACATAGGGACAATCATGTTCTTAAGACTCTCTCTCCTCCCCACATTGTGGGTAAGTTGTCTACTCACCTTTGATGTGTTCTTTATTAGTCTGTTTAATGTTTTAATAATTAGTTCTTGACCTTGTAAATTTCACACCTATGGGCTATAGTTTTGTAAGGGGCAACACCCTTGTTTTGTTGCTTTTAAATAATAATAAATATAGAGAAAAGCTTTGTTTTGGATAAATTTAGTGAAGTATACTTCGGGTCAAGTGCTTGGGAGGTAAAAATACACTATATTGAGGAGTTCAATCCCACATGACCTTTTTCAAAAAACATGTGCAAGTACTTGAATCTCACAAAATGCTAAAATATTTATTTCTCAATAAATAACTCTCTTCAAGTTTGATGTGAAATTGAATAGTGGAAATGGCATAAAGAAAGGGCATGTAATTTTAGCACTATTGAGACAATCAAATATGAAGGACACTTCATTTTGGTGTGTGATGCTTATAGAAATGTCAAGAGCAATTTATGTTAATGTCTTGACAATTGGTTCATGGTATAGTCTTTTAGTGAGAAGGTTGTGCTCATAATCACCTTGTATAGGAAAATAATTGAGCTACTTGTGATAGATTGCGAGGTTAATTGTCCCACATGCTTTTAATGTTCACCCTTGTGTACATTAAAAGTTTTTCTTCATTCACTGGCGAATTTATTTATTTTTATTTATCAAATTTGAAATTATTCATTTAGCAGCAAAATATTTTAAATAAAATATGTAAGACAAAATGTTGATTAATGTTAGAAGTGTAATAATAAGATTATTTTATTTTATTTTTTTTCGTGTGGGGTCAAATGATATAGTGATTGGATGGTAGACACATAGCAATATGGATACATAGGGGGCAAAAATCACAAACTTGAAAGTATAAGATTGTATAGCTACAACAAGTAAATAAAATAGAGAATTTAGCCTGTGTATTGTCTAAAGTTTAGCCCATGCATTGTCCAAATGAAACGTTTGTGTAAAATAACAAAATGTTGTGTAACATGTAAGCTTTGCTATTAAATGATATCTTGGTAAGTAATGTATGAAAATGATAAACTCGGTCTTAAGTTTGCAATAAAACAATTGAATGATATGCAACTTTTAATCAAGAAGACTATAGTATCATATCAAACTCTAGAAATTTTGGAAACTTAGTAAGGCCCGTTAACAACTATACTAAACAATCAAAATACAAATCTAATCAATTGGTAAAAGAGAAACCATTTCTCATAACAAGTAGAGTCAAGTGAGCAAGAATTATGCATATTAAACCACTCAAAAGTTTATATACCTTAAAATTTAGTCAAAGAAGTGATTCATATAAGGTAGAAGTAGAAGATGCATAAAAACAACATTTAAGGTTTAAATACATTAATATCAAAATAAGCATACACAATCACAATGCATAGGAATTTGACATAAAGAAAATTGGACATCTTGGTGCAATTCTAGGTTGCATATAACATTAGACTAATGTGTTTATGCAACCAAGGATTTTTGTACTATAACTTGAGAAAATAATAAAATGTTGTGAAAAAAAAAGTATGATCTACACATAACATCAGCTCTTCACTTTTACTTGTGAGACATATTAAAACATGAAACTATAAAATTATCCTCAAGCAAAGCAACAATGTGATAGAGAACCTAAATTAGTATCAAATTCAAACCATTTAGCCAAGAGTATGAATCATGTCTTTCCATTGAATTAATTTGCAAGGTTACCATCTAGAAAAAGATAGACCACCAAAATGTTGTTGGACAAAATAAATACATATAGTGTTGTAATTGTATACCATTTACGATTTCACTCTATTCGACAACTACTTCAATGTGTTTTTCCCTAGAGTATTTTAAGCTCATTTTTCCTCTATTACTATGTGATCTAATTGTTAAATTCACAACTCAATCATCATCCAATGTTAATTTTGAGACTGGGTCCTATAACTTGGACCCTACACTCTTATTTGCATTGTTTACTCCCCTTTTGAGCACCCAAGTCTCTTCCAAATGGGATTAACCTCAAATATCATGTGCCTATCTTTGTCATTTTTTGTCTAGTCCAAATATTTGCATTTGATTGTTAGTTATCAACCTTATTTGAAAATACATTGTCATCCGTATATGATGAATGTTTTATATCATTCATGAAGCCTAAAAGAGGACTAATTAGTTTCAAATGATCAAGCCAACAATATCATTTTGAGTCATCAACGTATAGAGCAACATACTACAAGCATTCCTCAATCGAGTATGAATTTATGTTTGTGTTTGTCATGCTATTTCATTAAAACTTATGGAACTTCTAAAAAGAGCATTAGATCACCACCTTAATGCAAAACTTGATAGGAGAGTTTCATATTTAAGGTATTCCCATTTTATTTTAGTATTCCTCAATGCTTTGCCTGTTTCCTATCTAGGACATGCCTTATGTTTCATTCATCATAGTTGTTGTGGAGATCGGAGCACAAACACTGGTTGGACTAAGGAAAGACCTTATACAACACAACTCTTTTTGCCCTTTTTTGTGTGTAGGTTCAAATCTAACAATGAAAGTGGTATAGGAGCACGTAGTAGATTGTTATGAGATTTTTATTATTAAAAGCAGAAAAATAAGGGTGTTGTCTCTTATAAACTACAACCTATGGGTGTAAAATTTATAGACTAAGAAAAATGACCAAAAATAAGGTAAAAAACATACCACTAACAAAATAACAAGACTACTTAAAACCCACATAAAAAATGGGTAGACAACTCACCCATAGCGTGGGGAGAGTGAGACTTAGAAACACATTTTTCCTACACTTGTGAACCACTATCTAGACAATACTATCCCTAGGACCCCATCACAAGCAAGTGGAATAGATTGTTGGGAAGGCTAGACATTGTCAACCACATAATGAAACCAAGGAGTAGCAAACAAAGGAGGATTCATAAGGCCAGATAGGGTCACATTAGCAACAAAAGGTGGAGTAGAATCCATAGGGGTGGAGGAGGGATTAACAACATGAGCCTCATCTAGAAGACTGTCAGCCTATGATGAATCATCAAAGAAAGAATTGAGAGCCAAGATCATTGAATGATCATAGTTAGTATCCTTCCAATAAGTAGCAATGCCTTTCTAATGCATTAAAGAGCAATACATAGCTAGATGACTAGTAGAGAAGAACTTGAAACATCGGAAGGGGACACACCCTTTACCAATGGCCTCTAAACAAGACTTTTCTAAAAAATGGAGGGATGAAATTGGAAAAAAAAACTAACACGAGATGAACACTTAGTGGTTCAATAAGAAGATTGAATGGGATTGTCTAGGGCTTTGCAAAGAGAGAATGAGTTCTCTAACCCGATAACTTTCCCATCACCAAATCATGTTCCTTGAAAGAAGTAAAAATAATAATAACAAAATCCTTAACACAAAGGAACATCTCAATGTTACTCAAAACCCAAGGTCTCCAAGAATCAACCAACCACCAATGAAGATTTGGTAGAGAAGGCCAAAAACTACCAAATCTACAAAACAACCCACTAAGTTAGTGGTAATTTGCATTATCCACCACATCAACGCAGAATACCATCATAGAGTGGTCTTGGAACATATCAATGGTCAATATTTCACCTTTGGAGGAATATCAACAACAAATATAGCAACTCAAGCAAAGCTTCGCTCTTTAGAAGCTTTTTGAAGGGGAACCCTCATTTTCTTAGAAAAATTCCCAGGTGTAGCACTTCTAGTGCCAAACCTGGGAAATCCCTTTGAAGAAACCTAGGGGAAAACTAGAATTCCCTTGGAGCAAAAAACCATCCACAAAGGAATCACCCAACAACCCCGCAATGATATCCCCACCACCATCCTCACCAGCAAAAACACTAGAACCAATAGTGGGATTTGTTGCACATATGGGAAACGAAGACATTTTGAAAATATATTTTATAAGTCACAATTGAATTTAAGAAACAAAAATCCTCCAACAAATTTCTTGGATGACCATTCCCTATTTTGGGTTGAACTTCTACGATATTGTTTTAGAGCCTTTTTCTTACACTCTAGCTCGCCTTTGTCAAGTTTCAAATACCTTTAGTCTAGGCCACCCAACACATGTCTTTCATTATTAAGATAGTTCTTATGCTTACTTGTAACCTTCAAGTATTTGGAAAATTCATTTGGTGCCTTGTAATCGCTGAATTTATCTTATTATTCATTGACATCCTTGTTGGCAACCATGTTAGAAATGCTTTCCTTTCTCTTTGTTCTTACTCAAATATTGAAGTTTTATTTTAATGTGCCTATTTTTTCTTTGGTGTTGGATCATGTTAGGCTTCAATTCTACATAGGGTTTGTTAATAGTCCATGTCTCATTCATGTTAGGTGTTGTTTCAACATATGATCTATCGATAGTCTATGTATCATTTTTTTTCTTGAAAAATATATGTATGTATTGTGTCTTTTGACGTCATGTATGTATTGGCATAAAAATAGAAAATAGATTGAAAGGTAAGTCTGGGAGGTGCATGATTTATATTTTTTTTTGTGTGTCAAGTTTGTTGTAGATAAGATAAGATAAGATAAATTTATTAATATCCAACAAGAGACCAACGAGGGTCTAAGGGACTGGAAATAGTACAAAGGGAAAACTTTAGCAAGGGGGAGCACCAAACAGTGTCCACAGAAAGAGTGTGAGAGCAAAAAGACAAAAGAACCAAGGGAAGGAAGAGCAACAACTAAGAACTCCTTACAGGTGAGAAGTAGTCAAGAATGGAAAGGTATGCACTAGAAGAATCAAGTGCTCTAGAAGGTCGCCTCTGAGGCCTATAGGGAGTAGTAGTAGAGAGGCGCTATCGAGTGTGATTTCTGCGGTTCTCACAGATCTGGTGTGAATCGAGATAACGCAGAGAGGCTGCTTCAATCCTCAGGCAAGAACCATAGGACTAAAAAAGGAGCTGATGAGCTACACAGGGGTTGGTGTCAAGCAAAGTTGGAGCTGTAGAGTGTGCTCATGAAGCCATATGGTCTCCTGAAAATAAAATGCAAGACAATGCTAGTCAATATATCTGAAAAATGAGGGAAGAGACTGACACTCTCTGAATAGACAGTAGAATCTCCCCTGGATCTCATAGTAAATAGGACAACAAAAAATAAAGTGAGACTCGGTCTCAACCTCTCTGAGGTGACAAAGGCGATAGATCTTATCCTCTCTGTCAATCTGGTGATCAGTCTAAATACATAGCTGATGGGATCCCACTCTAAAGGATCCCAAGGAGATGCAAAGAGTGTGAGTCCAATGACGAGTGAGGTACCAGGGGTGTAGGATGATCTCCACTTGGATATCAAGGAAGTGCTCAGCATAGAAGGCCATACATAGACGAAGCCCACCTAGGGGATTCCTCCAAGTTGTGATAACATACTATCTATAGATGTCAAGTCTAACATGCTCATTCAACACCCACTGAGGTGGAAGAAGGTGGGTTGGAGCGTCCAGAGAAAACTAAAAGTGGGAAAGACGATCCATACTAATACCAACCGATCCCAAGAGGGCAGAGGCCTGGGCGTACTAGCAACAAGACCTATGACTAGAGTCCAAACTCGCAACCTCCTTAGAGGTACAATAAACCAAGTAGGAATATATGTGACGACCGTTAGGGGAATCAGTGAAGCTATGGAGTTGGTGAAGAAACCAGACTAAATCAAAGATGGTCCCCAATCTTAAAGGGTGAGCTCCAAACTCTATTAGAATGATGTTGTGCGGTGTGGACAGGTGGCATCTGATAATACGCTGAAGAAAAATAGTTTGGACTCTTTCAACAGAGGCCCAGTCAAACTCCAAGAGGGAGGGGGTCCAAATAGTAGAGCCATAGAGGACAGTTGGCTTGACTAGGGAGTCAAGAAGGGACATCTTAGTTTTTGTGTCTTGGAAGTGGTGTCAAAAGCATTGTCACTCAAGAATAGTGAGGGATCTGAGCCCCTTGTTGGCTCAAGGCTGCATGGTAGGTCTCAAGCCGAAGCGATGTCCAGAAAACTTAATCCCCAAGTATGTATACGAAGATGTAATCTCGATCTCAATACCCTAGAATTAAAAATGGAGGTGTGAGGTCTTCAAACAATTGAAGACCATGACCCAAGTCTTTCCTAGGTTCACAACTAGTTAATGTGAGTCATAGAAAGAGGCCAAGCCATTAAGGAGTCATTGAAGATGCTGCACCCTTAATATTATTGTATATAGGGCTATGAATAGTCAACTTGTGGCTATCTTAATCCTTGATTAAGTCATGTTATCATTATTATATTATAATTTAGGTAGGTAGGTCGGTCTAGGTGTTATGAAGGGTTATGTCTATTCAACCTAAGCATAATTAGGTATAAATAGGAGGTTGTGAGTCTTATTTCATCATCGTATTATTTATTTTTAAAGAAGGGTAAACACTTTGACTTGGAGCTATGAACCAATGAGGCCACAAACGGGGGACCTCATTCCAGTTAGATTTGAACCTTGATGACAAGGATAACAACTCAACAACTTAACCATCACAACATGCCACTATTGGCCTCATCATCGTATTGTGAATTGTGTTCTCATTGGAGATATTTGGAGGTTGCCCCCTTGAAGTGGCCTATTACTCTCAGCTATTATCAAGTATTTATATAATATTTCATATCATTTCTTCTATTGTGCAAGTTATTTCATTACAAGTGGTATCAGAGCATGATCTTGGCACCATAGAGGCAAGATTTTTTCTCAACATTGGGGCAATTTTGGAAAGAGCATAACTTTTAGATTTGTGCAAATTTTTCCAATATTTTTAAAGGGTTTTTGAAGACCATATTAAAGAAGCTATAGTCCAAAATTTAGAGGAATTGGAGAAAATTTGAGAAAATGATTGCAAAATTACTATTTCTACATAATTTATTGAGATCTTCGAATTTCTCACATCTTGCCGAATTAGAGTATAACTTGTATTGGGTTTTTGAATACATATTAGAGGAGCATAAATTTCAAAGCTTGGATAAATTGAAAGAAAAGAAAAGAAAAAAAAGCAAGATACATTTTATTTGTGTGATTTATTTAAAAAATATTGGTTTCCATCATGATCGGGCCTTCAATAAGAGGCAAAAGAAATGCTACCACACCAGGAAAATCCTCTGATCAAGATTGGGAAGAAATAGAGTATAGTAATCCTAATGAGAAACTTAGTAAGTTCAAGGAATAGGTTAAGAGGGATATGTGTGACCTACAAGGAGATATATTAGATATACGAAGCATGTTAAGCACCTATATGAATGAAACAAGGAAGGAGCTCTCAAGTAATCAAGGTGAAACCTTCAAGCTGACTAACAATGACACAAATTTTATTAATCCCATAGGATCTAGGATTTTTTTCCCAAAGTTAGATATGTGCAAGTTTGATGGCAAGGATCCTCTAACATGGATAAATCAAATGGGGAATTCTTTTGAAGTACATCAAATCCCATATGGGAAAAAGGTCACAATGGCTTCCTTATATCTAGAACCAGATCAATTCATTTGGTATTGCTAGCTTTGTAGACATAGGAGGGAAAAGGGTCTCACTGTATCATGGTCAATTTTTATAGAATAACTCCAAGCACAATATAGAAATAGTGTGACAAAAAACTTCTTTAGCCAACTTGCTAAGCTTCAACAAACAAGATCAGTTAAGGATTATATTCAAAAATCTATCCTTAAGAGTTGATACAATTACAGAGGAGAACTTGAATGATTTATTCTTGGGTGGTCTCAAGGATCACATTCAACATGAGGTATGCATGTTTTGTCCCAGCTTAGTAAATGATTCTTTTATATTGGCACGTAGGGTAGAGGAGAAGTTCTTGATTCCTAGAAAGCAAGGGGCTAATGTGACAAGAGAAAAAGGATATTCAACATCTTCTCTTCCTCAACCTACTAGGTTGACTTCACAAAAAATTGAGGAGAAAAGAGCAAAAGGGTTGTGTTGATAGAAAATATAGTCAAGAACATAAATGTAGTGAAAAGAAATTGTTCTATATTGAAGGTCCAAGTGGGGAAGAAGAGGATGAGCCCATATCAGAGGAGGATAGGGAGTCAGGTGAAGAATCACATGATTCTCAACCAATCATTTCTTGTCATCCACTTTCAGGTTTCAGTGCACCACAAATTCTCAAGGTAGTGGGTTTCTTAAAGAAGCAAAAAGTAATAGTGTTGATCAACTTAGGTAGTACTCATAATTTCATGAACAAAAAGTTGGGAACTCTTCTGAATTTTTTTATATATCCAGCCCCAGAGTTTCAGGTTTTGATTGCAGATGGGGGCACTGTTAGTTGTTTAGGGATTTAACATAGCATCAAATTATCCATGGGAGATTATCAACTTGATACCCCAATGTATGCGATATCCATGGGTGCAGTAGATATTGTTTTGGGAGTACAATGGCTTACTACATTGGGAACAATTGAGATGAACTTCCAAGAACTATTCATGCAATTTCAATCACAAGGAAAGGTAGTGGAGCTAAGGGGATTGAAGGCAAAATCCCCATAGATGGTAAGCTCTCATCAAATGCAAAAACTTCTTAAGAAAGGTGCGGATGGATTTGTGGCCTAGCTATGTTCATTAGAAGTCTCTCAATCTAATGCTCTTACTCATCTAGATTTACAAGAAATAATTGATCGTCACTCAGTGATTCTTGGAGATATACCTAAAGGAATTCCTCCTAAGAGGGATCATGAACATGCCATACAACTAATTCCAGTGAGTCAGCCACCAAACATTAGGCCTTATAGGTATCCACACATACAAAAAAGTGAGAGAGAAAAAATTGTTGAGGAAATGCTAGAGGCAGGAATTATCAGGCATAGCCAAAGTGCTTACTCCTCACCTATTGTGCTGGTGCGTAAGAAGGATGAAACTCAGTGCATGTGTCCAGATTATGGAGTGCTCAACAAGTACACCATTAAAGATAAGTTTCCTATTCCAGTCATTTATGATCTTCTAGATGAATTAAATGGAGCTATGTATTTTACCAAGTTAGATCTTAGATTGGGTTATCACCAAATTCAGATTAAGGAGGAAGATATTTGTAAGATAATATTTCAAACTCATGATTGTCATTATGAATTTTTGGTGATGCCATTCGGTCTTACCAATGCACTATCTACATTTCAAAGTTTGATGAATTCCATTTTTAAGAAGTTTTTGACAAATTTTGTGTTAGTGTTTTTTATGATATATTAATTTATAGCAAGACTTGGGAAGAACATTTTCAGCATTTAAATCAAGCATTACAATTACTTGAAGATCATCAACTCTATGCTAAGCCATCCAAGTGTGCTTTTGGTCTTAAGGAGGTGGAGTATTTGGGACACATAGTTTCACATGAAGGAGTAAAGGTGGACCCTAACAAAATTAAGGCTATCATGGAATGGCCTATTCCAAAAACTATTAAGAACTTGAGGGGTTTCTTGGGATTGACTGGATACAATAGAAGATTTGTGAAGAATTATGGTCGTATAGCAGCACCCCTTACAACTCTATTGAAGAAAGATTCTTTCATTGGAATGAATCTACTAATATATCATTTGAGAAATTGAATAAGGCTATGTGTACAACTCCAGTGCTTGCCACTCCAGACTTCACTAAGAAATTCACCGTGGAATGTGATGCTTCTAGAAATAGGATAGGAGCAGTTATCATGCAAGAAGGTCAACAAATTGCTTTTGAGAGTTGTCAATTAAAAGGTAAAAATCAACTCAAACCTATTTATGAGAAGGAAATGTTAACAATCCTTCATGCAGTTAAAAAATGGAGGGCTTTATTTAATGGGTTGACACTTCAAGGTTATGACAAATCATGATAGCCTAAAATATTTTTTGGAACAAAGACTATCATCAAAAGAGCAACAAAAATGGGTCACTAAGATGTTGGGATATGACTTTGAAATTGTATACAAAAAAGGGAAGGAAAATACTGTGGCCAATGCACTTTCTACAAAGGATGAAAAAGATGAAGCCTTATTGTGTGCCCTTTCAATATTACAAGAAAATTGGTTGAAGCCAAAGAAGAGTGGAAAAATAATGTTGCAACAAGTATTTTCATCCAACAATTAAAAAGTGACCCTAGTAGTTCTGATAAGTTTTGTTTAAAGGTGGATATTCTCTGGTATAAAGAGCGCTTGTATCTCTGCAAGAATTCCACTCATAAACACAAGATTCTCAAAGAACTACATGAGTCCCCAATTGGTGGTCATTTGGGATTTTTGAAGGCATATCAACGGGGTCAAGAAAGATTTTTTTTGGGAAGGGTGTCATGAGCCCAAATTTAAGGATAGATGAATATTCGAATAACATATTATACAATAAGATCTATTAGATTTCCACAATCCATGAGAATGAGATATGCTTTCTGGATTTGATTGTGTAGAGTTTTTTTATCATCAATGTTTTGGATCATACTACATGATCCATCATCAGAATGCAAGAGAAGAACATCACTTTATGTTCTTCTCTTGCATCCTGATGATGGATCATGTAGTATGATCCGAAACGTTGATGATAAAAAAACTCTACACAATAAAATCCAGAAAGCATATCTCATATTATACAATGATAATAATTAAGAATAGTAATATTATAATCCATTATAATAATGATATATTTGACAATATAAAACAATATATATAGATAAGATAATATCATGTCCCCACATTTATAAGATTTAGTAATTAAATGAATAATAAAATAAATTATTTTCTTATCCCCCTTTACATCCTTAATGGTTTAATAATTTGACCAAATTGCCATTGGCATAAACTGGCTGGATATATATCAAGTTCAAAATCAGGAAGAACACCATGGTTGTAAGTTTACAAAGACAAAGCAAAAACATCAGCTCATCACTATAAATGATATCAATTATATTTGCATATCCATCAAGATAAATTAGGAGCAGCAGATCACCCATTTCTATAAGTAATTGGAAAATATGGCCAAAAGAATATAAATAAAGGGAAAGTCGTACATAAATGATGGACCCCCAAAAAAGGGTTCATTACAAATGGTATCAGAGCCATGTATTCTGCCAGCCCGTGAGGTTTGCAAGGCAACATTTGTGGAATCTCTATTGAAGATAAATTTGTAAGGTTTCTAGTTTGTGTCTTTAACAAAACAATGAATTTTGCAGCCATGTTAATAGAGAAATTAATTGTGAGTCATTTTGTATCTGTGGAGGAAAAATGAGATATTAAATTCTGAGAATGTGTTGTCTGAGTGCACAAAATTGGTGGGCCGACTTAGTAATAGGATTAATATTTGCTGGGGTTAATTTGAGAAGCCACCTCATATCAAGGGAACAAAAACGTGCCCATCTCACTAAATATCTAACTCTAGAATATAGTTCCTTGTTTACATCAATATAGTAGCTGTGTTTTGAGAATAATGTGAAGGTTGTGAGACAAATAATACATAGACGAATCTCATATTATTGCTGTGAAATATGTAAGGATGTGCAATTATATATCTCAGCGGTTGAATCTTTTATCACTGGAAATGAAAATATAAAGTCTAGAGATTTTTATTATTGCTTTAGACAGTAATTTATGCAACCCTTGGCAAACATTGGTTATAACTTATAACATTTGCACTAAAGTTTGTGGCCCAATTTGTTGTTGTGGAAGTCACAAATATATCTCTGGAATTATACATAAGATTGACTTTAATTAAAATTTGATAATATTTACGGTGGAAGAAAATACTAAATGAGCTTATAAGGCTAAACATTTCATATAAATAATCTTGCTGCTGTGGAGAATAACTATTTCTGATTTTTCGTGATATTCCAACTTTGCAGTAAATGATTGACTTAGCAACTATGAGTGGAGTTTTATATTAAAAGACAAGCATATAATGACTACAAACTATAGCGATGACTATAATTGTCTGACAATATCAAACAAGGAATCGTTTTATTACTGAGATGGAAGAATTGATGTATTCTCGTGAACTTCAATAGGCATTCGTGCAGTTATTAATTCCCCTATTAGGGCAAACCATCTCATTGGTAAAAAACGATCAAGAAATTATGGTACACTTTGAAACTAACCATTTAGGGCAAGTCAAAATGGCATCACTTGGCAAGACAGGAAAATATATCTGGGTCAATGTTAAATAGTTCAAGGGCATTTTAAAACGTAGACTTGCTCGTATGAAAGGGTCACATGAAAAGCATAAACAAATGCAGAGATTGCATAAACAAGTCAAAATGTGCCCTCCTCCACACTTAAGTGGTGACAGTCATCTGTATGGTAGCAATAACTTCGGTGAGTCTATCAATTACAACCCTACCTCCACACCTCTCGCTTGGTGCCCAGATCTTTATGTGCAAGAACTTTTGAGGGCCAAGAGGAGGTTGGAGCTCCTAGAGGCTAAGGAGCAAGAAAGTTATCGCAATATACAGGTGCTAATTGCAACAAATAAAACTCTTGCAGATAATAACAACACTTTAAAAGCTCAAATCTCAACACTGCAAGAAACACTTTTAGCCGGGAAGCTTGAATGGCAGAATATGAAGGATGAATGGAAAAACCTAAATGTGACATTGGAAACAAATAAGGTCACAGCAAATACCGAGTCATCTCATAATAAGGAGAAAACGATTCTTCACACTAGTTCACCAGGAAAGGCAGATGGTGAAGAGAAGAGAAGAAGTTTTGCAGAAGTCACCAAAACTTGGGACAAAAACAACAAACACCCTGATATGGCAAGAGAAGAGGCAAAGATTCGTGTGAACACGCAAGATAGAGAGGCCAAGGAAAGGCAGCTTAGGGCATCCAATATAATTATCAAGGGGATAAAAGACTATGGGGAAGGCGAACATACCCTTGACCTAACGAGGGATTTCCTACAAGATGTGTTGTTGTGGCAAGGACAAATCTGCCAAGCTTGGAGGGTTGGAAAATCACACGCTGAGAGAAATAGGCTAATCAAGGTAGTCATGCTCAGCATTAGCGACAAACAAAATCTACTTAACAAAAAACAACTCTTGAGGGGTTCTCGCTTCGTTTTAGAGGAGGATTTAACTATGAGACAGCAAGTAGAAAGAAGGATGGAAATGGAAAAAAATCAAAACAACTAGAAATGAAGGCAAAAGAACTTGGATGTTCAAGGGAAAAGCAGTTATTGCTCATTTTGGCCACCGCTACAATGAAGGGCAGCAAGAAGGCAACAAAGGTGCAACAACAAACACTTTAACAGGCAACGATACAACAAGATCCATAATCACACCTAGTGATAATAACTCAACTTCGAGTCTTTCACATCAAAATAAATAGCAATCAAGCTTAACCTAGGTGTCCTTAAGTTTAGTTTGTTGGAATTGCAGAGGTTATCCGTGGAGGCGTGGGCCTGGATTAGGGCCTATTGCGGAAGGCAAAGACATTATTTGTCTCATAGAGACACATGAACATGAGGGATGTAAGACCCCATTGTTTGAAGGCTACTGGAAGATGGCAGTGTGGAATGAGGCAGCGGGAAATGGTAGAGGTCATGGAGGTATAATGGTTCTAGTAAAAGAAAGAGAAGGTCGTGTCATTCAGATGGAAAAGACTGATTCTAATAAACAATTTATATGGCTAAAAATCATGGAAAATAACACTCTTCTCAAGATTGCAGCTTGTTACTTTGCTCCAAAAGTATCTAAAATTTATAAAAAGTGTGGTTTAGATCACAATGACCCTTATGCTACATTAAAGATAGATGTTACTATTTTTTCACAACGTGGGGATGTCCTTCTTGTTGGAGATTTCAATGCTAGGACAACAAATTGGCAAGCAAGTATTTTCAGCTCTGAAGTAAATGATAACCCTATTTGGCTCACAGAAGAGAGAAATCATCAATGGGATAGAATATCCGAAGATGCTAAAGGTTGCAATCATTTTGGAGAAGAATTGATCACTTTGTCTGGCACATTTGATCTAATAATCTGTAATGGTTTGGCTAGATGGGCTAAGTCGGGTAATTTCACTTGCAACACATACAATGGGGCAAGTGTGGTAGATTATGTAATTTGTTCGCAGCATTTGTATAACAATATTGAAGAAGTTGAAATTGGAGAGCACATTTGGGATCTCAAATCAGATCATAGACCGCTGTACGTAAATTTGTATTGGGCAAAGGATAGGCGGATTGGGGCAAAAATCCAAGGCCCTCAACACCAACCTTCTCAGGGCAGAATTTTGTTAACTTCAGAAAATAGTAACACTTTCAGGGCTACTCTTGAGGAACTTTGTATGGGACACCCTATGTATAAGCATGGTGTTAACAGTCATGATTTATCAAATCTGATTCACGAGGCTCTTTCAAAATGCAAGAGAGCAAAAAATAGAAAATCTGAAACTAATTGTTTTCCAGCCAATGCATGGTTTGATAAGGAATGCAAGAGGGCTAGGAGAAATCTAAGGGAGTCAAATAAAACTAACCTTGACATTAAGACCTACAAACAAATCCTAAAGAAGAAAAAAATCGATTTTATGTCCACAAGGAGAGAGGAGCTAATTTCTTGGGCAGAAATAACCCCAAACGTTTTTGGAAAGAACTCCAACCAAGGAGGAAGCAAATTGAAAATAATATTACTGCCACCTAATGGTTTGATTATGCTAAGAAACATTATGAACAAGAGGGTGGAGTGGGACAGCCACCTTTGGTCGATGATACCACAAATATTTTTACTGTGCAAGAGATAGAGACAGGGATTAAGAAGTTGGGTGGAGGCAAAGAAAAAGACCTTGTTGCGCTTCAAGCTGAATATTTGAAGTGGGGTATGAAAACTCTTGCACTGCACATCACTGAAATCTTCAACAAAATCTGCCAGGAAGGGTTTTTGAAAGATTGGACAATCAGCCTTGCAATACCACTTTTTAAGAGTGGTGATGTTAACAATCCCTCCAACTACAGGACTATAATGATCAATCCCCTCTTTGCTAAACTTTTTGGCAGTATGATAGAAACTAGGATCAGCAAATAGGCAGAAGAAAATCATAAATGTGCTAAAGGGCAAGCTGGTTTTAGGCCAAAGCACTCGACAGTGGATCACTGTGTCACTCTGAGACACATTATTGAAAAAGAGTGGGAGAAAAAGGAAGAGGTTTTTTTTTGCTTTTTTGACTTCAAAAAGGCTTTTGATACCGTTCTGAGAGACAAGCTTTGGTTGAGGATGGAAGAATTGGGGATTCCTAGGCATCTCAGAGTTGCTGCTCATAGGATGTACGAAGAGGTGAAAGTCAAATCAGAACTTCAGATGGCATTTCAGAATGTTTTAGGAGCGATATCGGGGTCAAACAAGGCTGCCCTTTATCTCCTACTTTATTTGGTTTATATATTGACAAACTGGAAGAGTGGTTAAACACGCAAAAGCGTGAAGGCAATCAGCTAGGGGAATTTTTTATAAAGCTACTCCTATATGCGGACGACCTCATTTTAATTGCCAAATCTGCTTGTGGTTTGCAAGACCATCTATCTTCTCTTGAACGCTTTTGTAGAATGGTGGGGATGCAGGTCAATATCAGCAAAACCAAGGTTATGATTTTCTCTAATAATAAAAAATAGCATCAACATGAATTTTATTACAATGGAAGTGTTCTCGAAGAAGTTGCGGAATATAAATACCTTGGCATCGATTTCAACAAAAAACTAAGCTGGTCTAGTTGCAGGTATAAAAGGACATTAGGTGGATGGAAGGCTTTCTACGCTCTTCAGAATAGGTGCCGTGAAGCGGAGTTGTGGGATTTGAAAACTATTCAAACCTTGTTCGATCTTCTTGTGTTGCCAGTTGTTCTTTATGGGTGTGAATTATGGGCCAACAACACTACTATAGCACAATGGAAACAAATCGAAGGAATCCAAAAGCGCTTGATTACAAGCAAGTTTAAAATTAAAAGCACTGTTCCATATGACATCATGCTAAGTGAAATGGGGGTTGCGCCTATCGAGGCACTTGCTATGGTTCGCCTTTTAAGCTATCTAAAAAGAATAAAAAAAATGGAAGAGGATAGATGGCCAAAATTTGTCTTTAGGGACACACTATGTAAGCGAAAAAGGACATGGATGCAACAAAACATCAAGTGGATGAGTAAATGGAATATTCATTTCAATATGTGCCCCACAAATAATAAAGAAATAAAGGTCTTTGTTATGGAGAAATTCTACAAGAGAAATTGGGGAAGCGAGATTGGGAGGAAGAAACTATATTATATAAATGAGTTCAACCCCACTTGTGATCAACTTGAAAAAGCGTACATAGGAGCCAACATTTCTTGGAGAGCTAAAATTCTTATTGCTCAGCTGAGAACCAACTCTCACTAACTTCGTTGTGAGACCGGGCGTTGGAAGAGGCCAAAGAAGGCTTGGGAAGAGAGAATTTGCAAATTTTGCAATTCTGGGAAAGTGGAAACTGAACAACACTTTATTCTAGAATGTGAGGCCTACAAGGATAGCAGGGATAAGTTTGCAGATACTATATGTGACAGTTCTTGGCATAACCTGTTCAACGAAGAGTACATTGAGCAATTGGGGGAGCTCATCATTAGTCTACACAAGAGGCGAACAGTGGTACTTAAGTCTGCTTGAGTTGTCTTGCTGTCCCATAGGCTATTTTTAGCCTTGTGGATGTTAAATTTTTTTATCTATCTATCTATCTATAAAATTGACGAATCCCGGTTGTAATGTTCCCTACAACTCTTGTTAACAATAAATATTTTGGTATAGATGGATGTAATTTGAGGATAAAGGTGGGAACATAAGTAATGTCTTCTGCTCTTGGTAACTGGTTGTAACATGTATCTCAAAGTTTGCAAAATGGTAGTTGGTGAATGATATTTGTTGTCTTCTGTTCGAAGGCTTAGAGCTGGGCCTTGGCATTGGCAAAGTTTTCAATTGATTTAATTGAAGTTGAAAGATAGGGAACTGTAAGAAGCTGAAAATCTATAGGAGATATTACTAAGCCCAGGTGCATGGTTCTAAAGATAAATTAATCTTTTGTTGGCTGTTTAATGTGTAATTAATATAGGATAACAATAATATCAATGAATGGTTAGTATCATTGATATACTACTGATCATCAAGAGGTGACGACGATTTTCACTACCATTGTCAAATACAAATAAAAGACAATAGCCATTAGCATATGCAATCAATGAAGGATGATGACAAACTAATCGAGGATCATTCTGAGAGACCCGAAGGGTCTTCCTAGAGCATTGTGAAACCCGACTCAAAAGGTAAAATTATCCTCAGAAGTGGGGACATTACAAGAAGAGGGCGAGACAAACATTGAAGATCCTTTTTCACTACTGTCTTTAGAAGAAGGTGAGATATGATCAAGGGAACATCAATAACACTCAGTCAATGAACAGAGAGGGGAGCCAATGGAGCTTCGAGGAAGTTCAACCATAGTTAAAATATGAAATTGTAAGTTTTCGTAATTAATGTAATCATAAAGGTGTAGAATTGATTATTTGAGAAATGATTTAGGGATTTCAAGTATGTTTCCTATTGAGTCTACAATCAAAAAAAGGTCTATAAGACGCCTTATTGTAGTACTAGTTAAGGGAAAGACCATATTTAACTTTCTTATGGAGTCAGCAATTAAGGGAGGTCTATTAAGACACCTTATTGTAGAACTAGTTAAGGGAAAGGCCATATTTAACTTTCCTATGGAGTCTGCAATTAAGGGAGGTCTGTTAAGACACCTTATTGTAGTACTAGTTAAAGGAAAGGACATATTTAACTTTCCTATGGAGTCTGCAATTAAGGGAGGTTTGTTAAGACACCTTATTGTAGTACTAGTTAAGGGAAAGGCCATATTTAACTTTCCTATGAAGTTTGCAATTAAGGGAGGTCTGTTAAGACACCTTATTGTAGTACTAGTTGAGGGAAAGGCCACATTTAACTTTCCTATGGAGTCTGCAATTAAGGGAGGTCTGTTAAGACACCTTATTGTAGTACTAGTTAAGGGAAAGGCCACATTTAACTTTCCTATGGAGTCTGGAATTAAGGAAGGTCTGTTAAGACACCTTATTGTAGTACTAGTTAAGGGAAAGGCCATATTTAACTTTCTTACTGAGTCTTCAATTAAGGGAGGTTTGTTAAGACACCTTATTGTAGTACTAGTTAAGGGAAAGACTATAAGGGCATCTATCCTTCCTATGGAGTCTACAATCAAGGAAGAGCTGCTATGATACCCTATTGTAGTACTAGTTAAGGGGAAGATAGTAAGGGAATCCTACCACTTTCCTATGGAGTCTGCAATTAGGGGAGAGCGGTAAGGACACCCTATTGTAGTGCTAGTTAAGGGAAAGATAGTAATGGCTCCTTTTCACAAGAACCTTTCTAGCCAAACAAGCAATCCACTAAGTAGACCACCTCGTGTGGATGCCTAACACCTACCACCAGGGCCAAGGGGACCAAAGTCTGCTCTTGGGCTTAGTATGGAATTGACTTGGATTAACTTATTATTATTCAAATTTCTTTGAAGTTTATATTTATATGCATGCACTGATGCTTATTTTGTGGTTGCAGGGTTCATAAGCCTAATGAAGAAGTATAGTCATTGTGCATTGTTAATTTTAGGATCTAATCAAGGTTATGTATGATGTGTCTACATCGTGTCTACTTCGTGTCTTCATGCATCAATGTGTATGCCTCATATTTTTTTTGTGTCTTCATACATTCATATGTATACTTTGCATTCAAATGCAGACTACTTGTGTGGCTCCTTTATAGAATAAAATGAAGTAATTTTATAAGTAAAAATTTGAATGGGATCTAGTAGTCAATTTCGTTATATAAGGTGAAACAAATATGAAAATGTTTATTGCTTGAGGACAAGCAAATTCGAGAGGGGCAGACTTGTCATGAGCCCAAATTTAAGGATAGATGAATATTCAAATAACATATTATACTATGATAATAATTAAGAATAATAATAATATTATAATCCATTATAATAATGATATATTTGACAATATAAAACAATATATATATATAGATAAGATAATATCATGTCCCCACATTTATAAGATTTAGTAATTAAGTGAATAATTAAATAAATTATTTTCTTATCCCCATTTACATCCTTAATGGTTTAATAATTTGAGCAAATTGCCATTGGCATAAACTGGCTGGATATATATCAAGTTCAAAATCAGGAAGAACACCATGGTTGTAAGTTTACAAAGACAAAGTAGAAACATCACCTTATCACTATAAGTGATATCAATTATATTTACATATCCATCAAGATAAATCAGGAGCAACAAATCACTGATGTAGGAGCATCTTGCATGGAAAAATTATTGAAAAAAAAAAATTGGAAAAAAAAAAAAAAAGTTGTGGAGGAGAGAGAAAGTGACGAAAATTAGAGGAGAAATAATAAAAAATAAAATAAATGGAAAAAAAGAGAAAAGGAGAAATTTCTATTTTCAAGGTGCATAGGTGGCATAATAGAAAAAATAAAATAAAAATGGTTGTCATTCCATTTATCGAGGTGTGTGGGTAGAATTCTAGAAAGTTATGAATATTGTAGAAAGTTGTAGATATTGTAGAAGGTTATGGAAGTTGTAGAAGGTTGTGGAGGAATTCTAGAAGCTTGTGGATAAGTCATGCATGGGGTGGTAAGTGCCTATTTAAGCAAGGCATATGAGCATTTCTAATCAAGCTCAAGAAGAAGCTCAAGGGGAAGCTCGAGGAGTAGAAGCTCGAGGAGTAGAAGCTCAAGGGGAAGCTTGAGGAGTAGAAGCTCAAGGAGTAGCTTGAGAAGTGGAAGCTTAAGAAAGAGAAACTTGAGAAGTGGAAGCTTGGAAAGCTTGGAAGGCTTCAAGGTGTGAAAGAGAAAGAGGAAGTGAAGAGTGAGTTTTCCTGAGTCTGTGGACAGAGCGCCGAATGTGAGGTAGTTTACAGCAGGATTGTGATAGACTTGTGAGTGTGTAGACAGAGCGCCGAATGTGAGGCAGTTTACACTTGGATCTTGGATTAGGTTTGTGAGAAGAGCTAGTGATTGCGGTAGAAACAAGGAGGTTGCTTGGTGGCTTGCGAGCACAAGTTGAGATCTTAGAGGTTTCTACCAAAGTGTGGATCTGAGCTAGCTTGGGTTTGGATTGGATCTTGAAAGATCTTGTTGCATTCTTTGTCATGAGTTGGTAAGGGTGGTGTGGCCCTTTGTCAGTGGTATCAGAGCTGTACCTTCATCAATGGTATCAGATCCGTACCTTCATCAAGTGGTATCAGAGTAGGAGTTCTTGAGTGTACAAGAAGATCGTCGAAGTGTGAGGTAGTTTGTACCAAGACCTTGGTTGGGTGAAGTTTATCAAAGCAGGAGTTCCTGAGTGTACAAGCAGATCGTCGAAGTGTGAGGCAGTTTGTACCAGGACCTTGGTTGGGTGAAGTTTATCAGAGCAAGAGTTCTTGAGTGTACAAGAGGATCATCGAAGTGTGAGGCAGTTTATACCAGGACCTTGGTTGGGTGAAGTTTATTAGAGTGGGAGTTCCTGAGTGTGTAAACAGATCGCCGAAGCTGAGGCAGTTTGCACTAGGACCTTGGGAGGACATGTAGATTGATCGATTGATGCAGAGATGGAAGACTGAACTTGTTGAGGCATGATTATGGAGAGCTGGTGGATTACAAATCCGTGGTCCTAGACTTGTGATGTGGTTCCTAATTGTTTGTGCGAGGTGGTAGATTGCGATATGACTTGCAAACAATTTGGTTGTCACAAGGAGCGTGGGAAGGATTTGTTGCAGAGGGTTTACGAAGATCTTGGAAGATGGCTCCAAGAGGATTGGACCCTAAGATGATTACCAAAATCCATGATATAGTGGAGAATAACTTTTCTAAGATGATTTCTCGGTTGGATGCTAGATTGGTTGATCAAGCTAAGAAGGTCAAGGTGGAAGAGGATGGTTTTGTTGATCAGATTGTGGAGCCTAATGCAAAACCTGCAGAGCAACTAGAGGTTGTTGCTGAAGATATTCTTAACATTGTTGATGTTGGCACAGAGGTTGGTTTTCATGATCAAATGGTTGAGACTGACATGGAGATTGTGGAGCACTCGGTCGTGGATGATCTAGTTGATGGTGACTTGTATGTTGTAGAACACTTGGTCGTGGATGATCCATTTGTTGGAGGTGAGGTATGTATTGCAAAGCATCTTGTTGTGAGTAATGAGATGGTTGGTGTTGAGAGTTTGGCATGTGTTGATGGAAATCTACATGTGGCTGCTGATGTGGAGCTTGTTATTTCTGGTATGGATTCACTAGTTACTGATGTGAATGAGGGTTTGTTGATGAAGAATTATGTTCAGTTTGTTCCTAGGAGTGAGCATGCTAATTGGATGGTTGAGATTCTGGTGTTTGATAGAGTAATGCAGACGTGAAAGATTTGCATGGTGGTTTCCTTGTCCCCGTTGAGGTGGAAACCTTTGGTGAAAACGAAGATGGTTGTAGACATTTCTTTTTTAGCGTCAAAGTGTGGGACACACTTTTCTATCTACCGAGGGAGTCTGATGCAGGAGCATCTTGCATGGAAAAATTATTGAAAAAAAATTTGGAAAAAAATAAAAATAAAAATTGTGGAGGAGAGAGAAAGTGACGAAAATTATAGGAGAAATTTTTTTTTATTTTAAAAATGGAAAAAAAGAGAAAAGGAGAAATTTCTATTTTCGAGGTGCATAGGTGGCATAATAGAAAAAGTAAAATAAAAATGGTTGTCATTCCATTTATCGAGGTGTGTGGGTAGAATTCTAGAAAGTTATGAATATTGTAGAAAGTTGTAGATATTGTAGAAGGTTATGGAAGTTGTAGAAGGTTGTGGAGGAATTCTAGAAGCTTGTGGATAAGTCATGCATGGGGTGGTAAGTGCCTATTTAAGCAAGGCATATGAGCATTTCTAATCAAGCTCAAGGAGAAGCTCAAGGGGAAGCTCGAGGAGTAGAAGCTCAAGGGGAAGCTTGAGTAGTAGAGGCTCAAGGAGTAGCTTGAGAAGTGGAAGCTTGAGAAGGAGAAACTTGAGAAGTGGAAGCTTGGAAAGCTTGGAAGGCTTCAAGGTGTGAAAGAGAAAGAGGAAGTGAAGAGTGAGTTTTCCTGAGTCTGTGGACAGAGCGCCGAATGTGAGGCAGTTTACAATAGGATTGTGATAGACTTGTGAGTGTGTAGACAAAGCGCCGAATGTGAGGCAGTTTACACTTGGATCTTGGATTAGGTTTGTGAGAAGAGCTAGTGACTGCGGTTTAGAAACAAGGAGGTTGCTTGGTGGCTTGCGAGCACAAGTTGAGATCTCAGAGGTTTCTACTAGAGTGTGGATCTGGGCTAGCTTGGGTTTGGATTGCATCTTGAGAGATCTTGTTGCATTCTTTGTCATGAGTTGGTAAGGGTGGTGTGGCCCTTTGTCAGTGGTATCAGAGCCGTACCTTCATCAGTGGTATCATAGCTGTACCTTCATCAATCACCCATTTCTATAAGCAATTGGAAAATATGGCCAAAAGAATATAAATAAAGAGAAAGTCATAAATAAATGATGGACCCCCAAAAAGGGTTCATTACAAAGGGCTAAAAGGTGATGTTCAAAAGTTTGTGGTTGAACGTTTGGTTTGTCAAAGAAATAAGGGGGAAACATATTAAGACACAAAGTCTCTTGCAGCCTTTATCTATTCCTAGCCAACATTGGGAAGAGGTATCCATGGACTTCATCACAAGGCTCCCCAAATCTAAAGGTCATAATGTCATCATGGTATTAGTTGGTCGCCTCACTAAATATGCACATTTTATTGCATTATCACATCCTTTTACAACAAGTATAGTGGCAAAAGTTTTCTTGGAGAATATCCAAAAAGCTACATGGTACAGCTAAGGTTATTGTTAGTGATCGTGATCCTATCTTTACTAGTCACTTTTGGAAAGATTTATTCTCATGTTTGGGTACTCAATTGGCTCATAGATCTTCATACCATCTGCAATCTAATGGGAAAACTGAGGTGGTTAATAAATGTTTAGAAGGATATCTACATTGTTTCACTTCAAAAAAACAATCTTAGTGGGTAGATTGGCTACCTCTTGCAGAATGGGTACAATACTTCTTTTCATAGCTCATCAAAAATGTCTCCATTTTTGGCACTTTATGGATATCATCCTCCTTCCATCACATTATCATTAAAGGTGTCACCAAGAGTTCAAGTAGTAGAGAATCACTTGCTTCATCAACAACAGGTACTTTCAAGACTCAAGAAGAATTTAGCTATGGCACAAAATCAAATGAAACAACAAGCGGACCAACATCATAGTGAAAGAAATTTCGAAGTTGGGGACTGGGTCTTCTTGAGATTGCAGCCTTATAAACAAATCTCAATGAAGAAACAAAAAAAGAATAATAAGTTATCTCCAAGATATTATGGACCATACCAAATCATGCAAAAGATTGGTAGTGTTGCCTACAAGCTTGAGTTTCCACCAACAACAAAGATACATCCAACTTTTCATGTTTCTTGTTTGAAGAAGGTAATTAGGTAGAATATTCCTACTCAAACAATACTACCAAAACTTGATGAAGAAGGAAGAATAATTTTGGAACTAAAGTGCATTCTTCAAACATGCACGAAGAAGCAGAGGAACAAAACCCTAGCTCAGTATCTCATCCAATGGAAGAATTTACTAGTTGAAGAGGTCACATGGGAGGATGAGGAGATCATTCAAAAGAATTACACTTGGTTAGCATTGAGGACAATGCTTCTATCAAGAGAGGGAGCATACTATACCCTTAATATTATTGTATATAGGTTATGAATGTTATCATTATTATATTATAATTTAGGTAGGTAGGTTGGCCTAGGTGTTATAAAGGGTTGTGTCTATTCAACCTAAGCATAATTAGGTACATATAGGATGTTGTGAGTCTTATGTCATCATCATATTGTGAATTGTGTTCTCATTGGAGATATTTGGAGGTTTTCCCCTCAAAGTGGCCTATTACTCTCAGCTATTATCAAGTATTTATATAATATTTCATATTATTTTTTCTATTGTGCAAGTTATTTCATTACAGAAGACCATCGGGGGAAAATGCTAGGAGAATTAAATCATCAACGAATAGAAGAATGGAGATCAACACCTGATGTAAGTAACAACCATCACCAAGGAGCAAGCAATCACAGAGGAATGCCTCAAGCTCATCAATGTAGATGCCAAAAAGAGCGGGGGAGAGAGGGAAACCCTGTTTCACCCCAATAGTGCTCTGGATAGGGTTAGAGAAGCCCTATGGAATCTTGAATTTTCCCATAATACACTTGTATAACCTCATAATAGTTGTAAGGAGAATCTCTAAGATCATAATATCCTTAAGATGCTGAAAGAGAGCCACCCGAGGAATAGATTCGAAGGCTTCGCGAAAGTCAACAAAACAACAATAAACTTTCATCGAGCGGTGGCAAGCCTCCTCTATGGTGGCCTGTAAAGTCAAAATGTGATCAGTGGTCTTAAAATCTATACAAAACTCGGCTTGACCCCTAGCTCGGTAGTGTCGCTGATCAAGCTCTTTGGAAAGGATACTATTCAACACAGTCACATAGAGTTTGGCGAAGGTATGTTCAACCATGATGGTCTTGTAGTTCCTCGAGTTGGAGGCTAACCCAGACTTATGGATCAGATAGATAGTATGTTGTGATCAAGAGTTATGGAAGCTGACATAAACCACTCAATTAAAGAGCACTGTAAGAAAGGGGTCTAGGACAGAGATACCCAACTTGAAGAATTCAGCTTGGAACCCTTCCTCATTCGATGTTCTGCTATTGTTCATAACTCTAATTACCTCACTGATGTGGGAGAAGGAGAAGGAGAAGAGGCAAACATGGTTGGGGGGGAGATGAGATGGAGAGGGGGTTAGCCAGAGATATCATAGAGGGTGGAGGTGTGGGAGGCAAGGGAGTGATGGTCTAGAGTGGAGGGTGGGGGGGGGGGGGGGTGGTGGCGAGGAAACATGGTGCGCCAAAAGAGCTTTGGATACTGGAAGAACATGGCACAAAGGGATCTACGCTGCAATAAACTGAACTTTCATTTCTTGTGGCAAAGAAAGTAGTGGTAGTAAAGCCTTGACTGAGAAGAAGAGGAGGAAGAAGTGAGTGGAGCAAAGCAAAGCATAAGGGGAAAGGATTTGTAGTCCTCATCGATCCACTAGTTCATCGGGCAAGATCTGTGATTGGGGTGAGGGGTAAGGGAGGAGGTGCAATGGGGAATGGAGAGAAGGGAAAATTCTCACAAGGTAGATGCAAGTGAGTGGAACATGGATGTGACATCCCTAGAGTCGAAGAAGGGATCCTAGGGGAGAAGTCATCTGAGGTGGTGGATGAAGAGCTCCACACCGCCATTAGTGAGGTGAAAGAAGTGCGAGCATGCGGGGGGGGAGAGGGGGGAGGCCACTAGAAGAGGTGGAAGAAGAAGCAGAGGAGCAAGGGAGAGAAGGTGTCAAGGGTCCTCGAAGGGTGATGCTAAGGAGGGCACAGTCAACTAGAGGAAGGTGAGAGATGGTAAAGATACAAATGAAAGGGATGAAGGAGGTAGTAGAGAGAACATAGTCCATAACACTAGTGCCACCACAATGGGGCCAACAAGTGAAGAGCTCAGAGTCCAGAAAGAAAGAGAGCCCATTCAGGATCACTAAGCTTGAGGACTCACAAAGTTGTAGCAAATTATGACCATATTGAGTGAACCTAGAGCAAAAGCATTTGTACACATGGCATCAGATCTACGATCATGGAGGGGAGGTTGTAGGTCTCCGGTTTTCACATTAAAGTATCCCAAAATGATGATGCCCCCCATGGCATAGAATCTGGTAATGTGTTCAAGAAGGTCCTCATAGGGGTTCCCAACCTCAGTGCTATGAACTGCATATTAAAAAGATGCTGGAGAGTAGTAGCAAACAATGATATAGGTATTCCTATAGAGAGAAGCCCCTTAATCGTTATGAATCCACATGAACCTTACATAGCTATCAGAGTGAACTAAAGAAATAGTACTGAAAAGATGGTCTCGAATAAGAGAAGCGACCCCACCAGAACCTCTAACCCCACTAGAGCACCTAACCTCATCTCTAAAAGAGGAGAGTCACTGATAGCCAATAATACTGGGAAGAGGATGCATGGGGTTCTCATGTGTCTCTGTAATAAAAAGAAGGTCGATAGAAACAATAGTGTCATTAAATAAGCCAGGCAAAGACCAGAGGATACCATTACCATTCCAATAATTGAGGCATAAAGAACCTATGCTCAACTGCCCTTGAGCATGTCATTTGGCCTTAGAGGTTGCTCTCGAAACCCAGCCTGTAGAAAAGGTGTCATAGATTACTACTTTAAGATTTTTGATGACTGGATATTTACCCTCTTGTTAGGCAGTAACAACAAGGGAACAAGCTTGCTTAAGTTCTACCACCTGTGATTGGGTGAGGTCCTCGTCTAGGTAGATCTTAGGTGAAAGAGAGAATAAATTTCTCTTTCCCCTAAGAGATTGCAACCTGTCAGAGAGGAAGAGGAACTGGATGAAGAGAGTCTCGTCTAGGCCTAGCCAACACCTGTCAAGTGTGATCTTTGAAATGTCCAGCCAATCCTTGAGGAAAGAGTATCCAATAATCGAGGGATCATCAATGGAGGAGAGACCACAAACTCGTAGGTTTAGTTCACGAGTCCATCTAACCCACTTGTCATCTATCTTCACTTGACCTAACTTCTCAACACCTAAAAGGGGTGCCTTAGCCACAAAGTTGCATAAAGAAGCCCAATAATTCACCTTCAATTCAGTCTCCATTAATAGAGAACAATGCCTATCCAAGATCTCTGATTGTTTCTCTTTGATAGTGTCTAACTCCCTGAGCTATATGGTAGCAGAGTCCAGATTCGACCTAAGGCCTGTAGTGTCAATGACAAGAGATTGCATAGTATCACGTAGAGTGTGGTTCTCAGATTCCATTATAGCCAACTGTTCGATGAGTTTAATATAGAGTGAGGTTGACTGAGCAACAACACTTTGTAGGACAACATTATGGACTCCACTGTAGTCAAGCAATCAATGAGTTGCTAGAGTGTGATGAATCAGATATGGGTGCCATGGCTCATAAATAAGAAAGGTACGCCTATAAAAAGAAGGTGCCTCTTGAAACTCATAGCATTACCACAAACTAGGCATTTTGTCAAACAATTTACAGACAACCAACGATTCAAAGAGCTTGCATATCACGTGTCATGGTCCCACAGTAAATGTGTCGAATTCCACTAAAGACCTCCACATAGCAGTGAGGTCTAGTCAAAAGTGTAGGAACAACAGCAAGCAAAGAATCTCAGACCAAATGTGATGCACAATTCATCAAATAGTTGGCACACAATTAGAAGTTTACTCCCAAAATCTGTTTAAAGAGTGATTCTTGAGTTTTCTTGTGGATCCCTACAATAAAAACATGTACGTTTGCATGAGGCAAATGGCCCTTGCACCCAGTTCCCTTCACAAACACATGTATAGTAAAATGAGGAGTGTCCAAATATTGGGTCTATTTCATTCAAAATAAAGTATTATTAGTTTTTTTTTTTATATACACATTTCAATGATTCCATGTATTTTTTTTTCAAAGATATACTTGGATTGTTTATACTTACCCATAGATGATATCATATTTTGTTTTCAATATTATATTACCTATGTTCATTTTGCTGGTTCTACAAAGTCTATTGTATTGATTCTCAAAATCATATATTATATGTTGTGTATCATGTATATGTTGACTTGGTATCATGCAAGAGCCAATGGTTGAACTAATGGGTTATTCTGGTGTCTATATTTTGGAAGATGTTTGTTTTAGTTGTTAATTCTCATTTCTATGGTTGTCGTATGAATGAGTAACTGTCTTGATTTTCTCTTATTGGCTCTCTCTATGAGTTGTTTGAGAACGATGAATCAAGAAACAATGAGATGCAAACTGTAGAAATGAACATGGGAACGTTCCTTGCAGTCATGGGACTAAATTGATGATGCATATCTTCATCAAAGAGGAAGAAATGATATTCAAAGGTAGACTAATTAACTTCAAAGGGAGGTTGCATGACAGAGGGAGAATGACTAATTCTTTGCAAGCTTGTGTGGCAGTGTGATTGCTAAAGATCTCTCTTTGATCAAATTGGACTCAACTATCGTATCATGACGATCAAGTAATAAATGTTGATCTTGTTGAGAGGGAGTCTTTGTTGAGAGAGAATCTCAACCATTCTTATACATGTTATTGAGCTCTTTGTGAGAGAAGTTCGATGTGAAATCCCTTGTTCCGCCCTCTACTAGTAGGTATGGTGGATGCACCCTCTACGAGTAGGCATATTGTGGAAATGCATTCTTCTCTAGGAGAAGTATATGGTGAAAGCCCTTGATCCACTATATATTAGTAGGCATGATGGAAATCTATTCTTCTCTACGAGAAGTTTGAGGTGAAAGCTTCTCCAAGTAGGTATGTGAAGTCATGTGTGTGACTCCATATCTTTAATCTTATGTTTGTTATGAAGCAGCTATGGTGAATAATGTTATGCTATGATAACAATGTTTTATTGAGAAAATATGTGATGGGAATTTATTATTGACTATTTTTGTTGTAGCTATGTGTACCTATCATACTAAAAATCCCTCTCTTGCTAAAAGGGAGCGTTGAAGATTATAGTTGTGATAGAGATCTTTACCTCTTTTATTTCTATTGAGATAATGCCTTTGCATTACAAAAAAAACTAGAGAAGAAATTTATGATAATATGTATGCATATTCATTTGTAGCTTTCTTATAATCAAGTGAGTGTAAGATGGCATTCAAGGTGTGCAAGGTGTCTCACGTTAAATATCTAGCATTTTATTATATCATGTGACATGTAAAGGGACATGCATTTGGAAATATGGAGAGACTTGCATTAGAAAAATGAAGAGACTTTCAATTACGATATGAAGAGTCTCTCAATTCAATGTGTGTGTGTGTAGCTGGGTTTTTTGTTAAGTGGAAGGATTTTCCCATGATAAATTGTTGTGCATTTTTGTTCTTCATTTTGTTTATTGTTATCTTTATTTCTAGGCAAAATATTGACATCAGAGGGTGGGAAATTATTAACTAAATTTGTGTAATGAAACTATATTGGTCTAGGGATGGAAATACCAAAGTAGAAAATAAAACTATGTTTTGGCCAACTAGAGCACCAATTACCAAAATAGGCAACATATATGTTGGATTGGAAATAAAAAATGTTAAACAAAAGTTTGTAGTGGAGCTGTTTTGGGCTAATAAAGCACAATTTCAAAAATAGTTGATAGATTCTTTGTAGTATTTTAAAATAATTTCTTACAAAAAGACAAATTGCTTGGATTTGAGGAAAGTTTACACATTTTACATTTATTTCTATAATATACAAAAAACATACCTAACACCAACACATTCCCCAAATTATTCCTCTCGGATTGGTGCCTCTCACAAGCTCACGAGATGACATTATCTATCAAGTGAGAAATAGATAGGGAGTGTTATATTGCAAATGATCCCTTATTTGTGGTAGCCAAAGGCTCCACCTAAGGTTAGATCTATCCCAAATCCCAAAGATACATGGTGAATACTTATTGGACAAACTTTTGCTATATTATCTTTGAGAGAGGGTGCTTTGATGTATATATGGCTTACTATTCCCACTATGTAATGTCCCCATTTTGGGGCATAAGGGATTCCAGAATTAAATTCATAAATATTAAATTTGGCTTATGAGAGTTTAAAACAAAGTTATAAAATGGGTCAATTTAACATTATAAAGGAGTAGATCTGCTTCAACTATGCCTTTTGGGGGTAGATCTGCCTCTTATGCCGATGTGGCTGCATTTGAGGCGGGTCTTCATGGTGCTTGTGTTGTTCAATCTGGGCCTTCCCATCCTCATGAAGTTTTCCCTGTATGTGTTTCAAACCCTATAAGGGTACTCTTGGACTCTGAAATAGTCGATAATATTTTAGGTACGACAGATGAGCTCTCTTCTTTTGTTGTTATCTTTAGATTTCGAGGTTTCTTGCCTTCTCTTTCTAATCTTCATGCTTGGATTTCTAAGCATTGGGAGCCTATTTTAGATAGCGAGGCCACATCTTTCCTGTGGCTAAAGGATTTTTCATAGTAAAGTTTAATTCTGTTAAAGATAGGAAGACTATTTTGTGCAATAATTGTTTTTCATGGGAGGACAAATTTTCTCTTATGGCCAAACTGTGGCATATGGATTTTGATCCGCTAACTGAATCCTTTAACAAGGTTTCTATCTAGGTCCAGATACCGAATCTCCCGATGCATCTCTGGCTGGATTCAGTTTATGAAGCTATTGGGGTTGCCATTGGTGATTTTTTATATGTGGATTCAGACACTTCGGATATCCTTCATTCGACATATGCTCGATTTCTTGTAGAGATGGATATTTCTAAGGGCCTTCCTGAGAAGGTTTGTTTGGATTCTTCGAGGGGCTCTTAGACTCTAATATTGGATTATGAAGGTATCCCTTTTCACTATAGAAAATGTCATAAGACTGGTTACATTGCTGCTCGTTGTGCTGCTGTGAAGACTAAATCTAGGCGACCACCTTCCTAGTGGTCAGGGGCCTCTTTTGAACACTACACAGTGGTTAAGTCCAGTGATGCGCGTCTGGATTCAGCAGTTGTATTTGCGGATGTTTCCTCTACTGATGATCTTTCGGTGCCGGTGTTAGAAGAGGTTCATGTTCCTTCTCTTGCCCTTGTACTGGATGTTCCTCCTAGTCCACTTGGGGGCCAAGACCCTTTTCCCTCTCCTGGCCTTGCCCCTATCCTTCCTCCTAGTTCTGTGGGGGGCCAGTTGGCAACGAGCTCTTTTAGGAAGATTGTTGGTGTTTCGGATTCCCCTGGGCTTCATTGTTCAGTTTCATCTGGGATTGGATTGCTAAGGCAGTTAAGGTGGAGGATGGGTGGACTGCAGTAAAAAGAAAGAACACAAGACCATCTGCTCCTCTTTTAGAAATGAACCTTTGATCGTGCAAGGGTGGCTTTAAATCAAAGGGCAAATAGTGATATATCGGGCTATGCCCCCTTGCTGGATCTTTACTTTTGGTTGGTGATAGGTTTTTTGTCACCTTGGTTACCTTATGTTTGGGGCGTGACCAGTTCTGCTTTTGTTTGTTGTATCTTTGTATCTGAACTTATTGAAAATCATTAGTCTTGTACAGGGTTTCAAACACCCTTCAAAATCTATTTATCTTAATAAAAAACATTATAAAGAGTTAAAAGATGTCAAAGAAGGAAAATGATGAAAGGAGAGGAAGGAAGCTCAAGAGTCACATGTTGGGTTTTTAAAAGAGGGACAAAGAGCTCATTTCAATATGATGGGATATTGTTTTTGTTTGAGATTTTTTGTGGAGAAATTAAGGAAGCATCAACTTCTATTTAGGATCCACAGACGCAAATCTTCAAGTCATGCTTGGGTGGATTGCACATAGCCCTGGTTCATCAATTCTAGTGAATTCACAGTGGAGTTCACACTTGCATTTAGGATTCATTTCTAGTCATCCAATCTGACTGTTATCATTGTTTATACAATTGAATTGTCATTGTATTGCTAGTGTATGATACAATAGAGATGGCTATTTACTGGTTAATATTACTAATTATATACTAGTTATTTGTTGGTTATTATTGTATAAATTCTTGTTTATGATTCTGAAATTTGTTTGAGGAAAAATAGGAAAGAATATCCGGGAAGGATATTAAGTGGTGTCAAAGCTAAAATTCCTATCATTGTGTGAAGCTTATTCAGAAAATTATTAGAATTTTTTTATTGGAATTACCAGCATCTGAGAGTTTATTCAGAGACAAATTCACTGGATGATTTTTATCGGAAAACACATCTTAAAAACGAGTTTCACCAGAGAGAAATTAGATAAGACGGTTTCTTATTGCAATTATTTTGTTCTGCTGAGATTTGCAATTTTCAAGCTATAAAATTTCCATGGTCTAGAAAACGTGAGTTGGGTTTAACTAAAATTATGGGTGGCAAGTTTATTAAGCTAACCAAGTGTTTTCGTTTCTGTTGTAGACTTCATTGTTATGCAGAATTTTTAAATTTTTCAAAGCTTGAAAGAATTGTTGCTAATATATTTTGTCTGGCAAAAAATGTATAGAATCTTGATGGAAAAATAAGAGTCATCAGGAAGTTGTGTTGTTGAGAAAAAGATTCATTGAACAAAATAGAAGAGATTGAATAATCTCTTGTCGTGAAGGTTTATTTTTGTGGAGGCAAATAATAAAAGAAATATGGCATTGGCAAAAATTTTTATAGTAACCCATAAGAATTTGGTGAGCTCATCGTAGTTGTGCTAGATATATTCAAGATCAAAATTCTTTTATTTTGATCTTGAACATATCACAATGTTTCTAGATCAAAACCTTAGAAAATTATTTTATTTTGGAACACAAGAAGTTTTGTTTTGTCGTGGACTAAAGAAATTGAATGGTGGGTTTCATCTTACATTTGGGCGACCTAGTTAGCTCGTGAAATAGTATGAATTGATAGTGTGGCTTTGAGAAGTATTGTGTTTTGAAATATTATAGTTGATCATTATACAAATTAGTTACCGTTTGAATGCAATTCTTTAAATGCAAGTCGTGGGTGTTGGATTTATTAGTGCTGCAAATATTCATTCAAACATTAGCACAAGAATAAATATTTGGGAACAAAGCATTTCTATTGGCTGGAAGAAGCTCTGGGGAATTGAAGACTAATCAGGCCACTATATTGTGGAGAAATAAATTAAAAAGCCAAGAGCTATTAATATTATGTTTTGCATTCGCTATCAATACTGAGTTTTCTGAGTCATATTGTTATTTGAAGAAAGGCTTAGACGGGCATATCAGACAAAGTGAGAAGATTGCAAATTGTGAAGCCAACAAGTTTGAAAGTTTATATCTTTGAAAGAAGGCGTGTACAAGATATGTATCTGGAGTGACATACACTTTGGTGTGAGAGCAGTTAGTAGAAAGTTTAGAGAGATTTTTCATTGAGTAGGCACTTCAGTGCTTGCTATGTGAAGAAAGAAGTTTGAACATTTGAATATACTTAGTTCCTTAAAGACAGGTGTTTGGGGAAAAAGTATTTGAGTAGATAACATGGAAATCTGATTGTAATCAATCTTGGAAAAAAACAATTGGGCCCTATATAATAGGTCGTTGTAGGTTTATATCAAACATCGATGCTAAGTATTTCAGCATCCATAGTCTTTGTTAACATCACAGAGCACAGGAATATAATTTTCTATCAGAGAACAATATTATCTGATATTCCTTCTTTGAGAAGTAGTTGTTTTAAGTAAGAAGGAAATTTTGTTGTCACAAATTTTAAGTGTGTCTAGAGAAAGCAGGAGATAGGCATAGCTCGTAACTCCATCTATATGAGTTATTCCCGAGACAAGTTCACAACATAATATTACAGGTGTGTTAAGTAATAATAGGTGAATACATAGGGTCAAACTTTGGGAATCTATTCACGTCTCTTGATTTGTTGAAAGAAATTGTTATCAGATACAAGGTGTTGGAGATTTAAGATTGGCTTTCCTTGTAATATTGTACATTGTTGTTTCTTGGTAGTCAGCAATCTGAAGTTAAAGTTGTTCTAAAGAAAGTTCAAATTGGAACCGTAAATTGTTGACTAAATACCAACCCTATGCATTACTATGCTCTATTGCATTGTTGGTTGAACAGATAAAATGTTGTACACCATAGCAAGCAAACTGTTGGTAGTAAGAGGGTAGTAAACATTGAGATTTGGAGGAATTATCACTTTGTGGAACAATTCTAATAGTGATTGCATGTTTAAATTGTTTAGTTATGTTGTGATAAATTAAACAATCATTCCTGCGCTATGTAATTTAAATCTCACTGTCATATAGAAATGATTTGGATGTTGTATTGAATATCAATCAGTATTCAATTTGGCAAAATTGTTAAATAATATTTCAAGATAGCAAACAAATATGTTCAGGCAGCTACCAAAATTTATTGTCAAAGACGAGGTATAAATTCTTGAAGAAAAACTCTATAGTATTGAAAAGAAACTTGCATGTTTTCCAAAATCTAAGGATGAATTACTTCATAACTTGGGAACAATAGAGAATTGTTTATCCACAATAGAACATCTTGGTTCAAGAGTAAACAAGTCAACATTCTTCTCAATGTGACTCCTTTGGTTAAGCCAGCATTGTTGAGGCATGCTGATAGGAATATGACACTTGCTGTCACTTGATGTATTTTTCATGTTATGAGAATAACAATACCACATGATTCTCACAGCAGGGAAGTTATGAAGGAGGTGTTCCAGTTGATCGTGGAGAATTTTCAAGGTTTGTGTAATATCTATAATTCATCCTATGGTAAGAGAGCCAATATTTTAGAGTCAACTGAAAAACTTTGTGCTTTTGTGTTTATGTTGGATCTCGGTTGCAGAGATTTAAATCATGATATGTTTCATTAGTTCTTGTTTGCTATTAAAAAGGGCCACAAGTTAGGTGTCTTATCCTTTATGTAGTTCATCGTGTCTTTGACCATTGATGATGACTTGCAAAATTTGTTATCCACCACATTGGTTGATTTGAAACAAACACATATTACTTCTTTGGATGCTTGTAGTATGGTTACCAATGTCATCAAACAATATTGTAAGCAAAAATTGAAATCATTATTAACAAGGAGCAAGATTGAGAAAGAAAGGGAAGAAGATTTGTTTCAACTTATAGAGGGGAACAAAAAGAAAGATAAAACTCAGTAATATGGACAACTTAACAGAGATGAAGTCAATGGTATTATGAGGGACCACAAGTCTAAAAGAGACACACTTATCGATCATCCACCTAGAAATTTGATGGAGTTTCCATGCATTATGATTTCATTCGATGATGACTATAGGATTGATGAAGCATCTTTTGGGTCAGCACTTTGTGTAGCAACAAAAGAGGGTTGGCACGAGGAATTTATTCTTATAATACTTTTAGCCACAATAATATTAATTGGGTGAAACATAGTAATTTAATTTTTGAGATGGATGCTAATAGGATATTGGAGAATCCACTATTTGAGTTTGATGACTGAACAACTTTTAATTTTGATCAAGAGTCATAGATTGATTGCAGCAAGTAGGTGATTGATTTAATACATTTAATAGAGGGGCATAATGCTGATTACAAATCAACCTTGGATAGTAACTTAGCTAATAGTATAGCCAAGGATCGTATAGGGAGAGAGGACAATGTTGATGGGTATACATTGATTAACTCTTCTCCTCATTTATCTAGTACCCACGGTTACTCTACCGTCATAGATGTTGAGCATGATGATAACACATGGTTTGTTACACTTTCCTTCCCCGCATGGAGGAGGAAATCATATCTAGCTTGCTTCTTGAGTATTGTTACAGTTTCAACATACATGTTAGAGGAGCAGTGTTGTGACAGTTGGATATCTTGGGCATTCTACCATTTTTTAGTGTAAAGTGATATGATCTTCCACACAGATGGGAAGTTGGATGGCTTTTTTGTTTGTGGGACCTAGGAGGATCAGTCACATGGTTAGTAGTATTTCACAGAGCTGGTTGGCATGATGTTGAATTCCCATATTTATTTGACTCTAGCAGTGCTTGTGATCTCAATTGGAGTGAGATTTTCAATTGGACTAAGGATTTTCTCACATATGATATCAACATCAAACATGTTGATATGATAGATTATGCACACACAATTATCTAGGATCATGATATTAGTATGATTGATGCATTGTGGTGGAAATTTGATGAGTGACTTCTTTATTAAACGTTAGTTGTATCAGAATGTTGTAGCGGCTTGGTGGAGCATCTTCCATGAGATTGATATAGGACCCCGATATTAGTTTTTGGACTCAAGGGCAAGCAATCTTGAGGAGGCAGGAATTGTAATGTCCCCTTTTTGCAGCATTAGGGATTTCAAAATTAAATTCATAAATATTATTGGCTTATGATATTTTTAAGCAAGTTATAACATGGGTAAATTTAATATTATAGAGAGTTAAAAGGTGTCAAAGAAGGAAAAAGACGAAAGGAGAAGAAGGAAGCTCAAAGTCACATGTTGTGTCTATAAAAGAGGGTCAATGAGCTCATTTGGATATGTTAGGATATTATTTTAGTTTGGTATTTCTCTTGGAGAAATTAATGAAGCTTCAACTTCTATACAGGATCTGAGGACGCAAACCCTCATGTTCTTCTTAGGTGGATTGGGTAGAAACCCTCGAGTTCTTCTTGGGTGGATTGGCCTTGACTCATCAGTTATGGTGAATTCATAATGCACTTCACAATTGCATTCAAGTTTCATTTCCAATTATTCAATCTGACTATTAGCACTGTTTATACAATTGGACTCTTATTGTATTGTTGGTCTATAATGCAATGGCAAATTCAAGATTTTTTTTATGGCTATTTACTAGTTAATGTTGTTGATTATTTAATGGTTATTTGCTAGTTATTATTATATAAATTCTTGTTTATGATTTTGAAATTTATTTGAGGAAAAATTGGAAAGAATATTTGGGTAGGCTATTACACGGTACATGCTGATGGTGTCACATAGCTTTTAGTTTCTCCTTCCTCAGGCTAGTCGTTTCTAGTGTTTGGAAGGCTTCTTTTCAGAGACTTTTGGGATTTTGCTCATTGATTTGAGGTTCATTATTGGTGTTGTCTTTCATAAGGGAGGAAGCTCTAAGTATTTCATCCCTTCAATTTGCCTCTATCACTTCAAGATATCTCATTTTGTGTTGAAGTTGCCTTGGCATTTTGGGAGTTTCTTTATAAGAGGATTTTCTTGGTGGTTTAGTGGTGTGTTGGTGTGTGTGCGTTTGGTATTAAAGTGTGCCAACTTTTTAATGAAGGGGGTTTTATCATTTCTCATCCTTCTGATATTCATTTTCTTCTCTTGGCTAATTGCCTTCCTGTTGAATCTTCTTCAGGTGTTGGTGCTTGTCTCTAGGATGTCTTCCACTTTTGGGATGTTGGTATTCAACGAGTTGTGGTGGGGATGATTAAGGGTGCTGATTTTTTCAAGCCAGGAGACATTGATGATCTCAGACCTTATCTTGGGATTCTTTCTTCCCTTGGAAATTAAGCTTTTGCTTCTCAATTCTTCATTGACTAATCCTATGGAGGTGGAGTCATCTTCTATGGAGGTGGAGATGGTCGTTGGTGTTGTTTCTATTGTAAATTTTTTGAGAACATAAGATTTGAAAGTTTATTTGCTACATTTAGTAATGCTCTTGATTATTTCTTTAAAAAGATTGGTTTGGGAGTGAGGTGAAAACCCAATTAGGGCTTTGGGAGCCATGCTAAAACCCAATTATGTGGGTTGGAGAAACTTATACTCCCCTTCACTCACTTCTTTGATGAAATTTGATTTATAAAGTAATGTGATGGAATTTTGGGCAGTTGATTTGCCACTATACCAACTCAAGCCTAGCTTAGGATTGTTGTGTTGTAAATGTCTTCTATTTGTGCAACAATTCATCTTAGAAGGGTTTCAAATCCCCCATAAAATTTGAATGTAATGAGTTTCTTGGCCCCATCAAAACTTGTTTTGACTTATAATAAAAAAAGTCTTGGAGAAATGTCTATCTAATGTACTAGTCAAGAGTGGAAACAAACTCCAAGTATGGGACATGTACTTTTAGGTTGAATCTTTGCAGAGGTTTTCTTCCTAAGAATCATGATGCACCTAAACTACTTCTTTTGAGGAAAGGGAGAAGGATTGCATGAAAAGAAAGTGTTGAAAATGAAAGGGGATGAAATGTCAGATTAAATCTTGGTTACTCTTTCCGCACATGGCTATACAAAACATTAATAAAGCATCCAAATATAGAACCCTTAACTCTAATATACTCTTTGAAGACTTGCATGAAGATTATGACTTACCAAATGTTGCAAATAAAAACTATTTTTACAAGACAACAACCATAAACAAATCTAACATAACACATGGATTGGGAAAATTGAAAAGAAACATTCATGACAAAGCACATGAAATACACAAAAAAATTAGAATTTTAAGAAAAGATAAAACTGGGAATTTCATTATTGCAAGGCAAAATGAAGTTGCAAATACAAGGTGTAGCCATTGTAAATGAACCAAAGATGAATGCAGAAAATAGTTACAAACCTTGCCTTCATAGAGTTCAAGCATAACTCCTAATGTAACTTGAATTTCAAAGTCCAGCTAGAGTGGAGTTAAAGTTACAAAGGAAAACAATAAATAAATATCATAATAAAATGTGATCTTCTATGCAACTTGCTCATGGAGGTGGCAAGAAAAGCCAAATGAATGCACCCAAAAATGTTGGAAAGTTAAATCTGACAGGGAAAACGTCTTGCAGATCATAAAGGGGTTTGAGGATGCATTGAAGTCATGATATCAAAGACAAAGAAGTATTTTTGTATTAAATACCCAGCTTTGGGAATGTGTTGTGGTCACAAACAATATAATCGTGTCACTTTCAAACAAAATCAGAATGGGATACCATGAAGTGTTAACCTTCCTATAACGGTTGACCCATTGATCATCATCATTTTGCAAGGGCCCCTAGAAATATATTGCAAAAATGAAAATGAAACCTAGTTCATTGATCATTAAAAAGATGAACAACATCAAACCTTATTAAACGTTGCATTGGTAAGGGCCCACCAAACTTGTTAGTAGAGAAGAAGTAAATGATGTGGCAAAACATTGATCAGTTTCACCATTTTACAAGGGACAAAAAGGAAACCCTGTGAAATAGTGAAATGGGGGTAACACAAAAGATAGTTGCAAACATGACATGTTAACCCACTATGATAGATTTTAACCTATACAGAAAAATCTCATATTTGTTATGTGTGATGGGCTAAATGGGGTAAAAATAGCCAACATTTATAGTGACTTATAGGGGAAGCTTGTTTTCAAAGCATAAGACCAATGACCTTAAGAAATTCATTAGGCATGGAGTCAGTAACAGAGAACACCGCATTAGCCCACTTGTAGCTTCACAAAAATCTGCAACCTTTGTGAAAACAAAACAAAACCTGCTATCTCCTGGAGAGAATCGTCATACACGTACACTTCTCGAAAAGATTAGGAAACCTATTCTATTATATACAAGTATTTACAAATAGGGAAATCAAACAAAGTCATTGATGGGATTGTTGAAATAGCTGCCTTTCCTAACCAATTTTTGTTCTTTTTATGCATTTGGGCAATTAAAAAGATTGACAAGCATGACAAGCATATTGTTGCATTTTTAAATGTCCTTCAAATGAAAAGGAGAAGTAAGCTCTAAAACACTAGAATACTATCTTTTTGAGAAAGAAATACTTGCTCCTTGTGATCTTCGCCCTCATGCTTTGAAATAAGCATGACTCGGGGAAACATGCTGATTCTTTGCATAGCTAGATGTCTCATGGGGCATCCTCTTGATAGTCTTGGGCCTAAGAAATCAACCTTAATCATGTTGTTTTTCCCTGCAATGATGGTATCCAAATGGTCTAGAAGTGTCTCCTTTTTTTCTCATGAAGATATGATCTCCACCTTTTCCTTATGTTTCTCATGACCCACCTCCATAGGAGCTACTAGTATGGTGTTAATCTCCACTTTTTGTTGTTGCAACTCAATATATTCTAACAAAGGAGAAGATGACTTTTTGTCCATGGATTAGCAAAATATTTCCATCTCATTCGAAAAATTATCATCTTCATCAGATTCTTCTTTCTTTGTTGTAGTAATATGCATAGGTTGAGGGGCAAGCCTCATGCATATCAACATGTTCTTCCTCGAGGACAAAGCTATCCATGGGATCCTCTTTCTTATCCTCCATATCATGGATGACTATCTGCTGCAAAAATTGATTTTCTTATTTTGATTCTTGCAATAAATTCTCTAATTCTTGTAAAGGCTCAAAAGCCAATATTTGTTTCTCAAGGGAAGGAATAACCTTTTTTTCTTCTTCCTCCTCCACAAATGAGGGAAGTTTTTCAAATAAGAGGACTCTATCCTCTTTTGTTTGTTAAATCTCCACCTCTTTGCCCTCCTCATGTCTATGCGAAGGCTCACAAAAAATAAGTTGTAGCTCCTCCCATGGAAGCTTTGGCTTTTTCTAACTCTCCCAAAATGACATATTTGGACCATTAATAGTCCATACTAATGATCCACCCTAAAAGAGTGAAATGGAAATAGGTGTAGAAGGTTGAGAGGGTAAATTTTCTTGTATAAGGAGTGGAAAAATTACAATAGTAGGATCTTGTAATGGAGGGGGCTTCTTGAAGCTAGGATTGATTTTTTTTGGAGAGGGGGTTGCCTTTACTTTCTTTGGTCTAAAAATGAGCTAACGTGAGATTCATTTTCTTTTATTATTCTGTAGCAACTTGCCTTGTAAGTTTCTCCTCAAAACGTCTTTGTTTTATCTCTCTCTTCATCTTCTTAGAGATAGGCCTAGTATGTCATCTCCTCCTATTGTTAGTCTAGCTCTTGTTGCCTTGCAATTTTATCAAGTTGTATATCTCAAGCTTGTAACTACTCACTCTATTCATGAAACTTCATCTCCAAAATAAAGTCCATCTGACTTTGTAAGTCCAAAATCCTCTCATTCCATTCATGAAACTTCAAGTCAATCTATTTTTGGAAATCCAATATCATGTCTTCAATCATTTTGTATGGGCATGTTGGGATTGGTGGAGTAGGGGTAGGAGGGTAGTAAGAATTTTGAGCATATTGGCCATTTTGTGTTGTAAATGAATTTTGGCCATAACCAACTTGATGTTGAGATTGATAGTACAAGGGTTGAGTAATAGCATTTTCACAATACTAGGGGAGGGGGGATAATAGTCATTTCTATGAATTGGGTCTGTGATGAGAACTTCATAAATGCTGCAAACTCAGAGAATTTTTTGAAGAAACATATAAGATCATAAATGATCTTTGTATATAGCATCACTTGATATGTTTAAAACAAGTATATTTACATTTAGAGTTTCCATGTTGTTTGATTGAATGCCTCCAAAGGCTATTGGCACTAACAATAACACCCAAAATTCTTAGTGAATGGATCTCGAATTGGCTAATCAACAAACTTATGTAGTTGTATGTGTGTCCCACCAGGCGTGCCCAAAAATGTTGACACGATAGTTTGCACCCATGCTCAATGTGTAATCCTCAAGAAAACTTGTGTAGCATGGAAGCAAACAAGTGTGGGACTTGCGCTTTGAGGTTTGATCTCCACAAAAGGTCTACTTCCTTACAATCAAGATGCACCTAAACTACTCTTTTGAGGAAAAGGGAGAAGGATTGCATGATAAGTAGATGTTGAAAGGGAAAGGGAGGTGATGCACCAGATCAAAACTCACTTACTATCTTTGCCTATACCTGCACAAAACATTAATAAAATATTCAAATATATTTTCCTTAACCCTAATCTACTCTCCCAAGACTCACATGAAGGTTACACTTACCAAATGTTGTAAAAAAAAAATTTACAATACAACCACCATAAACAAATCAAACATGACACTAAGAAATTTGACAATAAATATTCAGTACAAGGCCCATGAAATGCATAAAACAATAGAATGGTAAGAAATTGTAATACTAAGAATCTCATTATTGCAAGACAAAATGAAATTATATACACAAGGCATAACCACAATAAATAAACTAGAGAACCCAGAAAATATTTACAAACCTTACCTTTATAGAGTTCAAGCATAACTCAAAGTATAACTTGAAATTCAAACTCCAAACATGGTGGAGTTAAAGTTATAGAGGACAACAATAAATCGATATCATAATAAAATATGATCTTGTGTGCAACTTGCTCATGGAAGTAACAAGAAAGCCAAATGAATGCACCCAACAAATTTGTCACGAGTATAGCCAGTATGTCAGTGATTTCCCACAAAGGAAGAAGGGAAAGAAGCACGTGACAACTTTCGGAAGTGTAGAAGAAAGCCAGTTAAATAAGGTGTCACTGTTAAGTCCTTCCAACGATTGGATATGTGAAACATGACATAGGATGCATGGATTCATGTTTGGACATATGGATGATACATGAGAGGGGCTTGATGTTTCAAGAGTATTTGTTGTAACTTTGTAAGTTTTTTGTATTGATTCAAGTTTAGGCAATATGACAAAGTATGATTGCCCTTAGAGGCTAGATTTTCCAATTATGATGGTTTTCATAGTGTCTATCTTGTGTTATTTTTTGATTTGTCTATTTGACCTATGCATAATGGTTATTGTATAAGATTGTATGCATATTTTTCTCTCATGGGCTATGGAGGAAATCATCAAATATAACTAGGTATGAAGCATTATTTTGTAATAAATAGTATCAAAGCTTTCATGGATGATTTTGAGTTATAACCCTAGTTTGAATGTATAAGTAACAAATTTGAAGTCATGCCTCTACATTAAATATTTGGGACATTACAAGGTATGAGACACACTTGTGGGTTATTTTGTTATGGATATGAGAGTTTTGGGCTTGTTATGATGGGTTGTTTGTAGATTTCAAGTTTAAGGAAAGGTAAAAAAGATCTCCTAGAATTGGCTTTTGTAGAAGGAATACTACAAATGGCTCCTTGAACCAAAAGTAACCTCAACATCAAATCAATATCAGCCAAAACAAGATTTTTGGCACATAAATTGGCTTATCTTTGAGAAGAAAAAATGGAAAAATTAAAATTAGCCCTTGGACCCTCAATCATATTATTGCATGGTCACTGGGACATCTACAATCAACGTATCAATTTTATTAAAAAATAACTTGCAACTGAAAAAAGGAGGCAGAGACAATATCTACTACCTTATTTTCTAAAGGGAAATATGACTCAAAAACACTTTAAGTATTTTCTTGTGCTAACTACCATAGGGTATTGATAATGATATTACACAATACTAATGTCAACCCTTTACGACCAACAAGTAAGATTGATGGTGCTAACCCTTGATCCAATGGTGGTGGTCTTTGACTCGTAACCCTCCAACTTGGCAATGCATTAGCATTTTAAATAAATAAAAAATTAAGTTTTTATTAATTTTTAATTGTCATTAAATAAATTTAAGCATAGTTATGTCATATGCAATTTTTCGGTCAACTTGTTGAAGATGAATTCAGTCAATGAATGTGTAGGTTCATAAACAAAAAAAACTAACCAAAAAGTAACTCCATCAATGAATCAACAAGTTCACAAACTCACAAACATGTTGACAATGGACCCAACCAAAACAAAAATCTAAGATTTCGAAAGGCAAAGGGAAGCATGATAGAAAAAATGCTCAAAAGAAAATTGGATCTCCAAATCCCAAAGACTAGGACATCTTAAATTAAGGATCAAGAAGGCCTCACTTACAAAGAAAATCATTAGAAGTTGAGATGCAACCCAAATATCAAAGTCCAAAATAATAAACCAATTTTAGAAAAAGCTATAAGAGATCAAGGGGATGAGGATGGATTGAGAAGTGAGAATATCAGAAATTTCGAAGGTTTATGATTTGAAAATGCAATGCATCGAAATTTTATGAAGGGTATAGAGGTGTCATGGTCAAGATTTGAGAGATGAATGCAACAAAGGGGAGTTAACAACAAAGGGTATGAGGGTAGAGGTAACCTGACAAACTGAAAGGCTAACAACTTGGGTGCTTGGCAAAAAAAACTTTTGAAAGGAATGATAAGAGTTTCCTGGATCTGGATGCCAAAGGAAGATGCGAGAAAATGGAGGATGAAGAGGTTAGGCAAAAAGATGGACAGGTGATACTTGGTCAAAATTTCAGCTTTCACCACTTAGGATATTTTACCAATAGAGAAAGGAAAAGGGACTACAGCTAGGAGCAAACAACATGATGACCCTTGTGAACCAAATTGGATAAGTTATTTATGGAGGATCATACAGTAGACAAACAAAAAGGGAAGGAACTAGAGCAAAAAAGGGCAAGCACAAATTTTAGTTTCAATCAATGACATGGACCATGTGTCATGATTGTCAGGTAAAACTGAAACTACAGTAGTAGTACAAGACTACATACGAAACCATTCACAACCATTATGGTCCTATGTCCAAATGGCTTGATCATCAAACCCTGTTGTTTTGTTTGTTCATATTATGAAATTGTCCATATCTTTGTCCAATTCACAAGACTAGAAATCAATTCTAAACCGTTCATAATATCTACAGAAAGGTAGATGAACTAATGCTGGGTAGTAAATAGTTGATCATTACGAGAAAAGTAATAGTAATGTCAAACTGTGAAGGATTTTATAGAGTTCTGTGTGTGATGTAATCAAATGTAAAAAGCCAAACATGATATGGTTTTTGCTGCTTCTATATTTTTGAAAATGTACTTCTCAATTTTATTTCATTGTTTTATCCTAGATCCACTCCCTGGATCTCACATCATCTTGCACCTGGATAAGTGGCAAATTGATCACTGCACTAGTTTACAACCAGTTAAAATGTAACATAATAGCAGTGACCGTCATCCCTTGCAGTCCATAAAATAATGAGATTGGTTTATCCTTTTTTGTATTAAAGGAAAGTCATTTTATCATTTGTCTTCAATAAATCCATGAATGTGAATCCAATATCAAATCATGTCTTACCCTACTGCATCATTTTCTTAGGTTCTATGATTGAGATGTAAAGACGAAATGTACCCGATCATGCCTTCATGGCTTTGTTCTGATACACTATTTCATTTTAATGTCAATCCTTTTGGGGGCAATGGAATGTCTGTAGTGACTATAAGCATCACTTTCTAAGAGGAACATAAAGTAGCAATATCTTCCAAATAATGAGCTTCCTGACAGAAAATTCAATGGTTCAAAAAGCATCACCTAACAAAATTACCTCAAAGAGATGTGTACCATTGATTACAGCCATGACACAGTAATTCTGAGATAATTAATGTGCACGATATTTAATTTCCACTGCTTCCATATGTAACTGAAATATTAGTCCTAAATGAAACAAGTGATAAAAAATAGGAAATACTTTATCTATTTTGGATAAGTCCATTTTATATGGGAATTGTCTCAAGGCTCTGAAAATAAAACAGTTGTTTAAACTTCAGTTACCCTTGAATATAGACTTAAACTACCAACAGTCTTTTACATTGAGTTAAATAGACATTGCCTCATTAAACATGGAGCTAAAACCAAACTTTTTACTTAAGATGTTACAACAGAAGTTAACAACAATCATAAAATCCTTAAAGAATCCCCCATAATATATTCTGGCCGACTGCAATCAAGATGCATACTGAGTTTGGACTAATGGCAAGTGGCAACCATAATAGTTAACGGAAGCATAATCTTCTTAAGCTTCATACACAATGATAAAAAACTAAAACTTCTCCTGTCATAGTCCAATCAAGACCTCCATTATCCACCCCTCTTGATACAAAAAACTATGAATAAAATTGATCATTGGAATTGAATCCATCTAATTGCCATCTTCTCCGGAGAATGGGTTGAAGTTTGTAGGCTGTAGAACTATATAGGCATCTCCATCTGTTCTTACTACAAATTTTCACAACTTTGAATATTACTTTTCTCAATGATGATTTTTTCTGCAAATGTTACAACTGCATCCAAAAATCACAAGCTTGTATTCAGTTTTTCTCCTGGTTTGGTGTTTTCCCTGTTTCAACAGGAGGAATTGTGAGGAAAGAAGCTAGTCTCAGTTAAAACTCACCACAGAAACAGTGCAAGTCTTTGAATCTGTAAATCACCATATTACACTACCTGATCAGTGATTTATGTCAAACCGTTAGTTTGGGAATTCTGTACTTGATCTGTTAGTCAATGATCTAGTACCACATTATAAAGGGCAGGATACAATGAGAAAACCAGTCAATGTTATCAATGCCATTTACTAGTTTAAATGGAAACATTTTACTTGGGCATCTAACAGGCTTGCCATAAATACAACAATATGTTAGGTTCAACCCACAAAATCCTGGAATCAATCAGCATGTTAAATATTGATAAGTAGGATATATTTTTCAGTGCAAGTCAAATTGTAATATTGTTATCAGGATTTAACTGTGAAGTTTTTTGAGTCAAACTCATATACCCATGTTAATGAGTTTGACTTGAAAAAGCTACACAAAAGAATCCTGATAACATTATCACAATGGTAAATATTGTGAAGCAACCAATTCTTTTTCTTATGAAAAATAGCACTGTAGCAGCAAGAACATATATATCTTTGCATTATCCAGAAAGTAGTAGATGATACTAGAGATATGGGGAAAATATTGTTTGAAAATTTATTTGAATATCAAGAATGAGCAATTATACAACGGCCATGAACTTGGAAAAATATAGATAGCTTGACTTTATTTTATATTTAATACTACATTTTTTTTTAAATCAAAGAACAATAGAAGAAACAAAGAGCCCTAAAGAGCTTTATCCTGGTCCACAAGTTGAGCCAGCTTCTGAGATAAATCAGGAGGAAGCATCCTATGATCAATACTACTTCTTTTTTAAATGCTGTCATACAAGTAAAATGAAATTGTACTTATATTTGATAATCATAATCATAACAGAAAAAATAAATGTAAACCAGCCATTTAGAGATAGCAGCAAGGCCCAAGACTGAAATGCCATTATTTTTTCAAAAACATGGTATGCAAATACTTTGATATTGCTATATTTTCATTCAATTAATAGAACATATACACATGTAGAGAAATTTGAAGCCTTATTTATCATTTCTCTTGGAGAGTGGATTGCCTATTTTTTCTATAGGCATCTCTATTGATGGGCTGCCCACTTTGTGCACTCCTTGGTTGCCGCTCCTCCAGCTCCTCCCATAAAGTACATTGTCACTAGAGCTGCTGAGGCGGATGCCTACAAAACAGCATATCCTAACGGACATGGCTATCCTCCCTACATATTGCACCATTGACTAAATTTCAAAAAAACGAAAACACAATGAAATTTTTAGCATTTGATCTTCATGATCTGTATATTTTGTGATCGAAAACAACAAATTTTTTGATAAAAGTTTGCTGTGTTTTTGTGAATCTGAAAAAGAATCATGTTTGACTTTTTTTTTTGTCTTTGGTGCATGTTGTCTAGATATTAGCGAGCACTTATCCTAACTCCTTGGAATCACCCCCTCACTCCCTTGAGCCACTTCATATGAAGCTGGCATGGTAGTTAACTATTACAATGATATTTTAATGTTATGTTGGAAAGTTGGTTATTCACCATGAATTCATGGAAAGTGAAATGGTGGTTAGCCGTTAAGATGGTTTATGAATAATAATTGTTATGGTAATTATGGTTATATTGAGGAATATGATATTATCATGGAGAATTTCTTCCTTGTATGAGCACGTCAAAGGGGAAGCATTGCCAGAAAGGAGTTGGGCATAGGGGAACCACCTACCATTGAGCAAACAGGGGGAGTCCTAAACCACCATGACCAACGATGAAATGGATAGAGAAGCGAGAAGAACAAAGGATGACTATGAGCTATCCAGTTAATCTAAAAACACATTAAAAGAACTTAATAAGAAATACTACCTTTATTGTGTAATGATCTTTGTGTACCTTGCAAGCTATCATGTCTTAGTACAGTAATATCACGTCTATACTCATACTTGGGTGGGTATGAACTATGTATGTATGTACACACACACACAAATATGTGAAGTTCATCATTAACATATACGTTTGTGTGTGTGTGTGTGTGTGTCCAAATTATATATAAGAACAACATTAATATACTAAGACATGAGTTAGGTGTATATTGCCACCTTTTCTTTAATATATTTTCTTGACTTTGACTATGGTCAATTATTTAATTGCTCGAACACCACCTATTTTGTATCTACCACCTTATGGCATCAGACTATAACATTCTTTTGATATTTTTTGAATTTATAAGTCTTGGACATTTCTTGCCACCTCATCTTGGCATAACTCAGTATGTCGCGAGACCTCTATCTTTCTCGACCGCTTCTTTGTTTGAATACATATTATCTGTTCTGTAGAGTGGTATTCACTTCTATTTCATATTGTTTCCACACCACAGTTCCTTCTGGATTATTTCTTTTGTCTCTACTCGATATCGATCAAGACTTAATATTATTTCTTTTGCTCGAACCCAATAGGGTTGATGTAAACAGCAACACAACTTTGTTCATGTGGAGTGTGTGATTCAAAATCAGTATCACGCATTGGATATCACTCTGTTGATGTGGAGTGTGTGATTCAAAATCAATAGCACACATTGGATATCATAGCAAGATTGGAGCTCAGGCACATCCAAAATTGTATAAAGTCATGCCAACTAAATCAAGTCATGCTCCATGTTTTATTTACAATTTAACCTTCCTATTGTTAAATATTTGTGCTTGTCACTTATTGCTTAAAGTCAACCATGCCATTCAATATGAAGGCTAGAGCTGAATGAAATGACTCTCCAAGCTTTATGTTGTTTCGATATGCTATACCTTTGGTATAATTTTTGAATGATCATGACTGATTTTTGATAAGCTACACCTTTATGAACTTTATGAATTCAAGTATATTATATTGGAGGCAAGTATCCATCCCATCCAAGGATATATCCAAGTATATTATTTGAGGCAAGTATTTGATGCCAACCAAGGATATAATCAATATATCCTTGCGATAGGATACTATCCATATGTATTAATTATTGGTCAGAATGAAAGAGCAATCCATTTATAATGCCATAGGCTGAATCAGGCAAAAAAATGGCAACTGTATAAGTAATCAGAAAATAGAAAGCATATAATGAAACTCCCATACGTGAAGGACCAATATGGTTGCAATCTGAGGGGAGAGAGTGGGAATAATCTTACAATGACAAAACATAAATTACATCAATAATAACATATATAAAAACAACTAAAATAGCTCATGGAAATCCTTGTAAGGATTCTTGTTATCAAGTCGAGCAATGGTTTGTTACCCTCGCGCCAAGTTGCTCAGTGATTGGTCAGTGGTGTCGTAAGCCTAGTTCCAAGGTAGGGAGGGCCTTTCTTGATTGAGATTTTATGGGGATATTCAAAGTATGCGGTTGGGAGGTTAAGCCCTTGACAATGCTTCTCCTCTCCACCAAATGCCAAGACATGCACAAGACAGGGATAAGATATGCATTCAAAAATATGCTAGTAATAAGTATTTTACTTTCTTGAATTTAAAATTACAAGTTGAGGACATGTTAAATTGATTAGTATCGTTTAATCAATTATTCCCTTCAATGCTTAGAAAATCAGTTCCTCTTTAATGTATTCAAAAAATATTCAAATCAGTTGAAATTGTAATTGAACATAAAATGTATATGTATGCAAGAGATAGGCTTACTAGATAGTTGTTATAATTGCCCTTCATTTATGTGAACAGTGAATATGAACGTATATTTTAACTATATGTTATTGTCATTATTAGCAATAGGAAAGAAAAGGGATTATACAGAAGTAATTGATACTCCAAAATGGTATTGGTCATTATGATATAGTGGTATTTGATGCCCTAAATGGTATGGGTCATTATGATACAATGGTGTAACTATTTGTACCCCAAGTGGTATGTGAACTAACTTGGGTTTTTCAAATGATGTCCTACGTGGATTCTGGTTTTCAAAATTTATGGTATGGAAAACTTAAATCCTCTTTTTAGATTTATTGATGATGTCCTCAATTGTTAATTATAATATATTAGTTAAACTGATTGTAACTGTTAATCTCCTTTGCATGAACATAATTATTATAATTGCCTTCTCATGAATGCAGAGTAGTATTTGTATTTCAATGTTATGTTAGTTGTTAACTAAGACCCGAAAAAAGAGGATGTTACACAAACCAATGGTGTTGGGCTACTTTCCTAAACAAAGTCACCCCCCTCCAACACAAATCCCTACAAGAGGAGTCTAGAAGTTTTAGAGTCCACATCATGATCACTTCTTTTCCAACCCACTCATGGAATAAACAACACACTATTCCCTACATATGCAAATTGATCAAATATCAAAGTTGATAGATTAGACAGGCATCACTTTTCTCACTAACCTAAGATTGCCCAAAATTTCAAGCATCCTCTACCTCAACGTCATGGCAACATAAATTTACTAGTTACCACCCACAATCTGAATCGTAGAGGGAATCTCATTTTACAAGTTCAACTTCTACTACAAGAGCTACACTAGTTCTAGATGGGGAGTTTCTAAAATAAGTGTTTTTTTGTAAGATCTTCCAACCTAGCCTCCCTGACATTGTCTACTATCTAACCAACATCAACAAAGCTTTTAGGGACTAGTTATTATTAGATTATTACAAGGTTCCTTTTAATGGTCATCTTAGTTAGCCTTTAGTTTAATAAACAATTTCTAGTTTTCTTCTTTAGTTTACGATTGTTTCTTTTAACATCGTCTTTGTAAAAATCTATATAAAGAGCTTTAATCTCCTTTGTTTAATATAAAACATTGATTTACCATATCGTGGTATCAGAGCGGGTTGATGAGATTTCATTGGCTTTTATAGGAATAATTGAAGTCTATTTTGATTGGTCTTTTTCCAAAAATTTGTTTTTCAATTTTTCGAAATAAAAATCATTGGAGATATTTTATGAAGATTTTGTGATTCATTTCTAAAGATTTTTGCTGAAAATCGCAAAACCCTAGTTAAGAGTTTTGATTGCACGCTTTCCTAGTTTGAGTAGAACTGTAGAAGTTTCTATTTTTTTACGATTCCATGTACTTGCATGTGTTGTTTTACTATGTATGGTCTCGTGTTTTACTGCATGAAGGTTTTCCTAATGGATTTCATAATTATTTCCCTTCAAAAATTTCTAATGGGCTTTTCATATTTTTTTTTCCTATATAAATTTCTTGTGAGTTTTTTATAATTCTTTCATGAAAAAATATCTTTTATGTTTTAATAAATTTTCCTTAACTATTATCTATTGGGTTTTACCACTTTTCCCTCAAAAATGCAATTTTGTATTATTTGACCCATTTCTTGAATTCTATTGTCTAGTTTTGATAGATTCTTCACCTCAAAATTTGTCGCTTATTGTAGTCTATGTAGACTCATAATGCCCATTTGCAAAAGTACTTGCTAAATCATCTCTATGTTTTAGGCCATAGTGTTCATAAAAAAAAACGGTGTGATGATTTCCCCTCAAAATTGTGGTTTCAATTTCATCTCACTTTAAGGAGTAATACCATTATTACCCAACATTAGATTGGATAGCTTCTTAGTCATTAATATTTTGCGGATCCAAAGAGGGTCTCAACAACAATAGAATATTCTAAAGAAATTATGACCACTAGATATGTAGAATCTTCTACAAGGTAGTTAGATGACAACCATTAAGTGAGGATATTAGAATATTGTAATGTTTCTCTAGTGACCATCTTAGTCGGTCTTTAGTTTACTAGGCAATTTCTATTTTCGTCTTTGGTTTACAATTGTTTCTTTTAGATACATCATCTTTGTAAATCTATATGAGGAGCTTTCATCTCCTCTAATTAATATAAAATATTGATTTATCATACAATTATGGCTTGGGCAACAACACCATTGTTTTATTTTATAATTGGTAGCTTGACAAGGGGGTTGACTCTCAAAGGAGTCGAAGGAGGTGATGACTCCACTATTGACCATCAAAGGACATGACTAAATTTATTAATTTATTTCTTACCATATCCCTTTGGGATTAGAAAGTGAAAAAAACTACAATAGAAATTGTAATTTTCATGCTGGAAATAGAAAATTAGAAGTATATTTTTCAAAAGGTTGAGCTCAATTGTTTAAAGCATTTTGTCATTGTGGAGGCTCAAGTTCAAACCCAAAAAAAATGTACAACATGGAATTCTTATTTGTGAACTTGATCTTTCATGGTTGAGTTCTCCTATGGAGGTGGTCTTTAAATATGTGGATTTCTAAGTTGTGGTTCTTGGGCTTCCATGTGTGGTATCTAGTGTGGTTTCTCTAAGGAAGCAAATATCTTGTGTTTGTGCTCACAAGAACTTGTATTAGGCTTATGTTGATGCTTGTATGAGCAAAATATTTGTAAATGATAAGCAATATAAAAATTACAGAGCCTATTAGTGTATTTTTTTGTTCCCTTCAGCCCTTATCAACTAGAGATCAATAATTATGGGAAAATCTAAAATAATTTATACAATACATCTGAGAGACCTCTATAGGGAGTTTCCCAAATTCAAAGAGCCACTTCAAAGAGAGATTGAGATTGTAGAGAAAACTTACCTGAAATCTCCTTATGCATGGAAACATCCCCATGTGTTCTTAATGCAGAAAATGACTACAATGGGTCAAGATAAAAGTTTTCAGCTAAATATGAGCATTGCTTTTATGTCGATTAGATTATAAACTCTTAACATTATGCTCACAAATATAAGGTTGTTCACAATTCCGTAGATATGATGTGCTTGTGGTTTGAAAAATTCATTCATGGAAAAGCATTATTTAAAAATTGCATTACATCAGACACTCGTTTTGTTGCCAGTTTTTGTGTCAGACTTAAACATGAAAGCAATGTTGAGAAAAGCATTCATATATTGTGTCAAGAAAACCAAACTCAAAAATAAGATACATGCAAATATGTATCATCTGTTATATAGCTCATAATATTGATGTGCAGATTCAGCTTCCATGAAGTTTCATATAATGTAAAGAATGGCATAAGTCAGAAAGTGGCCTAAACCAGAACAAAACAACAAAACCGTAAAGATGAAAACTTGGAGAAGAACAAATCAATAGATGGAATTACTAATCATACATTTTACATGCGCAATGTGTTGCAAAACTCTCCTTGGGTGTCAATCCACTTTCTAGAAGCATAGATTCAGTAGTCGGATGCATTTATTCTTTACAATCTGGGTGTAGTTCTGCTCAAAATTACCCATGATTATGTGCTCTTTTTACCTTATATATTATATTGAGCCAGAAGAGAACCGCATCCAAATTCCAAATAGGCATGATGTTCCAAAATCATGGACAGCAACCACCACCTTTGGCAACAAACAGTTTCAAAGCGCTGCCTATGGTGCATATCCATAACATCCCTTTTTATCCCTTAATGATAATCAGCAACTTCAATTACCAAGGCTTTCAAAAAGTTGATGTTACAAAGGGCTAAGGATAGCACACTTTTCCCAAGTTGATGATCTAAATCAAACGAAGCCAGTACAACCTTTTGCAGCGTTGATGTTATTCGCATAAATAAGCAGGACTTCATTCTTCCGCAATACAAAAACTTCTCAATGAATAGCCATTTTCAGTAGCTCGCACTTAAAATGGTATAGAACTGAATGTATATAAATTGTCCTCAATAGACATGATATACAGTCCCATTAACATAAAGAAATCAAATGGCAACTGCATATCAAACATTATCTTAATAATAATTTGATTTTACTTCAGTATCCACACCCTGATTTTAGCCCCGCTTCATCATAGCTGTTGCCTTGACATACGGGCACAAATTTTAACCACTATGGACTATGTAACCTGTGAACTCCAAGATTTTTGAAAAAACAACTGGACAAATTACCATATAATGAAGATCTGCAAATAACAATCCAACTGACATGGAACGAGTTAGAGTGAGAAACTGAAAAAAATCATCTGGTCTAAAATATTTTTTGGTATAAAAAAGATTCCTACAAGATTAAACCATTCTTTTAGGCCCTAACATAAAGGTTCCCAACCTGAACGCAATCACTGCATTTGACCAAGCTTTTCATTCACCATCATCAGGTGTCCACTCAGTTAATTCCCTGCGTGGCACATTGATTGTTCCTACTTGTTCCTCGTCATTAACATTGACAATTCCACGACATCTTGGGAAACCACAGTAGCAAGCTAACTGTTCATCTATGGAGAAAAATCTGGAAAATAATGCGAGTCCATAAGATAATAAACAAATAATGACTTGCCCAACAATCTTATGAGGTTACCATATAGTTGCATAGAGTGTTCAAGCAATGCTCTAAAAGTTGAAATTTCATGCACTAGAAAAAGATGCATGCATTATTTTTTGCTTATAAATCAAATGATAAACAAAATAGCACTGTAAAACTAATAGCTACCATCTCTAATATTAAAACATACTGATGATAATTAGAAAAGGAAATATTAAATAAGGAAAATATGTAAGTTCATACGATAAATAAGCAATGATTGTATAAGTATCTTCATTTGTAAATCGCATATGACATAGAAAAACAAGATTTGAAAAATCAAAAGTAGAAATCTACATTCCAGAGAACCAAACATGGTATTGCAAATATACATAGCTATCCTTTGATATCTGAATGAAAGGATAGCAGGAAATATAGGGTAAAATAAAGACAAAAAGTTAATGAGGAACCAAGGAAGATTTAGACTGACAGTTTGCATATTTTGCCGAATTTAAGCAAATGACAAAAGCGAAAAACAAAAAAATATTGTGAAAGAAATATAATAACTTTAAATCTTAGTTACCGATTCGTCAAACGAATCCAATATAGGCATGTAAAGCGGATCTGTGGATTTGTGGTTTTCTTTTTCCCCCAATTATGATTCGTGGAGGATTCGTGTGTGTGTGTGTGTATTATAAAAAATGAGAGAAATGTACATAATTCTAAAACTAAATCATTTCATACTATGGATTTGTGATTCTGGTATGAATCTATGGATCAAAGCCGTTATGATTATAAGAAAATAATCGGAAAAATAAAAAAATTAAATTAAAAATTGAAAATAATAAAGCAAAATAAAAAAAACCAGGACGAATCCAGGCATGGATCCGGATCCGGATCCAGCCTCTAGGGCAAGAATCTGGAAACTGAGCTTTAAATCCATGCTCCTTGTAGATAGATACAACAATAAAACATGCCATCATTAGTAATATCCACCTAATTGTGCTAAATTTAGTATGTGTTTTTTTGAGTAGAACTCTTCGTTGAAATAGAAATGTTCTGCTGCTACAGTTAAACGCGTAGTGGAAATTGATCTCAGGTCCAGCAAATGACAAAAGCAAAAAACAACAAAATTGTTGTAAAAGAAATATAATAACTTTAAATCCATGCTCCTTGTAGATAGATACAACATAAAAACATGCCATCATTAGTAATATCCACCTAATTGCGCTAAGATTAGTATGTGTCCTTTTGAGTAGAATTCCTCATTGAAATAAAAAAATGTTCTGCTGCTAAAGTTCAACATGTAGTGGAAATTGTTCTCAGGCTTAGCTGGGTAAGGAAAACCCGTTCAAGATGCTAGTTGTAGACACATGGCCCTTCTTTCAAAGACAAAAAGCAGAATTTAGAAGCATTGACAAATCAACAGAGTAGAGAATAGCTATTTAGACCGATAAACAGTTCAGAAGTTGTGGGGACCTGCTTGGACAAATAGAGGAGGATTTTTCAAGTAGTGCCCTTGGGCCTTGACATTAAGTAGGGTTAGTTTATTCTTTTAAAAAGTAGCTTTGATAGAGCTTATCCCAGAGAATCTAGCTTGTTCATCCCTCCCATATACTATTGAGGTTTTGATTTCCTGATATTTTAGTGAGCAATATGTTTAAAAAAAATTCAGAAATTATATTGGAAATTGTTATTGTGCATAGAATTTGGTGTCATCAGCTCAACATGACGTTGAAGAGCATTCAGATTATCCTTCCTACAGCTCTTTGGGATATTTCGAAGTGTTTTCCATGGCAAGATCAACAAAAACAAATAATTAGCTTGAATTAAAAGGCTTTTGAAGCCTAGGTTGAAATTTTAGAACAATTTTTTAATGATCAAGATGTTTGTCACCAAAGATAAGAAAGATTAAAAAAATATGTACATCTTCACATACAGCCAAATTTGACAAAATGAAGTACAACCTTCTAGAACACCACCAAGAAGAAGATGACTATGAACGAAATGAGTCCACCTAAGAAAAGAAAGGGTCAAAAAATGAATGCCGCCTAAAAAATGCTAAGGGCACAAGAGCAGAGCTAGTCATTATTAGAATAATATTGTCATATTTGTTATTTAATGATCACTTTATGTATCTTTAGTTAGTTTAGATTCTTACAGTCTCTGTTCTCGGTTTACAATTGTTTGTTTTAAAAACATCATGTTTCTAATTCCTTTATATGGAGCATTCCTTTTACGTTGTTTATGAAACAAATTAATATTTCATGGTATCAGAGCCATCATGTTTTGGTGAACTCTTTTTCAACAAAATCATGGTTAATCCTGAATAGTTTTACTTAAGTTTTTAATAGATTTGTTTCCAAGGAGAATCAATGGTTTAAAGGCAATTTTTCTTAAAATCAAAAGTTTTCTATCTTGCACAGGTTTTTGGCAGAGATCAAGGATTTCTTGTGTGATTTTTTTTTCCTGCAAATCATTTTAGGAAACACCATTTCTCTGCAACAAGGCACATTTTTCCCAGAGTTTTTTTTCCCATCAGCAGGTTTCTTGAAGATTGCATGCAGTTTTTCTCCTCTAAATCACACCAGAACTCTTTTCTTTTTGTGTGATCTCTCTATACAATTGAGAAGACTGTGAATTTCTATGTTTTCGATGTTTTATTCCTGTAGCAGATTGTGGCCATGTCTGTTATTTCCTCCACAACCTGGGTGGTTGTTTTCCACAATAACGGTTAGCATTTGCTTCCATGATGGGTTTATTTAAGACAAGATGTCATCCTCCATGCAAGGGTTTTTCCTAGGTTTTCCCACTAGCATCTAGGGTTCCGTCATAGAACAAGGTTTTCTGCCAAAAACAAATCAGCAAGAGTTTATTTGCAGAAAAATCAGTTTATCTCTGAAAATTTCAACCTGCAGGTTTTTTAACATTTTTTCAGCAAAAACACGTTCTTCCATTTCTCTGATTTTATTTGTAAAAAAATAAGTATTTTTTTTCTGCAGACAAACACCATGTGATCTTTTAACTGATTGTTTACCAGAAAAGACAGATTTTCTGCAATCAGCAGTGGGGCTTTCTTGACCTTTTTTTTCGTGCATTGAAAAACAAGAGGGGTGACATCAACATAGCGTTGGAAAGTAGTCAGCACTCCAACAGAAAAAAATACAAGTGGAAACAGTGCACATTAATGGTTTTTGAGTATCTTTGTGTAGATAAAATTGTTATTGGTAAAGATGCTCTAGCACAACGATGGGCAAAGATGAGGACAAGTTTGATGTGTGCAATTAGGCAGCAGATATACTCATACAGTTATCAGTCACTGATAACATGTTTTGTAGTATGTAATAAACTAATGTTGTAATTAGAACTAGTTAACCTTTCTTGGGATAGGGTAGTTAGGAAGCGAGGGGATGCATCCGTTGGTTTTCCCAACCAACCAACCATTATATAACATCTTTGGAATATGGATGATGTACTCATGTTTTTGTATCAATAAAGTAATAACATTTCCTTGCTATTTTGGTATCCTGGTACTAGTAAAGAATGTCATGTTGGTACAGTTGAATCCATGCTATATTGTTCTGTATATTGTGCATTGATAACCATTCTACATGCTTCCAAAATTATTGGTTGGCAAGACAATTTTAAAGATTTAAATGCATCTTAAGGATCTCCAAAAACATCAAACAAAGGCAAATTATTCTTTCTAAATAATATGCTGTTTTCAAATATGATGGATGACAACATGTCCTTGCAAGAGCATCTTATGAGGGTAAAAGAGATACGCAATCAACTAGTAGCCATTGGTTGCAGGATGGAAGAAAAGGATATGGTGGTCATCACACTGAAAAGCTTGTCACAATATTAGAAGCACTTCTCTGAAACTCTCAACATTGTGTTCACCAATGCTGATCCGAATTTTGATGGTCTGTGCACCAAACTCCTACAACAGAATAGGAGGAAACAGCAATTTGGAAGCAACAGCCAGACAACGACTATGCAACAAGTGTTAACTACCAAAGCCAAATACAAAGGCAAAGGAAATTCCTTCCAGCAAAAAGGACAAGGTAAGCCTGGGAAGAGTTCCAAGAGGGTAGTCACATTTTTTATTGTGGCAAACTTGTTAATACCAGGAACCATATAAGAAACAGTTGGCAGATGACAAGTCCAACTAGGAAGGGTCTTAGCAGAAGGTTCATGTTGCAGAGCCTAGGGAGCAAAATGAGTGCATTTTATACGTTTATGGCCCAAAGACCAGCAGATCATGTCAAAAACATCTGCAACATCACACGCCCTTCTTAGATGGAGACTCTTGCCTAGGTGAAGTCTCCTAGGCATGGCATTATACCACTAAATTTCCCTCAAGATAACCTGAATTAGCATCCAGATGATTTCATTCTAGGCGACCCAAGTCATGATGGTCATCCTAATTTAGAAGAAGATGGTTCTATTCTCCGAACTAAGTGGTGAAAAAAGCTTATCAGCAATGTTTATGATGCTGAGCTTGTTGAGGGTAGATCATCAAGAGGCAAGAGAAAGAAAACAATCAATTTTTCTTTTATCACCAACATTAAGAGTGCCTATGTTTACATTTAAAAGCTTACAACTGATGGAACTATTGATAAATATAAAGTTTGGTCTCCACCTAGGCTAGAACTAGCCTTATGGTGATCATTTTTGTTTTAGGAGCAAAGGCTAGGTCATAGTCAACATCACACTCCCTTCTTAGATGGAGACTCTTGCCTAGGTTAAGTCTCCTAAGCATGGCATTGTACCACTAAATTTCCCTCAAGATAACCTGGATTAGCTTCCAGATGATTTCATTCTAGGCAACCCAAGTCATGATGGTCATCCTGATTTTCAAGATGGTTCTATTCTCTGACCTAAGTGGTGGGAAAAGCTAATCAGGAATGTTTAGGATGATGAACTTGTTGAGGGTAGATCATCTAGAGGTGAAAGCAAGAAAAACACACTCAATTTCGCTTTTATCACCAACAATAAGAGTGTCTATGAGCTTCAGAATTTTTCAAAGGTAAAAGGATACCTAAATGGGAAAAGGCTATGGAAGTTAAGCATCATAGCCTTTGAAGAAAACTTATGTTTTGTTAGATTTCCACCAAGGATGAAACCCGCTGACTGCAAAGGGGTCTATAAAGTGAAGTATAAAGCTGATGGAACTATTGATAAATACAAAGCTTGGTGACCACGGGCTTCTCTTTAAAGGAGTAGCCTATGACAAAACCTGTGCTCCTAAAACAAAAATGATCACCATAAGGCTAGTTCTAGCCATTGCAGCATAGGGTGGCGGAAGTCCATCAAATAGAGGTAAGAGTACCTTCCTCAAAGGTGATTTGGCAGAATAAGTCTATATGTCATAAACTCCAAGTTTCAAGGTTGTAGGCAAAGTGCACCAGGCATGCAGATTGGTCAAGACTCTATATGACCTCAAGAAGCCCCCCACGACATGGTATATCAAGATTGATAAATCTTTGATTGCACAAGTTATTCACTGAAGTTCTTCAAATTTAAACTTTTGTGTCAAAAGCACTGATAATAACATCATTTTCCTTGTCATCTATGTGGATGATATTATCATTACCAGTAATGGGGCAAAAGTTGCTTAAGTGAATGAAGCTGAATTTGTGTCAAGCATTTGATATGACTAATTTGGGAATTTTGCATTATAGTCTTGATGTAGAGATTTAACAGACAGGTGGCAGTATTTTCATTCTCATTCAAAGTATGATAGGGGATTGTTAGATAAGTTTAGGATGGCAAATCACGAGCCTTCATCTACACCTATGGGAAAAGGGTCAAATCTATCAACCAACTCAGATTGCAATGAAGCATGTACTGAGATATGTGGAAGGGACGCCAAACTTTGGCATTTTGCACAGAAAAAACAATGATCCTCATCTCATTGGTTTTCTAAACTCCAATTGGGCAACTTCTGTTGATGGCAGGATGTCTACTTTTGAGGGTCTTCAATCTTGGACAGATGCAGCAACATGGACCAGTAAGAAGCAGCAGGCAGCAATTCTTTTCTCAACCAAAAAAGACTATTAGGTAACTGTGAAAGCAACATTTGATGAAGTGTGGCTACAAAGGATGCGTTTTGAGATGGAAATGTCTCAAGCAAGGCCTTCACCCTTGTTTTTTGACAGTCAACAGGTACTAAAGCTGGAGCTTTACTATCATTTCATCAGACTGTTGAAGATGGAGCTGTGATATTGCAGTACATTCCAACTATGGATCATACTGCAAATATCCTAAGTAAGTCTCTAAGCATGAACAAGTTTGTAAAATTTGGGGCGCAACTTGGTGTAATTAATAAAAAGACCATTACGGGTGGGTATCAGAATAATATTGGCATATATATTTATTGGTCACATAATGTGTCTTTAGTTAGTCTCTATTTCCTTTCTCAGTTAACAACATTTTCTTTCCGAAACATCATATTTGTAATTCCTTTACATGGAGCATTCCTTCTCCATTGCTTAAACAACAAATTACCATTTTAGTCATGGACAATCATAGAATAAATGATGGCTGAACTTTGTAGGATGAAACACCACTATACAATTTCCATATCAGAATCTAACAATGTCCCAAAAATGGGGTTAGGAGGGCTCAATGGAGTTACCTAAGATTGTGTTTACTTTGTCTTCTTTATCTATCCACAGTTCAAATTCTCCTAGAGGTCACAAAACTGTTGCAATGAGCCCTAGCATGTCTTTGGGATCCTGACTTTGTGGAAAAGGAATTGGTTATTCTCAAAACATATCTCAGTACTTGCTTTGTTGCAACCTCAATCATGCAGTATCATTTGTACAAAGGTCGAAAAATAGAATGTATTGTGTATGCATCAATGCAATGAGAAGATTCTTAATTTATGGCTAATAGGTAGCTAGTTGCCAAACAAGTTCTAGTTCCATTGAACTCAAAATATACCAAAAGATAGTTGCATGTGTGCATCAATGCAATGGGAAGATTCTTAATTCATGGCTAATAGGTTCTGGTTCCATTGAACTTAAAATTTACCAAAAGATGGTTACAAAATAATTGCAGCATATTGAGTTCTCATTGCCTAAAACTTCAAATCTTGTAACTAGTTCTATTGCCTTTCTTAACAAGTTCAGACAATTTCCTTAAAAACCTAGAGAACAAGGTCATCAGTTTAGTAAAACCAAGTATTGAGTTGGTATGCATCCCAAAAGAATACTTTCAAGTTTCAACTCATCCCAACAGATTCCAAGAGTGTTTGAGACGGTGAGTATCTCTACTTAAATAGAGATTTAAACAAAGTCAAAACGGGCGTGCACAATCTTAAATGGTCCAACAAATCTCATCAGTCTCATTAAAGCAATAATTAATCACATCTGAACCCACCTTCTAAAAGAGGCAGTGTTTAGAAACTGAGAGAAAGACTTTTCAGTAGTTCACAGGGTAACGATAAATGTGAGATTTTAACTCTTTTCCGATAATAGTGTTAATTTTTTTTACGACTAATGCTTCTGTCTGTTCACTTTGTGCTATTCTCTTATGAAATGCATGACCATAGTTCATCATCACTTGAGCATCCCTTCACAAGGCTTATTCTATTCACAGTTTAGTCTCATTAAAGATGAAAAAGTAATTAATTGAGTCTGATGTGGGGCCTCACATATCTGATGTGTTTGGGGAAAAGAATGTCGAGCAGTCGCTTCATGTCCCAGGTGGGGGAAAAGGAAGCGAAAAAGTTGGTGATAAGCTGATCTGAAACCTGGCTCCAAGGGAAAAGGTGCTACAAGGTACGGTCCCTCAGAGGTAGAGCACTAGGCAATGCTAGTCACTATAACTAAAAAAAAGCCGATAAGGGCATGCAATCTTTGAAAAGACAGTGGAACCTCCCTCTGATCTCATAGTAGATGGGGAACAAAAAATATAGTGGGTCTCTGTTTCTATCTTTGCTAAGATACATAGGTGACAAATCCGGTCCTCCTAAGACTTGAGTTGGTGGGAGCCAACTCTGAAGGAACCAAGAGAGATACAGAGGATGTGAAATCACCACCGCGCTGAGTAGACATGGCGCATGATAATCTCATCTTGGATATCCAAGTGCTTAGCACAAAAGGCCATCCACAGATGCAGCCCTCTCGAAGGGTTGCACCAACTCATGCTTATGTATTGTTTGTAGATATCAAGTCTAACATGTCTGTTCAACTCTTGTTGAGAGGGGCAAAGGTAGTGGCCATAGCGTACCAACAAAGTAGCGGCCTCAGCGTACCACCAACAGCCTATGGTAGTCAGATCTGAGCTGGCGATAGTGACCGAGGAGCAGTAAGCCAAGTAGGAGTATTTATGGTGGTCGTCAGGATAATTCACAAAACCCTTGAGATGGTGAAGAAACTAGATCAGATCGAAGATGGCACTAAGTCTAAAGGGGTGTGTCCCAAACTCAACCAAGATTAAATTGTGTGCAGTGGAATGTTGACATCTAATGATACACCTCAAGAAGAGCATCTAAACTTGCTCAATTGAAGACTAGTCGGAATCCAAGAGAGGGGCCCCAAACTACTGAACCATATAAAATTGTTGATCTCACCAAAGAGTCTACAAGGGACAATTTGTAAGTGGTGTCTTGAAAGTGATGTCTAAAGCACTGCTTTTCCAACATGGTGATGGAACCCAACCCTTCATTAACCATGGGCTAAATAGTGGGTCTCAATCTAAAATGGAGACTAGAGAACTTGACCCCAAGGTAACTGTATGAAGATACGATCTCAATCTTTTAGCCCTAGAAGCAAAAGTGGAGGTGTGAGGTCTTCAGACAGTTGAAGACAATAACTCGAGTCATACTCAGGTTCACAACAAGTTGTCGATGGTCACAAAAGAAGCCAACCCATCAAGAAGCATCTGAAGCCCTCAGGAGAAAAGGCCAAAAGAATCATGTCATGTACAAAGAGGAGAATATAGATCATGACCTAGTGTAAATAACAATCGTTGTAGGGGAGCAAGGAATCCCAGAGGAAAGCTCCTAATTCATCAATGTAGATGTTGAACAAAGTGGGGGAGAGAGGGCAGCCTTGCTTCACACCAATATTGCTCTGGATCAAATCAGAAAATCCCTCTAGATTCCTGAATCTTGCCCACAATAGTTTCATGAAGCCCCATGATCGCCATCAATAAAGTCGTTGAAATCCCAATGTCTCTAAGCCTTTGAAAAAGTGTCACTTGGGGGACAAAATCAAATATCTTGAGAAAGTTCACAAAACAACAGTAGACTTTTATTGAGCAATGTCGAGACTCCTCAATGATAGTCCATAATGTCAAGATATGATCCATGGTCTGGAAGTCCGCACGGAAATCGGCTTGGCCTCTCGCCCTACAATGTCTCTTGTCCAGCTCTCTAGAAAGAACAAAATTCAACGTTGTGGCATAGAGTTTGGCAAAGTTATGCCTAATCATGATGGTCCTATGGTTACCAGGGTTTGAAACTAAGCTCGATTTATGAATCGGATAAATCACGTGTCTCGACCAAGAGTCTAGAAAACCAGTGCAAACAACTCTAGTAAAGAGCATAAGAAGGTAGCAACCCAGAACTACAATACCAAGCTTGAAGAGCTTTGCCCCTTTACTACATCTCAAGGATTTGATGGCCTCATAAATGTTGGTGGGGGTAAATAAGTGGCAGTGGGGAAGGTGGGGTGCAATGAACGGAGGGTTGACCAGGAATGTTGTGGAGAGTGAAGGCATGGGAGGCGAAAGAGTGGAGGTCAACAATATGAGGAGGGGATATTGGGGGAACAACATGTGCTAGAACAACTTCGAACAATGTATAAGCGTGTCACAAAGGGATCTCCACTACGAGGCAATGTACAACTACTTCCTATGGCGCAGAAAGCAGTTATATGAATGTTGCAACTGGGAGTAAGGAGAGTGAGTAGCAAAGGCTGAGCACAAAGAGTAGTGGAAGGCCTTGTAGCCATCGTTGAACCACTAGTTCATGGGATAGGTTTTCCAATGCACTGCGCTTATAGGAGAAGGAGAGGTGGAGTGGGGGATGGAAAGGAGAGACGATTCCCAAATCACAACAGCCAATATGTCGTACGTGGAATAAGTCTGGCTAGTATCAAAGAAGCGATCTTGGGGGAGGAGTCATCTAAGATGGACGATAAGGAGATAACAATTTCCCTCAGGGAACTAGAATGCGGTACGAGGGCTAGCAACTGCAGGAAATAGGTGGAGAGGGGGGCAGAAGGTTGAGAGGAAAAGTGGATAGAGATGTTGAGGAGAGCATGATTGGCCAAGGGCAGGCGAGTGATGGTGAAATGGCTGATGGAGGAGATGGAGGCGTAAGCAAGGGTGTAATCCACAACACTCGCACCACCACAGTAGGGCCAACACGTGAAAAGCTCAAAACTAGGGTAGCATGAGAGACCATTCAAAATCACTAGGTTCGAGGACTCACAGAACTAGAGGAGGTGGTGGTCGTAGCCTAAGAAAGGTCCATGGTAATCCTCGGAGAAGCACTAAAGACCCAAACTATCAGCATTTGTCTCAAGAGTGCAAGTCAAATCCATGTTGTGGTCATGAGGAGGAACCTGAAGATCTCTAGTGAGTGCATTAAAGTCTCCCAAAATGATGATGACCCATGACAAAGAACTTGGAGATGCAATACAAGTCCATAAAAGAGGCTGCATCCTCAGGAATGTGCATGTCGTACAGAGAAGAGGCCGACGAAAAGTAGCGAACAGCCACAAAGATTATCTTTGAGATGGCGGCTAGTATGACTAACTCATATCCACATGAATCTAGCAGAGGTGTCAGAATGAACCAATGAGGTAACATTGAAAAGGTTGTCTCTAATCAAACAAACAACACCTCCTAAACTACGCACCCCGTCCGAGGCCCGAATCTCTTCCCTACAAACAAACAGCCACTAGTAACCAACAAATCTAGGGAGAGGATGGGCAGAACTCTCATGAGTCTCAATTATGTCCAGAATGTCAGCAAAACCCATAACATCATGAAGGAGATAGGCATTAAAAAAAGAGTAATGTTGTCATTCCAGTAGTTGACAAGACGAGAACCAATGGAGGGCTTAATCTTCCCCAACTGCTAGCTAGACCATTATTTGGCTATGAAAGCCAATCTCTGTTCCCAACCGCGAAGAGGTGAATCGCGAATAACTACTTTGAGATTTCGAATAACTGCACATTTCTCCTTGCCCCTTGCCTCTGCCACCAAATCTCTAAAATGTTTCAACTCCGCCACTTGTGATCTCATGAGATCCTCATCAAGATGGATCTTAGAAGAAAATAATATACTGAATTCTATTTTATCGAAAGCAACCAATTGAAAGGCAATTGCAACATGACAAGCATGCCATTAAACATTGATATTAGCAAATATGTTGAAGAAACAAGTATAAGAAATTCACATATCATGTCCCCATTCATTTCTAAGGTCAGTTCTCTAGAAAACTATTCAATTCAGAAAGTCTCCTATGGAGACATTCAAATTTAAGATTTGTACTTGTAATGCTAAAAAACAGTAATAAAATCTGAGAACCAACATTGTGGTATGATATCATAATCACAAACATAAACCTATAAACGATTATATGGAGAATTATGAAGATTAAATTGGCATTACTCTATGTATAAATTATTATACTTCAGCGATGGGAAGGCTATGTTTACCGAATGAAAGATGAACAGAAAAAGCATGGAGGGATACTTGTACTAACAATATCGATTCAGTACCTTACAAACACGTGTAAATCTATTCATTACAAGTCAATTATTAGATACTTCACAATAAGAGACTGATCGCCTATGTTACCCCAGGTTTTCGAGATGAGGGGACAGGGGGATGGGGAAACATGTTTCTAGAACCGATTGTTTTTTTCTCAAAGAAGGGGACAGTAGGGGATGACAGTGGGAACAGCTATACAAATGATAGGGAAAATTTTAAATATATAGGGAAATTTTTAATATTCATATAAGAATATGGATAAAGCATGCTAATGTGAATTATTATTATAAAACCTTTTTTAATAATGTTTATATTAAATAATTTAACTTTAGAGTTCACGTGAGAGTGGAAATCAAACAAATTCTCAAAACTGAAACATTAATTTTATGGTACAACCAAGGGAAAGGTTTCCAGAAGTTTCCAAGTTTCCGAGACAACCCGAAAATGGAGACGGGTCAAATTTTGCTGAAAACACATCCCCAGGTAAACCCTGCTTATCGCTAAGACCAGATTTTTTATTTTTGAAGGATTGGTGCGATAATACCTAAGCCGACCGATAATACATCAGTGAAAAGCTGATGAACATGAAGTTTGAAGTCATCAAGCGTATTGGAAAATGGTGATTTGAAGAAAATGATACTTTCTAAAGCTGTCAGAAACTTCACATCAAACATTGCTAAGAGTAATAAACAATTACTATGGACAAATGATATCTAATCTCCATTCTTATGAGAAGAATATCAGCGATGATCAATAACGGTAATTAATGAAAGTAACCAGTGAACTAATCAGTGATTATGAGATGCTTTGCAGCTTAAATTAAGCATTGCTAATTATGAAGACCTCGGCCTCAGCAATAATTGATAGAAGAGCATCAATTCAAACAAGCCAACGATTAATAACAGTTTTTTAGAAGTGACACTAACCATACAATTCAATCACTATCTCAATCAAGCAGAAACCAATGATAATAATCAGTTATCATAAAGAAACAATTAACAGTAGCAAATTGAAGATGGAGAGGTGCAATATTAGGGATTAATTAGTCATCATCAAATATGTCTATTTTCCATAAGTGCAACCATTCAGTGTCTTGGACATTTAGTGAGGATTGAAATCATTCCTTGGAGCATCAAAGACAGAGAACAAATAAACATGTAATACTGATCACAAGAAAGAGATCAGAAGGAAATGGAATAGATATCATTTCTAGTAAGCATCACATAGCAGCAAATAGGTTTGCTGCAACTATACTATATATATATATATATATATATATATATATATATATATATATATATATATATATATCCTAGTTACTCATAATTCATTTGAAGTTAGTTTATCATAACCTAATCACTTACTATAGCCCCTGAAGAGGATAGGTGGTGGTTGTGTAGGAAAAGGCTGAGTAAAACCTTACAAGATAGGTGAATGTCAAGATGGGATCCTGAAGCCTTGATGAAGTCTACTTGTAGATTGAAGTCAAGTGCCCTAAAAGAAGTAAATTCCTATCCTCCTTAGGGTTGAGTTCAGGAGAGAAGAAAGGTTGCATGGTGTTGGGGGTACTCGAGTACATAGAGCACATATACAGGTACAACTATTTTTCAAAATAGGAAACGTGGATACTTGGGCACATCAATTTTTTTTTAAATATATTTTAATATTTACAGAAAATCTGGAAATAAGAGTCATAACATTGGTCTTTCAAAACAAGAACAGTGATAAAGTTTGCAGATGTAATGTATTGTTTTGAGTTTCAGATTTGCAATATGTTGTAATAATAATATATGCTAAATGTTTAGATGCATGACAGAGAAGGCAGACTTTAAACATGAATAAGAAGCTCATAAATCATATAACAAAGACATATTGAAAATGATAAACTTCTGACTTGAACAGTGATAAAGTTTACTGTTAATCAGCATTCTATCAAAGTTTAAAATTGATTATGTATTAAATGAAGTTTAATAAACAACAAGCTGATACACAAACCAAAAACCGAAACAAAAATTGGAAATCTTAATCAAGGTTCTCATCTTTGACGCTCTCCACTAAGTACCCGGTACTTGGGTACGTGGGTATGCGTCCTAGGGATGTGGGTATGCATACCCATGCAACCTTAGAGAGAAGAAAGAAAGCTTAAACATGTTAACTACCAAATGCATTATGAATTATTCATTGTTTCCTTAAATTGAAATAATTTGGATGCATAGTAATGTATGTTAGTCGTTGGGAATTGACAGCCTCATAACAAAGAACATTACATCATACCAAACAATGACCTAATTATAGATTGTGTGTCTATGTGCATTTCAAAGTAGGAAATATACGTTATTAGAAATCACAAAATCTATTCATAACCATAAGCTAGTCAGTGTTATTGCCGCATTTCTTGGCTTTGTGCGTCTAGAAAAGGCATTAATGTTTAAAAGATCGCCAGGCACATACCTGTAATCATAAGTCAGTTCTTCCCATTGCTTTATATCTCGTTTTGCAAATATAATGATGCGATCTTCACCACATACATTAATGGCCCTTGAATAACAGTTCGGCTGGTCACCAGAGCGAATTTATGAATCAGTTCTAATTCATGCAATTTAAAAGAAACCCTAGCAACTTTGAGTACAAATATAAGTTCCAGAACCATAGCCTGGGAGCAAATTTTACACTCTGAAACAATTAAAATGTTTCCCAAAAAACTTGACATGGCTACCTCACATGAATGATTGATTAGATGAGCAATACTACCAACTCTAGTGGCATCTATAACGCGCTCGTCATCAATGCGAAACATGTAAGTACCTGCACCCTGTACAAGCAGTAACAAGCATATCAGACAGACTATTATGTGCTACATTTTCTAAAACTACTTTCAAGGAAGAAATTCCCAAAACAGACTCAAGAATTAAACCAAGTAAAAACAATGTTTTCTATACTACGAGTACAGTCAATTTAACATTTATGCTAAATGGTTTTCAAATTTCAAGCTAAGAATATTAGGAATGGTTCCAAAATCTTAAAAAGTATCGTTAGATTACATAGGTAGGTGAAGTGAAGTAGAAATAGTCTTCAATACATGCAAAATGGTCTTCAAATAGCACTAGAGAAAATCTATTGAAATAGCACTTAAAAGCAAAAACAAGCTACAAGCTAATCAACTAAAATCCCATTAATAAAAGGGTATTGCAGGAAAGAGGAACCTCCATGGCTGTAACTTTTGCAAAGAGTGGAACAAACACAACGAGTTGAATGAAAAGCTTGCAATAGAGCAGAATGAAATAGATATAGTTCAGATATCTGTTTAAAAACTTTGCAGACTCAAGAGGTCTCCTTGTTGGTTTTCTGACGATTGTTGCAAATGTACTAAGCACTGTGATAATGTCTAGTATGTGTTTTCCAAATGGCAGTGCCCTCTTGTATTTTGTATGAGGAATAAACCAAGAGCAGAGACATGTCTATTCACCAATATAGTTAATATAATGGCAAACTTAATTTTATATATATATCATTGTAATTATATTAATTTCTCTTTGATCTCACAGGTTTATCCTCCTAAAACTACCAAAATATCAACACTCCTTAGCTAGGGAGGATAAACACAAGATGCATATTACACCATTGGTGCTATGGAAAATTTTAAAGATATCTTTGATCAGAAGATATCCACCATTTTGATATAATGAGTATTGGTCTTCCAGAATATCGACACAAGATACTCACCAAGTACTCAAAAGGTTTGACATCACATCTGATAGCATGAGTGTTGGTCTCTTAGAATACATGATATTCACCAATTACTCAATAAGGTTTGATATCACATCTGATATCATGAGTAATGGCCATCCAGAATGTCGAGATGCAAGATATTCACCAAGTACTCTATGAGTAATGACCTTCCAAAACATCAAGTTTCATGATATTCACCAAATACTCTATGTAATGGTCTTCTAGAATATCAATTTGCATAACATTTACCATGTAATCAAAAAATGTTTTTAATGTATGTGCACACACATTCTCATAATGCTTACCATATAAACATCCACTATGCAATGTATAATATATCATGATCTGCATAGACACCGTAAGATACCCATAATAATAGAAAATTAAGCTCTTGTAAGATCGTCACCTTTCAATAACTTTTGCAAATACAAGTGGTGATCATTTGTAAGTCGTCACTTCCTTGTGTACACAGGGGGTAGGCCCATTAAAATCACATAGTCACAAGGTATATTCATGAAATGTAGTCCTTTTGACTACTACAATTTATTGATCACTGGAGAATATTAATCTCAACATGGTTTACTCCCTCTGAATTAATATGACCGAGATCACCAAAAGTTGACTCGATCATATCCTCTATTTGCTCCCTCTCTTTCAAGGTTGCCTCTAATGAATTGCCAGGCTCCCTCTAAATCTCAATCTCCCTCTTCTTGCAATAACATTCTCGAAGGAAAAGATGAAGGCACATATCTCTTATAGTACATATAAAAATAAGAGAGAGATTAATATAATACTCAACAATATAGATAAATGTCTAATTTAAATATATACATTAATCTATTCTCATTAATGTCAATTTTCCAATCTCTTATATTCATTTATTTCATTTTATATCTCTCTTAAGTTTTTCTTGAATATAACATGACTAAGTCTATAAATAAAATAACATAAATTCATGTAAATGAAATAAATTCATAAACTTACCTCACATGAACTTTACCTTTATTCCCTCCAAAAAGTAAATCACATATATTGACTATAAATGCCCCCTCAATATACTCATTTGTAAGTTATCCTATGCAACTAGCTTAGGTGGGGGTTGTGCTATTGTAAGTGGTATTGTTGGTGCGCTAGTTTTATTTCCCTGTGACTATGCTGACAATGATGTTGGGTTTCAAAGTCTTGGGCACTGTCCTTGATATCTTGTGTCCTTCAATAATAATCCTTGTATTTTGGTCTCACACGGATGCTACGTTTCTACATGGAATACTGAAAACCTTGATCGGGTCAAATGAATTCTTTTGATATCCAATATCATTCCTACGGCTTAACTTGGTACAATGCTTATAATTATAAATGTTCGTGCTTGTAATTTGGCCCTCTTCTTATTGTCCATGTTGCCCTATATATGCCATGATGGAACCATGGAAGTATAGACGATGGCAATCTTTTTATATCCTCAAAACAACTGTCCTCCATTGCATTTAATCTATTCACTGTGTCCTCCTAGGATTTGATGTTTGGTATTAATTCCAATCCCAAAACAATAATAGATGCTATTATTGTTATGCCAATCTAATACCGCCTCTGAGGATTACTGACACTTTTGGGTAATATGTATCGTTTAATACCATGGTTTCTTTATCATCGATTTTAGGGTCTATCTATACTTGCCACGTGACCCATTATACACTAAACGATATCCAATACTCTAATCATTGACAGCTAGGTTACTGCTTTAAGAATTGATTTTTATGCATAGTTTAGTCGCTACTTCATGCATACAGTCTTCGTAGTCAGATGCAAAAATAATGTGGGGATTTGTCATATGTGCCAAACATGTTATTTGTCAACTACTTCTCTGCATAGGTATTGACATATCGGGTATGATTCATTTGTGCTAAAAATAATCTCGTTTGCCCGATCGGTCAGAATTATTCCCTTGCTTTCTTCCGTGGATACGAAATGGCTTCCTCTTTATTATGTCAAACATTCACCAGTTCCTTCACTCAAGGATATTTTATAACAGTTTATATATGCCCCACTCTATTATGTTTCCCTTGTTCTACAATAGATTGGGCGATAATGTTTGGACAATAATTAATCTATTTTTTATTCCTATGATATAGATACACGGATCTAACTCTACTCTAATTCTGTTCATACAAAATGCTCTCCTACCTCTGATTTTCATCATAGGATCCTTCTATGAATAATCTAATTCTTTCCTTCAGGCTTTTGTACATCTGCAACTTGGCTCTGATACCATGTAGGTTTTTTTGAGGATCGCTGCAAATGTACTAAGCATTGCCATAATGTTTGGTATGTGTTTTCCAAATGGCAGCATCCTCTTGTATTTGTATGAGGAATAAACCAAGAGAAGAGACATGTCCCTTCATGGGACGTGTCTATTCATCAATACAATTAATATAATGGTAAACTTAATTTTATATATATAGGAATCATTGTAATTATATTAATTTCTCTTTGGTCTCACAAGTTTATCCTACTAAAGCTACCAAAACATCAACACTCCTGACATAAACACCAAGTTGACATGACTATTACACCAAGCCCTTGCTGATCACTCAAAAAAGCTTCTGAGTTTCTGTTCAAAGCACGACATCTTTTTGCACAAGACTTGCATATTTTGTGCATGGGCTTATCTAACAAAAAAGAAGGAAAACTTTCATCCCTACAAATTGCTTTGATGGTTTCATTTTAATTTTGCGCACCAAAATACATACTCAGCACCTAGGAAACAAAATGTCCCAAGAGATGGGGTTGGAAGAAGAATTTTACAGCCTTCAAAGACTCAAACCAATATGTATCTTATTTTTTTTCTTTGATTTCCCATTTGGAACAAAAGTTGGAAAGCTAGGGCAATCGTTACCTATTTCATGCCCCGTCATCTTTCTATTATATATTCATTTTATTTTCTCTTATAGATAGTTGTCACTTTTCCATAATATTTTTATTTGAAACCTTACCATGATGTTTAATTTTTTTCAAAGTCCTGATATTTTTATGTCAATGTCAACAATGTCAAAAGTAGCACATAATAGCAAAATGGGAAAGACCCTACATGGAAGGAGGGTACGTTGGATGATATCAAGAATTGCATAATTGTTATCATAGAGGGATCAATATGTCAAAACACCACTTTGCTTGAACACTTGAAAAAGATTTTTAGGCATGCCCTTAAGTGCCCCAAGATTTTAACGAAATACATGAATTATTAGGATATTTTAGATTCTTTTAATATTTTTATATCTTTTGCTATTTTCAGCTAGCTTTGTAGAATCTCCTATTAATTGTCATTAAGCTGTTTTCTTTATTATTTTAATTTAGTCTTCTATTTATAGAAGTTCGCTTCAATTTGGAGCTTTTGTAAATTTCTATATGCACCTATTGAATCCATTAATCCAAGCATGCAATTTTGAGATTCATGGTACCAAAGCAAGATCGAGTGTTCCTAAGAAGCGTGTTATCAAATCACAAGAGCAAATTTGTGGGCATTTTTTCATGGTGAAAATCGCAGATTCTATTTCATGAAAATCACACATCTGGTAATTGAGAAATCGTGCATTTAAATTCATGTCAGCATTTCTCGTGTCTTCCTGCATAATCTGCAATTCTTTTGCTTTTTTCTAATATTTTTCAGACATTTCTTGCTATTATTCTGTCATTTTTTGCCAAGATTTATCAAGTCCACAACAGTACAAAACTGCCAATTGGCTGGGTTTTTTTCCTGATAACCAACAGCCACCAATTTTTTCGCCATTTTTTTCCATTTAAATCTGCAGATTTCTGCCACATTTTCTTAATGATTTTTTTCCATGTCACTAACTGTGACAGATTTCCCAAAAAAAAATGGCTGGGGTTAAAGATTCTTATTTTGGCAGTCGCTTCAACTATTTCTGCAATTTCTAGGCATTTTGAAGTTCTATGGCTTTGTAGATTTCCTTTTCTGACTTTTTCAGAAAAATCATTGGTGTTATTTTGTGCAACTCAGTGCCTAAAAGTCCCTGCTAGATTTTTGTAATGTTCTTCTGCCTCAGTTTCAGTGCCTTCCTAGGGCTTACCAGTAACCTTAGTATCCGTGATTGTGTCTATGACCAACATTATGTTGGAGGGCAATCAAAGATCCAATGGCTGCAACTATGACACATGGAAACAACACATGATGATAATCTTTGAATATCTATGTCCTCGACAGATTTTTTGGGGTATGCAAACAAATCCTACAACAGTTGGAATGGATCAGGAAAAAGTTGATGAGCAGGAAGTTGTAATGCTTATCAAACTCTTTCTTACTAATGATCAGGCCCCCTTGGGTGTCATCGAGCAAAATAGCTTAACAGATCTAGGAACTCTTGATGGATCTTCATTAGACCTCCAACAACAATTGAACTATCATTCTAGATCCCCAGCTAGATCCTCGGCTAGCTCCCTCCACCATGGATTGCAGAGCTCTAGTCTCCCACACCTCCACTCTCTAAGAGAACCCCAACCAGCCCCCACTTCACCTCACCACCTTGCCCAGTTGCCACCTCTTCAATTTCTCCAACCTCAATGGGGTTGTTAGATACATGAACAATAGTAGGACTATAGACGAGGAAGGGTTCCAATCGAAGCTCTTCAAGCTTGCTTTCACTAGTTTGGGCTCCTTGATCACGGTGCTCTTTAACAGAGTTTTTTGTTCTCGCTTTCCTGACTCTTGGATGCGGCGCATCATCCATCTGATTCATAAGATCAGGTTGGTTTTGAACCTTGAAAACTACAAGACTATCATGATTGGGCATACTTTTGCCAAATACTATGCAACAGTGTTGAATACTATTGTATTCAGGGAGCTTAATTGTTGACATTGTCGGGCCAAGGAGAAAGTTGGTTTCCGTACGGACCACAGACCACAGACCACATTTTGACTCTATAGACTATCATCAAGAAGGCTCGACATCACTCGACAAAAGGTCTACTATTGCTTTGTTGACTTCCACAAAGCTTTCGGTTTTATTCCTCGGATGGCTCTCTTCTAGAGACTTAGGGACATTGGGTTCTCAAAGACTATTGACTGCTATCATGAGGTTGTATGAGAGTGTGGTTGGCAGATTTAGGACTTGGCAGGGATTCTCGGATCCTATTTTGAGCACCATTAAGGTGAAGCAGGGTTGCCCTCTCTCCCCCACTCTCTTCGGTATTTACATTGATGAGCTCAAGAACTTCCTTCAGGACTTCTCACTTCTTGGGGACGGCTACTACTTACAATGAATTTTGATATCCATTTTCTTTTTGCCAACGATTGGTTCTTTTGGCTTCTTCCTTGGATGGGCTCCAGAAGATTCTTGATGGTTTAGCCTCCTACAATGCAAGACAATTAGCTATTAGCTATGAACCTAGGTAAGACCAACTGTCCTCTACAGTTCTACTATTTGGGGCCCTCTCTACTGGAGTTTGATTGGGCTTCGGTTGAGAGTCCAAACCCTTCTGCTTTAGCGTATCATCAGATGTCATCGATCCACCCCCCATAGTATCATCTTGGCTGAGTTCAATGTTGGTCCCTTCATGCTAGGGACTATCTTTGATCTCATTTGGTTTATTCATTGGCTTTAGGGCTTTGCTCACTCCTCAAAGGGTCGCCACAAATATTCTTACCTAGCCTACTGCTCTTCTGAGGTAGTTGTGGGCCTGATTCTGTTGGCAAGTCCCGTTGCTACTTTTCTTAGGCTTTTGCTCTTCTTGGTTCGATTAGTATCTCAATTGACCGCCTTCTCCCTTTTTAGTTCTCCCTAGACACCTTGATTCACCTCCTTCCCTCTCGACAAGAGCTGAAAAGGTTTGTCAGGGACGACATCTACAAATAGTATATTATCACGACTTGGAGTACCCCTCCGAGGGGACTCTAGTCGAGGATGGTCTTTTATGCCAAGCACTACATGAATATTCAGGACTAGATCATTGATTGCCCTTGATACCTCACTCGTCATTGGACCCATGCTCTCTACATCATCTCTTTGGGATCTTTTTGGGTGAGCTCACACCGACTTGAAATTTAGACATACCACCAGATTGACAGAGAGGACGGAATTTTCCACCTCTTCTCTCTTGGGAAGGTGGTGTCTAAGACACTTTTCTTTTTTCATTGCCCCATTTACTGTGAGATCAAGGGGAGAATCTACTGCTTGTTCAAAGGGTGCAGGAGCCTATCCTCTTTCTTCATATACACCAATCAGCAGTGCCTTGCATTATCTGCAAGACTCACACTCTCAAATATTAGTGCCCATCAAGACAAGATTCTAACCACTTCATCATCTCCTCCTTCTAACCAGCTCATCATCTCCTTCTTCACTCCTAGGTCTCCTGCTCAGCGGGCAAAGAGGTCACTTGACCTTTCCTTTGCTTCTTCGAATCACACCAAATTGGTGAAACCTCATAGTGGGTAGATCAACAAGCTCATCCTACCTCCAGCGGTACCTTGAGACAGCCCAAGACCATTACACACCTTCACCTCAAGTTGTATCCTTTGTTTCTTGGGTACTTCTCACCTGTGAGAAGTACTTAGGCTCTTCTTGCTTCTTGCTTTGTCTCCTTTCTTTTTTTCTTATTTCTTTCTTGTTTTGTTCTTTCTACGGAGACTATTTGGTGCTCCCGCTGCTGGTTGCGGCCCTACTGTAATCTCTTCAATCCCTTAGATCCATTTGTGGTCTCTTGCTAGACATTAATAAACTTATCTTATCTAAAGAATATGCTTTTTTTAGTCATCATGACTAGCTAGAGACTATTGGCTGCAAAATGGAGGAAGAAGATATGAAGCGATCATGTTGAAAAGCCTACTTGGTTCTCCTATACAGCTGAATTGATGGAAGCAATGCTAGTTTGTCCACCACAAAACAAGTGGCCTTCACAACCAAAGCCTCGAATCAAATAAATGTAAACCTCTGCCCTTCCAACACAAAGGACAAGTACAATCTCAAGACTCTTCTAAGAAGAAAAGTATCGAGTTCAACTATTGTCACAAGTTTGACCAAATGAAGAAAGCTAGCAAGAAACAGTTGGTATCCCGGCAATCTAAATAAGGAGGGTCTCAACAAAAGGCCCATGCTAATGTGCATTTTGATCAAAAGTCTACCTCCTATGCCTTCATGGCCACATGTCCATTCAACCATTAGAAATCATTTGCCTGGTACATTGACTCTAGTGCCTCTCAACATTTCACAAATCATTGCGATTGGTTCATAGAGTTCACACCTTTTATAGATACAGTAATCTCAAAGGATGCAAAGAGAATATTATTGTCTTCAAGGTCCACATTCAGATTTCATCAGGAGGAAGAGATTTTCTTTTTCTCGACGCATACATTATCCCAAGTATGGAGCTCAATTTGCTATCAAGCAATTCAATTATGCTTCATTCTCCACATCTTGATGTCCTCTTCAACTCGCATGAGTGCAGTATTGTTGAAAGGAAGTCTTGCACTATAGTTGTAATTGGTCTTGAGGCGCACTATAGTTGTAATTGGTCTTGAGGCTCATAGTCTTTATAGACTCATTGATACATGTGATCCTTAAGAGCAGGCCATGGAAGCCAAAAGTACTTCCATCAACATTACAAGTACCTGAATATTCACTATTGCTCTTAGTTGGCTCAAGATAGTCTAGTTGTTAGATTTCCTGAATTCTGAAATAGAATCATGAAGTTTGTGGAGCTTGTCAGGTTGGGAAGCAACGTCAGATTTCATTTTTAGATGATAATACTTGAAGGGCATCCAAGGTCTCACAATAGTTCATGCAGAAATTCATAGACTCATGAACACTCCATCAATCATTAGATGTAGGTATTTTTTGTTATTTGTTGATGGTTTCAGTAGAAAAAAGTTTTTTTTTTCAGCATAAGTCAGAGGTGTTCAACATGTTTCAAAAGTTTAAGGCCTTAGTGGAAAATGAATCAAGTTGTCAAATAGTAACTCTTCAATTCAACAATGGAGAGGAATTTTGTTCTTTCGATTCCTCCAACTTTTGTGCATTACATAACATTAAGCATCAGCTTATGACACCTTACATCCCTCGCCAAAACAATGTTGTTCAGTGCAGGAACCATACATCCATTAAGATGGCTCAATCTATGTTGGAACATAGAAATGGTCCAAATAGTTTTGGGCAGAACTAGTCTACACTGTAATTTATCTTTTCAATCAGTCTTCCAAATAGGTCACATTAAGAAGATGACCCCAAAGGAAGCTTGGTCTTGTTGAAAGCCCAAAATCAGTCATCAAAAGGAATTTGGCTCTACTGCTTATGTTTGGATTCCAGAAGCCAAGGCACCAAACTGGATCCAAGACTCGGAAATTAATGTGCACAAGTTACTGTAATAATCATAAGGCTTATCGGTTGATTAATATTGGCACTGATTATTGATGAAAAACAAAGACCCTTTCAACTTTCTCTTGTTTTCATCCTTGAGGATCAACCTCCACGTACTACAAATTGGGGTGTTTGGATTCTATTTGTTTCACATAATGGGAGGGATTATGATGATTGTGCAGTTGTGGAGTCTCCCAGGCAAGACATGATTTGCATCTGAAAATCCCAAGTGTTGTTCCTCCTACAGTAGATGTTGCTTCTACTATTTGTCATAAGTGATGAGACAAGACCATTAGTGATATTCATGATCATGAACTTATTGAGGATAGATTAGCTAGGAATAAGAGCAACAGTGTCCCACCATCAAATTTGCTCTTATTGTAAACATTTAATGTATTTATGAGCCTCAAACATATTCAAAGGCTAAAGGTATACCTCAGCGAGAACAGGCTATCACATCTAAACATCAGCCTTCGCAACTACAAATTGGGATGTTTGGCTTCCATTTTGCTCACTTGATGGGAGGGACTCTGATGATTGTGCAGTTGTGGAGTCTCCCAATCATGACATTCAAGATCTACATCCACAATTCTAGGTGATGTTCCTCCTACAATGAATGTTGCTTCTACTATTTGCCATAAGTGGTGGGCCAAGACTATTGGTGATATTCATGATGATGAGCTTATTGAGGGTAGATTAGCTAGGAATAAGAGTAACAATGTCCTACAATCAACTATGCTCTTATAGAAAACATTTGTAGTATTCGTGAGCCCCAGACATATTCGAAGGCTAAAGGTATACCAGAGCGGGAATAGGTTGTGGTAGTTCAACATCAAAGTCTCTTAAAAACAACACATGAGCATTGCCAGATCTTCCTCAGGAAAGTAGCCCATTTGTCTATAAATGCGTGTACAAAGTCAAGTATAAGGTTGATAGAACTCTTGATAAGGCTCAATTACTAGCTAAATGTCTTTCACAGAAGGAAGGTGTCAACTATGAGGAGACATTTTCTCCCAAAGACAAAATGAGCACTATTCACCTTGTCCTTCCTCTTTCACCTCAATTTGGATGGAAAGCCCATCAAATCGATGTCAAGAGTTATTTCTTCGATTGTGATTTGCAAGAGGTCTACATGATGCAGCCTCCAGGTTTCAAGGTTGCTGGTAAAGAACGGATTTGCAAATTAGTGAAAGCAATCTATGGCATCAAATAGGCTCCTCATGCATGGTAAATCAAGATTGACAAGTATTTGATTGATCAAGAGTTTCAGTGACCTGCTGATCTTAATTTGTATGTCAAGCATGCTAGTGGTGAGATTCTTATTCTTGTCATCTATGTTGATGATCTGATCATCACTAATAGTACAAAACATATGGTTGAGTAGTTCAAACAAAATTTGTGCCACACTTCTGATATGAAAGAGTTTCTGGCACTTCTACATTATTGTCTTGGTGTAGCAGTGTGGAAAACAGATTTCTCAGTCAAAGAATGTCAAAAGTCTATTGAATAAGTTTTGAATACATGACTGCAAACCTGCATCTACAGCTATGGAGAAAGGGCTGAAACTATCAGCCAAATCAGATTCATCGGTGGTGGATAAATTGGTGTTCAGACAACTAGTAGGCAGCCTCAACTATCTCACCTCCACTAGACTTGACATCAATTGTTTTTTGAGCTACATCTCTCGCTTTATGCCAACCCCCAAAGCCATTATGTTGCAATGAAGTGCATGTTGAGGTATGTAAAGGGCACTCCTCATTTTGGCTTTTGGTACAACAAAAGCACATATCCTAGGCTCGTTGGTTTTACAATCTTAGATTGGACAGGTTGTGTTGATGATAGAAAGTATACTTTTGGGAATGTTTTTAGTTTGAGAACAGGTGCAGTCACATGGACTAGCAAGAAGCAGCAGGCAATAGCTTTCTCCTCTACCAAGGCTGAAATTTGGGAAACTGTTAAGGCAACTTGTGAAGCGATTTGGCTCCGAAGGGTGCTTGCTGCCATGCAAATATCACAGGAAGAATCTACTTCATTGTTCTGTGATAATCGTAGGGCCTCAAGCTGCAAAAATCCATTCTTCCATGAACGTTGGATTAAAAATGTCGCAATATGTCCTCACTAAGGACCATACTGCAAATATTTTCACCAAGCCCTCATTCCAAAAGGTTTATCAAGTTTAGGGGGCAATTTGGTGTAGTTGATAGAATCGCCAATAAGAGAGATTAGTAGAAGATTTTAGTAAATTTGGTTATTTTAATCTAGCTTTGTAGAATCTTATATTAATGGTCATTTAGGTGTTCTAATTATAATTTTATTTAGTCTTCTATTTTTAGAGGACTTTAGATTTAGTTTGAAGCTCTTGCAAATTGTTGTATATACTTGATCGATCCATTAATTCAAGCAAGCAATTTTTGAGTTTCATGAATTATGTACTTATGACTTCAGAAATGAAAAAAAGGGAAAGAAAAGGTTAATAGAAGCAATGGCATTGGCAATGAATGCCAGTTTAATCATCTATAGATATCCTTGTTGCCTTGTACATTACCCATCTGCTCTCATCTACTAGTGAGGCTCTTCGAGAATTGTAATAGTAGTTGTCTTCCTTTTCCAGCAATTTCTTTTTTCCACATAATGGCCCAAGGGTACAACCTTCTCTTGAGGGTGGCCCTTGAAATAAGAAAAAACCCTACGAATTTAGGATAGCCATGATGAGTTTTTATTACTACAATAGATTTAACCTTAATGCAATGAGTAGCCCCTATTGGGAAGGATTAGTAAATTGACAATTATCAATCAAGACAACTAGGGAATTGAATGACCCATTACTAGAGGAAGCAACAAAATTTTCATAGCTCATGGTTGATGATCATAAGTATTGTAGAGAAAACATTGTAGCATCTTACCAAATACATGGCCAACTCCACTACTCACATTTGATAAAGGTGATTCCAAACACCACAAAATATTTCAACTTTTGATATTTTGAAGCCCAAATTTAGGATAGGCCCTTCCTGTTGGCCCGTACTATAGAGAGAGAGAGAGAGGCGTAAAATTGTTGTCAACCACTATACTCACTCAATAGAGATGAAAACATCTATTTGAGAGCCGCTAATCACTAATATTAGGACAAAATCTTTGGTTAATAGTCAAAAAAATTGCAAATTTCATCTTGCGTTGTGTTGATTACAAAATCCATCTATTCTAGATAATAATGGTAGAACTCTAACAAGTCAAAGTGGCATATACTAGAAAGATCTCATTACATCAACACACACACTAGAATGGATCAGGTTCAAGGTGGGAAGAGCAATTGATCATGTCATTGTGCACCAAAATGTTCGCATCTAAAAACTATCAAATGTGAATATAAATGTGGCAAGAGCAATAGATCATGTCATGCATAAGGATCATCCTAACAACTATGATGCAAGCTTCCCTTATAGTTGAAATTTTGCCTAACTCATGAAGACATGAAAAATGTATTAATACAAGCTCCAACATGCATCACAAGTGGAAAATTTTAGAGGATGTGAATGAATAGTTGATTTCAAGTGCCCAATGCAAAGGATTCAACGCCATTCAAATCTAGGGCGTACAAATCCAATTGCCTAGTTACATCATTAAGGTTTTAGAGGTTTCATAACTTACAGGGTGTAAGGGAAATGAGTAGATCTAGATGGTGGAAGATGTCTTGATTTCAACTTATAGTTGGTGATTCCTTGTGGCCCTTTGCAATAAAGACATGAGTATATAGAATAAGTATAGAAGAATTATGATAGACATACATTCTCCTATTATTTTCATAAGATCAATATATTACTATTTGAAACTAGATTTGTTTACTTGTTCTAAACTTTAATTGGAAGATTAATTGTGTTGGTAATAATCAATGAGTTATATTTGTTGAAGACAAGCAAGAAAACCCTAGATCATCACATTAAAGTTGATCACGGTGTCCAAATCATCATGGACCTCAATTGCTGAATCATCTAGTCTAACTACGGATTCCAAGTACAACATGTACCAAAATCAAGTACTTCTTGGAATCCTTGCAAAATCGATGAGGATTCATGGTCTTGGGCATAGGTGGACTACTCGCAACACACTCAACGAGCTGCAAGAACTCATACAGCTTTTTGCCTCACGAGTTTTTATGACTTCCCGCACCAGAAACTTACCAAATTTTAGGCAAAGAAAACTTGACGAGTGCATCTTAAAAACTTGGTTGCAAATTTAAAGCAGCACTTAAAGGTTAAAAATGACCCAAATGATTTCATTTATTCAATTCGTTGAGAGGGGGGAAAATACTCTTCCAAACACTTGCAAACGATTTCAATTAATTTGAACTGGATTTGAGGCAGATCTAAAGCAGATTTGAGGTGGTTCTTGAAAAAAAATCAAGTTTTCTCTTTGCTTTCTAACTTTTCAATATTTCATTTTGCATATGCTTCATGGCAAACTTTGGGTGGAAATACCCCACATCTCAAAAAAATTGCCCTCGGAATCCTATGTCAGCCTTGTAGCTCATCCAATTGTGAGCACAAGGGGAGCTTCTTTGTGGCCATCCACATGAAGAAGAGGAACAAGTTAGCTCAAAAACACATCAATGACCTTGTCTTTGTTCAATTGATTTGGATGATGTAGATCATTATAGTGATTGGACATGACAAGAGCATCCTCCATTGTTTACAGAGGATGACTTCAATGATTTAGAGACACGGTCTGTGGAGGAGGGGGGTGGATTTGGTTTCACACAAGATGACATTGAGGATGATGAGCCTAGTGAGGAGTCATTCCCAGTACTAGGAGAAGCTAGAGGCAGAGCTACATCCAAGGATGGAGGATGATCTACATATTGAGTCAAACATTTTGAGCAAGGAGGCACAGTTACACCCATGCAAATTTCCAAGTATAGACCCTTCAGTTCTACCTCTCCCTTGGTTTTTATTAGGGCTAGGAAGAGGAAAATGTAATTCTAATGATGTAATTACTTTCATTTTTACAAAAACTATTTACTATTTTTTTCCAGCCATCAGTATTCTTCATGAGAATGAGATTTTGTACCTACTTCACATTTAAATATATCTAGCAAGTCTTGGATTCAAGTCTATTCATGTTTAACAAATAACTATAATTAATCTCAACAAATAATAATTAATCTTGGCTTCAGCCTATTAATGTTGACAATAGATAATTAATGTTGACAATAGATTATAGCTTAGTAATTAATTATTAATGTTGTACTTAATTATTTATTTCAATTCAAATTGTTATATATTTAAGTAGTAGAATCACATGGTATATAATTGTTTAATTTATATTTATTATTTCTTGTTACAATATTAATTTATTGAATTGTTTAAAAAATAGTTAATATTATTATTACACTTTTTTCTATTCTTGATTTTAGGTTCTAAATATGTATATATTTCAAAAAAATTAAATATTTTTGTATAGACATACACAACCTCTAGAAAATTATGGCACATCTGCATATAGTATCCATGTACCCATACATGTATACCTACCTGATTCAGCAACTTAGTCATGGACAATACAGCAGTATATATAATCGCAAAAAGATTTATTATAGATAGGTATTCTACTATTTTTTGGAATCGACTTCTTTCTAAACAAACACTTTATCTATAACACAAAATTGATAATTTACAAGACTTCCATTTGTGAAACCACTCATGTAAGAATGAACATTGATATACTCATGCAATCGAGGTATATATACAATGCTAATAATTTCTACAACGTATGAATCTTATCAATTTGATATGGAGTATCTCTTGCTGTCTTTGATATCATGATGACAATTATGCAATAGTGATCTCTAATATGTGTGATATACACTGATTTTCTCTGGAATTAATCCTCCTGTCTCAAATATGTCCTATTGATCCTTTTATGTATTCAAAATATCAAATAACCGCATCTCTTGCTTGGGATCAGACACGTCATTACACTTTCTTAATCACACATTTCCATGATTCATGAACATTTGGTACTTATAAAAATCTTCTTTCATTCTTAAATGATGTCTTTGCATTACTAATTACAATTGCTGCATCATTTGTAATGTAGGTGACCTTTCTTGAACGGTGATAAAGATGGTATGCTTCTTCATGTTTTGAATAGCCATTCCTTGCTGATCAAAATTAATTATTTTTTCTTCCAGATTGATGATGATTGATGGATATCATAATGATAATTCTATCAGGCTGATTCTGCACTGTGTTATCAATATTATTTGCCTTCATATGTGGTTGATACAATTGATGTATATTGTATTGACTAGGGAGATCCCTCTCAATACAAAATTTCTCCTTGATTAAGATAATCATGATTATCTGCTATGATATGTATCTATCTGCATGGCATCAATACTATGATCTCTAATTATTAGTATACTTCCTTGAATAATCTTTCAGATTTATATGTGGGATGCAGTCTCATGAACATGCTGGTTATAAATTTGTCATTTATTATGTTAATCATATTGATTCCATGTAGTCAACGGTACGATCATGATCTACATGTTAATAAGGTTAGCAACCAACAAGGTTGTCATACTCAACATCATGTGAGCTCAATATCCAGTTCATATTTTGGTGCCACACTGGATAAAGATATTGTATGCTTGATAATTGATGAAACCAAGTGTTCTGAAAGAACAGCCTTATTGTCCAAAGTCTTCAACCCTTGACTGTATGAATGGGTAGATATTTGCAACTCAGCATATCAAATCACGTGTTCTCGATACTGTATCTTAATCTCTGTGTTTTACTTGATGCTAGATAGAAAAATCATGCAGTTTTATAAATAAGACTAGAAGTAGAATATGCAAAACTACCAACTTGAAAGTGTTCGAGGTCTGCTTGTAATAATCTGAACTTAAATTTTATAATTCAAAATGCTGAATGTATAGCTGAGAGGAATGTCGTCAAACAGTTCTCAGGTAACATGATTATGATCTGATACCACTACAGTAATCTCAGCTAGTTCTGAATAATTAGTTAAATCTGAACGTTGAGGTATTATGACAAACAGTTGCAGAGAAATCATAGATTCTCAGAACTCATGCATACAGTACACAACATCTTATGAAACAATGGCTATGGTGTGGTATTCAACTTGACAAAAGGAATAATACTGTAGTTAAATTTTAAGAACTATGCCCAGACATTTATGAAAGTATACTTACGTGCCACGTTCAGATTTATATAACAGTCCCACTCACGCTGACAAGGTAAAATAATGCAAGAGATTTATAAGAGTGCCCAGACCCGTGCAAGGAGAATGCAGTTGGAACTTGGTCTGCTCCCGCATACAACCCAGTCAATCTTCATGTTTTCCGTCCAACCCGTGCAAGCAGAATGCTGTTGGAACTTTGATCTGCATCCCACATACAACCCAGTCTATCTTCTTGTTTTCTGTCCAACCTGTTACCAGCAGCCGTATGATCTCAAAACGTGGGGAGTATAGCTCTGGAGGTAAGAGTCGGCTTTCACCTGTGGAGAGCATAACCCAACTGCATCGTCTGAAGATTTCGTGAATAGTGCCGAGCTCACCCAGTGATCCTCAGCCCATGCTGTCTTGGTGGACACATCTGTTGCATCCGACTGGAAATGGCCTGCTCAACACTTCCCAGAGTTTTGACGTGAGCTTGCCTTGGATTTGCAACCCTTCACTGGATACTCCCAGCCCGTACTGGCAATCTGACCATGTAATATTCCTTAAAGGTATGTAGTCTATCAGAACTATTAACTTCTTCCACCTACGGCCTCATGTCCGAACATATCTCCTCTGCCGACTACTCACTGCTGAATCTGATATACTCTAAATGCCCTATTATATTCTACTGTAGAAAAAACAAGAATGCACTTGTAGTTCATCTCAACTTGCCGATTTCTGCCTAGTATTGTTAATTTTCCAAGAGGAGGAATTGGGGTGACGTCCAATTTTCCTCAACAACTCGAGGGATTTTGTCCTCAGAGTTTGCCCAATCACATCAAGTAAGCAGAACTTCAAAATATTTGAGTTCATAAATTCTTGTGTGTAAATCCCAATGCAAGCTCCTGATTTTTTAACCTCGAAGTGAGGGAAAAACAATGGAGCAAGGAATGTGGGATAAAACACAATTTCGTCCTGTAGTCACTTAAGTCACTTTATAAAGTAAATAACTTTATAACATAAAGTAGCTTTATCCACACACTTCAATAAAATAACTGAAGTACATAAGATAAAATCTTCAATGTGACTGGTAGGCATCCTGTTAGCTAATGCCGTTAATCTATCTGGATGTGGAGATAGATTAACTTGTCGCCAAAACACTAGTGCGGAGAAGGGGACATGACACTGCTGCCCCTTGATCACATATATGTTTAATTGCTGACTCATTATTTGGTAAAGGGTCTGGACTCTGAACAGAAAGTGGAAAGGAAGTTGTTATTGCATTTATTGTGAAAGATGATTACACACATCAAAATTTGTAAGAATATCAAAACGAATAGCTTAATGTAGAAGGTATGTGCCAATGTAAAAAGCATATCAAAAGCTATCACAATGTTAGAATGGGACACCTAGACTAGAGGAGTGTTTCAATTAACCGAGTGTCCCAAATCAAGGTTTAAGTTGAAGAGTAGCCATCCCAATATATGGGCATTCACCAATGCATTGAGTTTCCCAAAAAATTAGGAAAACAGAAAGGTGGCCTTCCAATATAATTAAGCACACCATACCAAAGAGGATCCCACCTTTTCAAAAGAGCATCAGATTTAGTCACCTAGACTAGAGGAGTATTTCAATAAACCGAGTGTCCCAATTCAATGTTTAAGTTGAAGAGTAGGCATCCCAATGTATTGGCGTACACCAATTCATTGAGTTTCCCAAAAATTTGGAAAACAGAATGGTGGCCTTCCAATTCAATTAATCAAACCATACCAAAGAGGATCCCATCTTATCAAAAAAGAATCAAATTTAGTCACTTAGACCCATAAAGTGGGCCTCCCCAAAGGGAAGACCAAAAGTTGGAAATCATCAAAATGGAAAATAAACTTAAGAGTTAAGACTTGTGGCCTGTGCCTCTCCGAAGAGGGTTACAGATATGCAAACATAAATAGGGCATAGACTGCTAAATCCGTAAAGTTATGATAAGCTCCAGTTTTCCAGGGTTATGACATCAGTTATCAGACACCTCCAGCAGGAAGCATTACAGTTTTGTGTTGTTTAACAGCCATTCCAGACTTTTTAAGCAGATCTCCCAATATCTACAGCAGAGTTTCAGAAGTAATTTGGCTCTCATTTAAGAAAATGAAACAAATGGTAACAATAGGTATTTTCAGTATGTTTCAGTCCTCAGGTTACAAGTCTGTTCAAAATTATGTTTTAATATTCCCTCCACTCTTCATTAAAAGTGACCCCTGAGGTCAATGATCTGTTATGTTTTCAAAAAAGATCATTTCAAGGTAATCATATCATTGGGTCCCCAGAATACCAGGTTGCAGAGTTGTCTCATTAAGCATTCCATCCTTGATAAGATCTACGGTTTCAAAAGACTTCAAAAGTTTTCAAAGAAATCAGATTCAACTCACCAATATTGTTTGGTGAATTCTCAATGCTTTTCAAGGTGTATATTTTTACCTTCAGTCATCAAATTCAACATAAGAAAAACATTCTCATTCCATCAAAATCATCAAGAGAAGCCAACCACCAACACCAGACTGGCTGTTCTTAGCCACTGCCATTATTGAAGGTACAACTCTTCTTAGATGACCTTTTACAAGGTTTGTCTTAGGGCATTTTATATTTCATCAAGATTGATTCAATGCTTTTGTGTTCTAAAATTTTTAAATTACCAAGTATTTTGAATTTATTTTGTGATTAAGGCTTTTTTGTATGCAAGCCAACTATTTTTGGTGTAGTAATTTCAGTATAATTTTTATTTATTTTGAATAAATCAAATGCAAATATTGAAAAAAATAACAAATAAGTTATACTTGCATTCAGATTGAAGAATGATATTCTTCGAGTCTACATGCTGCCTCAATTATAGTTCAAGCTTCTTGTGTTGTCTAATGTGTTAGATTGGCATGTTCAATAGATATTTTGAATTTTCAAATTAGTGATTGTCGCACATTTTGAAATGCACTTTTCATTAACAATGGTGTTTAATGTTTGTAAACTGTATGTACTGTCTATTATTCAATTTATTGGGTCTTGTGTAATGTCCCCTTTTTGGGACATTAGAAAATTTAAAGACATACTCATATAATATTAAAATTGACTTTGAGAGCATGGATTCAAATTACAAAAGGTCAATTTAATATTATAAAGTGGGCTAAAAATGACAAGGAGAGATAAGACGAAAAGCCAAGAAAGGAGTTGAAAAGTCACAAGCTATGAAGGATAAAAGGGGAAGAGGTTCATCCATTTGGCATGTTTGGTTTTATGATTCGGATTTCAGTTTCTCTCTTGCAAGAGTTATTCAGAAAGCTTTAGCTTTCAGCCAATGTGAGGACGTAGCCCCTCATGTCGGTAGAGAGTGGACGTAAACTCATTGTTCATGGAGACGTCCCATCAGGCATCTCGTGTGTGCTTACAGGATCTTTTCTTAGTACTCCATCTATGAAACTGTGTTTAAGATTGGACTTTGAATGCTGGTTATTGTATTGCTGTTGTGTAATGCAATAACATGTTTTAAGGAGTTTTATGAGAGTTTACTGGTTTATACTGTTGATATGTAACGCATTTTCATATGCATGAATTCTGAATATTATTTGGAGAAACAATCGGGTAAATATCTACTCGAGATATTGCTAGATGCTATTGGATTGTTAGCTGAATATTATATTGAGAAAGAAACCGGGTAAATATCTATTGGGGATGTTTCATCTTGTCTATTGTTTTCAATCCATTTCAATTATTGTCCCAGTGCTGTACCCATGCATTTGATCTTTTGCTTTTAGTCAAAAAAGTGTGAGCATATGTTAGCTGTCATAGCTAATGTTCATGTCAGTCAAAAAATATATATACAAATCTCTCATGTGCGTGTATGCATTGATTAGCCTTGAGTGCATGCCTGAGAGAAAAAGATTAGCAATTTATTTAGTCCGTTTGCAATGCATGCTAAAATCCCTCAGATTGAACATGTGCATATTGTAGAAAGAAAGAAGTTGTGTCGTTAAGTTCTAGGGTTTAGTTTAGTTTTTAGCTGCAAGGGAGCTTCCCCTTCTAATTCAAAGAAAGGTTGTAAATTACTCATTGCTCCATTTGTATAGTCTTGAAAGGGATGAATTTAAGTGCTTACAGTTTTTGTGAAGACACGATGAATGACAATCACCAAATCAGGTTAATAAACTTTTCAGACAAACAACCAAGGAGGAGCTTTAAGCAAGCAATTACTTTGGCAAATTGTGAAACAGGTACAGCCTGTTTAATGATAAGCTGTATCATTGAACTGAATGGAGTTGATATAGTTGCATTTAGAGCAAACTTTTGGAAGCCAGAAAAAACAATATTGTATTCGCTACAATTTACATAAGCTGGGAGACAATTCAGATAAATTAACCATTTGAAAACACAATAGCATCTTAAAAACACCCACAGAATCCACAAGGAACTTGAAATGTAAATAAGGCTAAAAGATCAACTAATAACAGGAAATCGTTAGAAATCAAGAATATACTTACAACTAAAGAATTATATATGAAATGCTCTCTAATATCTGCAATAATCGGCCTAACAATCTCCCCGCTGTATTCAATGACCTGAATCATAACATTCGAGCAAATTTTATAGTGATATCTATAAGGATAGAATAACAGTTATATTTTGACTAAATGCAAACAGAAAATTAAAAGTTTCATGTAAAATTCTAAACAACATACCATATCCCCTGCTTTGTGTGGTAATTTTGCAAAAATGCCAAACCCATGTATACCTGATTTTCCTACAGAATCAAATTAAACTGCTGAGTTTAGTCCACATAACTTTCAATAGATATAGCTAAGCATACTTCTATCACAAATGTACATACACAGTAAATTTCCTCTCAAAAAAAATTTAGCGAGGACCAATTCTAGCATCAAAGCTACATTACATTCAATCAGCTTTCACCTTTGCATCATATTCAAATCTTACTAATTCTTTTGGACTTCCAAGGTTCTCTCACCTCTATGAAGCTTCTCTGTACAAATCCTACAAACCGCCATTGCACATTGCAGTAATTTTTTACAAGCCGTATGGGGCTTATGTCTCAAGGTATGCTAAATGCAAACAACACTAACAAGAAACCGGACTTCTCTCATTCCTGAGCGATATTGCAGGAGGTAATTCACATCAAAAAATTGTGCACCAATTCTATTTAAGGTTTGTGAGATTTTAATGAACCAATGTTGGCCTACGAAGAACACTCTAGATATGCTATCCTTACTGGTTCAATTGGCTGTCATTTGGAGCCCTTATATTCAATTAAACACAACTTTATGTAGCAATGCTTGATTGTCATGGACACTCATTGATGTACATACAAACATATTAAATCTAATAGTACACAATCATTTTTCTACTACTCAAATGATAATGAATTTACTGAATTTACTCGTTTAATTAGTCTATTGTCTATACTTTAATTTAAATCAATTATGTTAATTTTATTAAATTAAAGAATGTTTATGTTAAATCATTATTAATCAATCATTATTTGTAATTAATAAATTATTAGTTCTTTTATTATTATTATTAACAAAGCTAGCAAATTAACTTTATACAAGAAGTAAATTCCTAATCTAAGACCAGTGATTATACTAAGACCCTATTAAACCTAATATCGTTGCCATGTGTCCCTAAGAAAGGGCATGTCCCTTATTTTTGACTACACAAAAGCCAAGTTAGGGGGCATCGAAAAAAGCACAACGAAAAGGAAAGTGTATTGAAAAAGCAAGGACTTCCCAACCCGCATCAGCCTTTGGATAGATCGAACCATAATCATCGAAATTACATCATACCAGCCACCAAACCCCAAGGTCTGAATCCTGGATAACGATAAGTGTATAGTCTATAAACAAATGCATATTAATTAAAGTTGATTTATTACTAGTGATGTTGTAGATCTATTTAAGTGCAATTCACAGATTTGGAATAAGTTTAATATAATCGTAAATTTGATAATATCATTAGTAACTAAAATAAGATCATATGAACTCCTTTAATTCTGATTCTTGTAATGGATAGGGAGTTTGCACAAGGGAAAGTATAATCCAATCACATTGAGGCATTTGAGTCCCAATATGGGCAAGAACCATGAGGAAGCCTTGGGTAGATTGCTTCATTCTTCGAGCAGCAGTAATTCTACCAATTATTTAGTTAGACCATAAGGAGGAATGACCTTATTCAATGTTATTAATGATGAAAATTGTATTTTTAATTTACGCATTAAGACTAAATGTTAAATTTTACCCTATTTCATACGATTAGGAGTAAGGTTCAGTACACTGATGTTGTCAAATACTGTTTGTGAGAAACAAAAATCCTCTACAAAATCAACCAATCAACCTTCACCATGAAATCTTGACTAGGAGTAAAAAAGAACGAAATTTCAAGAATAGATGCCTCAAATAACTCAACTTACATAGTTTTATGCTGCTAAGGTTGCTCAATACAAATAGGATATTTGTCAATTGAAGACCATCAGAGTTGACCTTGAGCACCTTCCATCAAATACTTTAGGAGTATATTCATTCAGTTAAAAGTTCCCAAGAATAATAAATCATCACAAAGGAACACTTGAAGCCAACACAAAAGATGTCTACACACTACAGACTGCCACAATGAAGCTAAGCTCTACTAGGACACCTCTTACAAATCAGTTGGAGATGATGTACATACTAGGAAATATTTTTCCCCAACACATCCTTGATATTATACATCTCTTCATTTCTGAATTAAGTTGGATGGGATTCAAACTTCCTTTTCATGGGGACATTGCAGACTCTCCAACATCTCAAACATGTGGAATGCCAATGAGAACTACATATGAAAAAGAAGATTGCTTGGAGAATTTACTAGGGGACCTTCACATCTTGAGGGAAGGGGATGTCGAGTGGTAAACTCTATTTTGTTCCTAAGGCACAAAACACCAAAAGGTGTTTCTCAACTTTCGAAAAACCAAGGACTCGTGGAAAACTAGTTGTCAATTTGGGTAGCACTCGGAAGGGCACCTTCAAATGGTTCTCTTATCTCTATCTTTGGATTGTTAAAGTAACTAAGATTGTTTCTACAAATGTATTTTCATTGCCATTGTAATTGATGATTTTCAAATGCAGATTTGGATCTTATATAAATATGAGAGGAGGAGACATGTCTCTACAATTAATCACCATTTAGTTTATAAATAACTTATATGTATAACTCACTTTTAACACATATATATAATATTAATATATTAACCATATATGTAATATAATATTATAATATTATATTATTATAATATATAATGCATAATACATATTATATTACATATATATATATAAGGTATATAATGTATAATATATAATATATATTATATTATATATAATATCTATTATATTCAATAGATTATATATACAAGATACTTATCATAAGGACAATTTATCATCAATGAGGTAGCTTTAATAAACTCAATCCAATAGAGGCTACAACAAAGTCATGCCCTGTAGCTTATGTAAATCATAGACATACATACATACATACATATATATTATGATCTCCACTGATATATAACACAATCAGTCGATGTTCTCTCAGCCAATAATGTCATTGGTTTAATCCAAACACTATATATATAGAGTAACTATAATGAACATTTATCTGGAAACATAAACACAGATTAGTATATCAGTTAGGCATAATTTACTTCTACTGATGCTAAAACATTAACACTCCCTCTTTAGCAAGGGAGAAGTAATACACCATTTGGATTTCAGTATAGAATACCTGATCGCTTTCTCTGATCTTCACACAATGAAATAGTTATAGGTTAGATAACAAAAATCACCAAGCTATGAACACTATCATAATATTCATTATAATCTCTAATTGTCTGAAACAATATCTAGAGTAACCATAATGGAAATGTTATCTATGATCTCTAATTACCCGAAGCAATGTCTAGAGATGTCCATAGTAATAACATAAAATTTGTTATTCACGATCTCTAATTGCCCAAAGCAATGTCTAGAGATGTCCATGATAATAACATGAATTTGTTATCTATGATCTCTAATTGCCCGAAGCAATGTGTAGAGATGTCCATGATAACAGGCCTATTATTTGCAAGATCGTCACCTTACAAACAATTACCTTCTGTTTGTTTGTTATCATGGTCTCCGGCAAAATCTGGCCCAAAGAACCATCATAACAGATCTACCATTTACAAGATTGTCATCTTATAATGATTACCTTCTGTTTATATATGTCAATGAAAAATCATCACTTTTCATTACATATCATATGTGAAATAGTAACTACCATGAACCTAGTCATAGGGTAGTACAACTAGGGTAGTACAAAAAAGGGTTTTCACCTTATATTTCCCTCTCATAGAGGAGAACACATTATAGAGAATTTCTCTCTAGAACTTCTCCTCATAGAGAAGAGATCTTCCACAAAGGATCGTATCTCAAAAATTTCTCCCTCTAAACATTGATCCTGGGAAGTCAAGTCCTCTTGTTACTTCCTCAGAAACTCTCTTTACCCAAGGATGCCTGTCAAACTCATCACTCCCTCATGATATACATAGGAGTAGGCCCATCAACATCATACAGTCACGCACATGTATTTCTATACTCCCTCTGAGTATCAATCTTCTAAGCTCCAACATTACCTTCGAAGAAATGTCATACTCCCTCTTAATGTAGAGGAATCTCATGATCTTAATCATAAAAAATGTCTTCTTAACAAGCCTCACTTTATCCATCTTAATCATCAGGGTCTTTGGAACTACTATCATTAGGTTGAGTCTGCCCAATATTTGGTAGCATGTATGAAGTACCAACCTTCTTTTCCTATAAGAATATCCTCAAACATAAAGGAAAAGATCAAAGTCAATAACCCTTATAGTATGCATAGAATTACAAATAAATGTAAAAGATAAGAATACTTATCTGCACATGAGGATTCAGAAATTGTCTTTTTAGATTATTTGAGAATGGAACATCTCCATTCTAAAAGTGGGAATGGAACATTGTTTATCATTCCCCCCCACAATGTGAAGTTCCCAGTCTTGAATGATGACATATGATGAATCAATTATTCATTATTATCAAGGATTGCTTCAAATGTAGATACCCATGCACACAAAACTAGTCGCCAAGACTACCTAGATTTTTGTGTAAGAAGAAGACTTGGATTGTTTCTTGATTAATTTAACTTTGTATGCTTAAATTTATACCTCTAAATAATCTGCAACACTATATCTATTACCTTCAATTATAATAAGAGGATGTGATCTTTATTTGTTGAGGTTACACAATCGTCCTTCTTGAGAGTCCTTGTTCTCTTAGGAAATAGACATGTCCTTGCCCTCTAGACTCTTATTCTATATCGTTTCAGTATATATTGTGCATCATTGGCACTAATGTTTGATATGTCAATTTCCCTGACTGGTTCATTTCTAAAGGATATCAACCCCCACTATAGCAGGTTTGAAATGTTAAGTAACATGAATTCATTATTTGGCATCTTTAGCTATCAGCAAATGCATCAATATGACAATATTTAATTAGTCTGAACTCTCATCTTTTGCAGAACATTATTTAACAGACGCAAAATCTTAGTTTCCATTGTTTTACATATGTTGCAATGATGTTATTATCAGCTCTTTAAGAGGCATGTGTGAGGTTAGCTAGTCTTTAACTCAATAACAACTTTTGACGTTAAACTTACCCTAGATACAACTGCAAAGCTATTTTATTTGTTATCTTTCTGCAGAAGGATCACGTCTAGGAATAAACTACTAGTTTTAAGATGAACCCACAAAGAGCTTTCATTGATCAGATAAAAATAATGAAGTTCTTTCTAGCAAAGATTATCATTTGTTCTAAACCTTGCACGTATATATGCCTAAGCTTTAAGGTGGGCTATAAAGCTTCATGTAGAATACAAGATTTGTGTTAAATGTAGATTCAAAAGTCAAGGCCGACACGTTAGGCAAGTTGTCAGAGAATTCAGCAGGCACACACGTTTTACTAATATATTGTTTTGGTACAGCTAGAACGATATGCTTTGATAAATCACAAGCCTCTTCAATATTTGAGTCAGGTTGGAGATGATCACAGGGAATGTACCAAATATGTGATTTCCAAATACACCCAGATTTTGTAGTTGGATTAGATGTTTAAGATGATTGGGTATTCATCAGTTAAGCAGTTAACAGAGAAATCTGTTAAACCAAATTTGTACACTTTGATAGAGAATCATGAATTTTGGCCGATGAAATTGTTATAAGTATAATGAGAGGTCAGATTCCTTCATGGCTTGGCAAAACACAATTCCTAGAACAGCTATGGATGGACAAATTTTTATGGAAGGGGCCCAATCTTCCTTTGCAAAAGGACATATTGTCTCTCACCCGTTAGTCATCTACAGAATTATCTTATGGGTAATATTCTCTAAGGTCTGTGATCATTGTATCAGAGAACATTATTAAACGAAAACAGCGGTTGTGGCAATCTGCTCAGGCAATAACTATATTATCATGGCCCGTGGATTTGAGTATTATTGTGTTTAGATAAACTGCCCTCTCTTTTTCTGTAATGTAATTATCATGATGGTCAATGATCTTCATATTCTTTTTCTTCTCTTGAGAATTATAGTATGGTTGATGTTCTTAATGACTTATGATCTGAACGCTACTGCTCAATTCATGGAGTTCGGTCAATGTATACAACCAGCAGATGTCCTCAATCATATGTTGTTCTTGGCATCTTCTAATATTATTCCCTGCCTTCTAATATATGCATCAACAATACATGATATTTACTTTAGTTTAATCGCTGCCCTTCTCCATGCTTTGTTTATTTTCACTATTATTATGTGTTAATCGTACTTTTCATAATCATATTATTTCAAAAATATTATCAATGAATATTTCTTCACTATGAATCCACCGCTTCATCGGATTGTTTCGAACTTTCCCTCAAGGCATTGTTTTTACCTTTCATTTATATCATCGCTGCTCAATGTTTTTGCCAGGGACGAGGGACACTACGGTAAAGTTGATCACCATTTATCCTCAAACATTATATGCTGTCATGTAAGGTAGTTGTTTGAATCTATTATTGCTGCATACAAGTCTTCAAATAATTCTGTTATTACTCAGAAATGAGGGCACCAAAATTCTAAATTGCTGCTCCTTCAAATTTTTCCAGTTCTTTTCGAACCACAGTTCTTGACTTAAATGAAATAAATCGTTATCACTGTTGCCATCTGTTTGGGTTGAGCCCGATAAAGCTCCAAATCTTACACGCATATTGTTCCAAGCTCCAAGTCTTACCCGTCAGGTCGATAACACAATACACATATCTCAAATCACTCCATGGTTGCTTCTGTTACCATTATCAGCATATACAGTCGTTTAATGCTTGAGTAGATTCTGCTTCACGGTAATTTTCAGTACTCCTTCAATTGCATCATATTCGAAAGATTATGATTTTGTCTTTGTGGCTTTCAGCCTTTGCATTGTTTGTTCATCTATTGCTGATCACACATACACGAATGCTATATATGTGTAGCATTGTTTATCAGACGCTGACATGTGTACTATTATCTCTGTTTGAACCTCAAGTCAATGCTCTTATATTCAACATTGTTTGCTACCACCATTTCAATCGCATGACTGGGCATTATAGAGTATGCAATTCAACTAATCCAATATTAAGCTTTGTTTATATATTATTCAGAATCCCAGATGGCTCTATCGGAATTATGTTGTGTCTCCCTCAATGTTTAAAAGATTCCATTTGATAGTTTGAAAGATTTCTTACACTTTGTTGCCCGGTTATTAAAATTGTCTCAATTCCTACCTTACTAGTGCTATGGTTATTCTCGGAATATGCCTTGTTTTAACCATTAAAATGGTCATTTCCTCTCTGAATTTTTGAAAAAGTATGCCCTTCAATATCCCCGGCTCGTTCCCAGCACTTTGAATTTTCGAAATCCAGCTTATGAGTCCAAAGTTATCGCAGGTTAATGGAGAGACCCAAAACACGTAATTTCAATTTTATCATTAACCATTAACCTGTCAAAAGGTTAAGGATAAGTTTCAAATTACGTCTTTTGGAGAAGGTTAATTAACCTCTCCAAAATTACCTATTCTCTTTCTCACCATTAACCTCCCAAAAGGTTAACGTTAAGCTCCGAATTACGTATTTTGGAGGTGGTTAATTAACCTCTCCAAAATTACGTATTCTTTCTCCCATCATTAACCTCTCAAAAGGTTAAGGATGATCTCCAAAATACGTATTTTGGAGGTGGTTAATTAACCTCTTTGAGTAAGCTGATAAAGGTTGGAGATTGAAAGATCAGTCATATCTATGTGAAAACATGGCAAAATTATGGTGACATCTACTCACGTGCTTATCCTCTCAGAAAGCTGATGGATAAATTACGTTCTTATCAAGAGCATTGTGGGAAGCAATGGATAGTGTTTATGAGAGGAATTGGGACTTTTCAAATTTGAAGAAGGTGGTCTTCTTTATGAGAAGAATGTTTATCTATTTTGTAATACAAAAGGCCATTATTCTAAACAAAGTGGAAGATTGATCCAAATTCCTGCAGTTGTGGCAATTGTTTCACCATTTCCTCCATCTGATAAGATTGGGGTTGGATCCGTTACGAAGGGTAAAGATGTGGTACCCATGAAGGAACGGAAGACGCACTGGATTCTTTACGTGCCATATAATAAGAGGCACCTTCCATTTGAGCAGTTACAAACACAAATTCATATATGGAAGTGTACACAGAAGAAAGCTGCATTGAAGCAGTTACCAAAAATACGGCCTATTAAATTTCAATATATTTTGCCTTATTACAAGACCCAATTCAAGAACCTGTGAGGAAGAAGAAGAAGAATGGCTGCAAAAGGAGAAGTAGAGTTCGTGTACAAATCAAAGCTTCCTAACATTTCAATACCAAATCACATGCCATTATACGCCTACTGTTTTGAATGAATGGTGGAGTTCAAAGAGAAAGCGTGCATTATAGAGCGATCTACAAAAAAAAAAATTACAATTATGAGCAAGTCATGTCAATAAGAAAATGTGTGGGTGTTGGTTTAACCAAACTAGGCGTTGGGCATGGTGATGTTATAATGATATTACTGCCCATTTGACCTCAATTTGTATTCACATTTCTTGGAGGATCTTTCATTGGTGCCATCATCACCCCTGCAAATCCTCACTATACAGCAAGGGAGATTGCAAAGAAAGTCCATATTTCGGAAGCCAAGATCATCATTACAAGAGAAGCATATGTGGGGAAGCTGAAAAATGTGAAGCAACAAATTACAATTGTTATGCTTGAGGACCCACCACGACAAGGATGCCTGGCATTCAGTGTTATTGCTCAAGAACAAGATTTAGAAGTGGGATACAAAGTGGGGGCAGAGGAGATTGTGGCGCTGCCATTTTCATCAGGTACAACTGGGCTTCCAAAGGGTGTGATGTTAACACACTCCGCACTCGTTTCCAATGTTGCTTAGCAGGTGGGTGGAGAAAATCCCAATTTGTATATCCATTCAAATGACGTCATGTTGTGTTTGTTGCCTCTTTTCCACATATATGCTCTTCATATGGTGCTCTGCTTGCTCAGAACTGGCGTTGTTGTTTTGATGGTAGAGAAATTCAATGGTATGGGTGTGTTGTTAGAGTTGATAGAGAGATACAAAGTGAGTGTTTCATCATTGGTGCCACCGCTGGTGTTGGGCATGGCAAAGAGTGGAGAAGTGGAGAGATTTGATGTGTCGAGTATGAGAATGCTCATCTCCAGGGCTGCACCACTTGGGAAAGATTTGGAGACGACACTTCAAGCAAGGATTCCCAATACAACCCTCGCCCAACTATACTGGCATGACAAAATTAGCGCCTGTAGTAACAATGAGCCTTGCATTCGCAAAGAAACCATACACGTTTAAATCTGGTTCAGCTGGAACCGTGGTTAGGAATGCCCAAATCAAAATTTTTGACACGAATAACGGACTTTCACTTCCTCATGGTCAGTTAGGTGAAATTTGTGTTCATGGCTCTCAATTAATAAAAGGGTATCTAAACAATCCAGAGGCTACAGAGAAAACTGTAGACAAGAATGGATGGTTGCATAATGGTGACATTGGTTACATTGATGACAATGACAAGCTTTTCGTTGTGGACCATCTAAAAGAGCTTATCAAGTACAAAGCATTCCAGGTAACTCCTACAAATAGTAATGGTCAACATGTGGCTTTCAAAGGCCACACCACTCTATACTAGTATTGGGAAGGGGAATTGATCTACTATATCTGACCTTCTTTACAATCAATAGATCAACAAGTGGACATGCTAATAGATCATCAAAATCAGTCTCAAAGGATTGAAAAATCTATAATCTAATATCAATGGGAAGCCAAGATTATGGTATAACTATCTAGACTACAGTCAGTGCATGACTAATTGAGGTTATGAATGATTGTTTGTGTATCACTACTCAATATGTCAAACTTGGTGACGATCACGAAGAAGAGTCTACATCAAATAACTCAACAAGTCGATGGTTCAACCTTTGAAGACATGTTCCAAGCTGTACATTTCAATTAGTGATCTTTGTCATTTAAGGTTAATTTTAGTGAGGTTAATTAACCTCACCCAAATCACATATTTGGGAAGTAGTTATTAACCACAAAGAGGTAGTTAGTTATTAACCTCTATGTCTATATAAGGGCTCTTTTTGGGCTTTGTAAGGGGACTTTTTAGACTTCAAAAAAAGGGAGCACTAAGCTAAAATTTTGATTGGAAGATGATATTTGGAAAGTATGTACAAATTTTGTCTTCGTAATCAGAAATTCCTATAGGTTCTTGGTACAAGAAAATAAAGGAATGTGCAATTTGAGTTCTCTTCTTTCAAATCTAAATGGTTAGAAATGTTGATTCTCTTTGCAGTGAGCATTCTCACGGTATTGTGCAGATGTTTATGAATCTTTGGATTAGCATTTTGCTAGTAATAGTTCTTAAGCGTAGACCTTGATTATTGTTATTAACAATTTTATGTTAATTCAAGAAAGCTGTGAAGTCTTGTGGTGCATTCGTCATCATGAGCTTTCTCATATTTTAAAGTTTGATTTCATATTTATTCGAAAAACTTTAAAAGTATATCATACGAGGGAGCTGCCCCTCTAAACGCAGAGGAAGGCTGCATACCAAGGGCCTATCCAACTGTTGTGAACGATTTGCCACATAAACTCCGTTGGGCCATTTCTACAGTGAAAAATCTGTTTACCAACACACTTGCAGCTGGCTCTGATAACATGTTAAAGTAACTAAGATCGTTTCTACAAATGTATTTGCATTGCCATTATAATTGATGATTTCCAAATGCAAACTTGGATCTTATATAAATATGAGAGGAGACATGTCTCTTCAAGAGACATGTCTCTAAAGTTAATCACCATTTAGTTTATAAATAACTATATATATAACTCACTTTTAGCACATATATATAATATTAATATATTAATCATATATGTAATATAATATTATATTATTATATTATTAAAATATGTAATGCATAATACATATAATATTACATATATCATATATTAATTATATATATAAGATATATTATGTATAATATATAATATATATTATATTATACATACAAGATACTTATCATAAGGACAATTTATCATCAATGAGGTAGCTTTAATAAACTCAATCCAACAGAGGCTACAACATAGTCATGTCCCGTAGCTTATGTAAATCATAGACATACATATATACACTCATACATATATATTATTATCTCCGTTGATATATAACACAATCAGTCGATGTTCTATCAGCCGATAATGTCATTGGTTCAATCCAAACTATATATATATATATATATATATAGAACATTTATCTGGAAACATAAACACAGATTAGTATATCAGATAGGCATCATTTACTTCTACTGATGCTAAAACATTAACATGGATAGCAATATGTCAACCAATTCTAGAGCTCCAAACACTGATAAAACCATTCAAGCATTGTTTCTGATGGCATCAATTTTTTTTACACGTCTATAATGTGCTCTCCTTTTTCTTCATTGGTTTCAAAATTTTGACCAGTTGCATAGTAATATCTTCCTTCATTTGTATATATATCGTCGGGAAAGGAAATGTGTGTGTTGAATTTATTATGACTGTATAACTTTGAAAACACACCACTTTCGTTATGTTTTCCATATTATGAAGTAATTGGAAAATATTTGCTTGTTATTAACAGTGATCAAGAGATCAATTTATACAAGAGACTAAACGATGTTTCCATAGGAAACAATCGTAAAGAATAGAAACATTCTATTCTAGAAACATGAAACATAATATTAGAAACTTTATAATATTTACATGAGATTACAACAAATAACCATTAGATGCTAAACAGAGAAAATAGAAACAACCTATTATCATAATATCCTCCTTTAATGGTTAATCTATCCAGAGAATGAAGCTATTAAAAAGCGTAATAGACAAATTATGTCTTTTTAAAGTGCTTTGCATTGTTCTATTCGTTGTGAGTTGCGAACCAAATTGCTTAGATAGGGCAGCTAAGCGTTTCCGACATTCAAACTTCATGTGACCAAACTTGTGGCAATAGTTGCATTGAATGTTCTTTCGGGAGCCTTCTAGAGCTGGAGTAGAGGACCTTCCTGAGAAGAGTGTTAAGACTTGCCTTTATCCTTCTGAAAGGATTTAGTAGCAAAGGCTTGCTTTGTGGAGGTGGAGCTAGAACTACTACTGAACTATTGTTTCCACCGATCTTGCTAAAGCAGAAGTGTGCACAGATCCATGCATTTCATATCAACACCAATAGAAGTGATATTGAGAGTCTTGATAAAATGCTCGTAGGACTTGGGAAAATATTTGAAGGTTATGACCACAATGTCCTCTTCCTCCATCTTGTGTCCAATGGCAAGCAACTGATCATGGATTTCTTGAATCCTATTTAGGTGTTCCTAGAGCGATTTCCTCTCATCCATGATAACAGAAAACAAAATGTTCTTGAGAAAGAGGGCTCTACTTTTGTCTGAAGTATCATGAAATTTCTTGAGATGCTCCCATATCTCAACATCTATTTTGTCAGATGGAATCTGAGGGAGTCGATCATCAGCTACAAATAACTTGAAAAGCATCACCGCCTCTCGATTATTTAGATCCCGTGTATCCTAATCAGTAACAACCGTAGTCAGACGTCGTGTAACACCCAAAACAATCTGATTGGTATTCTGATATTCAAAGATTGCTAATATTCGTTGCTTCCATGTGCTATAATTTTGACGATTGAATTTTCAATTGCCCTTGAGCATAATATTTGTCAAAGATGCCATAGCACGTTTTTCACTAAAAAAGCGTGAAAATCTATGAAGGCACGTACTTCGAGGCAAAAAATGGAAGACCCGGTAAAAATGAAGAGGTGCGCAAAATAGAGCTCAAAAAGTCCAATAGGAATATGTTGTCGGATTATGGATCTGCAAGCTCGAAAATCAAGGTAGGAAAATCGAGGCACCCAGAAAAATGGACAACCCAGTTGAGCTCTCCAAAAACCCACCAAGAATCTATAAAAAGTGTTTTGATCTTGTACACAAATCTAGGGTTTTGAACAAAAACAGTCCTAGTTGAAAAAAAGCTTAGAAAAATTGTGGATTTGAAAAGAAAATTGTAGAATTTGGGTGCGAATAAACAATAGAGGTTTGTAAAAAACCTAGACACCTCCAAATAGGCAAAAAAAAACTGTTTTTTTTTTAAATGGGGAAAATAGGCCAAAAAACAAACGAGCGATTTTCAGAGAAATTTGGACGCAAGTGGCAGAAAATTTTAGATTTGAGTTAGAGAAATGGCACCCAACATGTTAAGTTACATTGATTGTTTTCTACAAATGTACTAGCATTGCCAATGTAATTGATGTCTTCCAAATGCAAAATTGAAGACAAAGAAATATGAGAGGAAGAGACATGTCTCTATAGTTAATCATCATTAATTAATAGATTAATTATATAAATAGCCGTATGTATAGTATATGTTATTATATATATAATAATATACAAATAACCATATGTATAATATATATATTATTATAATAAAATATATGCAATATATATATATATATATATTATATATAATAAAATATATGTACTATATATATATATATATATATAAGAATATTTATCTAATGATGATTTACCATCAACAATTTATCTCATGATCGAATCAATCTAACTGCAACTAAAAACTTAACACTTCCTCTTAGTTAGAGAGGATTGATTTAGAACACAAAATGCCTTGAGTATATGAAGAGATATCATCTCAATATGATAATCTTGGAATGGCATATTTAAGGATATCAACATAAATCCATCAACTTAGATGTTATCTTCCAATATAATCCGAAGTATGATTCAACAAAAAATATTAATCATATGATATTCATCATACATATATTCTTTTGGTATGTGCACTCACATCAAATCTTTGATGCCTACCAAAAGAATATGTTATATCCTAGAAGGATATGAATTATTTGATTTCCGGCACTCCAGGACAACAATTTAATATAGTCTATCAGATAACAAGAAATCACAATGTCATGGTCTCTATCATGACAAGTATCATGATATCTAGCACTCCAAGACAACAACTTAATGAAGTTTGTCATAATAACTGGTCTACCATTTATAAAACTGTTACCTTACAATGGTTGCCTTTTGTTTATATATGCAAATGAAAGATCATCACCTTTCATTACATATCATATGCGAAATAGTGATACAAAGGCTTTCACCTCAATTCTCTCTCACAGAGAAGAATGCATTACAGGGAATTTCACTTAGAACTTCTCCTCATAGAGAAGATATCATTCACAAAAGATTATACCTCAAAATTCTCCCTCTGAACAATGATCCTGAGATGTCAAGTCCTCTAGTTACTCCATTAGAAGCTCTCTTTGCCCAAGGATGCCTTTTGTGTTAATGTTTTAGCATCAGTAGAAGTAAATGATGCTTATCTGATATACTAATCTATGTTTTTCAGATAAATTGTTATTGTTGATTCTTATATATATAAGATATATTATATATGTAATATAACATATATTATTTATTATGCATTATATATCTTATATATATATATATATATATATATATATATATATATATATATATATATATATATATATATATATATATATATATATATATATATATATATATATATATATATGATATATGTAATATAATATGTATTATATATATTATGCATTATATATTATTATATAATAATATAATAATATTATATTATATTACATATATGGTTAATATGTTAATATTATATATTAAAGATGAGTTATGCATATAGTTATTTATAAACTAAATGGTGATTAACTATAGAGACATATCTCTTCATGTCTCTTGTAGAGACATGTCTCCTCTCATATTATACATATATGAGATCCAAATCTGCATTTGGAAATCATCAATTGCAATGGCAATGAAAGTACATTTGCAAAAACGATCTCAATTACTTTAACATGGTATCAGAGCAGGTTGCGAATGTATAAATGAACTATTGAACAAGGCATCCAATCCGAGTGTGGGATTGAAGAATGTAAAATGAAGAGAACTTATATAGAGATATTAAAGGCTAGATGCGACTATCATATCATATGAATGGGTAAGTGCCATAAAAGCTACGAACATGTGTTCTCACTATAGATGAATCAAATTATACTAAGAGAGTGTATTTAGGAAGATGAAAGACAATCAGTGCTCAGATAAAGAAGATAAAATAAGCCATTATAATATGATAATACGCTCATTTCCACGTTGGCTTATCCAATGTTGACGAGGATAGAACTTTTAGTCATGAGGTTGCCTGAATTCTGCCAAACAACAATGTCTACTCCACAGAACTCAATTTTAGAGTAACCACACATGATGCCAAAATTCTTGGATCTATTTGCAGTGAATAAAGACTTTGGAAATTAAGGAACCTTGTCAAGATGCGATAGAGGAAGTATTCATCGGAATAAAATACAATGATAGTTGATTAAGGCTGTGCACCAAATGAAATGTTTCTTGACAGAGGAAAAGCTTTGCGCACGTACAGAATTTTTCATCATGTGAAGATTCAATCCTCATGCCTCTATCATCTTTGTTCAAGGAAAGGCACAGTTATTCTTCAAATCGTTGAGAAGCTCAACACAGTGGCATACACCGCCCACCGTCAGTCAAGTTCAATTGTTTCCTTCCAACACAGAAAGTACCTGTAAGGAGATCGATTGGAGGTGACGAGGAGAAAAGGAGATGATGCCAATCGAGACTTGTGACTAATGTCTATGCATAGTTGAGCAGCGAATGATGACTGGTCAATTGATTTGTAACGAGTCACATCATCTAAGATAGTCGAGGAAATATCTACATATACTATCGCACCCAACTTGAGACATTGGGTCCCACGTGACCAAGAGATACATCAGAGCATCGAGTCCACCAAGGAGGGGTACACTCTCATGTGGCCTACGTGGACATTACACATCTCTACTCTAACCACGGAAAAATTGCAACTCTTAATAGATGGATGACGTCCAGAATCACCTTGAGTAGAAATATTGCTTGAACAAGTGGCATTTTGACACATTGGAGCAATGACTTGGCGCTCAGCATCTGTGGTACTCATTATCAAGGATTTCATTGTGAAGGTATCTTCCTAAAACAAGTTTGGAAGTTCAAGGCAATGGCCACCTATGTGTTATGGCATTGACTAATGATACGATTAACATTTGGAATCCAAGATTAAATTATGAATCATGAGGGCATTGAAACATGAAGGATAATAATGTGTTTCCCCAATGCATTCTAATAGCCCTAAGTTGATGGAATAATCTAAGGCCTAGATTCTGGTGCAAAGTTTTAGAGAATGAGGAAGCTCTTGTTCATCTTTCCTGAAAACCATTATGGAAGGTAGAGGTAAGTATTATATTACTTAAGATTATTAAATATATATAATAGTGATATGGGAATAATATAGATCATAATGTGTATATTACTTAAAGTTATGAATTATTGTTTGGTATTATTTGTAAGATAATGTTATATTATGTTTATCTTTGATATTCATTTAATGATATTTTATTATCAAGTTGAATACAAATATAAATGATTTTATTTATTGAAATAAAATGAGAATATTTGTGATAATAAATTCTTTATATAAAATGTATATAAATAAAGCTAGTCATTATGAATAATGACATCAATCATGAAATTTATAAGGGTATATGGACAATACATACATCCTAAGTTACAGCCAGGAAATATTATATTGATTCCATAGGAAAATAATAATATGTTGAAAATATCGATTAAAGCATATCTATAGAAAATTGAATATATGTATATATGTAATTAGTTAAAGGGACATATAATTGTTATTAGAATAATAACATTAATTTTGATTATTATCATTATGATCATTCATTTTAATTTGTATAGTATGGTGAGATAATATAAACCTAAATATGTGATCTCTAGTAATGGATATATATGTCTTTTGATTTCATATTTATTTTGATAAGGAAATATGTATATATGGAAATAAAGAAAATATATGAAAGGGAATCAAGTATTGTCTCTAAGATATTATCCTTCGATTACAAGAGAAAAATAATTTTCAATTATTATATACTAAGAAATATCTTTCTTACCTATATTTCTATACATATAAGCTATGTCCCTTGATCTTTTTCCTTCAAGAATGTTATTTCAGGAAAAAGAGGGAGGTTGATATTTCAGGCAACTTTGAAAGAGAGGGAGCAGATAGATGATATGATTCAGTCAATCTTTGGTGATCTCGATCATATTGATTCAGAGGGAGTAAACTTCTTGTGATGGAATCTTCAATGATCGATAAATTGTAACTGTAAAGAGGACTATAATTCATTCAACTATGTGATCTTAATGGACCTACCCCTTGTGTACATGATATGAAAGTGCAAGTTGGAACTAAGAAAGAAGTATTCAAATTTGATGTGTTGTGAAAGTGTTCAATGATATACGAGTGGTAACTTTACACTGTGGGGAGAATAATAGGCAATGTTTCATTCCCACTTGAACCATTCTTAGAAAAGGAGATATTTCATGATCCTCATGGGCAGATAAGTACTTGTATCTTTTACATTTATCTATTCATTTATTTTTAATTCTATACATACTATAAGGGTCATTTGCTTTGATCTTTTCCTTTATGTTTGAGAATATTCTTACAGGAAAAGAAGGTTGCTACTTCAAATATGCTGCCAAATACTGTGCAGACTAAATCTAATGATAGTAGTTCCAAAGACCTTGATGATCAAGATGGATAAAGTGTGGCTCTTGATGCAAGTATCTTTGATGATTGAGATTATGAGATTCTTCTACATTAAGAGGGAATATGACACTTCTTCGAAGGTAATGTTGGAGCTTAGAAGATTGATACTCAGAGGGAGTCTAGAAATCCATGTGGGTGACTGCATGATGTTGATGGGCCTACTCCTACGTATATCATGAGGGAGTGATGAGTTTGACAGGCATTCTTGGGAAAAGAGAGTTTCTGAGGAAGTAACAAGAGGACCTAACTTCCCAGGATCGATGTTCAAAGGGAGGAACTTTTGAGATGCAATCCTTTGTGGATGATATCGTCTCTATGAGGAGTTCTAAAGAGAAAAACTTGGTATGATTTGTAATATTGAATATTGAATTAAAAAATTTCAATGCAGGCGAGTTTATGCTTCTATTGTTGTTTAGTCACATCATATATGTAATGAAAGGTGACGATCTTTCATGGACATATTTATTCAAAAGGTAATTATTTACAAGGTGACAATCTTGTACATAATAGACCTGTTACCATGGACATCTCTAGACATTGCTTCGAGCAATTAGAGATCATGAGTAACTAGATCAATTAGAGATCATGAGCATCAAATTTTCATGGACATATCTAGACATTGCTTCGAGCAATTAGAGATCATGAAATCTTATGTTATTACTATGGACATCTCTAGGCATTGCTTCAGGCAATTAGAGATCATAGATAACAAACTCATGTTACTATCATGGACATCTCTAGACATTTCTTCGGGCAATTAGAGATCATGAGTAACAAATTTTCATGGACATCTCTAGACATTGCTTCGAGCAATTAGAGATCATGAAATTTTTATGTTATCACTATGGACATCTCTAGACATTGCTTCAGGCAATTAGAGATCATAGGTAACATTTCCATTGTGTTTACTCTAGATTTTGTTTCAAACAATTAGAGATTATAATATACATTATGATAATGTTCATAACGTGGTGATTTTTGTTATCTGACTTATATCTGTTTCATTGTGTGAAGATCAAGCAATCAAGAATTCTATACTGAAGTTCTAATGGTGTATACTTCTCCCTTGCTAAAGAGGGAGTGTTAATGTTTTAGCATCAGTAGAAGTAAATGATGCTTATCTGATATACTAATCTATGTTTTTCAGATAAATTGTTATTGCTGATTCTTATATATATATATATATATATATATTATATATTATATATGTAATATAATATATATTATATATTATATATGTAATATAATATATATTATATATTATGCATTATATATCTTATATATATAATATATATGTGATATATGTAATAAAATATCTATTATATATATTATGCATTATATATTATTATATAATAATATTATATTATATTACATATATGGTTAATATGATAATATTATATATTAAAGATGAGTTATGCATATAGTTATTTATAAACTAAATGGTGATTAACTATAGAGACATGTTTCTTGAAGAGACATGTCTCCTCCTCTCATATTATACATATATGAGATCCAAATCTACATTTGGTAATCATCAATTACACTAGCAATGAAAGTGCATTTGTAGAAACGATCTCAATTACTTTAACATTTTGAACTCCCTCTAAATCTGATATCAATCTTCCGATTTTCTAGTGATAATTCATTACTTCCTCATAATGTATACAAGGGTAGGCCCATCAAACTCATGCAGTTACAAACATGTATTTTTAAACTCCCTATAAATATCTATCTTCTGAGCTCCTTGTATAAAGTTGTCTCTGATGAAATATCAAACTCCCTCTTGATATGAAAGGATACTCAATCTCAACCATCAAAGATATTCGCTTCATAAGCCTCACTTTATCCAGCCAAATCATCAGATGACTAAAGAATTCTAGATCAAGGTTTCTTTGCAAGCTATTGTCATAAGCTTGAGTCTGCACAATATTTGGTAGCATGTGTAAGACACCAACCTTATTTTCCTACAAGAAAATCCCTACACATAAACGAAAAGATCAAGGCAAATAACTCTTATAGTACAAATAAAATTATCTCTGCATCCTTGATACAAGTTTCTTTAATGAAAGTCCATATCCATCAAGTCATAATGCCTCTATGTAATCATTTGTCAAACAATGGGAATGGAACATTGGTTTATATTCCCCTCCCCCCCCCTGCCCCCGCCCCATAATGTAAAATTCCCACTCTTATATTGTTTGAACAATTTTTAAACGAGAAAATTGAAAATTGTCCAGATGTCATTGCCTATCAAGTCTCCAAGCCTTGCTACAGTGGAATTAATGTTCGGAGCCTATTCTAAATAAATTGTATTATTAATTTAGCTATCTTGTTTATTTTCTTCCTGCTCCCTATGTTAACTTTGGACCTTGACTAGAACTCCATTTCTTACGTCAATTTTATAATATTCTTTTCCAGATATCTCCATAAATTGATCCATTCTCTTTTCCTTCTCACATTTGCAGTCTAGCTCTAATACCATGCTGAGTAACATGGATCATTTTCTACAAATGTACTGACATTGCCAATGTAATTGATGTCTTCCACATGCAGATTTGAAGACTCATAAATATGAGAGAAAGAGAAGTGTCATGAAGAGACATGTCTCTATAGTTGATCATCATTAGTTAATTGTAATGTCCCCATTGGTTGCCAGCATCAAAATTTCAGGGATTAGCCTAATATTGGATCCTCGTAGGCTAATAAGGATGGTCAGAGGGTCTTCTGAGGATTGATTCTTCTCCAACATTCAGCGATTTATGGATTTGGCCTTTGTTCGATGTCATTTGGACTCCATTTGCCATACTATGTATAGTAAGTCAAGGGTAATAGAGATGGACCCCTTCTATTTTTAGAAAGTGTATTTAGTCACATGGGGAATTATGAGGAGAGAGTCCTATTTCAAACAACATGGTAATCAGACAAGTATTTCAAGAGATATTAAAGTATAGTGACTTAAGTGATTTATTAAAATATTTTAATGTTATAAAGTTATAAAGTCACTTAAATGACTAAAAGACGAAATAGTCTTTCATCCAACGTTGCTACATTGTTTGTAACTCTCCTCATTCCAAGGTTATAAAAGAAAGCATTTGCATTGGGATTGGGAGCATGAAAAGATATTAACATATTGTTATACAGATTTATATGGTGAAGACAGGAGCTGTAGCAGCTAGGAAGGCGTTTGGGTTGGAGACCACGTGACGTCCAAGTAGTTGTGGGTGGTGGCATTTATAATATAGAGCTCCCACATCAGAACCAGATGTGTGGAGTGAATGAGAGAAAATGCAACAGGTCTGTAGCAGCAACAGGGACTAATTGCAGATGTGGGGGTAGTGACTGGTAATCGGGGTGCAGACCAGAAGAGTGTTGTTAGCAGTCGGGGGTGAAGTAGAAGTTGCTGCCGGTCATCCCAGGTTGCATTGGAAGTAGTAGCAATTGTAGACGGTTTCATCGTTTCTGTCAACAGGCATTACCAAGTCAGGGAGATTCCCCGATCAGGTCACCACAGTGGAAAGAACAGATCACAAGTCCGGAAATATATACTCCAGGTTCCATTATTTCATTGTTTGGGGTTGAAAGACTTTATTTAAATGCTTCAAATAATGTGTAATGCTATGTGATCTCGTTCCATTCTCTTTGCTTTGCTTTCAAATAGTAAACTGTACATAATATTAAATCTGATATCATTGTTTTTAAGCACTGTTATTGTAAGTGATCTCCACATTATATAAAACTTCCTTAGTAATAATTAGAGTCAGAATATTTCAGTGGCATCATAGCTTAATACAAGGATTACACGCCAACTGTTTGACAAAATTCCATTAGTTCAAATTTAAAGTTGCTGATCAGACCAAGCAGGAGTTATTAAATTAATATATTAATTATATAAATAACTGTATGTATAATATATATTATTATATATATAATAATATATAAATAACCATATGTATAATATATATATTATAATAATATAATATATATATATAAGAATATTTATCTAATGATGATTTACCACCAACAATGTACCTCATGATCAAATCAATCTGACTGCAACTACAAACTTAACACAACAGACCTCAACATGAACAACAAAGATTAACCATCGATTGTCAAAGGATTCAGTCACGCTAGTTGCAGATAGAAAGGTGTGAGTTTGCAAACCAGAAAAAATCGTGGGAGTTATAGACAAAATGGTGTGATTTTTTTGGCAGAAAACCCTAGTTGAACCAGAGGTTTTGGAAGCAAATATGCATGAAAATAATTTCAAAAATAAAAGGCAGATAAATTCAACCAAGAAATTATTATTATTTTTGAATAAATTTAGAGTATTGGCTCTAATACCATATTACGAAGTAATTGAAAAATATTTGCTTGTTATTAACAATGATCAAGAGATTAATTTATACAAGAGACTGAATGATGTTTCCTTAGGAAACAATCATAAGGAATAGAAACATTCTATTCTAGAAATAGGAAACTAAATATTAGAGACTTTCTAATATTTACAGGAGATTACAATAGATAACCATTAGATACTAAACAGAGATAATAAAAACAATATATTATCATAATATTCCATGGCGCTTGTTTTTAGCCACCATATTACTTATCTATCCAAATAACTCCGCATTTTTACCTTTCAATAGTTTGACATAAGGAGAAATTTTTTGAATTGAAAATACACAGGAGGTAGTTCCACATCTAGCAGTGATTTTCAAACTTCTTTTTTAAAAATGAAAGAATATAATCACCCCAGATCCTCAACAGCAACAATTTAAAGGAGCAAAACAAAGATACACCCACTTCAATTAAAGCCTAGGAGAAAAAATAGGTCACATATTTCTTAATGAAAATCGTCTTCGCCCACTTCAAACCCTTCTCAATCCAAATCTCAATTTTCCAACCAAACAAAGAGGAGGATAGAAACCAACTTTCAAATAGGAGGGTATACAGCGGTCCACCTTACAGAAAAGAATCTGACTTTGAAATTCAGCATTTCCATCATTTATTCTTCTTTTAATTGTCAAGTATGTTATATTGAGCAATTGAAGATAAATTGTCAAAATGTAGGTTTTGATTTACAAGATGGACTTCCCTAATATTAATTTGAGGATGGATGAGCCAAATGACGTTACACACTTGACTCATAGAAAAGTGGTGGACAGGGTTGCACTTCCTGCCCTTAGGTATAGTTAACATGGGGTCAACGAGAAATTTAATTAGTTTTTTCCTATCAACTCCTAAGAGATTGACTCCAAAATTGGCCAAGTGATTCTAAACCTTTTCGTCCCCTCCTCTGTTATGAATAAATTAAGTGTCTAGAAAGTCATCAAGGATATCTGCAATGTGTATGAATAATATTCATACAATTTTTTTCTTAACCATGTTAATAACAAACATAGAACCCCCTTCAATGTCTAGCTTTTGAAAATAATAGACCTTAGAAATTTTGAAACCTTCAAGAAGGGCTCTTCCTTCCACCCGATTGTTGTTGCTGCAGTCAAAAAAACTACTGAACTAAATGAGCTGATTATTCATCTTTTAACCAGGTCTTATTACCTCCAGCTTGACTATATAACACTATCACAACAGTACCTAGAAAGAATGCTTCCTTCCTCATAAATTCCACTCAAAATCTTTATCAACGATATTTAAGGAGCCTAATATTCTTCATTTCTGAACTTTTACAATTGAATTCATTTCAGAAATGAAAGTGGGCTTATTATTATTCTCTATCAATCATTCCAGACTGAATAAACTTTATCAAACACCACATTTTTATTCTCTAGAACTCATGCCAGACTGAATAAATTTTATCAAACACCACATAAATTTCCTTACGAATGGGGTTAAGAATAAATGTTAAAATTACTTAGAGAATTTTTTCAAAATAGCCCATAGGGTTTAACTGTGTATTTACTAAATAATTTGCATTATGGCAGTAGCTAAATATTTCATACTGAGGTTGGAACTCTGTTGCTAGTCGCTAATATTTTCAAAGTCAATATTATGAGAATAATTAATTCATCTCTGTTTCCAGCTGCAAGCCCATGATCATTTTATCATTGATTTCCTAACATTTGGATGGCTTCTGAACCCTGGGCATTCATAGTGTCATACACCAGCAGCTAAAACTGAATAATGAATAGTTTTTAACTCAACTTATAGTTTAACATGAACTTGTTTCATTGATGTAGCACTGTAATTTTTGTTTTGTATCCATAAAAAATTTCTTTTTTGCACAAGTTTCTGTTTGTAAGTTCCTTCTAGAAATTAAAAGAATAGGCATACTGACTTGAAACAAATAGAAATGTAATACAAAATTTACGCTCCCTAATTCATAGTGAGTTAAGTTCCATAGAGAAACCTTACCAGACCAAACTAAAATACAACTTCCAGTTTAAAAACGAAATAGAAGATTGACAAGCAAGTCAGTCTACTAACTAATTTCTGAAAACAACTTCCAGTACCAAACTAAAATACAACTTCCAGTACCAAACTAAAATACAACTTCCAGTTTAAAAACAAAATAGAAGATTGACAAGCCAGTCAGTCTACTAACTAATTTCTGAAAACATAATACAAAATTCCTAGAGCTCTATAAAAGATTTAGAGAAGTTTACCAAATGCTAGTCTTTTCTTGAAGGTAGCACGCATGTGATCATATTTATCTGATATAAAATTTCGCGATCCATCCACCTGATGCCTACTTGTATTCTGGTCTGCAGATTCCATACCATGTCTACCATTACCCTGCATATCTGCCCATGGACCATTTCTACGGCAACCACTTACCAAGTATGGCCTATTTTCGACAAACAATCGTTTGATGGAAGCTGCTTCAGGTTCCTTTCGACCACGCCTTTCAGAGAAATTATATGGTTCTGTTTGCCATGGAGTACATGTTCTTTAGATAAAAGCATATATAGGAAACCTAACAAAAGCAAATTTACAAGAAACACAACTGTAATGTGCTGCACAGTGCACACATCGCATCTGCCTCCACAATCATTTGGAAGATAGTTTCAAAAATTATATTTATATCGATACACTTTAGATTGGAAATCTGAAACTTTTGTATATAAAAGAATTAGAGATCTTGAGGAATAAAACACAGAAGAAAAGGACATCAATAAAATAAGGCAATCAAGCACTTACCACAACGAGCACAACCAGAAGGATTGGAGGAAGGAACATACGCAGAGCAATCTCGAATAGCTAAGGGTCCTTCTTGATCTGTTGGACTCCGCTCGTCTGTCGGTTGCCTATGCTTCTTGCAAAATGACAGCAAGCGCAGTTGTTCACATTCCTCATTAGTGGACCCTGTATGTCTAGCCCTTTTATCTTCAAGGACCTATAGATGGAGGTAGAGTATTAAACCCACTCTTGATTAGACATAACAAACTCAAAAAAGAGAATGACCTGACACAGACAAAAGGACCAACTGGTGTGATGACAAGAAATCCACGAATATGAAACATTTTAATGATCTCTTAATCCCAAAGAAATCAGTAGTCTCAAATCCACTACGAACCTCAACACAGAGTCCTGCCGCACGAGCACAAAGTGGATGATAAGCTACACGGCAATTGTGTTCAGAGCACTGCATGCATATATTAAGAGTGATGGCTTAATGCACTCTGATTTCAGAAAAATTAAATCATAATGCAAGCCAAGGTATTTTCTTCATAGAAGTAAATAAATTGAAAAGCCTCAAGACCACAAGAAAGTACTTATTAATTCAAATCTGTCACTGTTGTAAGAAGAGACAATTTTAACAAACCTGATAAACTGAATTATCTGCTTTAAGAACATGAACAAAACCAAAAAATTTGTATAAAAACATGGTGCTTTTGAATTAAAGAAATTGGAACTTTTCTTTTGTTTCTGTTTTCTTTCGCACGAGAATCAGAATGACATATGCGGTAGAACCCAAGGAGTTATTGCAAAATAATATTCTGCAAAAACGCTTTACTCAATTTACACAGTTGTTAATTTCAGAGTAAATCAATTGACCAAACTTGTGTTTTTCTCTTTAGTTATCAATAATTCATTTTTGAAATCTAATGATACGTCTATCTTGCAAACTTATCCTATACACTTTATAACTAGTTTCTGTACAACCAATTGGAGAATGAGACTCATTCACAGTAAACTAGAAGAAGGCACCTTTAATATTAGGACCCCACAACCTTTTACAATCCTAAACCTAAAAAAAAGACACTAACACCTTAAACCAAAAAGCTCTCCCATTTTGCCATTTTGCTTTTTCAGAGTAAAAGATATAGAAAGAGAATGGCAGCAAAAACGGAACCAGACATTACCAAAACTAAATCACTTGAGGTAAGTTGAATATCCATTGTTCATTTGCAGAAATCATTTTCATATTTGCTTCTTTCTATATTTCGAAGTTTCAAACACTCGAGAGAGTTTCTATGGAATTTTTCTGTATAAATATGGTTAGTGAAGTTGAAGAAGTTAAGATTCAACAAGGAACTAGAACCCATAGATATACTTGAGATTCTTCTAAATAGCGTACTGTTCCAAGAAAAGTGGGCTCAAATAACCCCTTTAAATGCACATTGTTCACCCAAAACCTAAAGATGTTGGTGCATCTAAGAAATGCCCAGGTGTGAGTGATGATGCTTTTGGGTGTGCCGGTGCTTTTGGGTGCCCTAAGCCTTGAGTTTCGGAAACCCTCCCCGTTTCGGGGACTTGGGGACGGCTGGAAACGTTTCCAAGCTGTCCCCACCCAAGCAAAAAAATCGGAAACCCGTCCCCAAAAATTTGGAAACGGTCAACGCGTTTCCAGATGGTGTTGACCGTCCCCAGGACTCCGTAGCTATTTCCTATCCATCCTAGGGACTGCTTGAAGTTTCCAATTTTAAAAAATTCAACTTTAAAAAAACATTACTAGTGATATGCAATTTTTTATTGTTTTCCCCTGGGGTGTAATAGAGAAAATATTAGATCACCCTCTACCTAGCTGTTGTTCATGATTAGTTAAATATTTAGAAACATAACAGTAATCTGAGTTTAGAAACAAACAATAATCTTAGTATCTGCCCAAAAAATTTCACTATTAAATTGTTAATATACAATACTTTTATTGTTTTCCCAGGGGTACAATAGAGAAAACATTTCACACTCTACTTTACGTAGCTGTTATTCATGATTAGCTAAATATTTTATGCTAAAGTTTCATCTTTTGAAGCTGTTATAGTGTAATATCTTCAAATAGGGATGCTAGGAAAAAATAACAAATATTATAAACCAGGGCACAAACATTTTGAATATTTATTTGCATTCAAATACATCAATTACAGCTCAGATATTATGTCAAAATCAAATCTGAGTTTATCAACTAAAGACAGTTTTTTAGATTATATTCTAAGTTCAGAAACATACAATAATCTTAATATCTGCCCTGGAAATTTCAGTCTTGAAATACAACCTTCCTTACTATTTCTAAGATAAAATAGAGATGGATATGCAGATTTTGATACTCGACTTGCCCAGAAGTCTGCTGTCCAAAAAACATAAATATAGGGTTTACACATATCAAACATGCAAAGTCGTCCTTGAAATGATGGCCAAGTTATAATGGCCCAAAATGAAGGTTTCAAATCCTAGTGCAATTAATTACAAAGGTGCTGAAACGCAGCACCAAATTAAGTTGCTCAGGTCAGCTATAAAATCGGCTAGCTAAAAATGTCTTTCAACAATATATATATATATATATATATAGCCGTCCCCTGCCGTCCCCTATTTCAGCCAAAAAAAAAAACATCTCGGAAACCTGTTTCCTCGTCCCTCCGTCCCCCCGTCCTGGAAACTCGGGGTAACGTAGGTGTTATCGAATTGGAACTCCTAGCATGATGTGCAAGGTTATCGCTAAGTAACGATACACATCAGAAACATTATGTTTGGAATCTCGCCATATGCTATGAAAGAACGTAGCTATAGGTCGCATATCGGATTCTTCGAGAGATAAAGAGTCACCGACTTGAAGAAATTGGTGCTTTCAATCTATTATTGATTCATTCGATGGCCAAAACACTTATCGTTTTTTACTTCATCTCTTGACTCGTATGTTCTGATTAAGGAGCCTTTCTACCTTACCTTTGGTCATCTCTTGTATGGTACTTGATTGTTGTCGTCATCCAGTGTTGAATTTTTTGCAAGAGTTAGACTGTGAGTCTAGCAATGATGACAAATTTTATGGGTCCTTCCTATGAGAGTTGGAGTCAATCTATCGCTGCAAGTTAAAAGCTTTGTGTTGATTAAAAGCTAGTGTCAAAGGATTCTATATAGATGTCCTTCCTATGAGAGTTGGAGTTGATTTGTAGCTACAAGTTAAAAGCTCTATGTTGATTAAAGGCTAGTATCAATGGATTCTATATTTATGGTATAAATGTTGGTTGTAAACCTTACTAACTTGTCATGTTGAGAGATTCCATGACAGCATCTCGTTGAGTGAGTCCGTGAAGAAAGTTGACTATGATTTTTGCAGGTTTGTCATGTTGAGAGATTCCATGATAGCATCACGTTGAGTGAGTCTGTAATGAAAGGTGATTGTGAATTTTTACAGGTTTGTCATATTGAGAGATTTGATGACAGCATCATGTTGAGTGAGTCCCTAATGAAAGTGAATGTGATTTTTAAAAGTTTTTAATGTTGAGTGATTCCATGAATTGTATGAGTAACTATGTGATTAGAATTTATCATTTATCGTTAACATTTTTGGTTGCAGCCATGTGGAAATATTTAGCTAAAGATCTCTCTCGATAAGAGGGAGTGTTGAAGATTGTAGCTACATAAATACTATTATGGTCACCTTCGACTGAAAAGGACATTTATGATAAATTGTAATATTAAATATAAAGACGTCTCATTCAACATGCGTTGAGGCATGGGATTACAAAGAGTTGTTTTAGGAATTTGATGAGACCTTTCTTTATTATATGAAGAGTCTCTCTTTGTATTATATATATCACATCAAACTAAAGGCATTGTACACACTTGAATTTTATTATCAATAATATCATCCTCTTACTGTGTGACTGGATTTTTCCCTTCATTCTAGAGGGGTTTTCACAGGATATTTTTGTGTGTCTCTTGCATCTATTTGTCATATATTTTATAAGATCCATTAATTTTGTTAGGGTTAGTAATCACACATATAGATGCAAATACATATAATTACCATAATTCATCAAATGGGTCTAGTTAAAATAAAGTGTAAGTGTGTGACTAACATTTACAAAACTAATATTTGAAAAGAAAAAAAGATTGGAAGGGCACATTCTAATTTTCTCTTTTAGATTGCCCCTAAAATCAAAAATTAATTTCAAATAAGAGAAAGGAAGTCTGAAGTATAACATTATCATTATAAAATGCCCCTATACAAGATAAACCCTGATTCCAGTCCGACAACCATATTAAATAATATTTGATATATAATTCATAAGCTCCATTATTTCTATTAGGGTTACTAATCACACATATAGATGCAAATACATATAATCATCATTATTCATCAGATGAGTCTAATGACAATAGAATTAGAATAAAAGAAGCACAATGCATCGGCCTGAAGCAATCTCCACACTGAGCTTAAGAGCGCACACTCCCCTCTTGGCCCCAAGTGGTAGGCATATTAAGCATCTCGCATGGGATGGACTACTATGCTTGCACCTACTACCAATAACCCCTACCCATGTTTCCAAATTCATCCTCTTATGACCGGGAGTATGATAGGTTGGCTCAAAGCAACCCTTACACTAAGCCCAAGGGCGGACACTCGCCTTCTTGGCCCCAAGTGGTAGGTACATAGGACATCACATGTGGGATGGTCTATCTAGTGGGGTGCTTATATCTACACTCCTTATTCATGTATCCTTTGTCATCTTCCAACAATCAACCAATCAATACTATGAAATCCCTCAGAGAATCACATAAGATGTTGGAAGCTTGTCCTTTCTAGTAAAGCCCAAGAGCAAGGAATGAGCACCTAGTCTAACCTAATGGCTCTGCCACTAGGGTTTTGCATACTTGATGTCGGTATCATGTTGTTTCCTTCCTAATGAGTCCCTTCCTTCATTCCAGGGTTGTGGCACCCAAAAAGAGGCCACACATGCCATTTTAATATTTTATGCCTACTATCACATAAGAGACTGGACTACAAAGAGGGTTGACAAGATATTGGGATCTAGTTCCTAATTGTGCTCATTTAGATGCCACAATTGCACAACTTGCCCGTCTTTGTAGATAAACAAGAAGCTCTTCCACATAACATAGACATAGCAAGTAGTTGATTCAAATGAAGTTCAAGTGTAACCCATTACAATAATAGATAAGCTTCTATCATTAGTTAATGGTTATCTGTTTGTAATCTATTGTAAATATTAGAATGTTTCCAATATTTAGTTAGCTGTAGTAATCTGTAAGCTTTCTTTAGCTTTCTTTTAGCTAGAATAGAATATTTCTATTCTTTACAACCAAAACATCGTTTTATTCTTTTCTATAAATAGACCTCTCGGTCTCTATTATAACAAGCAAATATTTTCCCAATTACTTCATAATATGGTATCAGAGCCAATTCTTTAATTTTTTTCGAAATATATTATTTTTTCTTGTTCGAAATTATTAGAGTAATATTTTTCAAAATTATTTATTGTGATATTTGCTTCCTACGGCCATTTTTCTGCAACTATCATCTATTTTTTTGCACATTTCCGCCATTTTTTGTGGGATTTTTTGCAGCAGGGCCGTTATTGTTCAAAACCCTAATTTTTTGTATCGGACTAAAAAAAATTACGAAATCTTGATGGATTTTTTGAGATCTCAACTAGGTTGTCATCTGTTTTTCTAGATGCCTCAATTTTTGTGCCACAATTTTTGAGCCAGCAGATCCAAAAAGCGACAACATATTCTTTCTAGATTTTTTGAGCTCTCTTTTGAGTACCCCATCAAATTTTTTGGGTCTTTCATTTTTTGCCTCGAAGAACGAGCCTTCACAAATTTTCATGCTTTTTCATTGAAAAAAGTGCTATGGCATCATTGACTAATATTCCGCTCAAGAGCAATTCAAAATTCAATGGTCAGAATTATGGCACTAGGAAGCAAAGGATAATAGCAATTTTTGAATATCGGAATACCAATCAAATTGTTTTGGGTGTTACACAACTTCTGACTGCCCTTGGTACTGATCAGGATACATGTGACTTGAATAATCTGGAGGAGATGATGCTTCTCAAATTATCCATAGCTAATGATCAACTCTCTCAGATTCCATCCGGCAAGATAGCTACCGAGATATGCACACATCTCAAAAATCTTCATGAGACTTTTGAAAAAAACAAAGCTTTCTTCTTGAAAAACACTCTGTTTTATATTATCATAGATGAGAAAATATCGCTCCAGGCTCACCTAAATTGGATTCAAGAAATCTGTGATTAGTTGTTTGCCACTGGTCGTAAGATGGAGGAAGATGACATTGTGGTTATCACTCTCCGGAGTTTACCAAAGTCCTACGAGCATTTTATCTAGACTCTCAACATCACCTCTTCTGGTGTTCATCTGAAGTTCACGGATCACTGCACACTTCTGCTTTAGCAAGATTGGTGGAAACAACAGTTTGGTAGCGATTCCAACTCCACCTCCACAAAGCAAGCCTTTGTTGCTTAATCATTTCAAAAGGATAAAGGCAAGTCTCAACATAAGTCCTCTACTCCAACTTCAAAAAGCTCCCGAAAGAAGAACATTTAATACAACTATTGCCACAAGTTTGGTAACATGAAGGTTGAATGTTGGAAACGCTTAGCTGCCCAATCTAAGCAATCAGGTTCGCACTCCATAGCAAACAATGCGGAATACACTGAGGAGACAGAATCTGCCTTTTACACCTTCATGGCTAAAAGAACTATTGATCATGTGAATTCGTCTACTTGTTATATTGATTCAAGAGCCTCTCGTCATTTCACCCACCGCAAAGACTGGTTCACTAACTTATTTTTTATGGCGGAGAAGAGTACACCGTTGTCGATAAAGCCAACATTCAAATTTAGTCTGTTGGAAGGAATCTCATTTTCTTAATGTGTACTATGTTCGAAGGATGCAACTAAATCTACTCTCAGTCAATCAATTGTTGTGACATTCTCCACAGTTGGATGTCACTTTCAGTTTCACATCAATGTACTATCACTGATAGGGTGACTCGGTTTATTGTTGCAATGGATCATGGTATTTTCCAACTTACTGATTCTCATCATTCTCAAGACTTAGCTATGGTTGCTCGGCAATCTTCTATTAGCACACTTTAGCATCAACGGTATGGGCACTTAAATGTGCATTATCTCTCTCAGCTTGCTCAAGAAGAGCTTGTCCTTAGTTTGCTAAAGATTAAGACTTAATAGCTTGGAATTTGTGATATGTCAAGCTGAGAAGCAACATCTCACACCATTCCCCAGTGGCAATTCATGGTGAACATCTCAGGTACTTCAGCTTGTTCATGCCGATATTTGCAGCCCTATGGCCACTCCTATTCTTAGGTCCAAGTGTTTTTTGTTGTTTGTTGATGATTTCAGTAGAAAAATGTGGATGTATTTTCTTAAAAAGAAATTAGATGCATTTCCTATATTTCAGAAGTTTAAAGTTTTAGTTGACAAAGAGTGGGAATGAATTCTCTAGCTTCTTCGATACTCATGGCATCAAACGCCAGTTAACCACACCCCACACACCACAACAGAACAGTGTAATGAATGTCAAAACAAAACAATCACCGAGATGGCTCAATCCATGCTCAAACACAAACATATTATGAAGAAGTTCTGGGCATAAGCAATCAACACTGCAGTTTATCTTTTGAACCGGTCACCCAAAGTGGCGGTCAAAGGTAAGACTCTGAACGAGGCCTGGTCAGGTCGCAAGCCCAGAATCAGTCACCTGAAGGTTTTTGGCTCTCTTGCTTTTGTTTAGATTCCTAATGTGTCACACACCAAGTTGGATGCCAAGAGTCAGAAACTCATGCTTGTTGGATACAATAATCCACAAAACCTACCGCTTGATCAACACTGAGATATCTCGTCTCTTGTATAGTGGTGATGCAGTCTTTGACGAGCAATGAAATCTATTATTACTCTTAGATCAAACAATGGGGGGAATTTTGTTCTAATGAATTCTCTAGCTTTTTGGATACTCATAGCATCAAGCGTCAATTAACCACACCCTACACACCACAACAGAATAGTATAGTTGAACATCAAGACAAAACAATCACCAAGATGGTTCAATCCATGCTCGAACACAAACATGTTGCGAAGAAGTTTTGGGCATAAGCAGTCAACACTACAGTTTATCTTTAGGACCGCTCACCCACAGTGGCAGTCAAAGATAAGACCCTGGAAGAGGCCTTGTCAGATCGAAAGCCCAAAATCAGTCACCTGCAGGTGTTTGGCTCTCTTGCTTTTGTTTGGATCCATGATGCGTTGCGCACCAAGTTGGATGCCACATGTCAAAAACTCATGCTTATTGGATACAGTAATCTTCACAAAGCCTTGATTGCCACTGAGACATCTCGTCTCCTATACAATAGTGATGTAGTCTTTGATGAGCAGCGAGGACCATTAATGCATGTTTCTCTTGTTCTTGATCTAGCAGACCAGCGTATAAAGGCTCATGGTTTGGAAGCTAGGCTTCCATTAGGTTCACCTAATGGGAGGGTTCCAGTAGCTCCTGCAGCTCCAGTTATACCAGTGATCCCTGTACAAACACCTCCAGCTTCTCTTGTAGGATCACCTTGATTTGAAGATGCTTCACCTAAGTTTGATCCAGATTCTTCTTATGAGGAACCTGATGACCAAGCATCTCCTGATACTAATGTTGGTCGTTCTCCTCTCCGCCCTAAGTGGTGGGCTAAGACACTTGCCGATCTTCGTGATGATGAGCTCATTGATGGGAGAACTAATCGAAAAAAGAGCAAACCTACAGAGTCTGTTAACTTTGCTCTCATAGCCAACATTCATAATGTGTTTGAACATCAAACATATTCTAAGGCTAAAGGAATTCCAAAGTGGGAACAGGCTGTGACATTTGAACACCAAAGCTTGCTAAAGAATGACACTTGGGTCCTTTCTGATCTTTCACCAGGGAAGAAACCCACTGGCTAAAAGTGGGTTTACAAAATCAAATACAAATTTCATGGTACTTTGGATAAGTAGAAAGCTCGTTTAGTCGCGAAGGACTTTTCTCAACGTCAGGGCATTGATTATGAGGATACCTTTGCTCCTACTACAAAAGATGAGCACAATCAAAATAGTCCTAGCCATGGCAGCACAATTTGGCTAAAAGGTCCATCAGATGGACGTCAAGAGTGTTTTCCTAAATGGTGATCTCCACGAAGAGGTCTACATGACACAACCTCTTAGTTTCAAGGTTGTCAGTAAAGAACATCAAGTTCTCAAATTAGTGAAATCTCTCTATGGCTTGAAGCAGGCCCCTCGAGCATGGTAAATAAAAATTGATAAGTACCTCAGTGATCAAGGCTTCAAGAGGAGTTCTTCAAACTCAAATTTGTACATCAAGACTACTGACAGTGACATCATCCTTCTGGTTATTTATGTGGCTGATTTGATCATCACTAGCAGTTCAACATGTGATTCAGCGAATCAAACAGAATTTATGTCAATCTTTTCATATGACTGAACTTGGGCTCATGCATTATTGCCTAGGTGTTGAGGTTTGGCAACAGTCTTTTGGTATATTCATCTCTCAATCCAAATATGTCAGGACTTTGTTAGACAAATTATGTGTGCAGGATTGCAAGCCTGCATCTGCACCCATAGAGAAAAGTCTCAAGTTATCAGTGAAATCTGATTCTCCTGCCGTTGATTTTACTTCATACAAGCAACTAGTAGGTAGTCTTATCTATCTCTTTGCTACTAGGCCTAATATCTGCTTTGCAGTAAACTACATCTCATGCTTTATGACAGCTTCCAAGGCTGATCATGGGATGGCAGTAAAGCATGTGCTTCGTTATGTGAAGGGCACTTTAGATTATGGACTTCTTTACTATCTAAGTCCTAATCCTGGACTCAGTGGATGCACAGATTCAAATTGGGCAGGCTCTATTGACGATAAAAAGTCAAGTTTAGATATGTGTTTAGTTTGGGATCGGGTATCATCACCTGGACCAGTAAGAAGTAACAAGCAATTTCTCTCTCCTCTACAGAGGCCAAATACAGAAGGACAGTCAAGGCAGGTTGTGAAGTTGTTTGGTTGCATCGAATGCTTGGAGATATGCAAATGTCACCAATAAGACCAACAACTTTGTTTGTTGATAATGAAGGCGTTATCAAGTTAACTCGAAATCCAATCTTCCATGAACGAACTAAGCATGTGGATGTTCACTCTCACTACATATAACAGTTGGTTAAAGATGAGACAATAGACTTGCAATATGTTCCTACCACAGATCAAATTGCAAAAATTCTCACCAAGCCTCTTGCTCCTAATAAGTTTGTCAAATTTAGAGGTCAACTTGGCGTTGTGCATAGATTAACCATTAAGGGAGGGTATACAATAATAGATAAGCTTCTATCATTAGTTAATGGTTCTCTATTTGTAATCTATTGTAAATATTAGAATGTTTCTAATATTTAGGTAGTTGTAGTTAGCTGTTAGCTTTCTTTTAGCTAGAATAGAATATTTCTATTCTTTACAATTGTTTCCTGAGGAAATCTCATTTTAATCTTTTGTATATATAGGCCTCTTTGTCTCTGTTAATAACAAGCAAGTATTTTACCAAATGCTTCGTAATATAACCAAATGTTGAGCTTGATTCATATGATGATGACAACGACAACAATGACAATGAATTTGTGTATTAAACATGAAACATGCCTTATAATTTGAATTTTCATTGTGTAGTAACATTTTGAGACTTATGCAAATTAAGAATATGATATATGAGGGATTTTATTTATTTTGTAATTATAGACTTATCTCATGCTTCTAACTTCTTATAATTATTATATTTTAAAGTTTTGAGCCAATGATGAAATAACATTGAACATGTTACATGTATGAAATATATCAATATATGTCTATATATATATATATATATATATATATATATATATATAGAGAGAGAGAGAGAGAGAGAGAGAGAGAGAGAGAGAGAGAGAATCGGAACCCACCCAAAAAAATATTTTGCCAAACTTGCAAACACAACCGAATCCATTTCAGAACCAAGATCAATAACTTAGTTCCCAACCATAGGGTTGGCAAATGTACTTCCTATGTTTAGTTGGCTCTTTTAGAACCCTATCCAAACCCAAACCAATCCCACTTGGGTTTTGATTCTGATTAGGGTATAGCTTGTATTTTACCAAGGTCTTGCCCTAAGCATTGTGCAGAAGCACTAGTCAGAAACCTATGCAACCCCAACGAGAATCCATCTAGGATCCAAAAAACATCATTTTAATGAAAAACTGCTCAAAACAACCCCAACCCTCACTAATAGATTATGTAGTCTCAATCAACAACAAGGAGCAAGGATACTATACAACATTATTTATATACCGCAACTAGTGGAAGTGGCACTGGCACTGTTTTTCCTTCCAATGAACAAGTTAATGACATTGATGCTCTCAATGAACACCATTGCCATGATTTAAATTAATTTTGTGTGTCCAGATGCACGAATGTAAACCATTTTGATTTATCTTTAATTCTTGATAAATAACATTGAATTAATAACAATAAGTTGTGTCCTGTATTTAATTTTATACATGTGCAAATGATGTGAGTGTGTAGTGCAGCTGACCTAGCCATACTGAAGCCAGGGAAAAATGCCCAACCCAAAACTTATAAATCTAATTTGAAAATAGTGTATATATGGCTCCAAGTAGTAGTATCCCCCCATATTCCGGGCATCATACATTTTTAAATGCATATATGTGCTATCTAGCATGGGATGGCGTACCTAACAATATAGTCAAGCATGACATTTCAAAAGTACAAAATTTAAGTACTTCACTCAATCAACTTGTACATGAACTTGTCTAGTTACAATCATATTTCAAAAACCTTGTAAATACTAGCAGGACTTGCAAGTACTTACCTGAAAAATCTACAAAGATAACTCTTAGTTACCGGTTCGAGTTCAGTTCAAAATACGGGTTCAAAGAAACGGTTTGCTGGTACGGCAAAATTTTGGAAAGGGTTTTGGGTTCATTTGGGTTCGTTCGTACAAAAACGTGTAAAAATTATAAAAAATCATATATGTACATATTTATGAAGCCTAGAAGCATAGAGTATCATAAAATCATATGATGTAAACTCGACCTTGCACAAACTTCTTTTGCTCAATCACCTATTTGCTCACAAAATCACCTATGAACCAGCCCAGGGGAATCCGAACCTGGATCAAACCGGACCCGTATTTCGAACCAAGGCAGGGTTCTTGGGCCAAAACGGCGAACCCAGGTAACTAAGACATAACTGTAACAAAAACTCCAGATTATTTTTTAATTAAAAAAGACTGATTTTTTCACTACAACATGCCAAAAAACACTAAACAGTTGGGCATTCTGTGTGAAAGGTGATTTGAAATATTATTTATTCACCACTCCTTTTTGAAGAATCCTTCGACACAGACAGGTGACAGCTAATGTAACATTTCAGACTTCTAATGCACTGCTCAAAAAAGGAAAAAGAAAAATCTTATAGAGACTATTATTATTATATATTGTTTAACATCTATGTGACAGCCTGTTTGCTGTGCCCAAGCTTCAAAAAGGAAAAAAGGGTATTATGCTAATCAAAGAGCCCGGAAAAAAAAGTTGTTCCAGCTTAAAAATTCAATCATGTTCCTCTGCCATATTCCTTCAATCTAACCTCATTCAACATCTATATTACTTTAAATGTAATGATTTAGACAGAAAACATTTTTGACTGTCACCAAATTAATTAAAGCGAGATAAAGTTATTACTAATGCTACATCATCAACTTCCTTATTGCTATACTCCAAATAATTGTGAAAGGGATAAGGAATACAGGTATTATTAGTTTATTACTAAGGATTACTAATATAAACAAAGGTTTCATAGTTTTACAATTTTGAACCTTTCATTTTATTATTAAGTGATTAGTCAAAGATTATTCGTGCAAAATGATTGCCTCACAAGTTATATTATTTAGTTTGACATCCACGGTTATGAAAGATATTTAGAATTTGTAATTTTTATTTCTGTTAATACTTTGTGTTGATTTGTGTTAAATTAGTTATTTATTTATAGAGAAAAATTGAAAATCAATGATATATACCAAATTCAGCAATAAGCATTTTCCTAAAATAATATTCTTTGAACTAATCTACTTTTTGAATTTCAAAAAATTTGCCAGGTTATTACTAAGGCTTTCCCTTAGCTTTCTCCAATTCCTGAGTTATTTAAAATTTTGGGCCAGCCGAGTAAATGTCGAGCCCAAGTTTTTTATCTATGGTTACATATTACAATTATGAAAAAGTTCAGCTCCCATTGGTTAAGATGTAAACCATAAAGAACAAAGGATCCGGTCATAGCCAATTTAACAGAGTGCAAAATCATCAATACAAGCCATAAAACGTGAAAATAAAAAACATTTTCAGAATTATGTTATCAAAGTACCTGAATGCATGCTCCATATGGTACCTCACAAATACTGCATATTAACTTCCAACGGTCCTAAAACACATAGAAACCAAAATCCGGATCAAGCAACAGAACAAAAACAATGGTCATCCCCACCAAGTCCAGAAATATGCCATGAGTAGTATATCAAACGTAACAAAATACCAACATGCTAAAAATCTCTAACTACTTCCCGATCCAAGAACTGTTACCATAACAAAAATCTGTCCAATCATACCTTACTGATTCTATTTACTCCATCAATTGGCTCCATTCTTTTAATATCCACAAGGCAAGTTTCTGCAATATAATTTAGCTGTGTAAATGACAACATCTGTGAAGTAAATGTACATTGGTTAGTTGGAAACCTAACCATACTTGCAAATCCAAGAACTCTTTTCTTAAACCTGGGATCCATGTTGCACAAGTTAAGTGAGCCCAACGTCCACAGGTTGTTTTCTTCATTGCACCTCCTGAAATTACATAAGAAACCACAATTAAAGATTGAGTGCAACTAAGAAATAATGTTGCCAATTTGTCAAGGTCTTATTAACAGTTAAATCCCATTTTAATGTGACTGTAGATACCAGTGATGGGACACAAACAGCATGCAGGCCATCTTTTGGGCGCTCCCGAACGGCACAACTTACAATGCCAAAGTTTCCCATCAACTGGTTCTAGCTCACCATAGCAATTTGCATGTACCTAAGCAATCAATAATAATGAGTTAAGTTAATTGCTGGTGAAAGGTGAAACAAACTGCTAAATGCTCTTCTTTGGTTCCAATCTTATTGTGCACAAGTCAACATGCACAAAAAGGCATATGCAAAGTTGCAAGACCTTTGTTTATTGTTCAATATGAGCACAACCGAGAAAACAAATCTAATGCAAAGCATATTCCACATCTTCGCCACACTTTTGAGCTAATTACTGGTAAAATGCTATACACTGAACAGACTGGACAAACCAAAACAACCATACAATATAAGTATTTCTGAGTCTAAAAACCATCAAGCCCACAAACAATAATCCTATGAGAACATTAAGTCTACTTTTAGACCTGGCAAAAGAAAAGTTTCTAGCAGTGCAATTATTTAACAGGACAAGTTAATTTCTTGAGCAAATCTATACAACTCTTCTGAAAATCACTAGCATCATATTATGAAACTATAATCTCGTCATTCGCTACACCTTTTATCACATTCCAAGCTATCAGTACCAGCACTTTTTTCACTACAGCTTTAGTATCCAAAAGCATAACAAGCAGTCAAGTGGCCACAAACCAAATTTTGTTGATTCAAAGAAAGCAACAAGCCAATTAAATAGCACTGAAGTGCATTTATAGTGCTCTTGCCAACATTTTCTAATTATCACTGTCCTATTTCATTTTTTTAATTAACTTTAAAAAATTATGTTGGCATTTTGCCAAACCAAAACATAAGTTATCTACACCAGAAGGCCATTATTTATGTAAATTAAACCCAAACAAATAGGGTAAGTGGGATGTACCCTGCTGTGTAGAATGATATCTACTCATTATTTTTAAGCATGAACATAATGGATAGACAATAGCCATAATAAAGTGAATGTTTGAACATGGATTCATAGATGTCAAGACAGTGGTGGACGTCCATTCATGCAGGCTTATTTGAGGATGTTTGGTACAAAATTACAAATATTTCTACAAGTCAGATATGAGAAAATAGAAAACAATTTTAACTGTCAAAATGATGGGAAAGAGTGAGCACCCTTAATGCATACGAAATGCAGTTTTTCCTTCGTATATTACTATATTTTCAATCTAACTACAAAATTAGCATTTTTAAGAACTTGTGCACCAATATGACATGCCTGGAAGAGTAGGAACTCTATATTGGATAATATTGTGAATGGCAAACTGCAATTGTATTGCTTAAAAGTTAACACGTATTTTGCTTCCGGAAGTTACCCCAGCTTACATAGCAACAAAAGAAACATTAAAATTTCATTTTCTTCCCCTTCTAGCATATTTTGACTAAGACTCACTTGTTCTTGGTGCGATCAATACATAAAAAAGCAACATAAATAATTCTAATAAATACAAACTAGCACAATGAAGTATTTACTTTCCAAGAAAAGTGCATGCATTGAAAATATACCCTACAGAATCACACTTTTTCTGATTGCACCAATAGATTAAGTTTTGGAAAATTTGTTCTTACACTCCCGATACTTTCTTTTTAGTTCTTGGGTCTTTCATTTAAAGAAACGGTCCTACCACATGTTAATAGCATTATTAAAAATAAAATTAAGCAGAACGTTTACTAGAGAACACCAAAAGTTGGTTTTGTCCAGTTATATTCTGATACAGCTTCAAAAGGAAGCTTCAACTTTTCTTAAAGATCTTAAATTGGTGGCTTCAATCGAGTGTAAATTTCTACAAGTTGGATGTGATTCCATGGTAATCATTATAGGGTGTTGAAAACTCATCAAAAGTTTGTAAACTCCACAACATTTAGAAGAAAGGAGAGATTTTATTCACCCAATATTATAGAGAAAAGTTTTTAAAGAGTGCTTTTCTGTATGAAGATTAGTAAAAAGGATTCAGAAATTAATAGCCATTTCAAGTGGCATTCTCCTTTGCTTGTGTAAATTTTCGATGTCGTATAGATATGACATATGCAATAAATTTAAACAAGATTGCCTTGGCAGCTCCAATATTTCATATACTTTTGTTTGTCACACCCAACCTTTTGATTTAGCTTATAACAATTATTTATGAGAAGTGAGAAAGGTAACTGTCTTTTCATTCATTTAAAGGTACCAACATGTGGGAAGTAGCAAGTGTTAAAGATAGCATAGCTGCAAGAGAGTTCACCGCTGACATCTATGTGTACACCAATCTTCACTGCTGAGGCAGTATGACTTGGCACAGTGTGTGTTATGTCTTGGCATCGTGGTTATGTCTTGACTCTGTTCATGTTCATTGTGTATATGCCTGGCTGACAACTGTTCATGTTTATTTTAGATATTTAAAATAAAATTAAGTCAAAGGCAATTATGGATACTTGAGTTAATTAGTCCCAAGGGACATTTGGAGTGCTACAAAAGAAGGGCACTTGACTTCATTTGGATCATCAAGTTTTGTCATCATTTTGCAAATTAATTTTCAGAATTTGAACTTGGTATTCTAATTTGCTTCCAAACACAAAAGTCATCTAACTATTGGTTTTGAGGACAGAGACCCTCATCTCCAACTTTGGCAATTCCATCTGGGAATTGCATGAGTGTTGATTGGACTACATTCAGATTTAATGGTTTGTAAAGCTTTAGACAAAATAATGAACAGCAGCAAAGGATGAGCAGAGGCAAGGACTGGACTGAAAAGTCAGAGCATTTAACATTCTAAACTGTGGTTCATATTAATCTGATAAAAACAGCCAATTCAATAGAATCGCTCTAGACAAAGCAAAGATATTGTCAAAAAGGAGGAGCTGCAGCAGTAGATCATTAGGAATTTAACAATGGAGACTAACTTTCAGATCCCCACATTACATATACAAATACTCAAATTTATAACTGTTGAAAATTGAAGGGGTAAAATACCACATTCAGTTCTGGGGGTTGAATGAAGGAATTTAATGACATCCACAAGACCAGTGGTCTAAGGAGCCAAGAGAAAACAAATTAATCTGCAAGCTGAATCTTATCCATGTTGACCCTTTTTTGTGGATCCGAAGTAAGAAAGTTGTCATTTTGTGTAATCTTGCCTCTTCAAAAAGTTCATTCAGACTGTTCACCTTTAAGCAGCGCCATCTACAGTGCAACTTATATGCACCATATTGCAATGAGAATATTATAGACTTACACTATTAACATTGGCTACGGGTGCATATAAGTTGCCCCGTAGCCACTGGCTTTAAGTTTCCTTTGTATTGACTGTGCATATCTTCATATGCTGCACATTCTTTGATAAAATGTCATTTAATTTCCACCACCCCTTGGCTGCAAAAATTACAAGTTGCACCACAGCAGACAAGGCCAGGTGAATGTGTTGGGTAAATTTCATGAAACCCCTCATTCACAGCATTTAACATGCATATTGGATATGGATCTATCAGAAAATAGGAAGCTAAGAAAGATGCTTTGGGAGAAACTTGATTGTAAAGATAACTCAAATGATCAACCTTTAAAAGTGCAGTGACAAGAAGCATTGTATCTCATTCGTGAAATTGATTATAGATCAGACGAATGCATGGAAATTAACCAATAAGATGAAATTTCAAAAAAACACAGCAAAAAGCCTAACAGGAACATGGCAAAACACTGCATTAGAAGAATGGATTTCAGTCACCTTATACATCACACAAGCAGTTTCTTGAACTGTTTCATTTGCAATTCAACATATACAACATACCAAATGACAATTCCATATAAAAAGCATGGAAAAGAGTAAACTTGGGGATAGATGTATTTAAATCAAATAGCCAATGGGAGAAGAACACGAGAAGTAAAAAAGTAAAATGAAAAACAACTACCAGTGGATGCCACTAACTAGCATACTATCTGAAACAAATAAAGGTCTAGAGATACATACATCGACTCTGGAGTGTACATAGATGTAAAATATTGGTCAAGGCCCAAGCCAGCTAAAATTTGTGACATACAATCTTAGGTTTACCAGTCTTTGATAGCATTATGTTAAGCAGCTTAAGCACAAGCCAGCTTAGGCATAATTTCAAGTTATTATCTTAATTATAAAAGTTAAACAGAAATTTCAAGTTTGCTTTAAATGTTGCAGAAATCAACCCAAAAAGACAAGCACCACATGAAAGTGCCCATAAGTGACCCATAGAAATGTCTCCAATAAAATCTAAAATCTTGCCATCCTGTTAAAATCAGTGTTGCCTGGGGACGTGTCCCTAGTATATATTCAGCCGTCCCCGTCCCCGAAACATCTCAGAGACTTTAGGATACCTAGGGGACTTTGACTTTGACTTCTAGAACAAATTAGACTTTGACTCTCACAGTAACACAAATTTGGCATATGAATTCTGCTGATTCTTATATTTTAAGGTTCTATTATGTTTAAGTACATGCTTTATCCATGTTTTCATATAAATATTTTAAATTTCTCTATATATTTTAATTTTCCATATTGTTATATTGCCACCTGCCCGTCCCCAAAATCGGCAACAAAATTTGCCGTCCCAAAAACTCATCCTGCTGTCCCCTGCCGTCCCCATCCTGGAAACTCAGGGGAACATAGGTTAAAATTTGTTTCTTAATTGTTTAAACTTTAGACATACCCATGCAGGAATTAAAATGTGGAGAAGAAAAATCGAAAGTATACCTACAAATGAAAACTCAATTATAGTGGAATCTTCAATAGCCTCTGAAGATTGATAGTATACATATTTCTCAATCAGTCATTAAGACAAATGTTTAAAGAAGAGATGTTAGTGAGAAGTATCCACAATCCATCGCACAGAACATCAACCCACAAAATAATTCCCATGTGGTATTTTTTACTGTTAACCAGTTAACCTCAAGCTGTAACAAAAGGAAATGAAATCTTCTTCTTACCATCATTCTACATTTGTCACACTGAAGAAACACATTGTTCACATATTCCTGCAGAAAAAATCCAAAAAACAGAATTTAATGATAATCATTTGCAGCTACCTCTAGGAGAAACAAAAGTCACAGATAGACGAAAGATTGGCAATAAATTATATACAAAAAATGCAAGACAAATAAGTATTTAAAATTGTAGAAAAATAAAATAATAATAAAATTTATAACAAGATAACATAAAAGGTAAAAGTAAAACCACCTCTTCCATGTGGCAGACACTGCACCGATCAAGGTCTTTCCACTGAACATTAACAGGTCTGTAGCCTGCAGGCAATACCTCATCATTGTTTTGCACTGCAAGCTTGTCGTCCCAATCCATGTACTTTGAGCATGCCCGGGCATGTGGTAAAGCCTAGAACGGCAACGGTTGAATCCAATCAGTTTATCATTCACAACTTACTCCTCTTCATGAAACGAAACTTTCATCATCACACAGGATGCCATGCACATAAGCAATAAAGTCATTAAAATGTAACTACTCCATGATCAGCCTATCAGCTTGAGCGTAACATAATCATTATTAATTAAAAAACTTACTCAAAAATAGTTTAATATAATACATTTTAGCATACTCATAGTTTAATAAATGTTTTTCAAAATAATATTTTCAGAACTACTACTGGGAAGCCTTTTTAGGAGTAATAGGATTGAAAACAATCCCAAATGGAATAGAAAATTACGAATAGATGAGGCACCTGGAAAAGGGCAATGCCATGTGAATGTCATCTTACTTCATCTGGACACGACAGCCTGAAATAACTGCTCTAAAGATATGCTCTCAACATTTATTCAAGCAGACTGGTCCAAAGGACAATAAAGTCTTTAATAGTAGAAGATTCAAAGAGATTAACAACAAGTACAACAGAAGGAAAATTCACAATTTAAAGATTAATGGATGCCTTAGAACTTTAGAAGACACAAGGGCCAAAATTTAAAGCAGGTCAAAGCTTGATAATATTCTGGCATTTCCAATATAAGGATAATGTTTTGATGTCATGTTCATGGGGAGTGTCCTAGTTGAAAAAAAAATCTTGAGCAGATAGCACAAAACCTGGAAACAGGAGACTTGGAAGATATTCTCCTGGCTTTTGGTGGTTGTCATTATTGCAAGTCAGAAAGACGAGAACTATAAAAATGTCCTTGTTGTGTACTAGGAAGAACAGATAATGAATACTTGATGTTAGGCTTTTACTATAGAATACTTTGTTCAAACCTTCGCCTTTTTGGAGTTTTAGGAGGATTTAGTATCATACGATGGCACATTAAGAAAGGAACAGGATGTGAATACCCACAAAGGTCAATGTGATCAAAAGTATTTTGAACTAAGAAACCACAGGTGAGGGACGGCCTAAAATGCACCCTGTAAAAGAAAATAAGATACATATAAAAAATAAATATAATATGGTTCTTTAATAAAAATCATTTCAAATTTAGACCAAGGTCTCCTTAAAAACTAGTAGCCTAGGAAAAATTATACAGTAGTTGAGCACTATCCAATAGTTACAAGTGCACTGGAACATTATAATTCCAAGTCTTTTATCACTATAGCATCATTTTTATTTTTACTTTTAACTATCAGCTGTGACCTCAAAATTATTATTGTTGAGTCTCATAACCAATAATTAAATGAAATAAACTCACAACAAATCATATCAAAAAAGTGAAATGGGATGCTACCAAGGAGGGTTTATTCCACAGTTGCATGTACATGGATACAGTATCAGATACAGATACAGCCATTTTTTAAGATCCCCGATATGGATACAGCTGAATAGGACATTAATAAAAAGCACATACACATATTTAGCAATTTTCTAAGTTATTAGAGAAGATTTTGATTACTCCAATACAGAGTTAGACATATAAATGCTACATAAATAATTATATTAATTTAACACTTTACAATATGCAAATTGTAGAGTTGAATAAAAATAAAATGCAAAAAAATGGGTCACTGAGATATAAAAGCATTTCATTTGTCTCTCTCATTTGGTGCAGGTTTTGTTCATGCCAAAATTATTTTACAAATGTATAAATAAAGTTTTCCATAAATTAAATTTGGTAAGAATTACATCAATTTTTATAAAATAAAGTCACATAGCATCCAACATGGTTGGAAAACCAGGAATTTTGGGTACAGATGGGCACAATACTCGACATGTATCCGGGCTGTATCGGACACAGGATACGTGTGCCCAAATTGGGACTGAAGAGTTTCCAGCTAATTTGTTTCATTCTAGGTCAAGAGCTGATGAGGAACCTCAAGGACAGGTAGGTTGAGGGGCTTTTTAATCACCTTGATACTTTAAAAGACTATGATCAACACGTGAAGAATCCAAAGCAGTTGTGCACAAGTGTCTAGAATTTGAAAATGCACTCGATGGATGTTGTGGTAGTTGACAGTAAAAACAAGTTGCAAATGGGGGTTGTTGAGTCTCAAATGGTTACTGATCAGAGTAAAGGGGATCCTTGTGATTTGGATCTTTTGGCGAAAAATGAGATGCTTGAGAGTTCGCCTCCTATTCTAGCTCTTGTACCAGAGGTGAGCGATTCAGATTCAGGAAAGGCAGTAAAAACCCGTCCACTTTAACACCACAGCAAAAGAGTGTCAAAAAGGGTGGTCCAGAGAAGTCTAGAATGGTGGGGCAAAAGGGCCAGTATTAAATAAAATAATGGGGAAGACTTTCAGTTCTCTCTTTTTGGAGATGATTGATTTATCCTGGAATCTAAGTTGCTGAATCATGAGAATTTTCTGGGCAGTTCTGGGTACGAAACAAACCGGAATCTGCTTCTGAAATAAATCTTCTGTGGTTACACATCTGGGATTTGTGTTTTGAAATGCTGAAATGTTTAGTGATTCTACTTTGATCTTTTAGATATTATTAAGACCTAGACTGCTGATTAGCGAACTCTGAACTTATCTATCATGAGATTGTGGTTTGATATTCTTGATACAGAAATCTGAATTTAAATTAGAACGATATCTTTCAAATTTGTAATGGTTTTGTTTAGCATATGTATAAGTATATGACATTCTAAACTTAATTCTAATTTTAGGCTGCATATATAGATACAAACATACATATATATACACACGCATACGTAGGAACGTACATGTGTGTGTGTAGATATGAACGTACCAAAAACATACCCAACCCCCAACAAAAATTTCTTCCCTACCAGCGTTCATACCCACCTACCTGGACCCGTTCCAATTCCTGATTCAGCAACTTAGCTTGGAATGCAAGGGGTTTGAACAATACCCTTAGACAAAAAGATTGAAACCTGATTACAGTATATTCTCCTGATATTATGTTTATTGAGGAGTTAAAGTTGTCAGTGGTGAGCATGGTCAACATTGCTCCCAAATTGTGTTTGAGGGGCCAATGTCAATGTATTGGTGTCCAAGGAAATGTTGGAGAGATTGCTTGTTTATGGGACCCGTGAAAACTTTCTTCTCTTTGGTGGGTTACAAGTGGTCTATTTGATTATGGGCACACATTAGGTACGTGAGATCTTTAGACGCCCCATTCCCATGGATTTTGGCTAGGGATTTTAAAGCTATTATTAATTTGGAGGATTTGGGGAGGGGAGTTGAAAGATTTGAGTCTTCTTCGGGGTTTAAGGATAATATTCTCTTCTTAAACATGGCTGACATAAAGCCAAAGAATGGTCAATGTACATGAAGTAATAGGAGATGTGGCAAGGATTCTATCTCTAAGAGATTAGACAAATTTTCAGTATCTAGCTTCTAGCTTGGCAGCAGGAGGATTATTAGCTTTGAGATTTTGGAGTGGAGGAGCTCCACTACTGTATTCAATTCCTTGCTTAAGTGGTTAAGGCTACCAAAAATCCCCCGTTTAAGTTCCAGCTTATGTCATTGCGTGAGCCTTCGCAGAGGAACCTTACAGTTGGTTGGTGGAGAAATGGTAGAATGGTGCATGGTACTGTTATGCTAGATGTATTACTTCATCTAGAGACTTCAATTCGCCAAGCATCAGCTTAAGAGGTGGATAGGCAGTGTTTTGGGAATATCTTAATGGCCGAGTAAATGCTCAACACAAATTTGATTCCAGCAGCAAAGCAAAATGGGAGGAATGAGCATTCTGAGGAGTCTTTTAAAAAAGAAACAAAAGCTATGAGGAAATTGTTTGAATTGGGCTGCACAAAGAGATTTTCCGAGACAGAACTCTTGGACTGATTGGTTTCAGGAGGGAGACAGAAATATGGCTTTCTTCTTTAACTTTGTCAAGGCCAAAAGACATGGGAATTCACTCTCTTCAATTGTTTCTTCTATGGGAGTTCAATTATCTTCCTTTCGATATCTCAAGTGAGGCCACTCAGTAGTTCTCTGGCCCTTCCTCCTATGGTTGGTCGTAAATTTCTGTTTTTTAATTGCATTCCATCGTTGGTCACTGGTGGGGTGCACGAAATACTTATTAGACTGATTTCTCTGGATTGGTTGAACAGGATAGTGTTTCAGATGAAGAAAGGGGAAAGCCCTGGTTCAGATGATTTCCAAACTGAATTCTGAGAGAATTTCAAAGATGACTTATTGCTTGAGGTGCAAGAGTCACAAAGCAACAAACAGATACTGAGAGCAATGAATGTCAACTTTCTTTTTCTTTTCCCAAGAGAGAAAAGGCTACTATTTGGATTTGTTCATCTCTAAGATGATTGCAGAGAGACTCGAGAGAGAGCTTAAGAGACTTCTGTTGGAGGAGCAGGGTGAATTTGTGCCAGGCAGGCAAATTCTGGATGGGGCAGTCAATGTTGTTGAGGCCATTCACTCCATGGAGATTTCTAATAAAAAGGCTATGTTTATCTGACTTGATATGGCCAAGGCTTATGATCAGGTCAAATGGTATTTTTTTCCAGGAAATTCTTAGTGTATTTGAGTTGGGTCATAATTGGATCAGTTGGTAGTGAGTTGTGTCACCTCTGCTTGGCATTCAGGTTTAGCTAATATGAACCCATGACTTTGTTTCGTGCCTCCAGGTGTCTTCAGCAAGGCAACCCTCTTTCACCTTATTTTTTATCTTATTGGTTGAGTGGATTGAGTCATTTTTAAAATCTTGTGTGAGATAAGAGCTGATTTCTGGGAGGACTTGGGGTAACAGCCTTCCCTCTCACTCCCACTTACAGTTTGTGGATGATACCATTCTTTGGGAGTAGTTTCAGATGAGCTTGGCTATTTATCTTGCCAATATATGCCAACAAATTAATGAAGGATGTCCTCCATCTTTTTGTTCAACGCACCCTCTCATCCAAGCTAGAATAGTTGAGATTCTCAGATTCCAAACTATTGCTCTTCCTTTGCTGTATTTCAGTAATCCTCTCTCTTCTAGCACCTTGCCCAGGGGGATTCAGCAGAAAGTGTTGGATAAGTTTCAGAGGAAAGTAAACCATCAGACTTTCAAATGGCTTTCCTTTGCTGGAAGAGTTTTGTCATTAAAATCTATGGCCCAAGACCCCAATTAGTGGGCGCCAAGCAGTTCTTTGGAGGATCATGCTGAGCTGTATCAGATTCTTGCTCAAAGATATTGTAATCCCCTGCGGAGGAGAGATCTCCTGGTTGTTGAGGTTTCCTTCTTGGTTGGTGGGTGTTGATCCTTTGATTTTGGTTGGTTGTTAATCCATCTTCCCTAGGTGCTGGTGGTTGATACCCTCTTGTACCAATGGTTTATTATGATTTATTTATTTTTACCTTTTTTCAAAAGAAATTGTACCATAAAAGCAAAAAATCATGCGAGACCAAATGTGGATGCCAAATAAATATGACAGTGCATAAGTATTGAACTAATGTTTCTTATCTTTGTATTGACACAATAAAAGCATTCTAGTGTGGCAATATGTTTGATGGTTTGTACCTGCAACCTTACAAATAAGCAGTGAGCTTGCCAAGTAATCCAAGATAAACCTTGAGAGTTCTTCAAAACGAACATGTATTAGTTTGAAGGATGCAAGTTTAGGGCACACACTTATCCTTTCTCCTAGTTATAATACTTTGAACTTCAAAATTACTGGTTATGATGAAAAAATCACAATGGCAGAAACATGCAAAGGACATGGGAGGGAAAAAGGATTACAAGTCACCCTTTGTGGTACTGTAACGAAGGAAGAAAAAATAAAGGCCCGTGCAGAAGATCAAATCACAACCTAAGAGTGCATAATTACACAAAAAAAATATACAGCTGAGATATTGTCTCGGAGTTGGTCAACGTGATGAAAGCAAAAGCTTAGACAAACTACCCATCTCAAACAAAGTTGAGGAATATGATGAGCACAAAGACCACCTGGAGATTAAAAATTTGAATTAAAATACCAATATATTTCAAAGAGATTAAAAAACTAAATTTAAAGCCGGGCCACACTGTTGCCCAAATCAATGTAGACACATGGAACATGGCAGTAAACTAATAAGTGATTGCCGCACACCATGTTTCCTGGTCCAATTCAAACCACTATGCTGTTTTTAATGAAACCCAACATTTGACTCAAATAACTTGTAATTTTGTTCAGCTCCAAATTTGTGATTATGCAAAGTCATTGAAAATAATTGTTACTTCTAAACTTTGTATAAAGCAGTTCTGAAATTGTTTTTCGCTAGTCTGTATCTTTTTCTCTTAGAAGCTGAAGTAGGCATCCTAAGCGTGGAAGCGGAGGTGAATGCCTGCGGAGGCAGATTCTGAGGCCAAGGCAAGCACTTCCACTCACCTCCGGATGCTTGGAAGGCACTTCCAAGTGGCTTGCCCAAGCATTTGAGCGCCTCCAAAAGCCTCCGTGGGCCCAGGCCTAGCAAAGTGTTTTTTTAATTTTTTTGCCACTTAAAACTTTATTTAGCATATGCAAAAAAGACTTTTTTAACATATTTTTGTTCCTACACCCTAAAATGGCCCTAGAGAGATCATTTAACCACTCTTCATCTCATTTTGTTTGCAGCTACACTCTCTTCTCATTTGGTTTCCATTGTGGCATTTTGAAGGTAGGGTGATTATTTTCAAAGAGGATCATTGTAGGGCAAGAGATAGCTTTCACAAAATAGTTTTAAGCATCTAAATTAAGCATTTCATCCCATTCTTGAGTTCTTTGATAAAAAAATTGAGATTTAGATGAATCTTGCCAAGTTGGTGAAGAAAATTTCCAATTTTTTTTTTAAAAGAAACAAATAAACATTTTTTTTTAAAAAGAAACAAATAAACAAGTTTAGCTATCTATTTTAGTAGTTTTGTATCAATTTTTCGCACTTGTATGCTTGATGTTCATTGTTTTTTCTAATTTAGATTTATTTAATTTCTTATTATAGGCATAGCAAGTAAAGATTTATTTAATTTCTTATTGTAGGCAGAGCAAGTAATTAGATTGTATTGTGCAAGAATGGCCACCACCAGTAGTCAAAGTTCAATGGGAGGGCAAGGGGCCAATAGTTTTAAAATTGATGTAGGATCTCCTTTATGGAGACACACCACAAGAATCTCATAGGTTTATGGAGATGGCTCATATATTTGGAAATGTAGTTATTGTCAAAGTAACAAATGCAAAGTATTCAATAGCTCATATTCTCACGTCAAACTTCATTTTATGGGCCTACTAGTAAAGGATTTGCAATGTGCCAAGGTACAGATGGGAAGGGGTTGTCTAATGCACAAATAGCTTCATTTGTAAAAGAACAAGAAGCTACTGTGACAAATTGATAAAAATATCAAAACAAAATTTTTATCAACTTCCATTTAGAAACAAAACAATACAATTATTCATTGAACCAATTGTATCCTCCAAACATCCATTCTTGCAAGTACCTATAGCAAGAGGTGAAGAGGAAAAAGTACAAACTACCACCCGACAAGAGGTCCATTGGACATCGCATTTTAAAATGGAGGCAAGAAAACTTGTTGATCAGTAATTGCACATTGCCTCTATGCCCATGGTCTTCTTTTCAACTTGGTGAGATTGCCATATTGGAAGGAAATGGTGGCAGCATCAGCTGATTACACAAGTCTTGGATATGAAAAGGTGTATACCACTATATTGCAAAAAGAGAAAGCTTGTGTAGAGAAAGCTATTCAACCAATTAGAAATTCATGGAAAACTTCAGGTGTTTCTATTGTTTCGGATGGATGGGAAGATACAAGAAATTGGTCATTGATTAATGTGACTACAATGTCACCCAAGAGGGCAATGTTTTTTAAGACAATTGATTGTGACGGAGAAGTGAAAGATTCACAATTCATTTCCAAAATTCTCATTGAAGCCATAGAGATGGTGGGTAGTGAGAATGTAATCCAAATGATTACAGATAATGCAAAAAGTTGTAGGGGTACAGGTGCTTTAGTTGAGGGTCATATTTTTTGGACACCATGCACTGTACACTCCCTAAACTTGGTCATGCAACGAGTTGGCACTAAAATAGATTTAGTGAAGCAAGTTTACCAATAGGGGAAGAAGATACAAATGTTTGTGATGAACCATCACATGTCACAATCAATATTTAGATCATTCTCTGAAATGGAGTTGTTGAAGGTAAATTACAATACTAAATTTTGTTTATTTATTTAGTTTGAATATATTTCATGTCATTTTGAATTATCAAATTGTGTACAACTTTGCTTAATTTATTGAAGTACTGCTATGATTAACTTACGTAGGTAGTTGAAACCCGATTTGCATCTCCAACTATAGTTATAAGACGATTTGTCAAGGTGCAAGGGGCATTAAGCCAATGGTTATTTCTAGCAAGTGGGCTATATGAAAGGCTTTGAATTCAGAGAAGGCACAAAAGGTCAAGGCATTGATCTTGGATAATAATTGAGGGGCTCATGTGCAATCCGTATTAGATTTGACTGGCCCTATCATGACTATGCTCCACTTTGCTAATACAGATCAGCCTTGTTTGGGGATGTCTACAATGGCATACATACAAAGGTAGAGAAGGTAAAACTTTATATACAAACACATGAGAATGACCCCACAAAATGTGAAGCCTTGTGCAATCAACTAGAAACAATCATTCATCATCGTTGGGAAAAGATGACTATCCCATTGCACCTCCTTACATATGCCTTATCTCCAAGGTACTATAGCAAGAAAGTAATTGGTATGCCAAATAGAGTAGCACCATATGCAGATGAAGAAGTTGCTAGCAGATGCTACAAAAGCTTTTGCAAGACTCTTTCTAGATGATGACTTTCAAAAAACATTAGGACAGAATTTGGATTATTTGCTTTGGGAGCAAAACATAGTCCACTTGCAATCAAGGACCAAAGTGAAATGGGAGCTATCACATACTTGTACCTCTATGGTCAACCATTTAAGTGTCTACAATCTCTCGCAATCAAAATCCTCCCACAAGTAAGTTTTAATTGTTTGTTTTTGCCACTTGTATTCTACAATTCTTCAAATTGCTTTTAATTTTTATGTTTTACTTGAATAATTAATTTTGTAATTGTGAACATTGCCCACGTTGCAAGTTCACCTATTGCTGAATGAAATCGAAGTAGATACTCTTTTATCCACTCAATGAAGCGTAACCAATTGGGCTCTAAAAAAGATGAAGGCTTGGTTTACATTCATACCAATTTGCATCTTTTGTTACATAAGGGAAAGGGCAGCCAAGCTTTGGGATGTAGAACCTGAGTGTGCAATCTTGGATGCAACGATTCAATATCTTACTACAATCACAGAAGATGATGTTGATAACATCATGACACATGGTGCATCCAGCACAAGTGGATCCGTTTTTAGGTTCAAATGATCTTGAACTTGCATCTATTGGAGGAGTTGGAGATAATGCAGATTTTTTTGTGAATCCGTATGATTCAGATTCAAACTGATGAACATTGAATCATGAACTGTATTTTAATTTTGTAATTATGATGATTTGTTGATTTGCATTGGAATCGTGAACATAAACATATATGATATAGTTTATAATCTAATTGAATGTTTGAGTTTCAATTTGAACAATTATTGGTGAAGTTTTAAATATCATAATATCAATAATATCAAATGTTTTAATTTTGTATATTTCTTTTGTTTCTTTTCATATACATAATATATATATATATATATATATATATATACACACACACATACACATCTGCATCCCCCCAAAAAATAAATGTGTACTCACTTCTCACATCCAAAATAAATGTGTTCCTCCCATTTTAAACCCTAAAAACTTCAACTCCATTTATGGTTTGCCCAGGTTGTATCAATGCAAATGCTACTGAGATACTGACAATAGAAAGAGGAAGATGAAAAATTTAGGATCTTGAGCTACAACTCGCTCACATAGAAAACGATAATAGGATGGAAGTAAGGATTTGAATAAAATCTAAGACACTGAACAAGTTGCAACCCCATAGATTGTTTTCTAGTATATGTATTAAGTGTTGATTATAAAAGATGTTCAAATCAAAAGAGAAATTTTATGATTTGTTCATTTTTAACTTTGTGAAACAATGAATTGCAATACATATCATAGGCACTTTCTATCAATCAAAACAAAAATATTGTAAATGTTATTCATGTAAAATGGAATATAATAATTTATAGTTGTATATTAATTTTATAAAATATAACAGAGTCCATACTTGTTCAATTTTGTTATAACATATTAAATGATTGCAAACTCTAAATCCTCCCGCTCTCAATGTATGTGATCAACTTCATCAAGGTTTAATATCAAAATAGCACTTAAATACTACCTTATTATTAGTTTTGCGGCACTTGCTTATGACTTTCTTTTTATAATTTCCCATTTGAAAATTGGCATTTAAGTACTAAATATTTGGAATTCGAAACACAACTCATAAGTTGCATGAAAATTATCAGTGTAAGAATTTGTAGGACACCAAAAAAAAAGCGAGAAGAAATGTGTTTTTCCTACATTTTGAGCTTGAAAAGCAAACTGAATATTACTTAAATAATGAAGATTGCTCACAACCTACAAAGTAGATATGATTAGCAGATTACCCAAAAAACCCTTGGGAAAAGAAATTTGTAATGTTTGTAATACTAACATACTTTAAGGTGAATACCAATTCCTGTAATCTTCCCTACTCTTATTAACATGAGGAGCAAATTCATTCAATTAAATTACCCAAACAATATCCAATAACTAATGATGACCAAAATACTATTTAATGATGTGTTTCAAAGGTTCAATAGACCAATCTGGTCTAAAGGTCATTAAGAGCATCATCATCACTAATTTACATTCATTCCTACACATTAAAGCCAAATAAAACATTTTGTTAAATAAGGAAAATATAAAAATGTAAGTTACCACATTCGTCAACATAGGTTAGAAGTCGTGACTCAATTGCACATAATTTGGAAGCAATTCGAGTTCATTGCAAAATCGGTAACAGACTTTGAAATTCGCCCCGAAGTCATCATGTGAGACCCTAGACAACTTCCCTCCAACCCTAAATGACTTTTTGACTTCCAAAAACTATTTTTTATTATTTTTTAACCTCTTTTTATTTTATTTGCACATACACATGACATAAGGATAAACAATTAAACCTAAAGCCAAAGGCTAAACTGCTAAATGCATTTCTTCCAAAGATGGGCGACAACAAAACGATTTGGACCAAAGACACGCAACAAAATTTCTTCCAGGAGTTTGTGTTGAAGGCAGACGTTTGGGTTGAAGACAATAGCAACAAAGGTCCCAGAAGTTTGTGTTGAAGGCAACAATAACAATTTACTAAGGTGTGTTGTTCCAACAATCATACACAGTTGTTACCTTTTCATCTCCAAAGGCGAGGTTCTTGTTTAGTAGCATCTATTGTTACTTGTTCGATAAGCACTTACAAAAGTTTTGACATAGCTTTCATTTTGTAAAGCGCTATTTGTTTATGGTTGTTTGTTACAAGTAACAAAATGCAATAAGCTTTTTTCATTCTATTTTATTTTGCTTTATTTGTTATTTGCTGTTTGTAGAATCAATAAATGGCTGCAAGTGCTTCTAGCACCGGAAACTCTCACTTCAAAATAGACAAATGCTCCCCACAACAGAAATATGTGGAAATGATTCGACCAATGCCAGGTGGAGTTATTTGTGGATTTGCAACCATTGTAAAGAGGAATCTAGTAGCTCTTATAGTAGAGTGAAAGCACATTTGTGCTTTATTCCTCAAAAAGGCATTAAATATTTTACAAGGAAGCCAAGAGTTGATGGAATGCTACCTAAAACCTTTCTTCGAAACCACATTGCGAACAAACATATTCAAGAACAAAAACAAGTAGATGAAGCTGCTGGGAGGACAACTTCACATCCTTTGCTAAATGCTAGGAAAAAAGCAAAAACAGCATCTATGGCTTTAGCTTCCACTCCCAAAGAACCACTCGCAAAGGGCCATCCATTCTTGTGTTCTCCTCAAGAACCGGTTACGAGTAAGGGAGCAATAGGGCCCTTGGAAACATCATTTCAATGAAGCTAGAGACACTGTCGAGCAAGCCATAGCGAGATGTAGCTATGCAAATGGACTGTCATTTAATGTTGTTAGCTCACCTTACTAGCAAAAAATGGTCAAAGCAATTAATGAGGCTCCAAAGGGGTTCAAGGGCCCTGGTTATGAGAAGGTACGCACCACTTTATTGGATAGAGAGATAACCATTGTAGAGGCTTCCATATAGCCCATCAAGGATTCATGGATCAAAACAAGTGTGACTATGTATTCGATGGATGGAAAGATGCAAGAAATCCTTCTTTGGTGAGTGTTATTGCAGTGTCCACAAGAGATGCAATGTTTTTGAAAGTTGTGGATTAGGAGATGGACGGTCCTTTCGTAAGCAAACATTCTCATCCAAGCCATTCACCAAGTTGGCCCTCATAATATTGCTCAAGCAATAACCAACAATGTCAAGAATTGTAGGGTTGTCGGCTTATTGGTTGAGGAAAGCTTTGACCACATTTTTTGGACATCTTGTATTGTGCACTCACTCAACCTTATGCTGCGAAAAATTGGCACTAAGATTGAGTGGTTTAAAATAATGTATGACGATACATACTAGATCCAAATCTTCGTCATGAACCACCATATGACACAAGCCATATTTAAACATTTCTCAAAATTGGAGCTCTTGAAGGTAAGTTCAACTGTTTAAACTTTAAACATGTTTTAGAAATCTAGTAAACATTCTATGTTTTTAAATTTTTTTATTTTATTTTTAATCTTGATTTCAAGTTTAAAATTATTATTGTTTTGATCTTAAAATAGGTTGTCAAGACCCACTTTGCCTCTAACACTATTGTTTTAAGGATTAAAGAGGCATTGTCTAGAATGGTAATCAATGTTAATTGGAGCACATGGAGGCAATCTAATAGTGCCAAGGCAAATGTCATTAAGGCCTTGGTAATAGATGACTCTTGGTGGGATCATGCTCAGTACCTTCTGAAGTTCGCTAAGCCTATATTGAGCATGATCCAATACACTAACATGGATAGGCCTTGTTTGGGTGAAGTATATGATGGCATTAACTCCATGATTGTGGATATTAGAAATATCATAAATGAGGAGGAAGATCCTAATAAGTTCTTCAAGGAGCTACAAGTAATCATGGTAGAGAGATGGAACAAAATGACCACCCCTTTGCATCTACTTGCCTTTGCATTGAGACCAGGGTTCCATAGCAAATCGGTCCTCAAGGGGAGTACTACTAGAGTTGCCCCATACAAAGATTGTGAAGTTGCTCAAGGGTACAAGGAAGCCCTTCAAAGACTCTTTCCCAAGCACCTACGACACGCAATGAGGTCTAAACTTGTGAGTTTCACCAACACCGATGATTGTGGTCTTGAAGCTCTTGAAGACAACAATGTGGATGCTCATTAATGGTGGTACTTCATGGACAAATGTACCAGCACTTGTAATCCATTGTCATCAAACTTTTATACAAGTTGTTTACTCTTAAGATTCTAATTTCTAAATTCTTGTTGATGAATATTAAATTTATATTTTTTAATTTTTATTCAAAATTCTTAATTCTTTAATTTCAAAATTGTAAATATTGATAGGTTGCTAGTTCATCATCATTTAAGAGGAACTAGAGCACATACTTCTTCACAGTTAAAGATGAGACAAAGTATCCATTCGCTGCATATGAGAAACGTGAAAGGAGTATTTTGCTCTTACAGGGCAGAAGCTAAACGCGTTGCTTTCCCTAGCCTTCAATCTTATACCGTTTCCTCTCTGGGGGCAGAAGGACGTTGAGTTCGTCGCTGGATTGCTTGCTACCTTGCACGGGAGGTTCTTCACATGATCAATCCGCATTTTCAGAGCAAGAGGTAAGAGGTATTCCACGTCATTGCAGGTTCGTGAGCGTGGAACAGAACAGAACGGGTGTGAGCCAAACTGGCGATTTGTTTATTTTTGTGGGGATTGGAATTGTCACGTAACAAGGTCTACATACAAATTTGAGGGGTCCAGCATTCTGATTGAGGGGTCCACAAGACACGGGATCAGTGCAGGGGCAGATTTAAGGGTTTGGTCGATAGTCTTAGCAACCGGTGGGACCATCCAGTACTAAAGACTTTGATATTGGCGGGCTTCCAGATGATGATTTTGCTTGATATGGTGTCCCTCTCTTTCAGTGGGCTCCAGCTCGGTTCCATTTGAAGACAACAATATGCGCCTCCAATAGGCGGACAGGCAGATCCCAGGTACGCCTTTTCCTTTTATCTTGCATATGATTTTGCACCTGTTCAGGCTCCCTTTGTTTCTTCTCCTGGCATTGGTAAGTTTACAACAGTAAAACACCATTAAAAACATATAAACAAGGCACCGGTGGGAATGATATGGTCCTCATGGACGGAACAAACGGGGAAATCACAAATACATCTGCAGATAGGATACTTGTAAAAGTATCATTGACTAATCAACCTAAGATAAGAGAGGAACAGTCAGAACTCGATGGGTCCACCTTACATAACACAGGATCTGATAGTAACAGGGTGGCAGAGAATCAGATAGTCAGGGCACCCGTAACAACAGAACAGCAAACTAGTTTGAAAGAAGCTACGAAACACGACATCTCTGGCAATAGTGGCTTGGTCCTGACATACGGAGATAGTTTAATGCACAGCAGCATCATCAAGTGGAATCAAGGGAGCTTCCTCATTATTCCAGAACCCTCAGCCGAACACACGAGTTCATTCAATCTTGGAGGGACAAGTGGTAATTTATCCACAAACACTTTGAGCTTATCACAAGCCAGCGGACCACTCACAGGAGGCAACTACATCTATGTGAATGCCAAACAATATAAAAGAATAATTAGGCGGAGAAAGATACGAAAGTTAAAAAATGCAAAAAGAGGGAAGTTAGCAGCTTTACTTCCGAAACCGATTCCACAAACCCCAGACAGCACAAGGGAGGGAGAACAAAGTCTAAGGCCGACTGAAATCTCTAAAACAATTAAGCAGTTTGATAATATCAGAGATATTAACGGTAAAGGGAAGCCAGATAATTCTCAGGTGATAGACACAGTGGAGGATGGGCTACCGAATAATTACAGCCCCACAAGGACACCTATGACGTGGTATCCAGACATTTTTGTGAATGATTTAGTAGCTATGAAGGAAAGGGTGTGGGCACTTGAGGAGAGGAACCAAATAGAAAGTATCACAATGAAAAGAGTTACTGAAGATAACTGGAAGCTGGCAGCGGAGGTCAAGTCACTTAGAGAACAAATTCAAAAATTGCAATTTAATATGGAAAAAGGAGAGTATGAATTAATATTGTTGAAGAAAGAAGTAGGGGAAAAGAGGACAGCAGCAAGTACTATGGGAGAAGGAGGGGCTACAGAAGCAGACAAAAACTCGCAAATGAAAAATATACAAGATGCCATGGCCAATATGGAAATAAAAGAGAATCAACTCAGAGAACAGATTGAAGAAGTTAGATCATGGGCCAACATAGTAAAGGGGCCAGCAAACACTCCTATTGACAACATAGAAAAACAAGTTCGGAGACAGATTAGAGAGGAAAAAGAAAGAAATGAGAAAGCAACAAATATCGTTGTCAAAGGGCTACGAGACTATGGAGAACAGGAGAAAACAACGGATTTAGTTAAAGACTTCTTTAAAGACCAATTAGACTGGCATGGAACAACCATACAAGCTCAAAGAATCGGAAAATGGATTAGAGGAGGCAAAGATAGACATGTTAGAGTGACAATGAAGAATATAGGAGATAAAAATAACATTTTCAGCAAGAGGAAGTTTCTTAGAGGCACACGCATATATCTTGATGATGACCTCACCGTAACTCAGCAAGAAGAAAGGAGGAAGGAATGGGAAAAAGTGAAAACAGCAAGAGGAAAAGGCAAGTGGGGGTGGCTACAAGATGGCAAAGCCCAAATCAGCGACAAAATCACACGCAATAAATAGGAACTCGGGCCCACCCAGGAACATTTAACTATAGTTAGCTGGAACTGTAGAGGTTATCCTTGGAGAAGAGGACCTGGGTTAGGGCCGATAGCGAAAGATAATGACATCATTATGCTTACCGAGACTCATGAACATGATGGATGTAGAGTTCCAGATTTTGAAGGGTATAAGAAGGTATCACTGTGGAATGAAAAGATAGATAATGGTAAGGGGCATGGAGGCATCACCGTTCTAATAAAAGAAACTTGGAGCAGATTTGTAAACTTAGAGAAAGAAGATGTAAACAAGCAATATATTTGGATAAAAATAACAGAGAATCAGATTTCTACAAGGGTGGCTATATGTTACTTCGCTCCAAAAGGCTCAAAAATATATAAAAAACATAGGTTGGATCGAGAAGATCCGTTTGTTGCGCTAAAAAAAGACATAACAGCCTTTAGCTCTTTAGGGGAAATAATGTTAATAGGGGATTTCAATGCTAGAACAGCAAACAACCAAACTCTCAATCTTAAGGAGAGTTACAATGAAAGCAGAGATCCAGTTTGGCTCGAAGAAGAAGGGACACAAAAATGGGAAAGATCTTCACAAGATAGCATGGGAAAGATTAATCATTTTGGTGCTGAATTACTAGGCTTATGCTGCCTATACAACATGGTTATATGCAATGGTATGGAAAAGTGGCCTAAATCAGGAGGCATCACATGCAAAAGACACAATGGACAAAGTGTTGTTGATTATGTTATATGCTCGCAAGACTATGTCGCAAAGATAATTAACTTTGACATAGAAGATTGCCCCATGGAGTTAAAATCTGATCATAACCCCATCTTGATAAGGGTGACTACTCACTTCAAAGATCAACATATTGTCCCAAAACTTTTACAGAAGAGGAAGATGATTCCGACTGGCAAAGTTTTAATGACACAAGAAAACCATGATACTTTTCAAGACTCTCTTTTGCGGTTGTCTAGGGCTCCGGGAAACCATCTAGAGTCTGAAAAACAACATTTCATGGACAAGGATAATCTTGTTCTTACTATCATTAAAGCATTGGAGGAGTGTAAAAGATCTAGGGCCACAAAAGAAGCCAAGAACACTTTTCCGGCCAATCCTTGGTTTGATGAGGAGTGCAAAATGGCAAAAAGGAATTGGAAAAAGAACATGAACAAAGAAAGTAGAAAAGAGTATAATCAACTGATTAAAAAGAAGAAAGAAGAGTATGTGAACAAGAGAAGAATAGAGTTGATTAATCTTGGTAAAAACAACCCCAGGAAATTTTGGAAAGAGCTTCAGCAGAGAAAAACTCAGATAGTGAATAACATAACAGGAACCAAATGGCTGGAATATGCCAAGACTCTCTACGAATGTGATCTAAGAGAGCATAGTACCATGGAAACAGAGACGACAGGGGAGTTATTCAGTGAAAATGATATTATTCAAGGCATCAGAAGGTTAGCTGTTGGTAAAGCGCAAGATATAGATGGGCTACAACCGGAATACTTAAAATGGGGTGCTGAAATCCTCACACCACACATCACTAAGATTTTCAACAATGTCAATAGAGAGGGTTTTCTTGTAAAATGGACTACAAGTGTGGTGATCCCACTCCACAAAAGTGGAGATATAAACAATCCTTCTAATTACCGAACCATCATGATCAATCCACTATTTGGCAAGTTATTTGGTAGTTTGGTAGAACAAAAAATCAGCAACTGGGCTGAAATAGAAGGCAAACGTGCAAAAGGGCAAGCAGGCTTTAGACCAAAACACTCTACTATAGATCACGGCATCACTCTCAGGCATTTGATAGAGAAAGTTTGGGACACTCCGGGGAACGAGGCTTTTTGTTGTTTCGTGGACTTTAAAAAAGCTTTCGACACAGTGCCACGTAATAAACTATGGGATAGAATGGTAGAGCTGGATGTCCCTAAAGAACTTAGGTCAGCGGTTTACAGATTATATGAGCAGGTCAAAGCTAAAATCAGAACGACAGAAGGGATATCAGAAGATTTTGATAGCAACATCGGGGTTAAGCAAGGGTGTCTGCTTTCTCCCACACTATTCGGGCTTTATATTGACAAGTTAGAAGAGTGGATAAACAAGAACAATGGTGAGGGGGTGCAGCTGGCCCACTTCGTAATAAGATTGCTCTTATATGCAGATGATCTCATAATTCTTGCTAGAACAGCTAAAGGTTTGAAAGAGCACTTGAAAGCACTAGAATTTTTTTGCCATGATGTAGGAATGCAAGTTAACACTAGCAAAACCAAAATTATGATCTTCTCACTAAAGAAGAATAAGGGCATACAAGACAAGTTTCTGTTTGAAAATAGCCCCCTTGAGATTGTGGAAGAGTACAAATACTTGGGCATCGATTTTCATAACAAACTCAACTGGGATACTTGTAGATCGAAAAGAATCCAAGGGGGCTGGAAGGCGTTATACTCTTTACAAAACAAGTGCAGGAACGCAGAATTATGGGATTGGACGACCATGAAAACTCTGTTTGGTTTGCTGGTCACTCCGGTTATTCTATACGGATGTGAAGTGTGGGGCGGTAGTATGTCCAAACAGAAATGGCGGCAAGTAGAAAGAATTCAAAAACACTTTATCACATGCAATCTTAAAGTCAAGACCACAATTCCGTATGAAATCCTTTTGGCGGAGGTGGGTTCCTTTCCATTAGAAGCCGTCGCATTGATCCGAATGCTAAGCTATTTAAAGAAAACCCAAGGTCTAGAAACACATCGTTGGCCCAAGTTGGTAATAGAGGAAAAACTTGTGAGGCGGAAAAGCACATGGATGAAACAAAATGACAAATGGATGCAAAAATGGGATATCAACATCCAAGCTTGCCCGGATAACATTAAAGAAATAAAAAAGTTTGTCAATGAAAAATTTCGCAATATTCTGTGGACAAGACACATAGGGAGGAAAAAATCTTATTACATTAAAGAATTTAATCCCACTTCTAGTCATGATGAAAAGGCCTATATAAGGGCACCTATTAACTGGAAAGCAAAAATGTTGATGGCACAAATTAGAACTAGTTCACATCAGCTGCGATGTGAAACTGGTAGATGGCAAGTTCCAAAGGAAGAGTGGGCAGACAGAACATGTTTATTTTGCAATATGGGAACAGTGGAGACAGAGCAACACTTTGTCATGGAATGCTTGGCTTACAACGACATCAGATCTGATTATACAAAAATTCTGCAGAACAAAGACTTCAACTATTTATTTGAGGAAGATCAAGTGAAGAGAACAGCGGAGTTGATTATCAAAATTCAGAGAAGAAGAGACAAGTTAACCAAAACTTTGCAACTGACTAGTTTGGCTCCTGACTCGGGAGGGCGATTGCATGGGTCCCATAGACTACTTTAGTCTCGTGGACGTCATTAAAATCTATCATATCATATCACTCACTCAATAAAACGGAACGGACTAAACTCCAAGAAAGCAGACAACTTGGTCTTTGTGCATTCAAATTTGAGGCTCATAACATAAAGAAAATATTCACAAAAAAGGGGAAGCAAAGCATTGGAATGTTGACCACAGTCTATGGAGTTGGAAGCACACTTTGATCCACTTGCAATTGATGATGGTGATCACAAGCTACTTAGTGATGTTGAGGCTGCTAGAACTGATGGTAGTGGCTCTATTTGTGCTTCTAATATGCAACAAAAGAATAATGATGATTTGTTTGATGATTTTTTATGATATTTGATCACTGATGACTGATTATTAATATTGACATTATTGTTTTTAAGCCAACACATTGATATGGTTGTGTATTTTGGCATTTTGTTATGTCATTTGAACTGAAACATTAATATATGTGGTGCTGTGTTTTGCTAAGTAGCTTTAATATTAGTATAGCAGTGTATGAACTTATTTGCTGCAGCATATTTTGACAATGTTACAAATATATTTAAAAGAGATAAGTAAGGACGAACCCAAAAAAACCTGAACCCAACCCAATATTATTTTGGACAAATTTCAAACCTGCATCCGTAGCAGAATCTGAACTGGTAACCTTGATAAAAATCATTACCACATGCAAATATCTAAAAGAGTGGCAAAATCCTATTCGCAGAAAACCAGTGATAAGCAATCAGCATAGGAAAAACAGACTAGGATAACTTTTTAAATAGCAATTTTATGAGAGGAAATATTCTTTAGGATTATCACCACGAATCATTTGTCCAAACTCCAACATTAAAAAATTAGAAGAAGAAAAAGCAATTTTCCTCTGCTGTGATGCACAAGACATTCTGCAAATCAATTAAAAACATTAATATTGTCAACTAAAAACGAAGGAATGTCTTACATCTTTTACATTGTTTCTAACAGAGTTACATAATATTATTCTTTGCCAGTGTGGATAAGATTTCACAAGAAAAACCTATTGTGGTTATAAATCTCTTACCTAGCAAATAGAGACAAGAGTTATATGATTGAAAGACAATCTTTGACAACTGATACTTGCCTGGATAAGACTAGCTATACGCTTATTTGAAAATCCAAACATATATGAACCAGACTTGTATGGCCGTCTTTTCTCCAGAGAAGCTTTCAAACCATTACTAATTTTTCGCTTTGACTTCTCTAATCTTGCATATATTTTCTTCCAACATTCAGTTGGAGTGGATCCATCAATCTGTTCCATGCATAAAAAGGAAAGAGTTAAACAGTAGCTACTGAAAAACTTTAGCATTCTAATAAAACTTATTATTCAAAGTAATGGAACAAAACTAACATAAAGGAGATAAAAGTAATAATTATATTTGGTAAACTCACTGCTCCAACTGCCACTTATATTTATATTTTGTAAAATTACAAATTCAATAAAAAAAATAGCCAAACAGACCTAGAATGATACCATGTTAGGAATATTGCATCATATGATGCATAAAATAATAATAAACTAATAATGTGGTAAGTTTATTATGGGTTGTTTTATAGGCTATTGTATTAGTAGTACAGATTGTTAAGTTGTTGAAACAACTACATATATTTGGGAAAGTTGTTTCAAGAGTTTCCTATAATGTAGGAGATTAAACTCCTATATAAATGTGATGTATTATGTTGTACAATATTATTCCACTTTCTATTTGACCATCCTATTATCTGTCATAACCATCGTACTTCCTAGGTTGAATGTCTTCACATGTCAGGAATTGTTAAAGCATCATTTTGAATCTCATTATAAGTGGAAAAATTGATATCATTATATTTAGCATATATGTTTCTTTACGATATCATACAAGTGAAAAATTGATAATTGAATCTAGTGAGACATTTATCTAGGGGTAATTTCATAATTGGAGGACATAAGTTTCAACCAACCCAACTCTTTAACATTTTCTGTTATAATCCCAGCTCATTTGCTCCACATTTACTTCAACATCTCCTTCTACGTTTCACTTGAAAACTGCAAGGGATGACACTACTTGCTCAACTTCCATTGTATCATATTTAAAGAATAACTTTTTGATGCTATTATGAGACCTCAGTTGCTGTGGACCTGATTTTGGTAATACCAAATGGATAACATGGATGAACGATATGATTGTTGAAATAAAAATGCTTTATTACTTACATACTATAACTGAGCCAGTCCTCCAAGTGTCTTTAAAAATTTGATGCAAACCCCATCTAGATAAACCGGAAGAGATCTTGCATAGTAAACACAGCCTCTAGGGGACTGAAAGAGACCATTTCCTCCTTGCTTCTTAAAGAGGACAGAAATATTACAATCTTAAAGGATGAATTAATGCATTAGTGTGCTTAAACATATTCATAGTGTTGGACATTTACTGCATCCATCCAGATTCTCATTTAATAAGACACTTGCAAATGAAGGCTATAGAAAACATTATTAGCTATTCTTCTTTAGTTCTTTTTAAAAACACTAAGATTAGATGATAGTAGACGTGCATCTACTTTACTAGGAGCCACCCAAATGCTGGACGGAACCTCCACAGTACAACTACTACAAATAATCCTTTTTTTTTTTAGATGTAGTGTGGCTGAAGGGAAGTGGACATAACTACGCAAATTGAACAACAGATTGGGGCACTTATGTGCCAAATATTGGACAGCAGTCACACTTGGAAGCCCTCTATGAGGGAAAATGTCCTTCCTTAAAGAGACATGACAAAAATTAAAACTTATAAGATATATCGATTTAGCATAGGAATGCTTATATATATAATGAAATATATTCACCCCTTGTATATAGTAAATTTCATACCATAAACCAGATTTGTTCTCTACCAATGATATCACAAAAAGAGTGTGATATCCACCTACCACAAAAATTTAAAATTTGTCTGAAGGCAGCTTGTGGGCAAAGCTACTAGCCAGAAATAAGAATCTAACATGTCTAGATGCATTAGCTTAGGTATCTAGTGTAGTGAGCTACTAAGTTCAAACCTACCATTGTATAAAATATGAGCTTCAATAAAACTAGTCCATTTACATCATAATGCAGATGAAAAATGGGTTTAGTTTTGAAATACAGTGTGCCCTCTCCCTTTGGTAAACTTTATCTACACGACTTGAGGACCAACAAGAATATCTCTCTTCATCATCATCATCTTCTTCTTTCACTTCTCTGTCCTTAACTTGGAGATAAACATATGCAGTCACTTGAGAGGGTAGAAATTTTGGACAATTACATATTTTGATTAACCAGATGAAAATATTTATTTACTGTGGCACACAAGCTCAAGGCTATTACTTGATTCTATCACTATGTATCACTATCACTCATACCATCCTCAGCATGTGATCAAAATCATTATCACATAGATGTGTCATGTGAATATTAGAAACAGATAACTCCCTTAGAAAATTCCAGAGCAAATGCAAGAGGAACTTGTTACATCCCAATTTTTGACCTAGTTTGGAATATAGACGTTGAAGTTCACATGAAGTCAATTGGTAGTTTAATTTGATCTGGCGAAATGGTAAGATAGTTAGTCATTATGATTTCAAGTGAAGATGACATGCTAGTTATTCGTTAATCGTGAATTCATGGAATTAAGACAAAAGGTTAACTAATATGATTATTTATAATTTATAATTTAATTACAGAGAAATTCCTTGCAGGGAGCTTGTCGAAGGGGGTGGAAGCATTGTTAGAAAAGAATTAGGCAGGGCATCACCATCATTGGATAGACAGGTAGAGGACCAAGCGATTTGTAACAAGATTCATCTCTAGAACTGCATGAGTTGTTAATAATTAATTAAGTTTAAATATAAACGTATTCTTAAAAGATTTTTAATTATCTTTTGTCGTATTATTTTTTAATAATAGTTTATTCATGTGCATTTGAATATAAAAATATTTTGGCATCTTTTAATAAATTAATAGATTGATGTTTTAAAAAAATTTACTTATAAGTTTTTAATAAATTTTCGAATTATAATAATATAACATTTAATGATACTAATAAAACTTTTTCACCTTTGTTCCAATGTTTCATATTTCCAATCGATGGAAATTCAAATCGCATTAGAGTCTTGTAACGGCAGAAGATGAAAAGCTGATCATTATCTTTTATATACTGCCTTGTCGTTTTCGAGAGGAGGTAACAACATTCCCGCCTGTTCATGCTTCTGCCATGGTCTCAAATATTTGTCTTTCTGTAACCCGAGCTCGTGATAAATGAGATTCTCTCAGCCGTAAGGTCAGATTTGATTGATAAAATATGTTGGCTTTGTCGCTTATGGGGGATATTGGATATCTGTCTCAGACTCTTTCGGCAACACGTTTACCACCCTGCGATACATTCATCACCCTGCTATACGTCTATTATCCTACTCAATCGTTGTGCATTTAACATCTGAACTTCCACATTTTGCATATCTCTTGTCTTTTGTTCTAGCGGAACACTGAAAAAGCAAACACGCTAAGATACAGTAACTCCTCTATATAGCCGTAAGCCAAGTAAGGTTGTGATTTGTTTTCTTGTTTTATTTTCCAACTCTCATTCATGTATTTGTTTTTTTTTTTTTTTTAAGTCCGGTTGATCCAAACCTTAAGAAATATTTTATACAGTATTAAGACTTGTTGCTTACCTTTACTGACTACTCAAGAATGCCTTAGAATTTGTATGCACGATAGCTTATGAAGCAGTTTACTGTTTAAAAATGAAAGCCAACTGTGGAAGTATTAGTGCTTATATAATCTTGTTTTCCTTTGTCCAGTAATACCGAAAACCATCACTTGAGATTCTTTTGAATATAGATTATTTCAATATCAAACCATACATGCCATAAATCTGTAGATTTTATCTTGAAATGTTTTTGTTTCAGATAATATATAAAAAAAGTAATCGATTCTGAATACCAAGGAATTTCATAGGATGTAGTCTTAATAAATGGGTATATGATGTAATGGTTCAGGCACCGAGAATACACTGGTCTGATGACCTGTTGATGGTGAGAGGTGAAGATGAACCTGATAAAAAAATAAATTAAGAATGATATCAGTAAATTGAAAATTCACAAACTAATCTAATGCGTTTAACTCATGCAATTCCACTTTGATAATTATTAAACAAGCACCTGGAAATCACAGGCTTGGAGGCCTGATGAGGTTGAGGGGGCATGTAGAAAGATTCATCAACAATAAGAATCAGTAATATCAGTTATGACATTTTAATACATATCATTAATAATAGCTCATGCATATTCCTGATATGATGATCTCCTGCTGCCAAGTCGTATGGCGTGTTATATATCATGATGCCCAGTGAATGGTAAGATGTTCCCTATCAATTCCGAGTAGAGAGGGCCTTTCTCGTTAAGAGATCGTGTGGGGATATATATTGTGGTCTAAGGTTGGGTGGTAAAGCCCCTAGCAATGTTTCACCTCTCTCAAGATATCAGATATGCGTCAAACAAAGATAAGCCATGAAATCAATTGTCTATCAGAAACAGATAAGCAATCAGAAGGAAAAGAAATCCGAAGCCCTAATTGATTGTGTGACAGCTGGAACCTTAATTGAAATGGTGGTATTGGAAGCCCTAACTGAATCCGTGGTATCGAAAACTTTAGTTGAATCCATGGTTGCGGAAGCCCTAAATAAACCGATCGTAATTGATGCCCTAATTAGTAAGATGATATGTGATCCCCTAATTTAAGTTATAATGGTATGTAGTGATATTCATCAAATGATTTTTGAGATAACAGTCAATTTGAGAAATTGTTACAGTATATTTGTGGACTAACTCGGGTGGTTGTAGAAGCATACGTAGATGAATTTCAGTCTCAGTTTTTCCGAGGTATGTGATTTCAATTTTTGAAGTAATTTCATTAAAAAGTATTTCAAGTATTTAGTTAAGCAATTTTGTTTAACTGACTTTAACGGTAATCTTCTTCACATGAACATGAATGATGTAACTACCTTCTTATGAAGTCGAAGTTAAAACTGTATTCTATGCTTATGATAGATGTTAAAATTAGACCCGGGAAAACCGGTTGTTACATATGGTATCAAAGCGTTGGGTTCAACCCTGAAACCTTGGGTCCAGCACTGTTTCTAAGAAACTGAAAACGTAAATGTAGAAAAAGATTTATTTTTGGATATCCGGATATTGCAATCAAAACTGAGAAACACACTGGAAAATCATTCAGAATAGCCAAGAAGGCTGAAATGATATTAAGTGAACAAATGTATAAACAATTAAAAAAAAGATAAAAACGATTGGCAAGCTAAGTGGTGGAGATCGGGTTTGACGACCCAAATTTTGAAATCCTTAGCCAGGGTGGAATTAGGCAGATTTGCCGGAACAATTGATCTTGTTGATTGTCCTGATGCTTCAGTTATTTTGTCAAATAACTATTGGGACTTCAACCCACCTGATTACTCAGTGGCAGGACCAGAATGTTACATATGTATTATCCCTGGTGGCAAGGTCATTCTTTGTCGAGAATGAGAAGATTAAAAGGGTCTCGATGCCTAGACTAGCGCAATCCAAACACAGTTTATAATCTTGATAAAATGATATCTAAATGCACAATGAACGGGTTTGTCGACCCAAATTAATGAAAGAAATAAATTGTTACCGATCTGAACCTAAATTGAATGAAAACAAAATTGTGAACCATGATTCTTTCTGATGTTGGTTAAACGAAAAGATCATTATGTGCTCTAGTAAGGAGTTGGAACTATCAATGTTTGTTTACAGATGTAAACTTTTGATGAGATGGGCACGGATGCTTGAATCATAAAAATGGAAAAGATGAATTTCCAAGTATTTACAATTGAATGATGAGAATCTTATGAAGTGTTTCAGATACTTATGATCTTGATTTAATGAGCTTGCTTAGTATATAATGTTTTTACCCTTTGACACATTGTTATACATATATAATACACATGCGAATTTGACTTTACTTATTGAGCTTTTCTATATTGTTTTGGAGATATTCTACCATGAAATGATTATTCTAATGAAATATTGGGCTTGAAGGCCAAGATGGAAAAACATGGATTCACTAACCTATTACAAGTAATCTGTAAGTTACAAGGATGATCTAACCATTAATGAGGACTTTGTGTCAGATGATACGTATGAGTGACTTAAATTATGATCAAGTTATGATCTAGACTTGCTGATTGAAGAATTTCAGTTTTGAATGCTTATCCTACTTTCAGTCATTGAACCCTGAAAATTTTCTTAAATAAAGATATCAGATTGAAATTGAACTAATGATATGGTGAGTGCCTACATAAGTATGACAAGAATATGATACAGAATCAACTCAACCGATGCTGAGATGACCATCATTACAGTAAAGTGAACTCAGGTGAGTGCGTGTTTAATTTTATGTTACCATACAAGTATCTTTTTGGAAACTGTAAAGTAAAAAAAAAATGGATCTTGAGGTTTGATTATGATTTTCATTCTAACCCAATTGAGAAAAGAAATGATATCACAATGTTATATATATATTGTATGTGGAATATTCTTTTAGTATCTACAATACAGAGGTTATCGAGGACGATGAATCACAAGGGGAATGGTACGTTACATTTCAATTTTAAAATACTCCTTTATAATGATCATTGCAATTTTTAGTTCATCGAGGACGATGAACCTCAAGGGGAATGGTATGTTACATCCCAATTTTTGACGTAGTTTGAAATATAGACGTTGAAGTTCACATGAAGTCAGTTGGTAGTTTAATTTGATCTGGCGAAATGGTAAGATAGTTAGTCGTTATGATTTCAAGTGAAGATGACATGCTAGTTATTTGTTAATTGTGAATTCATGGAATTAAGACAAAAGGTTAACTAATATGATTATTTATAATTTATAATTTAATTACAGAGAAATTCCTTGCAAGGAGCTTGTCGAAGGGGGTGGAAGCATTGTCACAAAAGAATTAGGCAAGGCATCAACATCATTGGATAGACAGGTAGAGGACCAAGCGATTTGTAACAGGATTCATCTCTGGAACTGCATGAGTTGTTAATAATTAATTAAGTTTAAATATAAACGTATTCTTAAAAGATTTTTAATTATCTTTTGTCGTATTATTTTTTAATAATAGTTTATTCATGTGCATTTGAATACAAAAATATTTTGGCATCTTTTAATAAATTAATAGATTGATGTTTTAAAAAAAAATACTTATAAGTTTTTAATAAATTTTCGAATTATAATAATATAACATTTAATGATACTAATAAAATTTTTTCACCTTTGTTCCAACGTTTCATATTTCCAATCGATGGAAATTCAAATCGCATTAGAGTCTTGTAACAGCAGAAGATGAAAAGCCGATCATTATCTTTTATATACTACCTTGTCGTTTTCGAGAGGAGGTAACAATATTCCCGCCTATTCATGCTTCCGCCATGGTCTCAAATATTTGTCTTTTTGTAACCCGAGCTGGTGATAAATGAGAGTCTCTCAGCCGTAAGGTCAGATTTGATTGATTAAATATGTTGGCTTTGTCGCTTATGGGGGATATTGGATATCCGTCTCAAACTCTTCCGACAACACGTTTACCACCCTGCGATACATTCATCACCCTGCTATACGTCTATTACCCTACTCAATCGCTGTGCATTTAACATCTGAACTTCCACGTTTTGCATGTCTCTTGTCTTTTGTTCTAGCGGAACACTGAAGAAGCAAACCATATAGCCGTAAGCCAAGTAAGGTTGTGATTTGTTTTCTTGTTTTATCTTCCAACTCTCATTCATGAATTTGTTTTGTTTTTTTTTTAAGTCGGGTTGATCCAAACCTTAAGAAATATTTTATACAGTATTAAGACTTGTTGCTTACCTTTACTGACTACTCAAGAACGCCTTAGAATTTGTATGCACGATAGCTTATGAAGCAGTTTACTGTTTAAAAATGAAAGCCAACTGTGGAAGTATTAGTGCTTATATAATCTTGTTTTCCTTTGTCCAGTACTACCGAAAACCATCACTTGAGATTCTTTTGAATATAGATTATTTCAATATCAAACCATACATGCCATAAATCTGTAGATTTTATCTTGAAATGTTTTTGTTTCAGATAATATACAAAAAAAGTAATCTACTCTGAATACCAAGGAATTTCATAGGATGTAGAGTCTTAATAAATGGGTATATGATGTAATGGTTCAGGCACCGAGAATACACCAGTCTGATGACCTGTTGATGGTGAGAGGTGTAGATGAACCTCATAAAAAAATAAATTAAGAATGATATCAGTAAATTGAAAATTCACAAACTAATCTAATGTGTTTAACTCATGCAATTCCACTTTGATAATTATTAAACAAGCACCTGAAAATCACGGGCTTGGAGGCCTGATGAGGTTGAGGGGTTGTGAGGAAAGATTCATCAACAATAAGAATCAGTAATATCAGTTATGACATTTTAATACATATCATTAATAATAGCTCATGCATATTCCTGATATGATGATCTCCTGCTGCCAAGTCGTATGGCGTGTTATATATCATGATGCCCAGTGAATGGTAAGATGTTCCCTGTCAATTCCGAGTAGGGAGGGCCTTTCTCATTAAGAGATCGTGTGGGGATATATATTGTGGTCCGAGGTTGGGTGGTAAAGCCCCTGGCAATGTTTCACCTCTCTCAAGATATCAGATATGCGTCAAACAGAGATAAGCCATGAAATCAATTGTCTATCGGAAACAGATAAGCAATCAGAAGGAAAAGAAATCCGAAGCCCTAATTGATTGTGTGATAGCTAGAACCTTAATTAAAATGGTGGTATTGAAAGCCCTAACTGAATCCGTGGTATCGGAAACTTTAGTTGAATCCATGGTTGCGGAAGCCCTAAATAAACCGATGGTAATTAATGCCCTAATTAATGATGATATGTGATCCCCTAATTTAAGTTATAATGGTATTTAGTGATATTCATCAAATGATTTTTGAGATAGCAGTCAATTTGAGAAATTGTTACAGTATACTTGTGGACTAACCCGGGTGGTTGCAGAAGCATACTTAGATGAATTTCAGTCTCAATTTTTCCGAGGTATGTGATTCAATTTCTGAAGTAATTTCATTAAAAAGTATTTCAAGTATTTAGTTAAGCAATTTTGTTTAACTGACTTTAACAGTAATCTTCTTCACATGAACATGAATGATGTAACTGTTAGGAACCTGTGTGTTCCTTCTGTTTATTTTGTTAGAGTAGTGTTGTTGGACGCATATGCTTTGTAAGTCGTCCCGTGAGTATATTTTATTATCCCACATGCATAGGTAGTATTACTTTTCTAGATCGTACCCAGTATATTAGAATAGGTTGAGGCCCTTGATGGACAGGGACGAATTTATTGTATTGAGCTTGCTCAAAGGAGGTTACCCCCTCGAAGTGGCCTGCGATCAGTAGATTCATTCTGAGTTCTGCTATCACTTTGTATTCTGTTATTTCGAGCATTCTCACGATATTGCTATAAGGAGGTTCTTCACATCTGGTATCAGAGCACTCTCTTGGGCTCGCTGGGTGGAAATTACATCAAATTTATTTTTTTTCTGTCGTGGCCTTCAGGTTCCTCTCACTTCTAATATCTCTTGTTATTGCAATAACTCTTTTCAGTTGTTCTATCTGTGAGTGAATTTTTCTAAGTCGACTGCAAATATAACAAAAAAAAAAAGAGTAAAAATTTTTCTGTTTTTTAGTCGTAGCTTCCTTGTTTGCTTTCTGTTTCTGCTCATACTTTCGCAGAACGTCTGCAATATCATTTCGCATACTTCCTTCCTTGGCGACCCAACCCCAAATTTTACATATCAAAGCCCTAAATCCCTCATTTATCTAATTTTAGGGTTTGCCCTATCTTTTTCACCTCTCATCCAATCGCCACCAAACTGAGCCACAAGATTCAATTCCTCATTTTGCTCCCTTATCCCTCTTGGACTGTTCGCCTCATTTCGCCTCCCTACCCTTGAAACCCTCATTTTTCTTTTTCCCTTGTCCCCAGATAGTCTCCCACCACCCGTCAAACACCCATTTCCTATATGAGTTTTACCCAAATCCAAGTTTGCCGTAACTAAAAAAGTTTTTGTTTCTCATCTTCTACCCATTCCAAAAAAAAAAAAAAAAAAAAAAAAAAAACCCTTGTTTTATGGTTGTTACGCGTACAGGAGCAAAAATCATGGAAGAGGAAATTGCATCCCTCAAAACCAAACTTCAAGATCTGGATGACAAAATTCTGGGTCTTAACTTTCAGCAGTCAGCCATGAGCCGAAACCATTCAGGAGATACTGGGTCCTCTTCTGGCAATTTCCGTGGACCAAAGCTTGATTTTCCACGCTTCGATGGTTCTGATCCGACTGGATGGATCTATAGGGCAGAGCAGTATTTCAGCTTGCATAATACTTTGGATAACCACAAAGTCCCCCTTGCATCTTTTCATTTGGAACATGAAGCTCTTCAATGGTTCCGTTGGTACATCAAGGCTAATGTAGGCCCAACGTGGAGTGAATTGTGCACCCTCATTTTGGAGCGCTTTGGCCCTAGTTCCTTTGATGATTTCACAGGAGCACTAACTAAACTGCGTCAAACAGGCACTGTAAGAGAATACCAGACAGAGTTTGAAAAATTAGCTAATCACACAGAGGGCTTGTCTGATGAATTCTTCTGTAGTTGTTTTGTCAGTGGTCTGAAGGATGCACTTCGCTCAGAAGTCAAAATGTTTCGACCTACTACAATGATGGAAGCCCTTGGGTTGGCTAAGTTAGCGGAAGACAAGATTAGTGCCCTACAACGCTCCAGATCTAATTTTGTTCCATTCAGAAATACAGGTTCTCACAACCCTCCAGTCATACCAGCTCCCAGAACTACTCCGATCAAGCACTTGTCTGAAACAGAGATGCGAGTCAGGCGAGACAAAGGGCTTTGTTATAATTGTGATGAGAAATGGTCTCGGGGCCATAGATGTGTTCAGCAAAAGCTCTATCTCTTGGATGTGGATTCTCCACCGGAACTGGAAGAATATGTAGATGCTCAAGAAACAGTGGATGATGAGGTTGAGCCTCACCAGCCTGAACCTCCTTCACCAGAAGCTCCACCAGAGATATCTGTCCATGCTTTGGCAGGAGTCACTACTCCACAAACCATGCGGGTCCAGGGTTTCTTCAAGAAGATCCCTCTTACTATACTCATTGATTCTGGTAGCACTCATAACTTCATTGATCCACGAATAGCCAAACAGGCTGATTGCTTTATCCATCCCTGCTCTAGCTTTGAAGTCATGATTGCCAATGGGGGCACTTTACCTTGTAAAGGGAAATGTCGCAATGTGCGTCTCTCTATTGGAGATTATAACATGCGCTCTGACATGTTTGCCTTACCCTTAGGTGGCTGTGATGTGGTTTTGGGTGCCCAATGGTTACGCACTCTTGGCCCCATTCTCTGGGATTTTGCTGAACTTTGGATGCAGTTTTCAGCCGATGGGCACCAACACACTTTGAAAGGCTTACAACCAGGGTCTCTCAGCATCATCAGTTCACACCGTATGGAAAAACTTCTTAAGAAGAATTCACATGGTGTCATCGCTCAGCTCCATTCCATTCAGATGCAGCCATCAGCAGTCTCTAGCACTCCTGCCGATCTCCAACACATTTTGGACAAGTATTCTGGTATATTTGCTGAACCTGTGGGATTACCTCCTTCTCGTCCAGAGGACCACCGTATTCAGCTCCTTCCTGGCAATGTTCCGCCCAACATCAGGCCCTACCGCTACCCATTTCATCAGAAGACCGAAATCGAGATACTTGTCCGTGACTTACTGAAGCAAGGCATTATTCGCCCTAGTACCAGTTCCTTTTCTTCTCCAGTTCTGCTTGTTCGCAAAAAAGATGGGTCATGGCGACTCTGCATTGATTTCCGCGCACTTAATCATCTCACTATAAAGGACAAGTTTCCCATTCCAGTTGTTGATGAACTTCTTGATGAACTTCATGGGGCTCATTTTTTCTCCAAGTTAGATCTTCGTTCTGGGTATCATCAAATTCGGGTTAATGAGGAGGATATACCTAAAACTGCCTTCCGCACACATGATGGTCACTATGAATTTTTAGTCATGCCCTTTGGCCTCACGAATGCTCCTTCAACATTTCAGGCAGTGATGAATAACATATTTCGACCATACCTCCGGAAATTCATTCTGGTCTTCTTTGATGATATCCTCATATATAGCAAAACTTGGGCTGAGCATCTCCATCATCTGGAGCTTGTCTTGCAACTTCTCTCTGATCATCAACTCTGTGCAAAACTATCTAAATGTGTGTTTGGCCAGGAGGAAGTGGAGTATCTCGGGCATATTGTTGCACACCATGGAGTGCGGGTGGATCCTACAAAAATAGATGCCATGAAAACTTGGCCGCATCCTAAAACTCTCAAGAGCCTTCGGGGTTTTTTGGGGTTGACTGGCTACTACCGCAAGTTTGTCAAAGATTACGGGAAAATTGAAGCACCATTGACAGCTCTCTTAAAAAAGGATGCCTTCTCCTGGACCCCTGTTGCTGAGACTGCATTTGAACAACTGAAACAGGCTATGTGCAGTACACCTGTTCTCGCGATGCCAGATTTTTCCAAACCCTTCACTATTGAGAGTGATGCTTGCGGCAATGGATTGGGTGCTGTTCTCCTGCAAGATGACCATCCTATTGCGTTCACTAGCAAAGCCCTCTCTGGTAAGAATCTAGCCCTCTCTACTTATGAAAAAGAAATGATGGCTATTTTGCATGCTGTACAGAAGTGGCGACCATACCTCTTAGGGAGTCATTTTTGCATCAGAACCGATCACCAAAGTCTGAAATACTTCCTGGAACAACGGGTATCCTCTCCTACACAACAGAAATGGGTCAGCAAACTCATGGGGTATGATTATGAGATCACCTACAAGAAGGGTAAGGAGAATACTGTGGCAGATGCTCTTTCTCGCACATTTGATAATCAAGCTTCCCTTTCCGCTATTTCTATGCCCATTCCCAATTGGTTAGCGTCTGTTCAGCAGGGCTATGACAGTGACTCTTCCTTATCTCAAATCATTCACCAGCTAGCCAATAATCCTTCTGCTATACCACATTACTCTTGGGATGGTGCTTCTCTCCGCTACAAGGGTCGGCTAGTGCTTCCTCAGAACCCAGCTCTACATCAGGCTATTTTTTATGAACTCCATGCTTCTCCTTCAGCAGGGCACTCAGGCTTCCTCAAAACTTATGAGCGAGCAAGGAGAAACTTCTTTTGGAAAGGGATGAAACAGACGATTCAACAGATGGTGGCTGAATGTGATACTTGCCAACGCCACAAGGGTGAAACGACCCTCCTTCCTGGCTTGCTCGAACCATTGCCCATCCCTACACGGATTTGGACTGATATTTCTATGGATTTCATTGAAGGGCTTCCTAAATCCGGTGGCAAGACAGTGATCTTGGTTGTGGTTGATCGTCTCTCGAAATATAGTCACTTTTGTGCCCTCAGCCACCCCTATACTGCCTCCTCTGTTGCACAAATCTTCATGGACCAGATATTTCGTCTTCATGGACTCCCTTCTTCCATTGTCTCTGATCGTGATGCAACTTTTACCAGTCATTTTTGGACTGAACTGTTTCAGAAAACTGGCACCAAACTGAAGCTGAGTTCGGGCTATCACCCACAAACTGATGGTCAAACTGAAATTGTCAATAAATGCTTGGAAACTTATCTTCGTTGCTTCACTTCCGAACAGCAACATCAGTGGGCCAAGTGGCTCCCTTTAGCTGAATGGTGGTACAATACCTCTTACCACACTGCCTCTAAAATGACTCCATATGAAGCAGTCTATGGTCAGGCACCTCCAGTGCTCCTTCCCTACACTCCCAACAGCTCACCAGTCCAGGCAGTTGACATACTTCTCCGCAGCAGGGATCAGATTCTTCGTACCTTACAGGATAATCTTCACATGGCCCGTAATCGGATGAAACAGCAAGCAGATCAACACCGTTCTGAGCGCTCATTTCAAGTTGGGGATATGGTTTTTCTTCGTCTACAGCCATACAAACAATCCTCCCTAAAGCTGAAAGGGCGTCATAAGCTGGCCCCAAAATTTTATGGGCCTTATAAGGTTCTGCAGAAGATTGGTTCAGTTGCTTATAAACTGGAACTTCCTCCTTCTTCCCGCATTCATCCAATCTTTCATGTTTCTTGTCTAAAGAAAGTTCTGGGTACCACTGTCAGAGCACAAACTACTCTCCCTGAAATGGATACGGAAGGGTCCATTATCCTGGAGCCGGTGGCAATCATTGACCAGCGCACTCGCCAGCTTCGCTCTCGCTCCATCTCTGAGGTCTTGATTCAGTGGCATGGCATGCAACCAGAGGATGCTACCTGGGAACCCCTTCTTCAGATTCAACAACAATTTCCACACCTTAAGCTTTGAGGACAAAGCTTTTTTCTAAGGGAGAGGGGATGTTAGGAACCTGTGTGTTCCTTCTGTTTATTTTGTTAGAGTAGTGTTGATGGACGCATATGCTTTGTAAGTCGTCCCGTGAGTATATTTTATTATCCCACATGCATAGGTAGTATTACTTTTCTAGATCGTACCCAGTATATTAGAATAGGTTGAGGCCCTTGATGGACAGGGACGAATTTATTGTATTGAGCTTGCTCAAAGGAGGTTACCCCCTCGAAGTGGCCTGCGATCAGTAGATTCATTCTGAGTTCTGCTATCACTTTGTATTTTGTTATTTCGAGCATTCTCACGATATTGCTATAAGGAGGTTCTTCACAGTAACTGCCTTCTTATGAAGTCAAAATTAAAACTGTATTCTATGCTTATGATAGATGTTAAAATTAGACCCGGGAAAACCGGTTGTTACAGAACTGAACATATTATTGTTATCTACTAAAACAATTTTTTGCAAACATGATGTCCTCATATGAAGAACCTATTTTACTGCTCATTTGGGACCAAATTCAACAATCTACATTGTCCATTAATAGGTTTGGTCATGACTGTATTCATTCAATAATGTAAGAGACCAACCATGTAATAAAACCTCCTATATCAATGCTTTGAAATTCTTAATACATCGTTTAAAACAAAATATATTTGATATTTATATATTTATATATTTATTTATTTAAAATGCCCAAATTTAATCGCTTGCAGTATCTTCCGAATGCTATGAAACTTCCATTCTTTGTATGCCTTGAAGTTATTTTCAGGATCTTCACATTCTTAAGTTGAATGCAAATCTAAGCCAAAAGTTGAGTTTCTAGTAAATGATGAAGCCAGAGTTCTCTTTCAGTACTCTCTAATTCTAAAAAAGAATACTCTGTGAAGGCTTCATAGTCAACAAAGCATTAATATCTTTTAATATTTTCTGCATGTCATGAAACTTCTCTTCTTTATATGCCTTAACATTATTTTCAGGATGTTTTCATTCCCAAAAAGAATGCAAACTATAACCAAACATGTTGTATTTCTACTAGATGACCAAAGCCAGAGTCCTCCTTCAGTATTCTATTCAGATTCATTCATAAAGAATTATACAAATAGATAATCGGTGAAGGGTGCATAGTCAACAAAGCATGGAATGCAAGCTGTGAAGCATTGGACAACTCAATCAGTGATGTTGCAAGGCCTCTGACTGCATTCCTCTGAAGTTCAAATATTTCTAGTTGAAATTTTTAGACAACCCTCAAGCTCAAGGTGACGCAATCTGAGTTGCACAGAGAAACAGACAAGACGCAATGGGTGTATTTACTATCTTAATGCTTCTAAGATAACCTAGAAAGTCCTCTCAAACTATGAAAAACAATGAAAAGAATCATCATGTGCTTTTCTAGCCCATGTTACTTGCCAATACTCTATTTCCTCTTAAGTTCAAATATTTCTAGTTGAAATTTTTAGACAACCCTCAAGCTCATGGTGACGCAATCTGAGTTGCACAGAGAAACAGGCAAGATGCAATGGGTGTATTTACTATCTTAATGCTTCTAAGATAACCTAGAAAGTCCTCACAAACTATGAAAAACAATGAAAAGAATCATCATGTGCTTTTCTAGCCCATGTTACTTGCCAATACTCTATGCACCTATATAAGTCTCACCCACCTTCACTGATACCTACAGTTTCCATTAACAAAAATTTCTCTCCCAGCACATAACTCATACTAATCATCCACAGCTATTGCTTTGATTTTGGTTGCCAAAAGAGTTTTTGTTGCCACACTTGTTGATGCATAAATTTCTCAAATCTCAAACTGAAATACTATCACAATACTAAACTAAGATGGTCCTTAGAGCTGATGATAGCCATTTCATTATTCTGTAATTTTGCAATTCGAGGGTATTGATATCATATGATATTACATGATGGATTTTTTTACTCTTCTAATTATTGTTCTAGCACCCTCATAGTTAGCTAGCACTGACATTAATTTTCAGCCACCATACTGTGTGAATTACAGAGCATAGTATTTTTTCTTCAAGTCAGGTGCCCATAATAACCAGACACAATTTTAGTTTTAGGCATGGAAACTAAAAGCACTTTTTCTCTAAATTATTATCCAACAATCTTATACAACAAAAACTCAATCCTTTCAGAAGCAAGCATAAGTTCTGCATTACATACCACATTTCAAAGAGGTTAAAGATTGTAACAATTCTTCCTACAGCATGCAATCATAATAAGGAGGCAATTTGAGGTGGTCTGAAACAAAGAGCATTTGATCACCCTTCTTGATCCCAATTCAGAAACTCCTTAAATTGTCTCGTCTTTGAAAATGTGGCATGGGGAACCAAGCAGGCCAAAGGGCACTATATCACTTGGATAGTATATGTCAAATAGCTGTGCAAATTATGAAAAATTTATTCAGCTATATTATAATTTATGAAGATAGATTGACTAAAATAAGTGTCACCATACCAAAATGCATCACAATTAGCTGTAGCTATATGAATTGAGCCTCAATCTAAATCACCATTGGCCCCTAAAAAATTCCAGACAAAACTACTAAGACCTTAGACTGTTCATGTTATTTGATGCCTTTTTTGAGGGAAATTTGTGATAGGTTTGCCTACTAACTTTAACAAGCATATTTTAATGCTTGAGTATGTCCATGTTACAGCATGATCTCCCCGCCTCTTTCTGACCAAGATCAAACAGCTTTACAATATCCTTCAATAAGCACTGCAGTCAAATCTATACACCATTACCAAGCCAGTAGATGTGTCAAATTGTCAACCTAAGTCATCCGAAACATTTAAGGAATAGGGAAGAGAGATCGCTGATCATTCTAAAGCCTTAGCATACCATTTTCTTTGTGAATTCTTGAGACAGAAGAAACTTTATACCATCTTTTCCCACAAAAAAAGTGTGGGTGCACTCCATGCAGCTCATCAATTGGGTTTGCTCATTAAATTAGATAATCAATTTGCTACAAGCCAGCTGCAAACAGCACTTAGCTTATTTAAGCTTATATCAGAAAATGAAAATACAAGAACACACATATATAAAAACTAAGTCAATGGTTTGGTACTGGGGTACAGAGGCTGGTACACAGATACAGCATAAAAAATCTGATGTATTTCATTTAGGTATATTTGTATAGAAAACATATAAAATCGTAAATATATACATATCAGCTTCAAATATATAACTAAAAAGAATATGTTTAGAAAAACATAAAAGCGTGTAGATAACTGATAGAATTCACAGCTAGAGTATAACACGTAATAGAATCTTCTATAATTGGCACATACCATGGTGTAGTAAGTAAAAGAAAGTGCTTCTATCACAGCTTAAAAAACAGATATCCATAAGAGCAATGACTAAAGTTCACCTCTGCTCCATCTTCCAATGTGATACGAAAGAGTGGCATATTCCTTTGCAAAGGATTTCTCAAAACTTCCATCTTGTACTCTGCATACTTACCTGGACCTGTAATATGCCAACCAGTGATTGTCATTTAAAACTCAGTCATCTTTGAGATGACAAATGACAAAATCTCAGAATATTGTTTGTATGAATACTTTGCACACCTTTTATAGAAGTAAATTTCCGTATAACAATGTATCCCTCAGTCCATATATGATGCTCATCATGAAAATGTTCTGAATCTTTTACAATTTTTCCTGCAAAGAATACAGAGATTAACATGCTTGAAGATTACAGTTGCTTAATTTTCAGTGGGTATACAACATGCAAATCATATAAGCTGCAAGATTATATTGCTTATCTAGACCTTGTCTTCCTCGAACCCTTTTCAAATGCAATAGTTTCAAATTTTTCTTATCAGTAATATCCACACAAATGTGCATCTAACTCAAAGAGAAAAACTAATTTAAACAAGAAAACATCCATACATTTTGCAAATTATCTAACATATTCTTTTCTGTATTACTTGCAAGAAAAGAAGCGATGTACCATGATAGCATTATAACCTTCATAATTTAAAAATGCTTGTGTCACTAGGGCAAGGCTAGTTTATGAGAACCACTGCACATAAAGCATACATGGAATATTGACTATAAAGTCTTGCGGCCATAGTTAAAATGTGTAATATATTTCACTTTCAGCATAAACAAAAATACCCAAAAACAATTTAAAAGCTATATGAATCTTCACATGCTTTTCCAAAAGGTTTTGTGATGTTAGTATACACCAGCATCTTTGTGTAATCTAAGCTCTTTTATGGCTACATATGGACAGGTAAAGTAGGCAAAATCTCCAACACCGACATCATGTTCCTTCGGCTTCAGAAATTGCAGTGGAAGCTTGCATTATTAGTTACCATAATAAATTTGATGGTCTTCTTTGCTGAAATGATTATGCAGATGGCAGCCACAGTGCACTTTGTGAAAGTTAACCTAAAAGCCAAATAGCAACACTCTTTTTTAAGCGAATATTGAGGAATACTTTTCTATTATAAGATATGATGCTAAGAATTCTCTACAAATGAGACGTGCATAAGAAATGGTCATTGGGAATGTTCCATCGCAGAAAAAATGTTGATTAATTATGCTCACCATCAAGATCACAATGCGCACAACTTGCATTGAAAATAGTGCGAAACAAAGAACAGTTGACAAATCTGAAGAGATTTGTTTTGTGCAATTGGACAAAATGTGGGACAAAGGAAACTGTAATAAACTACTTCCAATTGAATTTTCTAAGGGACTGTTTAGGAAAATTAAAGTAAAGTAACTAGACATCTACACTGTTTTGTGGTCAAAATTTGTAAAAGATGCAAAAGGAGAGTAAACAGCTATAAAACTGTGGCAAATTTCAATTAAAATGCTAGTTTTGTATTATAATATAAACTTACTTTTAACCATGCCAATGCATAGATAGCACTTTTATAGAAAGCAAATAGGTATGTCAAAAGCTTGAATTATAGAGGCATAATCATCTATGTTTGATCTTTTAAAAAAAAATTCATTAATGATAGAGCATTTATATGAAAAACATTATGAAACACACCTAACTTAAAACACAAAGATCACCAGTAACAGTAGGGCAAGAGAAAAGGAACTCAACACTTTTCTTCACTCATCATTAATGATAGAATATTATTAATTATATGGAGAACGTTATGAAACATACCTAAACTTAAAACACGAAGACCACCAGTAACAATAGGGCAAGAGAAAAGGCACTCGACACTTTTCTTGATTTTTTCACTTCTTTCATCCCCCATGCAATCTTCATCACCATCACTCTGTTCAGAATTTCTCTCATTTTCTCTCTCACTACCAGCATTTACAACTTGCATTTGTAATTTTGACATTGCTTCTGGAAGCTTTAGCTCCTTAAGATACCTGGTGATATTAACATATGTAATAAAGAAAAATTGTTAATCCAAAGTAAAGATCAGAATTTTTAATAAATATAATACATACAAAATTTAGTCAAATTGCACAATTAGTTTGTAACAAGGGATAATTCCCTCAATAACTCTCAATATAAAAAGAAAATAGAAATGATAATTGCAATAAGAACCACAAGAAATTGAAATGCTCAAAAAGTATGAAGATCACAGACTACTTGAATGAATACTTGACCGAAGATACTGGATCACATATAAAAATTGCATTCAATCTTAAATATCAACTAATTAGAAGTTATATGATAATAAAAATGGCAGAAAATTTGTAATTAGATAGAAAACATCGCGATCCACCTGCAAGTCAATTATACAACACATAACCCTACATGACAAAGAAGGATTTCATATGCACTTCAGATGATCCACGTCAAGAAGCAAAAAGCCTGACACTAATATCCAAAGATACTATGTTAGACCACTGCCTCACTCCAAACTCTTGCCCCAAAAAGGAGCACATATACATAAACAGAAGCTGAAATACAAGGAGTAGCAAAGAATGGATACATATCAAAGAAACTGGCTTTTCAGGTATAGTGCTCCCAAAAAATCAAACAAATTCAAAGCATCAAGACATTAAAATACAACGAAGTGAAACTAACCAATAAAATATCGGATAAATTGCAGAAGCAAATATATATCATATTCTCTAATTTTAAAAAAACATGACAAAATACATACAAAGATGAATTACTAAATTTAGTGTTAGACGTAAACACACCTCCATGCCTCTCTTAATGCTCGCAAAAAGACTAAGGTTCTGTTCTTAGATTGTAAGTTGCGTTGGAAACCTCTGTAAAATGGCATAATCTGCTTAGAATTGATCCTGGGATAGTACACCAGATATATGTTTATCAGTATTTTACTATGAAAAGAGATAATCAGAAACATTTACTGTTTAAGATCAGCTCTAGGAATATAGACAAATGTGTACACTTCCTGCAAACTCAGACCATGCCATTCTCTTGGAAATAAAATCAATGGCATCTACCGAGCAGAATAGGTGAGGGTAAACTGGAGTTAATTAACAGATAGAAAAATCATTACGAGTCTAGAGGAAATGTGTATGAGTAAGCCAATGAATATTATCAAACTATGAAAGAAATTCTACATCAATGAAAATTATCTCCAACATTAAAGCCAACTATTTTGACATTCATTTTAGAACACCATAATCCATAATATTCAGTTATTAGAGCTTACAGACCTTGCATAGTCATAACTTCCGAAAAATTGCAATGGAATAGAACCCTCTCTTGTAGCCGGTTCTAATCCATTACAAGCATTTGCATGAGGTTCATCCATGACAAAAGCAGGCCACATGGAATGTCCTGAAAGTCGAAAAAATATTACAGTTAGTCAATTGAATATTTACAAATGAGGGAAACTACTAATAACTGATAAGCATATTATGACTGCATCAATTCTGCCAACTCCAACAAAGTAACCAGGAAAATCTTTTATTAGATGATGAAATTGTATGTTAAATTACTATCTGCCAAATATTAGGCTTAATAATTATAATTTTGCAATGTATTAGCTTTTATATATTAATTAAATTTTGACAGGTAACGTCATTTGAAACCAGACATTTCAATTCTCAGGCAATGATTGAAGGTTAGCATATATGTGTCATTTTGGATTCTCATTTCAAATTGAAATGCTGATATTTAGGTTCAATCCTTTGTAAAGAATATTGATTATGGCATGATCTTACAGCTTAAAAGCATTTGTCACATGTATCAATCCTAATAATTAACATTCATCAAACTGAGATTCGTGAAGCTCTAAATTTTCTTCAACCCTAGAAAGAAAAAAGAGATATGGTAAATATATAGAAACTGAATGTTGTACTCGCTTCTAATCAGAAACCATGTTTAACGTAACAATCACCCCTGTCAAGGCAAGCATCAGATTGGCTGCAATAATCCTTCATCACTGAGTAGGATTAACATGTTGTAAGTAAAAATGATGGATAGACAAATTGCCCATTTACAGAACATTTCTTTCAATATAAAATATCTAGTAATCATACACCCCATTGTCAAATGGTTTCCACCACTTACAGATTGGATTAAAATTGATTTTGACCAAGCACCTAAAATAAGCTGGGACAGGCAGGTATTTGTGTAGTATCTTGCAAACATTCGAGACACATACATTTTACATTCAACAAGGTAGGAAAAAACAAACATGGCACAATTGTTCACTTATCTATGTGCGCTAAAAAATTAAAATAGCATTCCACTGTTATTTTGATGACATTTTTCTCAAAGGTATTCACAGTTTACCACCTGAATTCTACAGTGAGGCTCTTCTCCCCACAGAATCAATTGATGGGAATCCATTGGTCAATTATCAGCCATAGTCATACAAACACCCTACCTCATTTCTCAGCCCTATCACCACCCTACCAACTAGATCGTCAGAGATGTAAATTGATTCAAATCAAACTCTTAAAACAAGATGGCAACCAGGTCGCTAATGTATTGGATAAATATGCCACCAATTTCTCTTGGAGAGAGATGCCCAAATCTGGTCATGACAAGAAACTCCCCCTACAGATGCATATCACAAGAAAAAAAAGATTATAAGAAAAAGATAGAAAAAGAAAAAAAGAAAAATATACAAGTAGACAAACTATAAATAATGTTTATTATTATGCACGTCGATCAAAAATATTGTCATTTCCTATTGCTACCCCATGCATCCTAACATGTCTCTACCACTCCTCATGTCCTGTTGACAACCCAGACAATCCCCTCCCTGAATTACTATCACATCTTTGCAACCCATTCCCTGCCCTTTATCCTTAGGTTACCAATTCGCTCACCCCACCCCCAGATGTGGGTGTGGATGTGTCCGGAGGCTGATGCCCTCCAGAGGTGCACAGGAAGCACTGGAGAAATATATATGTTATATTTCATAGCTCACAAATATCTTGGAGGCTATTACCATGTGGTTGGAGACAGCCTGCAAACCCATCGTCACCTATATTGCTGTTTTAATCTGCAGAACCCACATCAATGTTTATTGATTTTTTCCCAAATACCTGCAGTCTCAATGATTCCTGGATGAAATTGTAATGTCCCCTTCTCTGCGCTAGCCTTAATGGCGCCTAGTTGGTCTATCTTTCCATCCAGATAGGCTAACGGCGTATGTTTTAGGATGCCAGCCAGTCACAGGAGTTTGGATCTCAGTTGAGGAGATTTAAATGGGAAATCCTAAGGTTTTAGTACTTTATTATTTAAAGTCACTTTAGGACAAATTAAGTGACTAAAAGATGAAATAGTCTTTTATCCCACATTGCTAAGTTGTTTGTATCTCCCCACACTTTGAGGTGATAAAAGGAAGCCTTTTGCATTGGGATTCACACAATGAATATATATTATTTTTATAAATCCGAATGGTTGCTTAGATGTGACTGGATTTTCCTAAGGACGAATTCCCTTAAGGAAAAAGAGGAGTCTAGATGCAAACCTAGCCTCTTACTATTTGCACTTCAGGGTTATGATTCCAGAGTTGATGCATTACATCTTTCAGTATTGAGAGTTCAGCAGCAAGAGAAGTTTGGTATTTGGAGACCCTCCAAGATAGCACATACAGGTCAGTTGGGAGTTTAAGTTTGGAATGGTTTAAGGAAAGAGCAGTCTTTAATCAGCAAAGGTGTAGTTTCCTGTTGGTCGATACAGTCCTAATAGACTTCCAGGTGAGACCCCATCACCCAGAGTTAACAGTCGGGCCACAGTAGCTGACGGACTGGATGTTATCTGCAAAGGCATTCATACAGTTATACTGGCAGAGAAGCGGGGTAAAACATAGCACTGCGTGACTGCATCACCATTCGGCAGGGAAACCATCCGGAACATATAAATCGCTGTGGGTGTCAGAGTGAGAACAATGGAGAACAGCTGCCATCGGGAGAGCAGGTCTCAGTTGGCAAATCCGCATTGATGCAAATAATGGGATGTGAGACTGGAGGTCATTCCGGCATATTCAATCTTCCATAACAGTATTCACTCTATTATGGGTCTGTATACTCACTGCTCCTTCACCAAGCATTGTGTGTTCTTATTATCTAAACTCAGAAACTTATCATTCACGTATGGTATAATGGTGTTGATTTATTAATCTGGTCATGAAGTATTATTGCTGTATTGTTATTTCAAAATATCATCATGAATTCTTGACTTTGTAAGTTTAATTTAGTTGTTTCATAACACTTATGAAAGCAATCAGTATAGTGGCCTGACGGTGCTAGTTTTACTTAAGAGTTTGATAACTGGACAACTGTCTGGCAAAAATCCCTGTAGTCCAAGTGTAAATTTTTTTCTAATCAAATCCAGCAAAGGATATTTCAGAAATGCTTTTTATTTTCTCCCCGATACGATATGGTTACTGAAAACTACTGATTCAATGCTTTTAATTGACTGCACTTCATCCCAACATATATCTTCGAACATAGAGGAACAGTGGTATGTAAAAGAAGTGACTGTTACGTGGTTACCCTTATTTGGAGGATTATAATTTGTTAATCTTGCAAATCACTCTTTGCAAAGCAGTGACTATTACATGGTATCCCTTTTGTGGAGGATTACTGTTTGTTAATCTTGCAAATCACTCTTTGCACGGGTGTTAGAAGCTCTGACTAAACATTTATATTGACCCTCTTGGTATAATTCAATGTGTTTATTGACTATAATTGACTAGTTCACACAGCTGTATATTATTTAATCGATGCGTATTTTTATATTATTATTATATTAATATATTTTATCATTTATTATTTTATATTTTCATTAATATATTTATATATTGTTAATAATATAAATTGTTATATCAGGGATAGATTATATTATGTATTTAAATAATAAGATTATATCATTTTTATATTTTTATATTTTATCATTGTTATTTATTATTAAATCTTTATTTCAGAAGAGGGCAGAAGAGGGCACCATAATTAGGGTTTGTAAACAAGGGGACATAACACAATGATGAAGTATCATACTACTAAATGATTTAATTTTGTATATTTTTTGCATTGCTTTTCTTTGCACACACACACACATATATACACATCCAAAACCCAAATAAAAAATCAAGCATCCGCACACCCAATTCAAGTGCCCACATCCGCACCCACACCCAAATTGGCAACTTAGCTTTATCCCTTTATTGCTGACATATATTATTATTTATATTATTAAGCTGTTTCTAAATCCTTAGGTTGCTCTAAAAGGCTTAAGGCCTCACCTTCTTGCTGTCTTTCCTGCTTCCCAAGGCCTCAGAATTGCCAGGATGAAAGTTCCTAAATGGTAGATCCAAGCAGAGAAAAATGGCAAGCAGCCCTCACTTAAGCTTCTATCACCATCAACTCTTTGCAGATTGTTCTGAAAGTCACCTGATATCTCACCACAGCCAAATGAAAAAATAACTTGCTTTACTTCTTTCAGTTTCAATCAGTTCTCTCTTCTTGCCATATATGTTAAACTGATGGCCCCTTTAGTGCTATAAATGCCCACTAAACAGCTATTTTGTAACAACCGGTCATCATCTTTCCACCATATTCTTGTAAACCTCAGCTCAAAATATCATAAATATGTAAATGTTTTCAGCCATTTGTGTAATATCCAAAATGCTGGCATGACCACAAATCTCCCTGCTTATATCATAATTAATTTATATACAATGTTTCTAATATTTTAAATATTTTTCTCCAAACAAAAATAAATGTAAATGGGATCAAGAAAAGTGAAAAGTTCCGTACAGAGAATAAGATGCAACACGTGCATACGTCTAATAGTGTTTCAGCTTTCAAGAGCTCTATGTATAAATATGGTAGGTGGGAACACATGTGGCATAAGATATAAGATATTTTTGACACAAACCAAGTTATTTATAAATTGAGATGCTTTATGAAGGAGTTTCAGAGCATGTTTAGGAATAACTATAAAGGGCATTCAAGCATCGGCTTGCATACATAAATGGGATGCTGGACAAAGCAAAATTGCAGAGAGATATAATAATGATATTTCAAATATTTTAAGAACGTGGAATTTTTTATCAGGTTCAACTTCCTACCACTTAGTATTCATCGTGAAGACCAAATTCCTAAAATAACTATAACTAAAGATTGTATAGAAACCATGTTTTTCAGATTAAGGACTAGATATTCATGGTTTTTGCTTTCTTCTTTCAGACATGTATTCCATACAATGTCCCACTGGACTTCTGAACCTCGGATATTTGAAGAAAACCTCTAATATGACAAAAGAAAAGTTTTATTGTTAGGGTTCTCTACACTGGAACATCTGTTGAAGAATAAAAACACTAGTACAAAATAAATTTTGTTATGAAGCATCAGTATCTCTTAATAATCAGCAAGATAAACAGCGATGTTTTTAACAATGTAAATGACTAGAGATTGAGAAGAAGTGTATGGGCCGTGATTCAGTATTATGAAGCAACTGATCTACATAATCATTTTGCAAAGTAAGTCTTCATATGCTGAAACACGAGCCAATGTTATTACAAGTTGCATTTATCATTCTGCACAGTTACTTTTGTCCAAGGTATTGTTTTTGCAGTGAGAAATTTTGTACAGGCTAAACTCAGCTCTCATGACATATATGCAAATAAACCACAGATTCAAATCTTAAGGAAAACAAATTGAGCCAATGCAAGCACCATCACACCACAATACTCTTGTGAGAAAACGCATCACAGCCTCTTACATAGACATCATCAGAAATGCATTCAGACAACCTGTCCAAACAGTTTAATAATGTATGATAGAGATAATGAGGTTTCAACATTCCAAAAGTTCCTGACCAGAACTAAGGCACAAGAAAATACAAATCGTAGTACAAATAGAGCATGTATATTTAGTATGCTCAAAAAATCAAATCACACGCACACCAAAGGTTTTGATGTTCCAAAAGTACCTCTAAAACTGAAGAATGAGAAAATACAAACTGGAGTACAAAGTGCATGTACATTTTTAGTATGATCAAGGACTCAAAATACACACCAGTAATTTTTGCCCATATCAAATCCCCGTGGCCAGGTTCCCCTTGATAATCATCCATAGTTGCAGCTAAGGCAGCCATCTCATCATAATCTAAATTATTCATCATTTCATTAATTCGCATCTGTTCTTTGTTCTTCAAATGCAATTTCTGCATTTCCTCTCCTGAAACAAAAAGCTTCAACTTCTCCTCCACCAGAAGCAGCCATTCATTTTCCCCATCAATGTAATTAACCTGCATATAGCAATTTTTATCAGAGATTGTCAACATATAAATAATATTCCTTGCTAGGCATTTCATAAAGAAACAGCATTCTAATGAAGAATAGGAATGACCGTTACACTAGAAACTTATATTTTGACAAAAAATTGTAATCGTGTGTAGCAATGGCCGATTGGCAAAATCTTGTTAGACATATAAAGCATGAAAGCACCTTTTTTCCAGCTATCCAAAAAACTTTACTCATGGAGATAAATTCAAATCTGACAAGTGAAATAACCACATAAACCAAAGCTTAAAAGGCAAACAATTTAGCATGACTTGATTGGTCATAAATGTTTCAACATACATGATGCTTCTTATTTTTTGCATCGTATTGATCGATAACTCCAGAATACCACTTATCATCCAAAGGCCAATAAACCTGTCATTTTAAACCACTGGACCAGCTCAATGCACATGTATAACATTGAATTTTAAAATGAAGATGCAAAAACTAAGTTTTTTACCTTGCATGTGTATTCAAGTAGTGCCATTGGATTCACTTCAGTAATACCAACCCTGTAGGATGAACATTGTTGAGAGCAGATTCATCTATCAATGCTAGCACAGAATTGAATATAAATCCATAAAACAGCCACATAGCCATCTTACATAACATTGCAAAAGCATCAAGTTCTTCTAATTATGCCATTCTAATTATGCCAACGTGGATTCTATAGTAGAACTAAAAAAATTCATTGTTTTCCAATTTCCAATAAAATCAAGACAAATTTTTATCAAAAAAGGATACCACAGAAACAGAGAAACACTCCCAATTAGAGCTTGCAATACAACAAATCCTCTAATTGTCCAATGTTCAAATCTTAAGAAACAATAGAAATTTTCTGAACTGACTCCCCTAGATGTCTATTACTGCATGCATTATTATAGGGTGGTTTTGCAATTGTATGCAACAAAGGTTTCTGTAATAATTAGCATGATGATCCTTCTTTGCATTTGCGCAAGCTGCAATAAACTATTCATTCTTCCCATTACAGATGTGAACATTAATGAGTTGGACAACACAGAATGTATCCAAGAACATCCTATGGAGTATCGACTTTTAGTCCTGTGAAATGATGAAAAGCTAAATTAAATTCCAGTTTAAGTTGTTTATAACTGAGATAATAACTTATGGACCATTCTTAACAGACTGACACTGAGGTTTCTCTACAGTACTGACATTTTATCTCAGAGGATCGTACAGAAAGGTACTCTTACCGATTCTAGCATTTTCCTCTAGGAGGTCAGTATGTATGACACTCTTTATCACAATGATGCTGGATTTTGCTGGATTTGGTATATGAATAAACAACCTACTAATCATTAAAACAAACCCACTTGGTTTTCCACAAGCAAACAATTACACTTACTCAATCCACTTCCTTTTGTTTGAAGTCGCAATTTGCTCCCTCCCCCGGGTCTCTGATTTTGTAACTGAAGCAGGCAAGCTCTCTCTTCGTTTTACAGACTGTAAATTCCAGTTCGATGCAAGCTTCGCAGCATGTTGCATACGAGTCCCACGTTCCCTCAGCCACACCCTATCATCAAGCTTCCTCCTCTTATCAGGAAACAAATCGATTCCTTCAAATGTACTCTTTTGTGGCTTCTTCCTCTTCATCCATCCACTTCCATTGCCACTTCTGTCATTAACATAGGAATGGGATTTCTTCAATTTCCCAGTCCCGTCATGATCTGCACTTTCAATGTCCTTTAATCCAACATCACCATCACTTCCATCACATTGTACTACCACCTCATCTTCACCGCCATCAACAATGTCCAAGGTATTTGTATCCTCCATCACAACATCCATACTTCCCAGCTCACCATCAGGCCTCCCAACCTCATGTACATTGCCATTGCTATCATTGTCCAGAGTTTGACGATCCTGCTTCAGTTTAGTTAATTGTATCAATCTCTCCGCGAAGGGAACAGTGGGAGTGGAATCAATACCATTATCTATATGGGCGCTAGGATTTTTGGGAGAACCAACGTCACTATCCATCTGGGTGTTAGATTTTCTTGGAGAACCAATGCTGTTATCCATGTCGCTAAAAGTTACATTTTGAGAACCGATGCCATTACATATGTGTGCATTGGATTTAATGGCACCCTTTTTCCTCCTACTATAAACTAGCATAGATTCTTCAATTTTATTAACGTAAGGGAACGAGAGGCCCTTACTCTTATTGGCTTCCAGAAGTTTCCTGGCCTTGCCCTTGCCTGAACTCACCTTGGCATTTTCAAAACCATTGGCAATGCTGGCTCTGAAGTCCTCGGTAGTAGAAGTGGTATCCTTATAAAGCCTGTGTATGGGGACAAGCTTCATGGGCGTTCCAGTCGTGGATATGACTCCAGTTTGGGACGGTGGTGACGATGTAATTGGAGCAGAATAAGAATTGGAGGCAGAAATTTCATTACCATTCTCTTCCGCAGATTCCATATTGATATTTTACAGAATCAATAAAATCATTCCCCAACCTTCACCTGCTACGGTTTCAGTCCTCCATGTCCGCCTCCTGCTCGTTGCTGCCTCTGCTTCGTGTCTTCCCTCCACTTCTATGAGAGGTTTCAATATGAAACCCCTCTTATAGTGTTAAATAATAAAAATCAAACGAGTTGCTTCTACACCAAAATTCAGATTTATGTGATAATTTCTATGCCTCTTTGGCTCCTTCTCTTCAAATTCATTTTGTACTGTAATGCTTGCCTCAATTCTGATTTATGTGATGGTTTCGACTTGGAGAAGTTCCTCCTCGAGGTTTGTGAAAAATGAACTACTCTCATTGAGTTGGAGGACATGTTATATTTTTAATATGAAGCTTTCATAATGATTTTAGTTCAGAATTCGTTCGCTTCAATTTCGTAACAAAATTACCGGAATTCTTTTTAAGGTGAACTTTGGAAATTTTGTTTAGTAGTTCTTTCTAATTTTTGTTTTTTTTTTTAAGAATGGAAATTGTATCTAAGATTCATGGTGATTAATTTGTTCTATATAATGATTAATATATCATCTGTTTATTTTCATATAAAAGTTGATAAATAGTGTAAATTTGAATTTTATTTTATTTAATATATTTTATTAGTTTAATCTATTAATTTTTCATTTCTTAAATAAGTATATTCTAAAATGGTAAAAATAGTGTGGAAAGGTAGTGTTGTGTCTTGATTTAAGATCTTTGCTAGTTAAGTAAAGTCTTTTGAATTTAAAATAATAAAATTTATATATTTTATTTAAGATTAGTGTTGATTGATTTGCTATATATAATGATTAATGTCATTTGTGCATTTTTCATATAAAAGATCATAAATGATATAAACTTGAATTTAATTTAATTTTATACATTTTATAAGTTTGTTAGTAAACAGTTTTGTCACTATAAAAATGGCCTAATGGAGTGTATGTGGCAAATTGTTCACAACAATTGGATAGGCCCTTGATATGCAGCCTTCCTCTACGTTTAGAGGGGCAGCTCCCTCGTATGATATAATTTTGAAGTTTTTCAAATAAAGATGAAATCAAACTTTAAAAGATAAATAGAAAGCCATTGATGACAAATGCACCACACAACTCCAAAGCTTTCCTGGACTAACTTAAAACTGCTAATAACAACAATCAAGATCTATGCTTGAGAACTATTACTAGCACAATGCTAATCCAAAGATTCATAAACATGTGCACAATACCGTGAGAATGCTCACTGCAAAGAGAATCAACATTTTTAACAATTTAGATTTTGAAATAAGAGAACTCAAATAGCATTTTCGCTTATTTTCTTGCACCAAGAACCTAAGAGGAATTTATGATTATAAAGACAAAATTTGTATACACTTTCCAAATATCATCTTCTAATCAATGTTTCAGCATAATGTTCCTTTTTTCTAAAGTCCAAAAAGTCTCTTTACAAAGCCAAAATGATCCCTTTTATAGAGATAGAGGTTAAGGACTACCCTCTCATGGTTAATGTAAGAGTCGAGCAAATATGCAAATCAAATCCACGAAGCCCAAGAATTCCTGCATGTAGAAAACCCGTCACGGAGAAAAAGACAAGAAAAGGCGAGGGTTTGATCTGAAAACACAAAAATTGTATATTCAAAATAAGAAGAGATTGAAGAGATAATAATTACAAAGAGATCGATCCTTATAAAAAGGAGATCGAAACACAAAAAAGGGTAATCTAATAAGTTACTAAAGGTGAAAGCTATATAATAATTATAAAATAATTACTAAATAGAGAAAGTTAAAAAATGCATAAAGTGAAATCTTAATAAGGGAAAAAAAGGTAATTTAATAAATAAAATAAATTATCCTTTTTCTCTAACAGTTAATAACCACCTCCCAATCACATATTTTGGGAGGGGTTAATTAACCTCTACAAAATTAATCCCAGAATGACACAAGTCACTGATTACAAAGATAGAGAATTAAAACCATTACATCACATAAAGGATAAGGTATTGGCCTTATCAAAATGGCATGTACAAGAGGATCCCTCTTCTTTAGTGAGATAAGTCCCCACTATTTAAGACCACGAACTTTCCAATTCAATTGGGATTATGTCTTCAAATTTGCAAAATAGAGAACATTGTTAGAAGAAATAGTTGGCATTTTCTCAACACTTGGAACCCAAGAGAGTTGGCACTATCTTCTTTGCACAAGCATTAATTCAACTTTTCCATCATTAGAAACTCAAGAGAGGAATTCTTGATAAAATTTATGAATCTCTGAGTCATTCTTTCAAACAGTGATAATATGGCCTTCAATGCATTCGATCAAACAAGTCAGATGTCATTGAGGTTGTTATAACTCCATCTTGGTTTCATGGCATTGTGTTATTCATGCCACACACATCACCTCCCATTTTCTTCATGGCACGTCCACCTATATTTCACACTCCCATTTGGAGAAGGTTGCAAATTTGAAAATCACTTAATGTTGTCGATTGGAGCTATGAGAGCATTTTGCCAAACAATTCACGTGCTTGGCAATGGTCCAGTTGAGGATGAAAAACTCAAATCAAACAACTCTCGTGCCTTTTTTTGTTTGCAACTGTCATTGATCTCCATGCGTTTTGGTTGGAAGATGAAGGGAGGTTGGTCAAACACTTCACATTCTTTGTCTATGATTGGGCTAATGCACAAACATTTTATCAAATGTTGAGCCTTGACTATGGTGAATACCAATGTTCTTTGTTGGAAGTCGTGGGCAATAGCATTGAATTACTTAGTCAAAACAAATCACGTGTTATGCCTTTGGTTATACTGATGGGAACGATATCAAACAATTTGCATGCTTTATCTCTATTACTATTCATATGCCACAAACTAGAGTGTAGAGAGGAGTTTCTAAAGCAGGCCACATGCTTGGATTTTTCTATGGACCTGGCAACACAATTTATTTTTATTTATTTATTTATTTTAAAAGATATTCAGACTTCTTTGCCTATTCTTCCACACTCACCCCGTGAATATTGACTCCAATGATAGTGCATTGAGGACCATTATGTCGAACAGTTTGTGTGTAGGCCTTTGGCGCATTTGGCACATTTGAAATCCGTATGTGTGAGGGAACTTCAAAGTTGCAAATATATTGAGGTGGCAGGTTGGTATAGAAAGTGGTTTAGGTCCTGCTTGCTGAAGAGATGTCCACTCTTTGCATCAATCTATTATCTCGAACCATTAGTGCTTCATATATTATCTTCTATACATAAGCATAATACCTTTACCTTTTGCACTGGCATTGTGAAGGAAGAACAAGATGCTTCAATAAGACGTAGCCTGGAGCATGATGAAAGTCATGAAACATCACAATAGAATATTCATACTGCACCATCCAATAGAGAGGTAACCATAATATGAGAATTCATAACTACATGCCAACATCATCTGCACATGATCATTGAGGTGATCCAACTCTTAACTCGAAGAAGGAAATTAATATTTGTCTCAAAAATATGTGTTTTGAGCCTCTAACCTTAACCTTTTTGGATGAGAGGTTAAGGTTAATGGTTCAGAATACGTGTTTTGGAAATTTATCTCAACCTCTTTTTAATGGAGAGGTTAAGATTTCAAAGTGAAACACGTGTTTTGGACCCCGAACCTTAACCTTTTTAAAGGTTAAGAAGTTAAGGTTAATGATTTGGATTACATCTTTAAAGGTTAATGGTTAAGATTTTGATTGAAAATACGTATTTTGGTTCCTTCCATTAACCTGCAACAACTTTTGACTCAGAAGCTGGATTTTGAAAATCTGAAGTGTTAGAAGGAGCTGGGAACGAGCCAGAGACATTTGAAGGGCAAAATTTCTAAAAAACTTTGAGAGTAAGTGACCATTTGAATGCTTATAATGAGGCATATTTAGAGAATAACCATAGCTCAAAAAGGTAGGAATTGAGGCAAATTTGATATCCAGGCAACAAAGTTTAATTGCTAATTTTTCATTTCTTCAATAAGCATATTTTAAAATGGTAAAACAGTGTGGAAAGGTAGTTCCAGTCACTCTTGGTATAAGATCATTTTTGGCTATGTTGAGTCTTTTCATCTTAAGTTAAATAAATTTTGGTTTTGCCATAGTGTTGAAGTCTTATGGTATCTTTAGAAGTGCAAGAACAGGGAAGTGTTTCAAAACATCAAGAGGATTCTTACTAAGTTCAATTATTAACTCACACATTTTTATATCATTTCCCAGGTTTATGTAGTTTTGGAGATACCAAAAGACATATTTATAATTCTAGTTCATGAGGGGGACATTATCATATACAAGGAATATACCCAGTCAACATATTATTTTGAAACCTATAATCATATTCTTAATTAAAAAGAACTAGATACCTTGAAGAAGTTCATAAAGAGAAAGAAATAAACATAGAGAAGGGGAAGGAGAACTCAAAGATTAAGGAAGCTAGTGAAAAAAGTGGTCCTACTTGGGAAGATGCATCCAACATTCCTCCTATAGTGGAGCCTCTTTTTGGTGACTAGGCTACTGGGGAATTCTACCATGTTTATGTTTTCATGGACTTGGCTGAAATGTCCCTTTTCTGATTTTTGTATGATATTTCCAACCTTTAATCAGATCTTTAAGATCAAACAACTAATATCACAAAGATCCTCCAAATTTCTCAAGAAACCCCAAATCGGGTATGCCAGAAATGGTGCCAAAAGCTTCACAGCTTCACCTATTATTAATAAATCTGAAAATGGACATTTTTATAGAAATTTCAGCAGCATAACAGCCTACAAAATGAAATTTCCAGATCTATATAGCCTTTACACAATAGCTCACAAATGTAGGACAAAAACTATGCTCATCGGGCTCCCGAAATTAACACAAAAATGCCCGAAAACACCACAAAAACACTAATAAACTATCTCAGAACTTTAATCACATCCCAATACATATATTCAGCTCTATTTTAATAGCTTAAAGTCTGAAATACAGCAGCAACCAAAACTGATATGAAATGCTCAACTGAGAACACCAAACTCATGCAAAAAACACACTCAAAAACCCACAAATCTACACTGTTCAGCACAAAGGCAAACTCTGTATGAGCATGCACATGGAATGGCTTCAAACTCCCGTCCTTAGCCTTCCTGGAAACCTGCAAACTCCCGTTCTTAGGTCTCCCTGGAAACCTGCAAAGTCCCGTTCTTGGGTCTCCTTCTCCACAGGTTTGGCAGCCTCTGAAGAATAACAAAGAATGAGCGAAAATCAAGTTCTGGAATGTGCCCAAAATGCCTCCAAAACCCCTTTAAAAGAGGGCATAACTGTAACTCACGTCCAAGAGAGGTTAATGAAACATATTTTAATAATAATTTTCATTTATTAGTCCAACGGTTTCCAAAGATTAACCCCCTTTTTTCAAAACTTCACTTTCTTGGGCCTGCTTGCCTTAGCAAAGATTTTTTTTTTATTATTATTATTTGAAAAGGGGACATGACATTGGCATATTTTGTAAATGTACTATTGAGAAAGATGGTATAAGGGTCATAGGACAATGACATATAGTAATACAAATTGGTATAATTGTAGTCAACTTTTGGAGGCCAAAATCATGAATTGTAATTATTCTGATCTCATCATTTTTAAACTATTGTAATATTAAAAATTTGGTAAAAATGAACTTCTTTTAAAATTTGCAATGAGGGATATAATATTTTAAATTTTAAATTAAAACTCTATTACAAACCCAAGTCAATCCCCTTCAAACTAATTGATACTTGATTTTAAAATATTCAAATATGCATAGTGTTGTATAAAAGAACAAACTCTAATTTACTTTGATCAAATATATTTGTGTAAGAAATATTCAAATATACATAGTATGGTGTTGTATAAAATAAAAAATTTTGATTTATTTGCATCAACTGGGAGACATAAAAGAATGGTATTAGATTTTCAATACATACATGCATAGTGCATTGTAATATCATAGGCATTTCCATGGTTGTTTGAAATGATTTTGATTTTTTCAAAAACATTAAATCTATCCCAAGGGTTTGACTAAGTCAAAAGGAGGGGAGCAAATTATCTTCAATGCTTGACACAAAAAAACTAAAAATATTGACCAACGTCACCATGTTCAAATGGTAGATGCAAACATAATTTTACACAAAAATAGGTCACAAGTGTAAATTCACATAAAAGGTTGAAATGGATCAAATATACACCAACAATTGAGAGTTGTCTAGCAAAGTTATGATTGGTATACATCTAGATGAATCTTTTTAAAAATGCAACAAAATATATACGGTCAAGTCTTAGAGGTAAGTATCTTAATCCTCTTAGTCAAATACAATTTTTAGAACATATTTCGAGGTAGTTGTATGCACTTGTAATTATATTATAAAAGATAGAAGTGGAATATAAATATGCCTCATGGAGGAGTAACAAAATTATTTACAAATAATAGTAAACCTAGTTTTTAAAGGATATGGGACACAAATTACAAATGTTATATAAGATAGTGTTGTAATATCCCCAACGGAATAAGATCTATATGATAAAAATGTAAATGAATAATTAATAAAAGAGATGAATATAATTATAATATTATAATCATATTATAATATTACACAATATATTAAATTATAATAATAATGTTGAAGTATGAAAATGAATCAAATGATAATTAAATATTATTGTATAAAATACCAAAATATAAATTTATATAATAATTAAGTAAGTAATCAAAATATATGCAGACCCATGAATGGGTGCTTGGGGTTAATCCCTCCCTCTCCTAGAGGATTGATGTTCTTTGGGAAAAACCTAGTGAAGGATGGTGGTAATGCAATTTATGATGGTGCTTCAAGGGCAACCCTAGCACTTTGGAGGAAGATTTATCATCTAAAATTCAATAGGGACCTCATAATATATTGAGAAACATCTTGTGGATGACACAAACAACGTGGAAAAAATTGAAACTACTCTCTTGGTAATCCAAGCATCCAAGAAGCTGAGGATTAGAAGATTGCATGTGGAAGGGGACTCACAATTTATTATAAATGTTATCATCAAAAGAGACATAATGACTTGGAATTTACAAAATTACATATATCAAATTAGTTTAGAATTAGTTACTTTAAAGGATTTCAAAATAACATGTGTTGGAAGATAAGATAATAATGAAATTGACACCATGTCCAATTGGGCATTGAGCTTTAAATTATATGAAAATGTACTCATATTTTCAAGGTGTGAGGATTGAGGAATGTAACAATCATTTGTGTCCTTAATTTGGCTATCACCTTCTCTCCCTATAAATGCAACATGCAAATGATGAAGTCAAAGTGATGAAAATTATGTGTGAGGAGTGTTAGAATTGACAAGTATTTACCAATGGTTAGATTGGTAATTACACTACTACATTTGAGGTCATTTTTAGATGGTAAAGTGTTGATAATGCAACACCAAACCATCGCATTACCAACAAATAAAGGTGTTGAATTCATTCTATCACTAGCCTTTGACGGTAGTTGTTGTCATTGTAGTTGAGACAACATGAGTTGTCGCTTATGAGCATGATGGCCATCATGCATGACACAATAGATGTTAGACAAAAGTAATGACTGTCAATATTGTGACAGAAAAATGTTGCAATCTTCAAGAAGATTAGAAGGCATCCATCATCAGTGGACATTTCGGTGCGATGACCATTTTGACGAAGTTGTTCTATAATGTCACAATGTTATGATGAACTAGTGTCATAACTTCATAGATGGGAAGTCCCATGCGACACCAAGTGTGACAACATTCTTGTATAACCGATAGTAGAGTTAGACATTTGTGATGCCAAACTATAGGCAGCGTTTTCAGTTATACATCATCATTGTCACAGTGGTGTCGTAGAGATGTTGTAATTGTGACAGCTTGGGCATGGTCTTTAATAAGGTCATCACCTTCTTAAAGATCACCTTTGAGATGCCAAGCTCAAATATGACACTAATAGCTTTTTGGTGTAAGCCTTTTATCCCCCCACAATGGCCAAAATTTGATAGTCGCGAGAATCATCTGCTCTCTTTCGTAGGTTAAAAATTGATACAATAAGTATGAACATGTGTTCATATTCATTTTTGTAATTTTTAACTTATGAAATAGAGAAGATGAGTTGTGATTGTTAAATTTTGGCCATTACAAGGGGATCAAAGACTAACAAGAGAGATTTATCTATGTTGCATTCGAGCCATGTGTGTCAAACATGATCTTTAAGAAGACAATGGCCATATCAAAGACCATAATGTATAAGCCAACTTTCGTCCATTTCTGTAAAAACCACAACCACAACCAAATTCAAAATAAAATTTTCAATTAATGAAAATGAAATGACAAAGAAAAAACACTTACCTAGCTCTCAATTTATGTTGACTCAACTTGAAATGAGTTAGATGATCATGCAACTTGGTACTAATAATATTGTTGTACTCAAAATTCTTCGAGCGATGGGAAGTATTCAAATTTGAATAATGTCGGTCCAATTTTACTAAAATTGCATATAAAGCACTTAAAAAGTACTCCACATCCAATGTAATGTCCCCACTTTTGGGATAATTTAAAATTGGGACAATTACCTTAATTATTCACACTTTGATGGAGAAGGAAGAAAGGGAAAAGGAAAAGGAAGGGTTTTGTATACAAAGTAGTACAAGTGGCTTACATAAAACCACATTAGTGGTTAGCAGGAGGTTAGGTTAGTCAGTAGTAGTGTCATAGTAATAGTAATAGTATTGTATACGATCATGCAACAAGCAATCCAAATGATCCTTGAGTTGGGGCCATGGTGGTTGCTAGAATGTTGTCCCCAAGTAGGCTGGTCAGTACACCCTTTAAATCATATAAGTACTCAAAAGGCCTACAAATAGGCTACAACAGTGATGCACAAGGAGTGGGATAGTGGGTATAGGTAAAAGGTGACATTTTATGATGAAGAGGTTTTACTATACTAAACTAGATGAAGGTTACTGTCAAGACACAAACAACATAGATTATAATAGAGACAATTTATCAATGAGAAGGGTGCTAAGTCGGTATAGAGTGCATAAAGGAAACAATATTATGTAAAGGACCAATAATACAGAATGGAAGAGTAGAGGTTCGTTACAGGAAATCAAGGTCAATATAAAATCAATGAAGACATTTATAAATGCCTTAATAGTGATATTCATTGAAACAAAAAAGTGAATTTCAATGCACTAAGATAGTGTCATGACATATCATTAAAAAAATTGAAAGAATACTTATTAACAATGAAGAAAGAGCATATAGTTTCTTATTACATATCGAGCACTAGTTTATCAAGTTTCCACACCATCACCAAATCCTTCCATGATAGGAATGAAAACACCTTAATATACAGTCAATACAAAATGGGAAGATATCAAGGAAACTTTTAGAAATATTCAAGAAAATAATGTTGCAAATATGTAATGTTGGTTTCCATTAATGTCAAACTTGTAAGAAGTATTGGTATTAGAATTGTTGAAAGTATGATGTGTCGATAGACATATCTTGCCTATGATATTATACATTTAGACTAGTTAGTTGAGTGTGGGTAGCAAAATTCATGATAGTAATTACTTGAATAGTAAACATTTTTTCATGTATTAATAGGGTCTAGAATATGTTCTTACAAGAATTTTTGTTGTGTTACATATACTATTGATGTGATTGTGGACTCTCTTTCTACTCTATTATTGTGCTTCATCTTATAAATAGTTGTTTCTTTGAATTTGTGCACCTTAAATGTGCATCACTACTTGTCTCATGATTATAAAATTGGTTCAAGAGTTTTTATTTATTTATTGTGATGCCATAGATGTCATTCATCCTTGATATGATGTTAATGTCTAGTTGCTAGAATTGTATAAGATTGAGCTAATGAATGATGAAGAAGATTTGAGAATGTTCAAGTTCACAGATTGTTGATATGATAGAATCGCCTCTTAGTATTTGTTGTTAGATGGCTTGGCTTGTCCCAAATGTTTTTGGTAACACTTGTATTGCATTTGAGGAATAATTTAATTCTCTAGTATTTGTTATATTCTCTAGTAAGTAATGTGCTCTATTAGATTGGTCCAAAGTATTGTTGGTGTCCTTCAAAAATTATTGAGAACAATATTGATTCATAATAGTTATGCTAACTCATACAATATATTTTTCGATAAATTTGATGGTTCATAAGTCATATTTAATTTTCTATATTGAACATGTTAAGTTATGTTCTTGTGTATCTAGATATGCTACTTCATTTGGGGTCATTCTTTTAGTTCAAATCTAATTCAAATTTAAGGTTGGAAAGTTAATTTGGGTCTATCATAGGTGTGTGAATATTCACATGCTATTAAAGTGGTTTAGAAGGTGTACTTGTTCGATTGGTTCTACAAGTTTTAATTTCATATTCACATATTATGTTTTGGTTTTGAAATTGATTGGCATGCAAACCACTAGACCTATCTTAGAAGAGCGTGTTTAGATATATTTGGATTCTCTCTTTCTCTTAGCATGGAATTATTCATTTATCTTGGATGAAAATGATATACTTTTTGCAATATTATTTTATCTATATTATATTTCAGGAATGTAGTTCAAGGGTAGAGTGTGTGAGTAAAAATTTGTGGAATGGATGTGTGAAAGAAGAGAATTCTATGTTTCTGAACACAAGTATGCTCCTAAATAAATATTAAGAGACAATGTGTTGTTGAGCAAAAGTTTGAGGTTAATAAAATATATTTATAGATAGTGTGTTGTTGATCAAAAGTTTGAGGTTAACAAAATATATTATAAGACATTGTGTTGTTGATCAAAGGTTTGAGCTTGAAGAAATTTATTTATAATATCCAATGTTTATGATTCTTGTTTACGAGATTCTTCTCAAATATTTTCTAAGATTCATTTTGTTTGAGGATATTGAGCTTTTTTTTGTAGATCTTCAAGTATCTTATCGTGAGGCCACAAGTTTCAGTTATCCAATTCTCTTACATATTTCCCTAGTGCAGTGAGTTCTTGTTATACATGTCCAAGAAGTGAGCCTAGTCATTGTATTAAATGAAGAAGAAGGAATACTCATTTGTAATAGTTTCTTCTATAGACAATAATGGTGATCGATGCCTCTTGTATTCTAAACTATGTTTTTGTTTATGATTTTACTCTACTTATGTCTAGAATAGCAGGTGGCTAGGTTAGTCAGTAGTAGTGGTAGTAATCGTAATAGTACTAACTATACCATACTATACTATGCATAGATGGACTATATTATGATCATAAATCATTCCTTTTTGCTATTCATATGCGACATAAGAGTTAATGCTTATATGTATAAACTTATAGTAAATCAAATAAAACTTTTATTGTTTTGTATTGTTAGTAATTGTATAAAGTAAGTGATTGCAAAATTAGGTCATAGGGGAACATAAATGAGTTTTTGGGGCTGTATCTAAGATCAATAAAGGACTATTTGGATTTCCTACTATATGATCATATGATGGGCATGAACAAGCCTAGGCCTAGTTATTATTTATGATGATAGTACAATCTGCCTATGTATAGTATAGTAGGTTAAAAATGCTTTAAAATAATTGAGAGGGGGGGTGAATCAGTTATTCAAGGTCCAAATGTCCTAATAAAACTTTTTCACTAAGTATAGTGAGCCCATTTAAACTAACCATGCATCCAAGCTAAACATTCCTCTTAGCAAGTTAATGTAAAATCAACATGCAAGAATAACACATGAAGAATCAACACATAACACAGTGATTTACGTGGAAACCCAATTTGGGAAAAACTACCAATAACATGCTACTCAATTCTCACTCTTCTGAAGTGATGCCCTATTAAAGGCTACAACACACTATTAAATGTGACCTGGTTAAAAGAATTTAACCACCCTATTAGAAGTGGGCCTGTTTAAAGGACTTTAGAACATTCACTTGGTATGACACCCTATTAAAGGATTTACAAATGGTTGTTAAACCAACCTAAGTCCATAGGATTTTACCCTAAGTGGTACAATTGCTAGAGAGTAACAATAAGGGCTTTTGACTTGATACAACTCACAACTTAACTTGCAGATTTCAAATCTCAGTTAAAATCTTACAATTTTCCTGGCTTTCAGTCTCTGCAACACTGACAGCTTGTCCTTCTTTCAAGCTTTGTCTCCTTGAGTCTGCATGTTTGATGTACTAGTGCAATCTCCTAAATGGCCACTGATTAGAAGTAGAGTCTATGTGCTCTTTTCTTCCTTCTCTATGCCTTCACCTTGACATCCTTCAACAACTTCGCAACTTGGCAACCCAACAACTCTTGCTTCTTGACTTGTGACATCTTAAATAGAGGTCTGGAATGCTTTTCCCACTCTTAATCTTCCCACTTTCAATTTCAGTTCAAATGGATTAGGTAGGATTCAATGAATCTACCCCTTATCTTATTTCTTCTAGAAACATCATGAAGAACCCTCCTGAATTCACCCAAAAATGACTTATCTAAAATTTTGTGCCACCAGCTCATCATCCTTATCTTCCAACTGGTTCACAAAATTAAAGGTAATAAACTTGTCGGCTTAGATCTGGTGAATCTTTGACTTTTCAAATAATGCAGTAGCTCAGCACTATTGAAATCTTGATGCTCAGCACATACTGTGTTACTCGGCATCTACTAAATTTTCTAATGCTCGATACCTATTACTTTGCTTGGCACCTGAACTTTCTCGGCTCCTTCTATATCACTCGACACACACTAGATTTTTCATTTGCTCGGCACTAACTGAAAATTTTCTTGGCATGAACTAGCTTACTCGACACCCACTAATGAACTTAGTCAAGCTTTGCAGACAGCCTTGTTACAACTTATACTTCTAAAGTTTCTAAGTGTGCCCAACCTCTATATTTTCAAGTGTATTGAAAATACATTATTTTACCATTGTATTAACTGATCATTGTGCTTCATTACAAAACCATAACTCAACCTTTCCCTTGGGTGCTTTTGTTACATCTTATTGATTGAATCCTCTTCATAGTGCTTGGATCTTATAAGCAATTGTCATTCTAGCAAATAGCAGGTTTGACATCGATGACAAAACAATGATTGAAATCATCTTTTTACCATCAATCTTCCTTCTTCTCAACAATATCCCTCTTTGATAGTGATCTTTTCAATTAGATTTCAACAATCTCCCTCTTTGGCATTAATGGCAAACCAAACTGATCAACTAAGTTATCAAAATGCTAATTAGGTTAAAATAGTAAGTCAAATGCCAAAAAGAAATTTGTTGGCATTACTATTTTCATCAGCTTTCTCATCTCCCTCTTTGCTGATACATTGTCTTCTCTTTTTGTTCTACTCCTCTAATTTGCTATCCTGATTTCTTTGCTTCTTCTTCTCTTCTTTTTCCTCTCTTTGTTTCTTCTTCTCTTCTTTTGCCTTTCTGCTATCGCTCTGCTATTTCTCCCTCTATGTATCTGATCGTCTTGATTTGCTATTTCTCCCTCTTTTCTGCTTCTACATGTCTGATCAGTTTCTGCTATTTCCATCTTCCTTCTTGTTTAGTTTTGCTATATCTCTCCCTCTTTGACAACAATGCCAAAGACATATTATTTCAGCATCTTATCATGCAAGTGTAGCATTTGTAGGAACTCCAATTTCTCCCTCGGTCACCTTGCTTGTGATTGATTTGGAACTTCAACACTCTAGTTACTTTAGGCAAAATCCTAAAGTAAGTATCCTCTATACCAATTTATAACATTTCAACAATCAACTTATTTAATGTGGGGTAGTTTTGCTATTGCTTAAACAACCTTAGCTATGGGTATCACCCCTAACTTACCTCTAAGATACTCAAATGCATCTTTAGGTAGTGCTTTTGTGAAGATGTCAGCAATTTGTTCCTTTGAATTGACATATTCCATCCTCGCTTGTCTTCCACCAATTCTCTTACATAGTGATACTTAATTGCAATGTGCTTTGTTTTAGCATGCATCGTAGGATTCTTAGATATGTTGATGGTGCTTGTGTTATCACAATAGAGTATCACAAGTTCAATTACCTCTTCTTTCATACCTTGCCACAAATGCATGATCTATATAATAGTGGTGTAGTTGATAGCAACAACAACATACTCAGCTTCAGCTGTGGATTGTAAGGTACAACTTTTCTTTTTGTTGGTCCAAGTGACTAATCTTTTACCTAAGAAAAGTGCTCCTCCATTGGTGCTTTTTCTGTCATCTATATTGCCTCCCCAATCTGCATCAGTGTAGGCTTTCAACTCAAACTTTTCACTCCTCTTGTAGTATAATCCAAAGTCATATGTTCCTTTTGAGTATCTCATTATTCTTTTTACTACCATAAGATGATTTTCTCTTGGGTTTGTAGAAAATCTTGCCACTATTCGAATAGCTAATGCAATGTTTGGTCTACTATGCACAACATATTGCAATTTTCTAATCATTGATCTGTACATTGTCTAATCTACTTCAACTAACTCATCATCTTTGGATAACTTATGTATTGTTTCCATTGGTGTATTGACTAGTTTTGAATCCTCTAAATCAAATGTTTTGAGTATCTCTTTGATGTATTTTGATTGAGTCACAAATATGCCATGTTTTAGTTGATGCACTTGCAATCCAACAAAGAATTTGGTTTCACCAAACATTGACATCTCAAACTCATGTTTCATCTTATCAAAAAAATATTTCCATAGGGCATCTTTTCCTCCAAATATTATATCGTCAACAAAGATTTCAGATATCAAAATGTCTTTACCTTTTTCTGCCTTGATATACAAGTTGTTATCGTCTATTTTCTCAAATCCTATCTTCACAAGATATTTGTGCAGTCTCTCGTACCATGCTCTAGGCACTTGCTTCAAACCATAGAGTGCTTTATGCAATTTGCAAACCATATCCTTGTTGTTGTCATCAACAAATCCCTCTAGTTGTTATATGTAAACTTTCTCTTCCAGTATACCATTCAGAAAAGTAGACTTTACATCCATTTGGTAGGCTTTGAAACCTTTGTAGGCAACATATGCAAGTAAAGTTCTAACTCCTTCCATCCTTGCAATAGGGGTAAATGTTTCCCCATAGTCCAGTCCTTCTTCTTGTGCATAACCTTTGCAAACTAGTCTAGCCTTATTTCTTGTGATCTCACCATTTTCATCAAGCTTGTTCCTAAATACCCACTTGGTACCAATCCCATTCTTATCAATTGGTCTTGGAACTAAAGTCTAGGTTTTGTTTTTCTCTATCTACTCAATCTCTTCTTCCATAGATTTACACCAATTATCATCTTGTAGTGCATCCTTCACTATTTTGGGTTCAATCTTGCTCAGCAGACACGATTCACTCCTTAGTTTGTTCCTTGTCATTGGTTTGGCATCCTTGTCACCAATAATTTGTTATGCAGGGTGATGTCTTCTCACATACTTGGATAGTTTTGGTTCTTTCCTTGTTTCCATGTTTGGTCTTTCAACTTCAGAGTCATTGTGCACATCTCTTTCTAGTATTTCACCATCTCTTTCATGTGTACTGATTTGAAAATCAGAATGTGCATTACCCTCATTTTGCAACTTGACATTCATTAGTTGTGACTCGGTTGATATTGAAACTTGTTGTTGATTCCCAACTTGATTAGCAGTGTCTTCTTTAGCAGGCATTCCTTCATAGAAGTACACAAAGGTTTTGTACTCTTCTGGTTTCTTGGATTCATCAATTTGAACTTCGATATGCTCATCAAAAATTACATTTGCACTCTCCACCATTTTGTGAGTATTAGTATTCAAAAACTTATATGCTTTACTTCTTGTGGAGTATCCAAGGAATATGCCTTCATCACTCTTTGCATCAAACTTGTAATTTCTAGAATATTTAAGAATATAACACTTGCAACCGAACACTTTGAAATGTTTTACATTGGGCGAGTGACCATACCATAATTCAAAAGGTGTTGCATTTGTACCTTTCTTGACTTGTACTCGATTCAAGGTGTAGGCAACAGTACTAACAGCTTCTCTCCAGTACTTTAGTGCAACATTCTTTTCCATCATTAATGTTCTTGCACAGTCTATCACTGATCTATTCCTCCTCTCTGCAATGTCATTTTGTGGGGGAGTTCTTGGTGCTGATGTCTGTCTCTTGATTCCTTTATCATTGCAAAATGTCTCAAATTCTTTTGATGTGAACTCTCCACCTCTGTCTGATCTCAAGCACTTTAGACTCTTTCATGTTTCCTTCTAAACTTTGGCCAAATACCACTTAAACATTTGAAATGCATTAGATTTTTTTTTTTAAGAACATGAAAGTCATTATCCTAGAGTAGTCATCCACAAACAACATTATATATATGTCTCCTTTGTAGCTTTGCACTTCTATCGGGCCACACAAATTAGTATGCACTAACTCTAGTACTTCTTTGGAGGTGTAGGTTTTGCTTTTGAAACTTGACTTAGTCATCTTTCCTTATTGACATTGTTTGCACATTATTGTTAGGCTTCTTTAGTTTAGGAAAACGTCTAACTTTCTTCATTTTGCTGATGTTAATCAAATTATCAAAGTTGACATGACATAGTCTTTTATGTCATAGCCACACATCATCAAGTTTTACAATAAGACAGGTTGCATCTTCCATATCTAGGTAAAAATAGATTACTCATAGTTTGGTCTCCTTTTCCTATCAAATTTCCATTAGTGTCATAGATTTTGGCAGATTTGTTTTCAAATTCTACTTTGCAACCTACATTGCTTAGCTGTGACACTCAGCAGATTGTAGTTTAAACCTTCAACATAGTATGCATTATCACATGAAATTTTCTCTATAAGATTAATGGAACCTTTTCCTTAGATTAGACATGGAGCATCATTTCCAAATCTAACACCATTTTCGTCATATTGAGTAAAGGTAATAAACTTACTTTTGTCTCCTGTCATGTGATGTGAACATCCACTATTTATGATCCACCTGTCATTCTTGTTTACATAGGTTACTATTGTTGTTGCCTCATCTTAAATTGATTCATCCTTCATGGCTACATAGACTATCTCATCATCATTTTCATCAGAATCCTCTTCAACAATGTAACACCTTTTTCCTTTGTCCTTGCAATCTTTGTTATCATCCTCTCTTTTGTTCTTGTACTTGTTTCCTTCTTTGTAGTTCTTCTTCTATGTACAACTTGCAGCAATATGTCCTACTTCGTTACAATTAAAACAAATGATAGGCAGCTTACCTTTGAATTTACCTTTGCCTTTGTGAAATTTTCTGGCCGACAATGCTTCCAATTGTTCCACATCTTCCTCATCTGTGCTACTATCACTGGATGCATATTTTTCCCTTTTTCTTCTTCTTTGATTTCACCTCCTTAGTGTCTTTCAATGTCATTTTGGCCTTGAAAGCAAATTCAAGATTCTCAGGTCTGTAGTTATCAAAATTGGATAACTCAAATGCAGTAAGTCTTCCCACTATACCTTCAAGAGTTAGCATGTTTCCTGGTACACATCTTAATTCTTGTATGGCTAAAACTCTAATAGCATAGATAGGGAGCAAGGTTCTTAAATTTTTTGTATTAATAGTGTCATCTTCTAAATGACCACCTAAACTTCTTATTGCACTTACTACTTCTTTCATTCCAAAGGCACATTGAGTAGCATTCTCACCTTCCTCCATTTTCATATCATCAAACTTTCCACTGAGGCTATCTCTTTTTGCTCTTTGAACATTCTGATCTCCTCCATAAATATCAGTCAAGGCTTTCCACATCTTGAATGTAGAATCACATCCCTTGATGTCATCAAATTCAACATAGTTGAGGGCAAAGGCAATCTCGAGCATTGTCTGATTATGCTCCTTCCTTTTGTTCAAATCTTTTGCAGTAAGGGCTCCAGTTAGATCGACATGTTCCACTTTAATTGAGGTTTTTGTATGATCACCTATTGATCCTAGGTGCAGCTTCATCAAACTTTGCCATGCAGTGAAGTTATCTTTGTTGGGCTTGGGAACTTCTCTCTTGGACATCTTGATCTTCTTACTTCTAGTACCTTTAAACTAAATCAGCAGATGGCTCTGATACCAATTGTTAGAAATGCTTTAGAATAACTAAGAGGGGGTTGAATCAGTTAGTTAAGGTCCAAATGTCTTAATAAAACTTTTTCACTAAGTATAGTGAGCCCATTTAAACTAACCATGCATCCAAGCTAAAAATTCCTCTTAGCAAGTTATTGTAAAATCAACATGCAAGAATAACACATGAAGAATCAACACATAACACAATGATTTATGTGGAAACCCACTTTGGCAAAAACCACTAGTAACATGCTACTCAATTCTCACTCTTCTGAAGTGATGCCCTGTTAAAGGCTATAACACACTGTTAAATGTGACCTGGTTTAAGGATTTAACCACCTCGTTAGAAGTGGGCTTGGTTAAAGGACTTTAGAATATTCACTTGGAATGACACCTTGTTAAAGGATTTACAAATGGCTGTTAAACCAACCTAAGTCCATAGGATTTTACCCTGACTGGTACAATTGCTAAAGAGTAACAATAAGGGCTTTTGATCTGATACAACTCACAACTTAACTTGTAGATTTCAGATCTCAATTCAGATCTTACAATTTTCCTGGCTTTCAATCTCTGTAGCTCTAACAACTTGTCCTTCTTTCAAGCTTTGTCTTCTCAAGTCTCCATGCTCAATGTACTATTGCAATCTCCTAGATGGCCACTTATTGAAGTAGAGTCTCTATGCTCTATTCTTCCTTCTCCATGCCTTCACCTTGACATCCTTCAACAACTTCACAACTTGGTAACCCAAAAACTCTTACTTCTTGACTTGTGACATCTTAAATAGAAGTTTGGAATGCTTTTCCCACTCTTAATCTTCCTACTAATGATCTCAGTTCAAATGGATTGGTAGGATTCAATGAATCTACCTCTTATCTTGTTTCTTCTAGAAACATCATGAAGAATCCTCCTGAATTACCCAAAAATGGTTTATCTAAAATTTTGTGCCACCATCTCATCATCCTTATCTTCCAACTAGTTCACAAAATTAAAGGTAACAAACTTGTCAGCTCAAATCTGGCAAATCTTTGACTTTTCAAATAATGCATTAGCTTAACACTATTGAAATCCTAATGCTTGACACATACTATGTTACTCGGTATCTACTAAGTTTTTTGATGCTTGACAACTACTATGGATTCACTCAGAATCAACTATGTTTTACTGATGCTTGACACCTATTACTTTGCTCGGCACCTGAACTTGCTCGACTCCTTCTGTATCACTCAGCACACACTAGATTTTTCATCAGCTCAGCACTAGCTGAAAATCTACTCGACATGAACTAGCTTGCTTGGCACTCGCTAATGAACTTAGTCAAGCTTTGCAGACAACGTTGTTACAACTTATACTTCTAAAGTTTCTAAGTGTGGCCAACCTCTGTATCTGCAAGTGTATCGACAATACATTATTTTACCATTGTCTTAACTGACCCTTGTGCTTTATTACAAAACCATAACTCAACCTTTCCCTTAGGTGATTTTGTTACATCTTATTGATTTGATCATTTTCATCAATCAACTAAGTGATAATACTTGGATCTTATAAGCAATTGTCATTCTAGAAAATAGCAGGTTTGACATCAATGACAAAACAATGATTGAAAACATTCTTTTATCATCAATCTTCCTTCTTCTCAACAATCTCCCTCTTTGATAGTGATCTTTTCAATCAGATTTCAACACAGTATAGTATAGTTAGTACTATTACTAATACTACCACTATTCCATGTAAATTTTATTACTAAACATACATAACAATTCTATGTATATACGAAAAGAAATATTAAAAATTTGTTTAACAAAATTATGTATATACCTGAAATATATAAGGCCTGATACTGAAGTGTAAAATGTGTAGAAAGAGGAGTGCCAAAAGAGCTTGAATGTATTTTGATAAATCTACAATAACCAATTGATTGCTCAAAAATGAGTTTGGGAAGGGAAATGCATCGATTGTTTGCAAGTTGGAGCAACATTTTCAAAGGAAAAAATAACTTATGCAGCTTTCACTTTAAAACTTCCCAGTTTTGATCATAAGCCATGATGAGGCTCTCTTTGTGTCCTACTTATACCCCCTCATTGTTCTCCAACCTTCATTGATGATCCCTTTAAAGTTAATATGGAGATAACCATTAAAAAGTGTAAAACAATATATAAGACTAGTGAAATTACAAAAAATTAAATTTACTTAAAATGAATGGTACCAACCAAAAGATTTTGGCATATTTACTAAAATCAATAATGATCACAATACCATTATAATAATATCAATTGAAGCTGGAGGACTTCAACAGTGACATTACACACAAATGCATGCACCCAGTCTCCTTTGTAACCTTCATGTGCTTGCAATAATTAGTACCAAGTGTCTAGGTACATTTAAGACCCTAGATAAGGAACAACCTTATTGAGATTCAATTTGTTTTGAGAATAGTTTAATATTCTCTACTAAACAAGTTTGACCATGTAGTGGAAGCTCATTTGGCACTAACCCCCCCCACCCACCACTCTAAATTATCCTTTAACATCTAATGTCATTCATTCATTCTTTCATCCATTAATAAAATGTAACATTCATTTACATGTAACAATCACATTCATTAACATATTATATAATTCATGAACATTTATTAACACATAATTAAATTCATTCAGACATAAAAATTGGCCATTATCAATTAAGTTGTGTATTAAATAACTATCACTTCTTGTTCTTCTTTGAGGCTTTTTTGAATGGTGCCTAAAATCTTTGTTGTGCATGCCTAGTCCTTTGCTCATGATGCAAAGGGGGGTCCTCTTCAATAACAAATATAAGGGTTAAATCAAGAACATTTTATTATGATTGTTACAAGTATTTGGGTATTCTAAAAGAACATAATCATGACACTCTTTACCTGATCTCCACATCATCTTGTCTGGCGCCCTCAACCTCAACATGTCATCATGAACAATGACATGTACATCCTCTACAACTATAATATAAAATGTTACATTAATCCAAACACCCAAAACAATTAAATTTGTATCAGTACACCAATTTAAATTTAAGATATTTACTTTTATTAATAATTATATAAAAAATCAAATACCAAACATATACCTTGATCACTGTGATGCACATCCAAACTAGCAACTTCACCATATTCGAGTGGTGTACCAAGATTACCAAGTTGTATTCCAATGTCATATACATCATTATTATTGTTTGCTTACTAAAAACAAATATACTCATTTTATGTTGAAACCTAATAGAAAATACAATAATTGTTAGAGCATTCAAATTCAAATACCGTGATAGATCCATCAATATAATCTCACCAACTCATTTTAGCTTGTAACCTTTCAACCACAACTCAATAGGCATGCTTGTAGGCTAATATCTTGTCCTCCACTAAGACTTTTCGTTTGACCTCCACACCCTGCATTTTTGTTTGGTATTGTAAAATTTTGTTACATTATTTAATCAAAACCAAATTGGTTGTAATTTATAAGTATTTTCACACTATTTTTTATTTAGTAATACTTACTACTTGTGCAACAAGCTTTGAGTAGCCACCAGAGCCAATCTTGCGTTGCCTGTGCTTTATTTTCTTGCATCTATTGCCTTTGATGTGTTAGGCAATCTATGAAAAGTTTGAAATATGTGAGATCGTATAAATACAAAGATTAATTAGTACATGTATAATTACGTTCTTAATAGTATCACATACCTTCTTTCTTCTGCTGGTACTTGATGTCCTTTATGTCTTACACGTCTATCTACCCCATCCAACTTAAGATTCTCACTCTAAAATATGAATGCAGGGGGGGCTCGTAATCAGGGTTATTTTCTAATGCATCCTTGTAGTTGTCTCTAATATACCTCAAACTTTGACCTGCTTTCTCAAGTAGCCTAATTTTTTGAAACACATGAGGACCAAAATAGTTTATCATACTCTTAATGAGAGCATCCTTTAACTCTGGACATTGGGATCGCCAATTTTTAAAAAGAAAAGAAACCATTAGATTCATATATAAATGGATAAAAGGAAAACTATTCTAGCAATTATATAAAATTAAAAAAAGTGGTTTGGGAAATTTTATATCATATAGAATGTTCCACCCTTTACATATGGTGGGCTCGAATATATGCAACAAATCCTCATTAAAATTTTCATAGAAAATATTATTCCCTACAAAATAATCATGGGATCAATAGTTACTACCCTGGTTTCTCAAGTAGCCTAATTATGAGTATAAGATTGTAAGAAAGGACTAGTCTTTAAAGTACTTGGAACCTGATAAACTCTCAAGGGAAGTCCATTTTAATCACTCACAAGAAAGACACAATCCTCCACCATTCTTGTACATTTAATATAGGTACATCTAGGAAATTCCTCCTCATTTTGTGTGGCATCTCCTGCTACATAAAATAAATCCAATATTACAAATGCCCCCAAGAAAGAATAGTCCAAGTGCAATACACACATGAAAAATGAGAGAGAAAAAGAGGGATCTACATACTCATAGATGTTGCAAAAATGTATGTGGCCATGTTGTGTGTTGTCGCTATTGCAGTCAACAATACATATGCAGTTCTATTCCTTATTGTAGGTGATGTCACCATAGGATCATTAACAAGTGTTGAATAATAAGATTTTCATAGCATAAAAAAACATGGACAAGATTGTTAGAGTGTAAAAAAATATATAGTTCAAGAAAAACTCAAGTGGAGGATAGAACATGCAATTTACTTGAACCACCAGAAGCACCCTCATCAGTGTCGTGAGATACAAAACTAGTCAGAAAAACCTATAAAAATAACATGTATGTATTTTAGTTAATGACATAAATAAAAGAGTATAATATAAAAACAATTATTGATCTTTTGTAATAATTAAAAATTACATTAATAATTACTGATAACTATTAGCTAGTTGCATCAATTCAATCCCTCTCCTCTATGACTGAGGAGTTTGAGGTTGTTGAGATCCCAATGCTGCAATTCTAATGAGATGTTATGGATGGCCTTTCAAACTACAACTATACGATTAGGGGTTGATGTGAACTTAATAACAAATGTGTCCTACTCTCTAAACTCCTCATCGGGGACTACATGTTCCTTTCCCTTTCTATGATCAACACTCATTTGTGACAATAATATTATTAGTACTATATTTATAATTACTCCAAAATGGAAATGAAGAAAAAAAACACAATAAAAAATAACAATGAATTTTACATGTTGGGAAGAAGAAGTGCCACGAGGATCATCATTGTCACGTCTATGTTGTTGTTGATCCATAATGTAGCTATGTATTTCAACAAAGACTCATTAAGACATGTTAAAAAAAATCCAATTATTTATGAAAAAACTAGTGCTAATTACACTAAACTAACTTGAACAGTACTAATAGATTACAACTAGGAAGAGGGTGACATATATAAGTAGAAACGTAAGCAAATAAACTTAATAATTTAATGGTGTGTTGGAGTCAATGATTAGAGGTTGGTTTAAATGGTGCATAGTGCATACCACCCTAACCATGTTAGTGGCTTTGTTTGTATATGTGAAATTCAAATTGTAATTGATAAGCAACTCTTCCCCCATAAGTATTGATTTTATCGCACATACAAATACACAATTTCCCTTACATGCCTCAAATATATAATTGGGTTGCTTAATAGTTGACTCAAATCACATACTATTTATAAAACTTGCAATATGCCTTGATGCTTTTGGCCTTTTGTCAATGTATATAGCTACTCTTTTACTTTTTTCATTCTCTTTCTATTGTATATAATTTTCCGAGAGTGCATACCTACACTTACTTTTTTAATATATAACAATCTGCATTCAACTACTATAATCATAACAAGGTTTGACATACTCCATCAATTCAACAACTTTCTTGTAAGAGACCTTTGTGCCATCCATGGAAAATAGGCCCAAACCATGTAATTACGATAGTACTATATGATATATCCTCTCTCTAATACAAAAATAAGTGTTTCCTGGAGGTGTAGATGTTAGTATCAAAAGGGCACCTCGAAGTCACATTTTCTCTCATCGTCATAAGAACATGAGCCCCCTTGAGAAAGGAAATATTTCATGCATCTATTAAAAATAATTATGATCTTTTGGCCTCTAGTTGATCTCTTTAATGTAGACATACTAAATGTCTCACTTTCTTCTTCCATTCTTATATTTTCCTCGCTCGAGGAAGACATATCTAAAAAATACCTATTTTTTGATACTTGTACTAAATGAAATGAGAGAGATATTTTGAAAATGTTAAAAGACATTAATCTCTATAGGGTGTATTGAGCTATACTTGATGATCCATGAGACTATGTGGGATGCTTGTGAAAGTGGTTCGGGTTCCTACATATGTAATTCAATTATGTTATGTAATTAGCTAAAAAATTCATGATATGTATACTCAAAATTACATAGTAGACAACATGAAGTACAATATGTGGTCATCATAATCATTATGTATTTTTTGTATTCCTTACCTTTACTTTATGCTGTTTGTACATGACTCTCAAGAGAAGCTAGGTTGACAATGTTTGTAGTCCATTACTTGTTAATTCAACCAAGGGTGGTAGCATTGCACAAAATGTAAACATGAAATCAACTCCAACAATTAGTGTGAATGTATCACATCCACCATAAGAATCACATATGAATTAAAAACATTAAAAGTTACTCCGCAAATTAATCAAATTAAGCATTGATCACATAAGTGTACATTTCTATAAAGAAAATCAATATTAAATAGCATAAGCATTGATCTCATAACTATACATTTCATTTATATCATTAATCATCTTCATCCATCTCATCATCTTCAACATCATCATCATCATCATCATCATCATCTTCTTCTTCTTCTTCTTCTTCGAAAATTTGCATTGGGAATATTGTGATTGACTAGCTCTCAATCATGACCATCATCTACACCATCTTCTTCTCCTTCTTCTTCCTCAACATATTCTTCTTCCATCACGTTATAATTTATTGGCCTTTCTCTTGGATCAGTCTAATAACAAATGACCAACTCAATTTATGTGGAACCTCTGAGTAAAATAACTGCTCACATTAGCTTGGAAGAACATAGAGACCATCCCCAAGTACCTCAAATAATATTGTACTAATCATTGGAAATCCATTTTCATGTTCATTAACAGTTTTATTAGGATCATTTTGATTAAGTTGTAGCCTATACCATTTGACGACGAAGAGAACTAATTTGAAAAAATTTCATTCATGCTCAAGTATATCATCCAAGATGCCATATTATCAATTTTCAAACTCTCTAGGATGTAAGTCATTTCTAGAAGAAATATAAGTGATATGAAATGCTACACTTATCCCAGAATCACATGTTTTCTTTGTGTCATCCAACTTATTGAGGCAAAATTTATAACTATTGCATAACATAGTTTTGTGGTGTTTCACCTGCAATACTATGTCAAACATCTTAAAATTATTATATCAGGAGTTGACAAACATGTAGGTGTTTAAAAAATTTCAATGTACCTAGAAATCTCTTAAACCATTTGTTAAATCTATTTCCCTTTGTGTAACATTGGAATCTCCATTACAATGAGCTTCTTTAACCAATTAAGACACACATTGCCATGTTAATGTGCATCCAAATTGTTGACATCATTCAATCCATATTGTCATCCAATATTGATTGTTTGCAATATATAAATTTAGTGTATCTCACTCTTGAGAAACTGTAAAAAAAATAAGAATACGACTTACAACCAATTTATTTAGAATATTAAGAAATAATTAACTACAATAATATCTTATAATGTATTACCTCTCAGTTTCCTCAATCTACCTTTCCCCACCAAGTGCTCCCCTTGGAATTTTTTAGTGGGGTTGGGATCCCAAATGTAATCTAAATGGGTCTTTGTTACAAGATTAGGAAGATATTGAGTATCGTACACCACATTCTGGTATACCATATATCCCTCCACCATAGAACCTTTAGGATGTGCTCTTTGTTGAACCAAATCCTTCAAAAATTTAAAGTGCTACTCAACCATTCACATTGACCTAGTTTGTACACAATTCAATCTCCTCAACTTGGTGTATGAGGTAGTGTTCTTGTGCATTGAAAAAAATTAGAGGTAGACACTTTTTCATTTCACACATCAGTTGAAGAATTCTTCTCTTCCAATATTTTATATATTTTTTGAAGTATTTCCTTAGATGACAACCAAATCATTAATAAAAATAATATATACAACAAATTGAACATATATCATTGCTTACCTCATGTATTTTCCAATATCATTTATGACTTGTTTGATGTTATTTTCAAAGTTCTCAAGGAGAGATAGGGGTAGCACGTACTGCAACAATTGTAAATTGATGATTTCATTATTTTCTAACATAATACAATGAAAAGTAAATGCACTTTTATAAAAAAAAATGAAATAGAGAGGAACATAACTTACCTTGATGAAGGTATGTCAATCATGTGTTTTTAACCCTGACCCAAAAACATCTTTCTTTGATATGAGACATCTTATGTTTGCAACAAATCCTATGGGAAATTGATTTTTTTGCATGACTTCTTTTATGGCATCACTTTGTTGCTCCATTAATAACCAAAGAAGGACAATCATATTAATCCGATCTCCATTGCTATTTGATTGAATGAAAATTTTCATTATGTGTTTGGATTCATGAATGTCACTACAATTTTTGACATTTTTTTCTTTGTCATGCCTTTCATCCAATAGTTCCTACAATGTCTCTATTATATTCTTTTCAATATGCATTGTATCAAATAAATGCATGATTTGTAGGTCCTCATAATAAAGCAACCAACTAAATTGTATGTGATAACATTTTAGTCCCATTAGAAGGTGCTTAGTGATGCCTTGACGACCTTCACAAACATCTATTACTAAATTAGTAAATAAAAGACAATATCAAAATGTAAATTTCAAGCAAAAACCATCAGATGGAATGATATTATCTTGATGATTTATTCTATTGTATTCCAACTTCCATGGGTGAGGTGTCATTCTTCGTGGATTTGATTTTGTCTCTTATTTTCCATTGAAAAGATGTCTTTTGGCAGTTCGATGCTTATGACTTTTGTGGAGGAAGTGTCTATACTCATTAAACACCTATTTTCCTAAACTTTTTGAATGGTGAGATTTCTTCTTTGGACCACAAACTGGACATATAAATTTTCTCTTTGTTTGAAGACCTACAAAATAATGATACAACTGGATTAAATATGTTAATTTGAATAATTTGAATAATCATGTGCAACTTGAGTTCACCATAACATACTACAAAAATGTGTTAGCCCTAAGGCATCATGTATTGTTCATACAAGCATTGCATGGAACTGAAATTGTCTTTATCTTATTGATCTAGAGATGTCGTACATAGTGACACCATTCCATAACTCCACCAACTCATTCATAATAGACTCAATATATACATTCATATCTTTAACTTGGTACTTACCTATTTTGAACAACAACAATATTATATAATTATTGTGACCATTTTGTTGCAAGACTTATAATTACATGTAATTAACTATAAAATGATAAAATACTTGGAACAATCATTGCCAACATAATGTGTTCCCTATTTATTAATATCCATGGAGGAAGTGTTGTTTAGTGTGGAGCTTGATCAGTCCCTAAGTGGGAGATTGTTAGATTATGGTGACAGATTAGGGAAGTACTATACATACTCCATAATTCCTCGGAGGGGTTCAGGCACAGAGCCCCTGAGATTTTTTTTGGGGGCTACTTTATCGACATTTTATGGTCGAAAAGTTGTAACTAATTTTAACCCTAAAACAACAAAAATACTTGTATAAAAGGTCTTAGGGTTAGGGATTTTTTTCATTGTGGGTGATGTGAAAATTGCTTCTTGCAGTAGTATTGAGTTGTGAGGGATTACAAATTGTAATCAGGTTGTAATTATTGGATCATAATAATATTAGACTTGTTGTTTGGTGGACGCAACCTAGGGTTTGGGTGAACCACGTTAAATCTTGGTGTCTTGTGTTCTCTTCTATGTGATTCAATATTTTTTGATATTGTTTATGTCTATTGTTTTATCCTAACAAGTGGTATCAGAGCAAGGTTGTTGTTTTTTTTTAGTTATCTTTTGTAAGAAAGTCTCACAATTAAGTGGAAGCAATGGCAGATGAGGATAAGCTAAGGGTTGACAAGTTTAATGGGTAGAATTCCAGTCATGGAAGTTGCAAATGGAGGATTGTCTTTATTAGAAGGATTTATGGAATCCGTTGGAAGGAACAACTAAGATCCAGGGAACTATGACAAATGAGGACTAGGAGATTTCAATACAAAGGCACTTGGAAGCATTCGATTATGCTTGGCACCATTAGTGACATTTAACATTACAAAAGCAAAGATGACAAAAGAGTTGATGAACCCTAGCGAAATTGTATAAAAAGCCCTTGGCTTCAAATAAGGTATTTCTCATGAAGCATTTATTTAATATGAAAATGGCAGAAGGTGGATCTGTTGCGAATCATTTAAATAAGTTTAATACCATTACTAATCAGTTATCTTCTATGATTATTAATTTTGACGAAGAAATTAGGGCTCTCTTAATTTTGTGTTCTTTGCCTGAAAGCTGGAATGGCTTGGTAATGGATGTGAGTAATTCTATTTCTGGATCTAATACCTAAAAATATGATGATGTGATCGGTGTTATTTTGAGTGAGGAAACTCGTAAGAAAACCTCAGGTGGATCTACATCAAGAAGTGCTTTGAATGCACAAAGAAGAGGTAGAATGACTGAGAGAGGAAATAATTTTAGAAATCGTGGGAAATCAAGAGGAAAATCAAAGGGGAAGAGGTCTTAATCGAGAGGACCAAACAACTATTGGTACTATGGGAAACTAGAGCATAAGAGGAAAGATTGTTAGACTCGAAAGAAAAATGCAGGAGCAAAACTAGATGGGAACAAGGAGGCAACTGTGGTAGGTAACAAATCCAAAGAGGATTCTTTGCTCCTATTTTTAGAAAGTATTGATGATTCGTAGGTTTTAGATTCTGGTGCTTCATTTCATGCTACACCTCATAGAGGTTATTTCATTGATTATGTCCAAGGGGATTTTGGGCTTATTTATTTGGGGATAATGAACTCTGTCAAATTGCTGGAAAGGGAAAAATTAAGATTAAGTTGTAGAATGGGAATCATTGGCTACTGCATGAGGTAAGACATATTACAAGGCTAAGTAGGAATTTAATTTCAGCAGGGCAACTCAGTGATGAGGGTTGTGTAGTTACTTTTAATGATAAAAGTTGGAAGGTTTTAAAATGTTCCCTTGTATTAGCAAAAGGTGTGAAAGTAGGCATCTTATATCTTTGTACAGGTTATACTGTTCCTTCTACTTTGATTGTTTCAAAGAACAATGAATGTTCAGGAACAGTTGTAGTTGAGCAGGGAGGACAAATAGTTGAACTATAGATTCTGATACAACATTGTGACACAATAGACTTGGGCACATGAGTGAGAAAGGTATGAAAGTACTTCATTCAAAGCAAGTTTTACTAGGTTTGAAATGTGTTAATATGGATTTATGTGAAAGTTGTGTGTATGGAAAACAAAAGAGAGTGAGTTTTGTGAAGACTGGGAAGGAAAATAAAAGTGAGAAATTAGAGCTTGTGCATATAGATGTATGGAAACCAGCTCAGATATCTTCCCTTGGTGGCTCTCATTATTATGTTACATTTATTAATGATGCAACTAGAAAAGTATGAGTTTATTTCCTTAGACAGAAATATGATGTATTTCAAACTTTTAAGAAATGGAAATACTGGGTTGAAAATGAGATTGGTAGGAAATTAAAATGTTTTAGATCTGATAATGGTGGTGAGTATTGTATAATTTGAAGATTATTGCTCTACTAATGGTATTCATAGACATAAAACTTTTCTAAGGACTCCACAAGAAAATGGAGTGGCTGAACGCATGAACAAGACTATAATGGAGCGTGCAAGGAGCATGAGGTTGCATGTAGGGTTGCCCTTACACATGTGGGTAGAGGCTATCAATACTATTGTATATTTGATTAATAGAGGCCCCTCTACTCCTTTGGGTCGTGGTATTCTAGAGGAAGCATGGACTGGTAAGAAGGTGAGTTATTCTTTTCTCATAACCTTTGGTCATAAAGCGTTTTCTCGTATAGATTCTGAAAATAGAACCAAGCTAGAAGCTTAGTCAAAGAAATGTGTATTTTTTGGATATGGCATTGATGAATTTGGTTATAGGATTTGGGATTTTGAAAATCATAAAATTGTAAGAAGCAGGGATGTCATATTCAATGAGAAAGTGTTGTACAAAGATCTGTTGCAATAACATGAGATGAAAGAAGATGATTATGTAGTGCTGGATGATACTCCAAAAGATGATGTTCCAACAATCCCTCATGATGTGCAACAACCGCAACAACAAATACCACACACCCCAGTGAATGTTAGATGATCAACAAGGCTAAGTAGACCTCTAGAAAGATTTTCTCCTTCTTTGTACTCTATTTTACTTACTGATGTTGGTGAACTTGAATGTTATGACGAAGTTGTGCAGGTGGATACTAAGATTCAGTAGGAGTCTACAATGAAAGACGAAATGGACTATTTGTTGAAAAATAAGGCTTGGGATTTATGCAAGTTGCTCACAAGTAAAAGAATTTTAAAAAATAAATGGGTTTACAGGTTGAAAGAAGAGGATGGAGGTAAGAAAAGATTTAAAGCCAGGTTAGTGGTAAAAGGATTTGCATAGAAAAAGGGCATTGATTTTGATGAGATATTCTCTCATGTTGTTAAAATGATTTTTATTCACACTGTCTTAAGTATTGTGGCTATTAAAGATTTGCGTTTGGAGCTTCTTAATGTTAAAACAACCTTCCTTCATGGTGATTTGGATGAAGAGATATACATGGCATAGCCACAGGGATTCAAGGTCATGGGTAGGAAGAAATTAGTGTGCAAATTGAAGATAAGTTTATATGGCTTGAAGCAAGCACCTTGGCAATGGTATCTAAATTTTGACAATTTTATGCATGAGAATGGATATAGTGGGTGTCATTTAGATCATTGTGTTTACTTTAAGAGGTTGGATGATGGAAGCTACATTATTTTATGTTTATATGTTGATGATATGCTTGTAGCTAGGTTTAACATGGATCACATTAAGGGGTTGAAATGCCAATTAGCACATGCATTTTCTATGAAGGATTTGGGGGCAGCAAAACAAATCCTTGGTATGAAGATTTGTAGAGATAGGAAGAACAAGAAATTGACATTATCTCAGCTTGATTATATTGTGAAGGTGTTGCAACATTTCTCTATGGAGAATGCTAAAGCTGTCAACACACATTTGCTTGGTTATTTGAAGTTGACTAAGGAAATGTGTCCCAAGATACAAGAAGAGGAGGATAAGATGTCCAAGGTACCTTATGCTTCAGCTATAGGAAGCTTGGTGTATGCTATGGTATGTACAAGACCAGATATTGCCCATGCAGTGGGAGTCGTTAGCAAGTATATGAGTCATCCCAGACTAAACTCCTCTTCAACTTCAGTTGGTCTTCTAGACTGAACAGGAATAAAAGAATAATAAAGTCTAGGGTGGTTTGATCTAGTGGGAGCCTTATGGAGTAGCGACATAGCTACAACATCAGTCTCAAAGTGGGAGATTGTTGTTTAGTGTGGAGCTTGATCAATCCCCAAGTGGGATACTGTTAGATTATGGTGACTGATCAAGGAAGTACTGTACATACTCCATAATTCCTCAGTGGGGTGTTTGAGGGTGACATCCCCCAATACATTGTGACCGTTAGGCCATGGTTGTCGAGGGTGGAGCCCCCGAGAAATTTTTCTAGGGCTACTACATTGGAATTTTATGGCTGACATGTTGTAACTAATCTTAACCCTAAAGCAACAAAAATACTTGTATAAAAGGGCTTAAGGTTAGGGATTGTTTCATTGTGGGTGATGCAAAAATTACTTCTGATGGCAGTATTGAGTTGTAAGGGATTATAGATTGTAATCAAGTTGTAATCAATGAATCGTAATAATATTGGACTTGCTATTTGGTGGATGTAGCCCAGGGCTTGGGTGAACCATGTTGAATCTTGGTGTCTTGTGTTCTCTTCTGTGCAATTCAATATTTTCTGATATTGTTTATATTTGCATGTAATTGTTATTTATGTTCATGGTTTTATCCTAATAGGAAGGTTATTGTTGAAAATAAAATTAGGCCACACCGAGTAAATAAATCTCATCTCTCCAAATGGATTGATACCATTTGCTGCTAATAAAAGTGTGATTTTGAGGTTCTTCTTTAAATTGTGGCCACTTTTTCTCTATGTCAATAAATGTCAAATCATTCGTAGGCATTCAAATAATGTCATCTCGACTTCTATTTGTGTGCATAGTAATCTATAAATTGTGCCAAGCTATTGCACCTGAATAATTGTTGCAAATGTGGAATAATGGGGATGTAACAAAGAACCTTATGAGGCACATTTTTTGTTACTTGATCAAGTTGAAATCTACGTGTGTCACATTTAGGATTTTTTTGCAAATTCATATTCTTTATGGTAAATAATATGATCATTGGGACAAGAATCTGTTGCTTGATACTCCATTCCAATATCTTTCATAGTGACACATAATTCAAGGTATGAGCAAGGGAAAATATTTGATGGTGGTAACAAAAAATCACTTATCTATCTATAACAAGAAGTATAAATTGTTAATGTAAATGATATTAATAGTACATGTTCCACCCTTTTATTGATAATAATAACACACAAACACACACAATAACTCAATATACATGACATTGTTATATTGGATAAACTATTCATAACCTTCAAAATCATCAACAACAATATATCAGAGAGGAGTTGTTTGGAGCCTTCATAAAGGGTCATGTTTGTTGTCTAAAGTAGAGGTATATCATGGACAACATCAATGCCATCATAATCATCATCATCGTGATCAATTGCATTAGTACCAAATGTTTCATGGATCAATGTATTTGTATCATTCTTCAAATGCATTTTTTAGCACGTGATCATCAACTTCCATGGAATCATGATCTTTAGCTTCAATATTCACACCTCCATGTTCCTCCACTTCCAAAACATTATTCCACAAGATGTGGTTGCCCATATCATGTATTGCCTTGGGGAGATCAACCTATATAAATGTGATGAACATAAACAAACCATGATCATGATCTCCTCATCAAGTGATTTCATATGTATATTAATTATTAAAACAATATAACAAACAATTTACCAATGGACAATATTCAGACCCCCCTTCAATGTGACCATTGTTCCTATAATTTATCTTAGCTAGTTTGATTATGAATCTTCTAGTGTATAAGCCATTACACCTTTTGCAGGGATAATAACATTTTCCATTGCCTTCTCTTTGAAAGTTAGACAACAATCTAATGATTGTCTCCCTATTTTGATCTAATTCACTTCTATTATATGACATGATCCTTCTTGACATGAATATCTTATGCTTGTACCCCTATTGAATTGGTTGTACTTGCTATATCTATCATTGATAACCATTTCACCATACACATTAACATTAGAGAGAAAACCTTGAAAATGAACAACAATTTTTATGATGCACCAATTTATGGTTGACATATAGTAAGATGAAAGCCTTTAACTAATATTAGCCAAAACCACTCGCACGTGAGGATTTGAGACATGTAGTCATAACTACAAATACTACTAGAGTTGTATGAGTTGTATTGATAAATTACAAGTTGTACCTAGTGAATCTAACTATTGAAACAATCTATATATGAGTGTAGATATGGGAATGGTATAACATGGTATGAGTTGTACTTGTTGAATCTAACTATTAGATCCCTTGTTTGGTAGATTTGATTATACGTTTTGGAAAATAAAGATGAAAACCTTTCTATTGTCTCTAGGTGTTGATGTGGGGTTTTGTTGATCATGTAACTTTGAGAGTTCTAATGTACAAGAGAGATATCAAGAATTTTCTAACAAAATTAATGTTCTTTCCTCTCAACAATTGTAGTGAGCCAATGAGCTAATATACCTCAAGAAGAGTACAATAACTCCTAATGCAAGTCCTTTATGAATGCCTTTGGGGTTGACCTACATAAAAAATAATTAAGAGTTATCATACAAACAATAAACATTGAAACATTCAATATTAAATCAATTCAAAGGGAAATATTAACTATTACACATTATTTTTAACATTTTGTTAATACACATTAGAGTGCAAAAAATTGGAACATATGATATGTTTCAAACCTCAGAAGGTCTCAATGAAGGAAACATGTGTGCTAGGTAGTGAGACCCTTATCCAATGAGAAATATCATTGTAGAGACATAGATCACAAGGGCACATCAAGAGACAAAATATATATTCACTCCTAAATCCCAAATGAATGAATGAATTGATGTATTGATAACTTAGATTGACACAATTTTCAGGTGATCGTATGAAATGAAATGAACATGTCATGAGTAGAAAGAAATGAGAATTACCTAATTCACATGAAGATAACCTTGTAGGAAAGGTCTCAATGAAAGCAATGGGCGTCCTATACCAAGTTATGATTAACCAAGGTAGAACACCTATATTACACCAACATCATAGAAATCCCACAACATAAGAAATTAGAAGTTGCATATATGCCCACTTGATATGGAAACATACACTATTATATTTTGGTAAATATGTAACTACATGACTAAATTTTTTAGTTGCACTACTAAAATCTTTAGTCAAGTGACTAAAATTGATCTCATTCCACTATTTATTTGCAATCTATAGCTCTATGTGACTACATAAGTGACTAATTTGATCATATGGTGAAATCATTAGGTCAAGTGACTAAATAAATTATAAAATAAACTACTCAATGATTAATAGTCACAAATATTTAGTTTCCCAAACAAAAACTACTAAAAAAAAATTTCAAATAAACTACTAAATAATTAGTCACTAATAACTAGACACCCAAACTATTAATTAAAGGATTATAATAGACTCCATTGGTTATTTCTTATAAAGCTCTTAATTTTTTTGGCCTTTCAATTAAATGGTGTAAGCGGATCCTTTATTGTTTATCTGGGGCTTGTTTTTCTATCCGGGGCTTGTTTTTCCATTGTCATTAATGGTACTCCAGCTTGTTTTTTCAATGTTATGCAAGAAGTGCATCAAGGAGACCCTTAATTGAAAGGAGCTATTAAGATTCAAAAGTGTCAATAATGCTTTATGAATGAAAGTAGAGTGAAGTTAAAAACTTAAAGATAATTGACCATTTGAAACTATATAGAAATGTTTTAAGTAGAGTAAAATTGAAAAATTAAAGACAAATAGTTATTAAAAGATAAAGAATGTAAATTTAAAAACTTTAAAAACATTAGAAACATATTTTAAGTTTTAATAATTTATACCTTATAATTAATAATAAAGAAAAATTAATATTTTATTGATAATTAAAAATATAGTTAACAATGATTAATTGGCTGGTGTTGCGAATGGCGAGCGTTGGGCGTCTAAGATGCTTCTCAAGCTAGGGAACTCATCCCCTAGCTCTGTCTAGTTATTTCTAGCACTACAGAGGTGGGAGATTGGTGGTTGCAGGGTGTGCAGTGCGTGGCTCTTCCTATTGGGTCATAGACTGGGCCAAATTTCTAGTGGTTGAGCGTTGAATCACGCAAGCGGTGTATTTTGATTGCTATTTATTTTGTGCTATGTGTGAAAAGTTTAGACTGCAATTTGTTGATCAGCTTAGCCATGGCATTGCCCTATTCTCCTTTGTGTGGAATGAGTCGATTGCTAGTGAGGGTTTGGAATTGGGAGGAGAGTAGATTTAGGGTGGCGGAAGACCCCTTTTTCCCATTGTTTGGTAGTAAAAATGGAGGATGCCAAGGGTGGGATGGTTGTGAGTAGCCCCCACTTGAATTTTCGAGCAACTTTAGGCCCTAAGCTTCCAAATCAAGGGATGGAGACCTTTGACAACAATTTGTTTGTTTCAAAATCTGAAACTGTTGATTTGGGGTTATCAAATGCCTTAAGGATTACAAAGACTAATGGATGTCTTGAGAGGTGCAAGGAGAGGCCAAAAATGGTTATTCCAGTTGAAATGATTGCTGAAGATGCGGAGTATTATTCACAACATTTCCTTATATTGTAAGTTTTTGAGATGATGGTCTCCTTGCAATTTTTGGAGGTTTGAGCTTGGAGGACTTGGGAGCTAGAAGGGGAAATGGAGATAATTTTGTTAGCAAATAGCTATTTCATGGTTAATTTTAATTGCACAATAGATCACAAACAGGTATTTGAGGGTGGCCCTTAGTTTCATAATAAGTTCAGTTTGTTTATCAAGCCATGGCATGCTAGTTTCAATCCCGCAGAGGAGCTTCCAAATCGTGTCCCGGTGTGGGTTCACTTGCCGAGATTCCCGATGGAATGCTGTCGAGAGGATGTGTTGCACCTTTTGGCCTCAGTGCTTGGAAATCCTATACGGACTTCATCCCAGACCTTGGGTAAAAAGGTAATGACTTTTGCACGCATTTGTGTTGAAATTGATCTAAGTAGGCCTTTACCAGATGCAATAGAGATGTGTGTAGGTTCTTATTCTTGGTTGCAACATCTGGACTATGAAACTCTTCCTTTTCATTGGTTGTGTCGAGAATATGGTCATTTGTAGAGGAGATGCCCAAGAAACATGCCTAGGGAATCCCAGCCTTCACAGCTTGTGAGCAACCCTCCTGAGACAGATAAAGGGAAGTGTACTTCTCCTGATGAGGTAGGTACTTCTGATGGATTTTCTCCAGTTAGGGCTCACAATTGGAACATGGGTCAAAAGAGGCCTTTTAAAGAAAGGAAAGAAGACAATACCTTCAATAGATTTGAGATTTTGGATGAGCTCAGCCAGTAGGAAGTTAACCCAAGTTTGGTCAATTTGGATCAAGGGTTGGTGGGCCTAACTCAAGAGGATCCAATTCTTGATTCTTCAATGGAACCACTTGGGAATGATTTTCAACAACTGGTAGCAGATCAACAAAGGGGGATTTCTGAGGTGTAGGAACCCTTGGCCATTGTTACTATAGCTAGAGTTGATTCTTCGTCTATTGGGTTGAATAGTGGATCAAACTTGGTAGCAGAGACTAAGCCTCCTCCCAAATTGGGAATTTTGTAGAAAGATATCAAGAAGGATGGGGCAAAGAAATTTTCTAAACCTGGCATGAAAAAGGATATGGAAAAGATTAAATTAGCTGGTAAAAATTTGGTGGAGTCAGGGGCAATTAAACCTCTGGATTCTATTTTTTCAGGCCCCTTGAAATGATTGTTCTATCATGAAATGTACGGGGCTTGAATAACGACCCTAGACAAAAAGCGGTTCATGAGTTAGTTAGAAGGCAAGGTCTTGATGTTGTTTTTTTATAGAAAACTAAGTTATCTATTGAGAGTATGCAAGGTTTGATGCCTAGGCTATGGAGAAGTGGGGAGTGTGAGTGCATTGGAGCTCTAGGAGCTTTTGGGGGTTTGACATGCTTATGGAATCCTTGAAAAATCCAGCCTCTTTGGTAGATTTCTTCTAAAGCCTCTATATCTATGATTGCTACTTTCCTAGAGATAGGGGATGTCATATTATTTTCCAATATTTATGCTCCTACTGATCTTCAAGGTAGACAAGTTTTGTGGTCTCACATCAGGTTGATCCGTAGCATGTTGCCTTTTCATCCTTGGATATTGGCCAGAGATTTCAATGCTATTTATGAGTTAGCTAAGAAGTGCAACGAAACAGGAAGATTGGATCCTTCCACACTGTTGTTTTGAGACAATATCAATGCCCTGAATCTTGTGGATCTCAAACCCAACAATGGTCAGTTCACATGGAACAATCGACAGGCTAGAGAGTTTGGTATTGCAGAAAGGTTAGATCAATTTCTGGTCTATTGTTATTGGGTTGGAGGAATGTGGACTTCTTGCTCAGAAATCTTTGATTGGAGAGGTTCAGACCACTGGCCTATTAAACTATCTATAGAGTCAACTCAGGCTTTTCAGAAACCTTCTTTCAGGTTCCAAATTATGTGGTTATGGGACTCATCTTTGTATGACTTGGTCTCTGAGTGGTGGAAGAAAGGTAGACTGACCTATGGCACTTCAATGTATGTCTTTGCTAAGCTACTTCAGTATGTTAAATTTGAGCTCAAATGGTGGAATCGTTTTCACTATGGGAATGTCTTCCATGAAAAGGCATTGGCCCAAGCAGATCTAGATGGTGTCACAAGAAGGATAAGGGAGGATGGGGTAATAGTTGAATTGCTTCAAGATGAGGCTCAGGCTATCAAATTGTTGGAAAAGTGGGAACTGTGCGAGGAATTGTATTGGAAACAAAAGGCGCGAATTGAGTGGCTTCAGGAAGAGGACAAAAACATAGCTTTCTTCTTCAACTCTGTGAAAGCCAAGCACCATGGTAACTCTATCTCTAGACTGGTGAATGATAGGCTAGACCGTCTTTCTTCCTTTTTGAACATGTCTAGGGAGGTAGTGTAGTACTTTGAATCTCTCTTTTGAGAGGACTCACAAGGGGGGTCTCCTAAGGAAGTACAAATTCTTTGTTGTATCCCTTCTCTTGTGTCTAGAGATTTGAATCAGCAACTCATAAGGGATGTCACGTTTGAAGAGCTTGTAGGGGTTGTGTTTAATATGAAGAAAGGGAAAATGCCAGGTCCAGATGGCTTCCCAATTGAGTTTTTTCAAGAATTCTGGGATATCATCAAATTTGATCCTCTGGCAGTGGTTCATGAGTCTCAACACAATAGGCAGATGTTAAGGGTTCTAAATGCTACATTTCTTGCTCTTATTCCCAAGAATGAGGGGGCTGATAAGTTAAGCTAATTTCAGCCCATCTCTTTATGCAATGTTATCTATAAAATTATTGCTAAAATTATTGCAGATAGATTGAAGAAGGGGCTTGTAGATTTGATCTCTAAAGAGCAAAATGGTTTTGTTGCGGGTAGACAAATTCTGGATGGGATTGTAATTGCAACTAAGGTTATCCATTCTATGGCTAACTCAAATGAAAAAGTGGTGTTTATCGAGCTAGACATGGCCAAGGCTTATGACAGAGTGAGGTGGTCCTTCCTTCAGTGGATTTTGAGTGCTTTTGGCTTTGCAGAAGACTGGATTCAGTAGGTTTGGAGCTGTGTAACTTTAGTTTCCTTTTTTTTTCTTATTAATGGGAGTCATTCTGAGGTCTTTGGAGCTTCAAGGGGGCTTCATCAAGGAGATCCTCTTTCCCCTTATTTCTTTATTCTTTTGGCCAAAGGCTTGGGGAGATGGATCAAATGGAATGTGGAGGATGGTTTCATTCAAGGTTGGAGATGGGGTGGCACCTTACCTATGTAGACTCATTTGCAATTTGTGGATGATACTACTTTAATGGGGATGGCTACAATGAAGGAAGCCTCTAATTTGTGCAGGGTCTTGGATGCTTACCTAGTTGCTTCTGGGTAGTAGATTAATGAAGGAAAATCTTCCATCTTCTTTTTTAACACTTCGGGCCGTATTCAGCAAAGAATTGCTCATACTCTAAGATTTTAGATCACCAACCTCCCTTTGACTTATCTTGGCATTCCCATCTTGGTGAGGAGACCTCCCAAGGAGTCTTGGCAGATAATTTTGAATAAGTTTTAGGTTAAAGTTAATCACTGGACTCATCATTGGCTTTCCTTTACTAGTTGGGTCCAATTGATTAAGTCAGTTGTGCAGGCTTTGCCCATTTATAGATGCATGCCCTAGGTTGCCCCTTTGGGCTTCCTTAAAGATCTTGATTCTATGATGAGACAATTTTTATGGGTGGGATGCTTGGAGTCTTCCAAATGGAGTTTGGTAAGATGGGACACGGTCTATAGCTCAAAACAATATGGTGGATTAGGACTGAGGCAGTCGGCTGTGACTGGTGAGGCTTTGGCTGCTAAACTATACTGGAGGTGGTGTAATGAGCAGGATAAGCACTGGGCCAAGGTTCTCTCCCAAAAGTATCTTCTAGGGATTCCTCAACTTGAAATTTGTGGGTATCCCCTTGTTGGTAAGGGATCTATGATATGGGATACTCTTAAGAAAGGGGTTGTGCTTATTAAGGATGGATTATTCTGGATTTGTAAGAGGGGGTCAGAGGCCCAATTTTGGTTTGATTCTTGGGATGGTTTTCCTCCTATTATCTCTCATTTTCCCAACTTAGTGGCTCTCTATTAGAGATTCCTAGGGGCTGGTTGGTCACAGGTGAGCGAATTTAAATCTTTTGTCACTTTTGGTCAACTAATGTTGGCTAGATGGAAGTCCCTAGATGAGTGGCCGATTGTAGGTTTGTAGGAGGAATGTGCTATGTTGCAGAACATCCTTTCTAGTAGGAGATGTTGCTCTCTTTGGTATGATGATTTGCTTGCCTGGTCCCCCAATCCTAAGGGGATCTATATTGTAGCCTCTGGCTATAATAAGTTATTGTTTCAGAAGTTGGTTGGGCCTGAAACTCAGTGGTGGAAGAAGGTATGGAACAAGCTTTGTTGGCCAAAATGTAATTGTTTTGCTTGGATGTTGGCCTGGAATAAGTGTTTGACTTGGGATAATATTTAGAAGAGAGGTTTCCTCGGCCCTTCTATTTGTGTGATGTGTGGGGCTAGTGAGGAGGATTCTTCCCATTTGTTCTTTTGTTGCTCCTTTGCCCTACAACTTTGGCATTTTTGGTAGGATGTTTGGACAATGCCTTGTGTTCATGCTTCTTCTTTGATCGAGTTTTGGCAGGGGATGGACTAGCCTCCTTCTGAGGCACCTTTTTTTCAGGAGGTACGATTTGTGGGACCTGTCTTCTTATTGTGGCAGATTTGGCTAGAACGTAACCGAAGGATTTTTCGAGAACAGAGACTAGTGCAACAAATTTGGTTGAGGTTTTTGGGTAAGGTTCAAGAGATAATGGGAGCTAGATGGGAAGTGGAATTCCCTTTGGGGAAAAGGGATACGAAGTTGGTGGAGAGATTGTGGATTATGGGCTCTTCCTTGGCCTTGTCTAGTGCTAAGAGAAGGTGTTAGGAGAAACAAAGAATTAATAGAAATGGCAAATGACAACTTCCTCCTTTTGGCATTTTGAAGATCAATACTAATGGTTCTTCAAAGGGCAATTCAGGTCTAGCTAGTACTGGTGGGATAGGTAGGGATTCCCTGGGCTCAATGATCTTCCTCTTTCAATATATGAAGGAATACAGACCATCAACCTGGTGGAAGGGTTGGCTATTTTGGTTGCTCTTGAGAGAGCTCATGCTTTGGGGTGGTAGAGAATAGTTTGTGAATCTAATTCACAGGTTTTGATCAATTTTCTTATTGAGCAGAAAGTGGTTGATGTTAGTTGGTAGTTGGCTAGGGTGGTGAAGCAAATTTTATGGGTAAGCTCTTAGATGGAAATGGTGACATTTGTCCATATCCCAAGAGAATGGAATAGGGTAGCTGATTGTTTAGCAAAATGGGCTTTAGAGCATGCTGAGGGTTGGAGAATTGAGGAGTGGGAATTGGTTCCCCAGGAGATCCACCTTGATTTAATGAATATTCTTGATGATGATAAGGTTGAGAATGGTGGCAGTTGATGTTGATAGTCTATTGCTTTTGCTTTGACTCAGGACCTCAGTCCCTTGCTATTTTTGTAATGTTGTTTTATGATCTTCAATAAAGTTTTTACTCCCTTTATTAAAAAAAAAAAATAGTTAACAATAATAATAATAAATAATAAAAGTAAAACAATGTAAATGTTATTTTTTTAATAAGATAAATATAAAATATAGTTTTTTAATATTGTTATGAACCAAGGTGGTATGAGAGAAAGGAAAAAATGATTTTTTCATTGTTCCAAAAGTTGTCCATGTGGAATAAGGTCAAAGGTTTAATGTTTATGATTCTCGACTTCTGTACAATACAACACCACGTTGAATATTATAGTAGGTGTATCACACATTGAAAGAGATTTAATAGAGGCACTAAAGATTCACCTTCATTCTCAACATAGTTTTAGTAAGTTTGTTCATGGTACATTATATGGAAGCTATATAGAAGCAATGTGCACTACTAAATGTCTTACATATGCATTTTGATCAATAAACAATTAGTGGATATAAAGTGACATTTTGAAATGATCACTTTTTGACCCTTAGACACTAGAAAATCTAGATAGAGAGGTTAGTCAATATCTAGAAGTCAATGAATACTTTTTAACGTGTCAACTTTTATGTACATTTGTGAAACATAAATCTTATTTTATTCATTTTGACCACAACCCAATGTCTTTACATTTATTTGTGCAATATAAATAATAATTACATCTAATTTTGTGATTGAAAAATTAATAACCATTTTACATTTAGAAATCATGCAAAAATCCTCGTAAAACTTAGTTTGCATAAAAATATTCCATTATTATCACTAAGATTTATAATAAAAAATAATGCAAATTTTAGAAATTCACATGAAACTTATCCTCTCCCTCTTTGTTGAAATGCAACAACTTTTAATGGGGTAAAAGCACAAACCTGTATCACCCTTTTGTAAAGGAAAAGACTAACAAAAGTATAAATGTTCACCTTCAATGATATAAAACTAGTATTATTATTTTGAATTTGAAAATGCAGTAAACTAATGAAATGTGTAGAAATGGATGAAGTTTAAGATTATATTTTTAGTAATTATTTGGAATAAGAATTGATATATTTTTATAATTTTTATAGATAATTTTTTAGTTGCTAAAAAATGCTAAAAATTAGGGGTTTAGTTCCTACACAAAACTATATAGAAATACACTTATTTCCCTTTGATCTCAGACTATGTTATAGAAAACATAAATTGCTAGAACAGTAAAAAATAAAAATTAGTTTTAGACCTATATTTTCTCTTTTATAGCGATTCAAACTTTAACTCACCTGCAATCGATAGTTTTCATCTCCCACCACATTTTTCAAAACAAAACTATTCTAACCAGAAGAAAAATTATACATTCTAGAAGAGGACTCTCTCCTCTAAAATGTCATATAAATTTAATTTTTTTTTTATATGATTTACTATTTTTTTCTTTCTCAAAATTGACATCTTTTCGAGTATTAAAACACGTGCGTGTAGAATTTTTTGATTACAATATACTATATCTAATGAAAACACTATAAACTTTATATGGGAATATTCTTGACTTTGAGCTCTATAAAATGGTGTTTAAATGTTATTAAAAAATATCATAAAAAATAGCAAGACCTATTGAAACGCCACTTTTCTGAAATAAATTTATTTCTTTAGCAATTGGATATAAACTAGTATAAAAGATGCATTTAATAGACATTTCCAATTGGAAAAGTGTGAGACCATGTACATAACTAAGCTAGAATGAATTTATCTAGATCATATGTTTTAATTTTTTTATATTTTTAGATAGAAATACTCAAATTCAATCGTTTTGATAAGTTAGCATGAAAAGTGACATAGGTTTATACTTTTACCCAATGACCAATATTTATGTGATTGATAAAGAGAGTGATTAAGGAATAAAATAAAATAAATCTAAAAATCTACAAGAAACCAAAAAATGCAAGCCATAAATTAAATAATTATAATAAAGTAAATAGCCTCAAACTAGGACAACAAAGAGTAAAATACTCCCTAGGATAAAGAAAAAATTGAAATTAATAAAAAAAGAAGCAAGAGACAAGAAAATAGAATATGGATTTTCATTCATACGTGACAAGGAGAGGCAAGAAATTTTGTCAACTAAAGTTTTGTAAACAAAATTTGGAATAATTTGAATCATCTTCGTAGCTCGAGCTCTAAACGTGTTTTACATAGGTAGTTGTTGGTTCTAGAAGAGGATCTTGAATGAAGGGAGGGAATTAACCCTTGAATGAATTCTAATGAAAGTTGAAATGGTCGAAGAATCAAAGCTTGTTTTTATTTTATCTATTCTATTAACTCTATCTATTTTTTAGTTGTTTAAAGAATGACAATGTCATAGAAAAATGTGAGAGGAGGAGAATGTCTATGGTCTATTAGAAATTGAAGGTCATTAACAAGCCTTCCATTAAAAGCACATAGGTAAAGCCTACCATTATCTTGTGTGTACCTTAAAATTTTCAAGTATCTCCTTTGATATTTATGATTAACTATCTCAATATTGTGAATGTAGATACCTAATGGAGATGTTATTGACTACATTGATTTTCATCAACAACCAAGACTACACCATCCATTTCTCAACAACCAAAAATGTTAAGTTAGGTCTTTTAGATAGGAAATGTTGCAAGATTCAACAGTATCAAAATAAAATTTGGGGAAAGAAATATTTATCAATATTAGAATGCTAAGTAGGGCATTGTCCACTACTGTTGTTTTAGTAAGTTGAAGAAAACACTTATGGAAGGTGTGGGTTATATTTGCATTTGTCTCTGCATAATATTTGAGTTTGATCACATTTTATAACTTTTGTGGTGGCTTTTTGTGAGTAAAAGTGATGATATGACCTAGGTGTTGAGGCACCTAAGTCCATTTTGGCCTTCACATTTTTTTATTGTCCTATGTTTACAGATTGAAGGTATTTGAGATTAATTTATTGGCTGGCTTGTTCCAGTACAATACATTACTTTGTTAATAGAAAGGTTTTTTGAGGTCAACCATGACTCAATAGTGATGCATGTGATGTTTTCAATGAGATTGATAGTGATTCATTATTGGTCATTCTTTGGTGATTTAGAGAAATAAGTTTCCTTCAAAGATTTTCCATCTATTTGATATTTTCAATAAACCCATATCAGACCACATTGTTCTTGTTTATTAGTAGATTGGAGTCTAAAAACTAAAATGAAGAGCGACTAAATTTTTTTGCTCATTATTGATAACTGGGAGGTCTGTATGGGGATTATTTGGCTAAAGACTTGTACTTAGACACCAATGTTTTATTAATGCATTTTCTATTCAAATAAAGTTTTTGCAACCTTTTCTTTTGAATGTACAATCTTGATTTAAACTTTTATCAATCGATAGAAGAGTGAATTGTTATACAAATCAGAGTTGTAACTAAAAAGACCTAGTAGTTGAGTGATTAGTGTTCAATATTTTGAACAATATAACACTAATAGTTGAGTTTTAAAATTTTTTATTGACCTAGATTTCCTTCATTCAATGAAATGTATTCCTTAGATTTAAAAGACAACAGATAATGTGATGCCACATAAGTGCACTAATAATGACTTAGTGTATAATTATTGATCTTGCATATTCCCTAGGCCTTTTTGGACACATGGAAGAAAATGATGATGTAGCCATAAAACTTCATGAAATGCCAAACTTCTACCCTTGTTAATAATTCTATGACACGAGAAAAGAGGGACACAGTAATGACCATTGCAACTGAGTTTAGGATTGCATTTTTTTAATTTTTTGAAGGTTCCTAAAGGATCATATGTAGATCCATTTCATGAATATGATACAAATTTCAAGTTATCAGACCTAGAGGAAGAGGTAGTTGGAAAAGGTTTTCAAATTTGAATGCATGCCCATAGATTGTATTTGCTTGAAATTTTTTGAAGGCCTATTCAAGAAATCCCTTTGGTGATATTACTAAAACTAATCTACAATAACAACCTCTTTTATCCATGCATGCCATTAGTTATTGCTCCTTCATAATCACAAGAGATATTTGCATAGAAATAATTGTGATTTCCTCTGACTGAGTAATCCCCAAAGTTTTAAAATCTATACCAACTAATTTTGATTTTCTTTAGCTTGCTCAAATACTTGATGACCACTTGATGAGCTCCCAAGATTAGCTCTCAAATTCTAGTATGGAAGATATCACTTTAAATGTTATGGGGTTAGCATCTTAGTGGCATGTGTGATCATTGGTAATTATCTCCACTTTTGCCGAGTATATGAGAAGCCAAAGTACACATTATCCAATAAGTCAGAATATTCCTACCTAATTAAGATGACATAAGGCATACTTTCTATCAACATGCTCATTGTAGAGTTTCCCTTTGGTCAAAAAACTTTTATCATAGATGCACTATTTTAGACCTTACACAATTTATCTTGGATGAACTTTAAGACACCTTACTAGCCAAGTAGCCCATAATTGAGTTCATGGTAAGAAATATCCTATGATCAAGACACTTGGTGTTTTTTTTTTCCATGATTATGAATATCCCCAATCATTGTATTCTAATATATCTTTTAAGAATTCTTTCTAAAAGTTTCCATGCTTTGTCTATACCTTGAAATTTATCCATTGCAATAGCAAGATCTCAAAAAATGCATGTATAATTAATGCTTGAACGGATATTCATATGGCCACGAATCATTATATAATCATTATCTCAAAATGTTCTGAAGTTTTTTCAACAAATCCTTTTTTGTGTATATCTCTGATCATTGCAGTTTGGGAGATCATATTTCTTTGAAGTAGATGGTTCATGCTTCTAAATTTTGAATAAATGTATATAAGGGCCATGGTAAATACAAAATTGAAAAAAGGAACTCTATCTATTATGATTTGATGAATTCCAGTACTGTTCTCAACATCTCTTATTTTGGCACTAGTAAAAATAATTTCAACAAAGGTTGTGGAATTTGGATTTCCACCTGACAATTAAAATTTCTTTTAAAGTAGCTTAAGGATTTTCACCAAATCCATCGTGTGCATATCCTATGAACATTATAGCTTGTGAGAATAGGGTGAAAATATGTTATTGATAAGAATGTCTATAGAATCTACCTTTCTAGGGGCTTAATTGTAAGTAACAAGTAACAATCTATTTATTTAAAATTTAACATGTGATTTATATTGTGCATTATGTGAAAAATACTTCTATAAAAAAATTTCTATATTAGATACTATTTTAAAACCATTTTAATTTTAATGACATCTTGTTTTTCAAAGAAGGTGAAGTAAATCCAAAATTTCCTTACGTTGTTCATCATGGGATTCAGGCAGTTAATACTTTTATTCAATCATATCATCTACACAATATGATATAATAACCTATCATCAGGTCCATACCATTCTTATTCTATTCTCATCACAGGGTTAATTTGTATAATGAAAAATTTGTTATCATACCCATGTTCTTCTTTTTATTATGGTCCAAACTTATGATGCTAAACTTCTAGGGGTCTATCCCTTTTCTCAACCAACACCTTTACAACTTGAAGAAGATTTGGAACAATTAAAGGTGCTTGAAAGTGGCTACAACATGAAGGTAATACTTAATATGAAATTCCAATTGTGATGTTTCTTGTTTTCCTTTAGAGAGAATGTTTTTCAGTCTATGGATAATGGTATATGATTATGTGCTATTCATTTTTTTCATTTTTTATTAAATCTTCTTCTATTAGCAAGATGTTGTATTTACCTCATTATTTTCTCTTCCTCTCCACAAGAAGCTATTTTTCATTTTCCTCGTAAGGTAGAAATTTTAATGCCATACTAGATGCAATCAACAAACAAAAGTAGTTTTTACTTCTACACCAAATTTCACTAAAAACTAGATGATGTAATTAAAAGCTTTATGTTATGTTGAATTTATATTATCTATAGAATACTATGGCTTTCATGCAAAACTTTCTTTCCCTTTCTTGAACCATAAAATTAAAACTTCATTCCTCAATCCTCATATAACATGATAGATTCAACTTAGGTTTGAACCTTTAATCTTGACTTATTTGGTGGGAGATTTTGTTGTAATTAAAACATGCCACAATTCTTCTACTCAATCATTTTCTCTTTCATAACGTATGAAAGTGAAAAGCACTGCTCTTGTTGAATTTAATTATTGCCCTGTCATTCCTCTTAATACATTGTCCATCTATGTATATGTAATTCTTTCAATCTCTATTTGGTGTTTAGTTCTCATGACCTTTGTGATCTCATCAGTACAAGGTTTTATCACTATTTATAATACATGCTTCCTTATATGTTATTCTTCAAGAATAAGAATTTGGCTATATTCTTTCATCTCATTTTCTAACTAATAGTAACACCTTTATTTTTCTTTAATTTTTTTTGACAACATTATTACAAAGCATTGGTCACTGCTCATCTAAAATCACTGACCTTTATTGAAGAATTATTCACTATCACCAAGCATGATTATCATTGTATGGTATTTTTTAGTAGTTATAATATTACTTTCCTCATGCATGTGTTTGATATTGTATTTTGTTATACGTTTTCTTCTTTTTTCACTTGTTAACAACACTATTAAGAAGCATTCTTCTTCACTAGATATGACAATGACCTTTTCTTTTGCTGCTCCTTTAATGCCGAAGATCACTATCACTATTTATAATGACAATAATTATATTTCTTTGACTCATATATTGGTTTGTCTTTAGGATACTACAATAACCTCTTCTATACAACAATGAACATGAAACTCTACTCTAGGAGTCATGATGTATACTAGAAAATAATCAAATGCATATGAAGAATAGTGAAGAGAATACCTTGAGTATGACTGAAAGGATTCCCATTAATCATAATGATTTTTGATGTTGATGTAGACACAATCCCATCCTAAGGTCAAGGGGATTGGACTTTTCATTCATATGTAGTTGGAAAGGTAATGAAGAATATAATATGCTATAATTTTATGCCTTTTCTCAGTTCCAGTCATCTTGTGCTTTGAATAATGGGTTTATTATGAAATGAAGTTAATTGTGTTAGAAGAATTTGTGAGTCTAATTTCATATTGAACTAATTTGGTATAAATCCATCAAGTTTCAAGGGAGTTTTAGAGAAATTTTGAAGAGAATAAATTATTGATTCTATTTTTTTACTACAACTTTGTTGTTCTAACGTGAACTACTCCTTTGTTTTGATTATTGGTGGCCCAAGGAATATATGCTTGGAAATTAGAGTTAGCGTACTTTTTTCATTCCATGGACTACCACCTCCTTTCCTTTGGATTAGCAATTTAGTTCCATAGTCCATAAAATCTATATAATTTTCCTCGATGAATACAACCACCAAAATCCCAAAATCAGTATGGGTTATTTTTCATATTATGCTCCCCTAGATTAAGTTCAATTAGGAGATCTCTCTAGTCCATTGAATGGATAATCCATTTATCATTATCATAGTAAACCCATACGTGTAGTAAAATTAAATAGAGAAGTGATCAACAATTGTCTCCTCAGAGCCTTCAAAGGTGCACAAAACACTCAATCCCCTATTAGGAGTGCCTTTCCAACTTTGTTTGTTAAATTCTGCACCCTCACTAAATTCATCAAACCTTTCTTCTAGGGATCTTCCTACCCCTTCTAAGGCTTTAACACATTCAAACTTTCCCTCTTGACTCAACACAATGCACTTGAATACCCTTGTTCAAAACTATCCCCATTTACCCTTCTTGTAATTCAATGCCCACAATGATCCTATTCATATCAATTGGACTCAACTTCCCAAAAAATCAAACTACTGAATCCATGGACCATTCTAATGCATTTACAAAAATTGAAGAATACCCAAACCCCCTCAAGTCACTTGCACAATTAGAACAAAGATGATTGTCCTAAATTCAGTCTTTCTAAGATAGTTTTTAGAAATCTCTTTGGTTTACCCTCTAAGAGTAATAACTAATCTTACTAGAAAGAATGAAAGTTGTAGGTAGATTAGATACCTACTATTTCACAAAATATCAAGGTCTCAAGAGTCCATTTGACTCCTCAACCATAATTGTTTCAGATTGCAAATTTTGAAATTCATTTTAACAATCGAATCAAAAGTCTAAGAGAACCACTCTTACACACACACAATTGAATTCCCCTCCTTATATCCTTGGGTATAATTAATAGTACCCTCTAAACCTCACCACACTTTCAAATACATTCAAAACATCTCATATTATACCAAATTTACCACAAACATTAAAAAATCTATCCCTACTTAGTCAGAGATAGAAAATTCGGTCACTACCCATTAAGAATTATTTATTTGGTTTGATATTTAAGCAAAGGGTGATCAATATATGTTGAATGAGATTTTTTAAAATCTTTCTCCTCTAATAAATCACTAAGGATAGTTTTGAAATTGAGTCACATTTGATTGAGATTTACTGGTACCACCTTGGGTAGACAAAGTCGCTCCTAATACCACTCATCGCATTTGTTAGATTTTGGGTTTTTGAAGTATATTAGCCAATCCACGCTAGTGAGGATATATGTCTTAGTATTTCACTATTCATTTTCCTTTTTTTGAGTCCCTACATCTTCTCAAGGTAGGTTTTTAATTTAGATCTAAATACTAACAAATAGAGTGTGCATGGCAAAAATAAAGACTGATAGCATATTGAATTATAAATATGAGACTATTACTTGTAAAATAACCATCATATAATACATCAAAGATAGTAGCATTTCAAAATTTTTTGGCCATATTGAAAAATATATATTAGAGCATTATCTATTACAAAACTACCATATAATGCATCAAAGGTAGTCTCTTAAACACTGAAACTAATCCATTTTTATACCCCTAATTAGTAAACGCTATTGAAGCAACCATCTCTTTTTTTATGCCTTCTTGTCAAATTTGGTTTTAAAACATGCATTGAAGTTCCATATAACAATTAAGTAGACATTATCAACCACAACATCCTGAGTATGGCGACTACCCTAGTGGGTAAATTTATGGGCCCTAGACCAAACATTGATTTGGTAAGGATTTTTGCAAGGAAAAAATGGGAGCTGAAAGGGTAGGTTGAAGTAATGACCATGGCTAAAGGTTTTATGTCTTTTGAGTTCTATTGCCTAGAGGACTACTCCAGAATACTATGTGCAGGAAACTAATTGATGGGTAAGTGTACTCTTGTCCTTCAAAAGTGGACTTCCAACATTGACTTGAACAATGACTTTCTAACCTAGGCCCTAGTTTGGATAAGGCTGTCAGAGTTGCCCTTAGAATATTGGCATGAGGATATTTTTGATGGCATAGCTAGATCCTTTGGAGAACTTCTTTCAATTAATCTTGTTATTGCAGCCAAGAAAAGACTTATGTATGCCAAAATATGTGTTGGGGTGGCTAAGGGTTAGGATATGCCCCAAGTGATTGAATTTCAGTCTCATCTGGGAAGAAGGGTTCAACAGGTTGACTATGAAAATGTTCCTTTTGCCTGCTTCCATTGCAAAAAGGTAGGACATAAAGCAAAGACTTGCCCAATCTTCAAAGAGAAGGTAAAGTCTGATAAAGCCCAAAACAAACTAGGTAAGAATAAAGCAGGTACACCTAGAAAGGTGTGGAAGGAAAAAGCCTTAGAAGGAAAGAACCTAGGGGGTGAAGAAGGTAATTATAAAAGGGATCTACCAAAGGATAGGAACAGTCTGGCAGATGTCAAAGAACCTAAAATGATGGATCACTCTACAAACAACAATGACTTGGCTGTTGTTCCTAGATCCATTAACCCTACAGTTGAGAAGGGTGGGATTCCCTCTCTTGAGGAGGGTGGGAAGTGCTCTACTTTGGATATCAAAGAGAAGGAGATGGATATCTCTGTTGTTCTAGATTCTTAGGTAGGGCCTATTGGATAGCTGCAGGATCATCCTCTCTCTTAAGAATCAAACACTAGCCCTAATAAAGTTGTATCCCCTACAACTGTAAACAAAATCCTAGAAAGGTTTTTGGCTACTACCCCTGGGCACCTCTCCTGGTTAGAGGCTCTCTTTGAAAGCTATAAGGAGGTAAATGGGATCCCTTGGATATCTATCAAGAAGAAAAAGGAGAACAACAGGGATCCTACCCCAGTCTCTCTAGCTACCACTAGGAGTAGGGTGAAAGCTAATCTTTGAAACAAATCCATCACCCCAGGAAGAAAAAGCAAGAACCAAATCAAAAAGGAAGAAACAAGAAGGAATATAATGGATGGAACACAAAGAACCATCTAGGAATCATGCACTCCAGTCAAAGCATGAAAATCATTTCTTGTAACATTCATGGGCTCAATGGAATCCACAAACAAGAAATAGTTAGGAAAATGGTAAGGGACCATAGACCAGATGTTTTTTTAATCCAAGAAACCAAAATGAAGAAGGAAAAGACTGAGAATATTTCCTTTGGGAAAGGCATGAAAAATGTGGCTACGGACTTGTAGGGTGCTTCGGGGGGTTGCTAACCATATAGAAGGATTCTTTGGAGGCCAATATCTTATTTAAGAAGGTAATATTTTGCTTATGAAAATTTTCAATCCCAAAGATCAGATGAGATGGTTTTTGTTGAATCTCTATGATCCCAATACCAAGAATAGTAGAAGGATTTTGTGGATCAAAATTTTGGAATTGGTTATTAATTTAGGTGACACTAAAGTCATTCAAATGGGGGATTTTAACATTCCTTTCTTAGCTTCTGATAAGTTAGGAGGGCTACTGCCTGATGTTGAAAGTAGACAACACTTGGCTGACTTGATTGGGGATCTGGCTCTTCTGGATGTGGACCTTGGGGGCTACAAGTTCACTTGGTCCAACAGGAGAATTTGCCAAGATTGCATTTAGGTAAGGTTAGATAGAGCACTTATTTCTTTGGATTGGCTGTGCAACTTCCACTATAAGCTTTCTGCTCTTCTGAGGCTTGGTTCATACCATTATCCTATTTCTCTTACTCTGGATAAAATCAATAGAAAGAATGCCTTCCCCTTTAGATTTGAAAAAATGTGGTTGACTCACCCTATTTTGCATAACAAAATCAAAGAGTGATGGGATATTGAGGTGGATGGGACTGCTATGTATAAGGTTGCAAAGAAACTTTGGTTCATTAAATCAGAGATTCACAAATGGAACAAATCTAACTTTGGCAATATTTTTTAGGACAAGGAGAGGATATTGGGGAACTTGGTTGAGGTGTAGAATAATATCCAGACTTGGGGTTATGATGATAACTTTCTTAACTCAGAGAAGGAAATCCTAGTTGAGCTTCACAATATTTTTGGGAAAGAGGAAATTTTATGGAGGCAGAGGCCGAGGTCACTATGGCTCAAGGAAGGGGATAAAAATTTGAGATTTTTCCACCTATCCACTATGAAACACCGGGCAACCAACATAATTAGTGAGATAAAAAAGAGTAATGATACTTTAAAAGAATATAATGAGATAACAAAGGAGGATATTAGGTATTTCTCATCAATTCTTCTAAAAGATCTTAATTTTGATGTTGATGACCAAAATGAGGTTGTTAACTCCATTCCCAAAATCATTGGTAATGCATAGAACTGGGCCTTACTAGCTATCCCTAAGTATGATGAAATTAAAAAGGCAATTTTTCATCTTCCAGCCGAGAAGGCCCCTGGCTATGACGGTTTCCCCACTTTCTTTTTTCAGTTGTACTAGGATATTATTCATGCTGATATTGTTAAAGCTATCCAAGAATTCTACAGTGCTAGAGACTTGTTGAAAGAAGTTAATGCTACTTTTTTGGTTCTAATTCCTAAACTTATTGGGGCGGATACGTTTGGTTCTTTCAGGCCTATCAGTCTTTGCAACTCTTTTTATAAGATCTTTACAAAATTTCTTGCTAATAGACTTATCAATATTCTTTCAGAGATCATCTCACCCCAATAGTCGAGCTTTGTTCCTGGCAGGCAAATTCTAGATTCCATCATGGAAGTCCATGAAGTTATCCATTCTTTGAAGGTGGGGAAGCAAGAAGGATTTCTTCTCAAGCTGGATCTTTCTAAGGCTTACAACAGGGTGGACTAGGGGTTTTTGGATAAAATTCTTGAAGCTTTTGGTTTTAATGCTAAAGTGAGGAAGTTGTTTTCCCAATTGGCTTCCACTCCCACTTTTACAGTTCTTGTGAATGGGGCCCCCTCTGATTTTTTAAAACCCTCTAGGGGTCTTCACCAAGGTGACCCTTTATCCCCTATCCTCTTCATCATTTTGGCTGAAGGCCTAGGTAGGCTCATTTACTCTAGTATGGGTAGAGGGGTTTTGGTGGGTTTGAAACCGTCTTCTAGTCCTTTTGTGTTTACACACCAACAATTTGTTAATGATACTATTATGGGGAGTGAGTCCTCGGTGAGGGAAGCTAGATTTGTTAAAAGAATTCTGAACACTTACTCCAGAGCCTCTGGGCAACTCATTAATTGGGACAAGAGCTCAATGTTTTTCTTCAATGCCCTAGTTAGAAGAGAGAAGAAAATAGCGGATATTTTGGGGGTGTAAGGCTGGATCTCTTCCATCCACTTACTTAGGGCTTCCCTTAGGGTTTAAATCTCTGGACACTTTTTGGGATAATCTTGTGGAGAGATTCAACAAGAAGCTTGCTGGTTGGAAAGGTATTATTTTGAGCCAGGCAGGTAAAGTGATACTGATTAAGTCTACTTTACAAAATTTACCTACTTATGCTCTTAGCCTTTTTTCTATTCCTTCCAAGGTGATTGACCACCTTGAAGCTATCCAAAGCAACTTTATGTGGTTAGGCATTGATGAGAGCAAGAAATACTCGTTGGTGGCCTAGGATGCCATTTGCAAATCTAAGAAGCAAGGGGGTTTGGAAATCTATAAGCTAAAATAGTTCAACTTAGCTCTTCAAGCAAAATAGATTTGGAGAATTTTCAACAACAAAGGTGAATGGAGAGATATTTTGATGTCCAAATATGCTAACGATCTCAATCTTAAATAGTTCATTAACAGGGATTCTAACCCTAGAGGCTCTTCCATCTGGAATGGTCTTCTGAGGACAAAGGATCTAGGCTTTGAGAAAGCCAAATGGCATGTGGGAAATGTGGAAGATATTAACTTTTGGCTTGATGATTGGCTCAATTTTGGCCAACTCTGGGAAAATGAGGCTTTTGACAAATGGACTAATGTTTGTATTGAAAGATTTGGGAGTAGGGTGAGTGACTACATTGTTCACAATGGGTGGATTAACCTGGAAGAGGTGTCTTAGGGTTTGAAACCGTTGATGGACATGGTTAGACATATTTCTTTATCCCACAATAAAGATGCCATTGTTTGGGGGGAGACTATTCATGGTCTTTATACTGTGGCCTCTGGCTATGAGACTCTGTAATTACAGGGCCATGCCCCTGTGTGGGCCAAAGCCTAATATTCGAGCCTTATTCCAAAGATCAACATATTCTTCTGGATCTTGTTCCAAACTTGTATTCTCACAGTGGATAACCTCACCAAAAGAGGTAACATGATGCTAGAAGATGTATCTTATGCAAAAATAATAGTGAGAGTGTTGACCATATGTTTATACACTATCCTTTTATTAATTCTATTTGGTCTCTTTTCCTATCTTATTTCAACCTGTCCTAGTGTTTTCCATCCAATATTTTGGAGCTCTTTGTTTAATCGCAATTTGGGATGGCTGATCAGGAATCCAAGACTTTATGGATATGGGCCTTATCTCATGTGTGCTGGGGGGTCTAGAAAGAGTGGAAGAATTGAATCTCCAGGGACAAGGAGTCTAATGCTAAAGTGTTTTTTCACAAATGTCTCAATGCTTTGATGGAAACTTACACCAACACTAAAACTCCCATCCCCCCTTTTAATATGAGGATCAAAGACAAAAGGGAGGGTTGTAGCTAGTCTTTCTTGCCTAAGGGCTGACTTAAGGCCAATTTTGATGGGGCAGCCAAAGGCAACCTAGGAAAGGTCGAGGCTAGTGGCATCATAAGAAATGCACATGGGAAAGGGATTGCTACATTCGTCACACCCCTGGGGATTCAAACTAATCATTATGTGGAGGTCATTGTGGTGCACCAGACAATCAAGTTAGCAAAAGAAATTGGAGTGAAATTACTTTGGTTGGAAGGAGACTCTAAAAGCATAATTGATTGCCTTAATGGGAGGAACAAGCCTACTTGGACTATTGTAAATATTATTGATGAATGCATCTAGAACCTTCAAAATTTTGAAAAAAACCTATGTGGCACATGAGTACCATGAGGCCAACAATGTGACAGATAGGTTGGCGAATTGGGTAGTCAAGTATAATGAGGTGGCTAAGTGGATGGATGGACATGATATCTCATTAGAGTTTAATGAGGTCATCGAAAGAGATCATATCCCAGGTAGATTAGGTTTAATTAAATGCCATAATGAAAGTTAGTAAGTTGCAGGTTGTGGTCAGTAATAACATGTATGGATTTATTATGATAATCAATGATTTATGGGGAATGTGTAGAGTTGTGAGGTGGAAGAACAATATTTCTCGTACTTCCAATATCTACAATATCCATCAACCTATGTCAAGTATTACTTGTGGGAAGTGAATTTATAAGGCAAAAAAAGGTGTAAGAAAATGAGGAGAGCCAAAGGCTTGTAAGTTTTGAAGGGGTTTGATACTGACTATAGAGACTGCATTAAGAAGAACATCATGGTTGGGGAAAGACATTGGAGGGAACTAGAGAATGAAGCCCATAAGTGGAGAAGAAGATCCAAGGTGTGGAACTTGAAGAAAGGAGAAATTAGGAATTATATTAAACATCTCCATGGATGGAAACCCTTTGTAACCAAAAGTATGGTTAAAAACTGAATGAGGGCATGGTCAAAATTGATGGGGTGGAGTTCTCTAGTACAAAAGAAATTATCTCCTTGATTAATGACATCCCTATTATTGGCAAGAAATTTTATAGAGACCAGAAAGTATCAGGGTAAGCGGTGGTGGAGTTCGCTAAGAACCAAGAGGAGAAATAGGTGTTGGTGAAGAGAGGTACCCATTATCTCCTGAGCTCCATCAAGCCTCTATGGAGATTTCTGCTCCATGCCATTATCAAATATATTACTCTCGATACAAGGTTTGATCACATATGCACTTACTACTTTGTGTTACTCAACCATTTTAGGTATGGGACAAAAATCTCTATCCCCTTCTACCTTTACTCTTCCATGAATGATAATATTAATGAGTATCAAGAAAAGAAAACTAGGAATCCAATGCTCCATTAGGAGTTGCTACTGTTAATCTATGAATACTTCAAAGCTAGGACTATTAGTAAATAAATCAAAGATAGGAAAGAGGGCAAAAAAATAAAAGGGGATCCTGATGAGTCTAATGAGATTTATTTGCCTTCAAATATGGAGGAAAGTCTTGAGATGCACATGGATTTAGAAGACTCTAAAACCCCACAACGTGGCTTGAGGAAAAAACCATCAAAACTGATAGCAAGGAGAAAAATGTGCTCCAACATTGACACTTCTTCGAGTAGGGGTTACAATGAACAAACATAAGGGATGGAGACTGGAGAAGATAGTGCAAAGGCAAAGGAGAAATTAAGGGAAGGGGATGGTAAGGAATGAAAGAAGAGTAAGAGAACCATCACTATCAAAGTGCTAGAAAGAAAAGGGAAGGAGGCCATAGTGTCAGGGAATCAAAAAAGGAAAACCTTGGATGACAACAAGGACAAATAGGGGGAGGAGAGTGAGAAGGTGGAAGGAGAACCCATCGATAGGGAGGGACCTGAATAAGGCTTCGAGGATTTTGGTACTAGCACTTATAGATGCTTAATCATGGGAAAGGATAGGAAGGTGGTGTGGCAGAACTTTGACTCTACTTTAACTAATATGGGCACCCGAACTTAGGTCAAAGAAAATGATGAGGGTAGAATCCAGCTGGAGGAGTTGATTGATCCTGCTTTGGTCATCCTTATTGACATTCCTAGGGAGAACACAGACATGGATGTCCTTAACAATGCAAAAAATAGTGTGGTGGATAGCTTCCATATCACTAAGTGGCTTTTCCATGAAATCCTTGACCTTAAACACAAAATGAGCACTCTAGAAGGTCAATGAGATGAACAAAGCATGGATAGAAGAGTGGAAGAAGTCAATAATAGAACTCATGCAATGGATAGGAAAATGCAAGGTATAATTGAGCAAAGCTCTTGCATCCTCAAGGACAATGAGAACATCAAGAGGTTCATTCACTATGCAGACAATTAGAGCATCAGCAAGGAGTAGGATCCTAACACCCACAACTTAAGGAACATAACTTTGGATTAAGGTGTAAGGAAGTGAACTAGATCTAGCACTAGGAAAAAGGATACCCTGGCCCCAGACCAGGATCTTTCTAAGATGAAGGAGGCAATAGACAAGTTGTTGAAGTTGGAGATCAACGCAACTGAAATGCTGAGAGACATCACCTAAGCGCCCTAGCCTTTTGTGGGTTGTCCTTATTACTTTTTTTTTGTATCTTTGCTTAGGGAGATGTTCTTTCTTTTTTCTTTCTGGCTCTATTTGTAGCCTTATGCATATTATGTTCAGGTTTTAGGGCCCTTTTAAAGCCTGTTTTCCTTAATAAAAAACAATTAGGTAGAAATGGAGTCAATATTGAAATGCACTGTTCCAAAGTTCTTAAACTAAGAAGATCTTAATTGATAGATTATATGATCAATAAGAATAAGGAAGTTAGCAAAATGAATAGAATCTATAATATTTATTTTGATGAAAACAACTTTTATCATCTTCCAAGGATGCAGTGAAGCATCTCAAATGTTGATGTGGAAGTTTTCAATACAAATGGCCACTTCTAACATAGAACATTGGTGTTATTGCCAAGATGACAACAACTCTACTAAATAGGATCATGGTACAATAAGATCTTCACATCCTTAAATGAAATAACCAACAACAAGAAGCATGTCAATGCACATATATATTCTTTAAAAAAAAATCCATCCTCCCTTGTGTACTATCTCATCTATTTTCAAATCTAATATAGCTAGATTTTTATGTTTTGCTTTTAGTAGTTCATTTTAGACTTTTAGAAAATTTAGATTTTAATTCACACAAGGCTAGCAATTTCAGATTTTTATTATAGAACAAATTTTTGGCATTACATTGCTTCAAAGTTTAAAAAACTATGATTTTGATTTTCTATAGTCAACTTAGATTTCCAGCTTGAATGATGTTTGATTTTGGTTATCTTTTTTTAAGAAAATATAGAATTTAGTGTCTAAGCCACTAGGTTTTAGATGTTCATTAATCTCATATGTTTTAGATGTATAATAATTTTATAAGTTTTAGATTTTAATTCCCAGCAATTTCATAGTATCATAATTTCACAATTCTACATTTAACTAAGACATTCCTTCCTTTTCAAATTGCTTGGCTCAAATTACATATCTATTTTCAAAAAATCCTGATATATTATTTTAACCAGGGTGTTTTAGATTTATATTGATTTCAGTTTTAAGTCTAGATTTCTATCTTAATATGCTTTTTAAGTATAGATGTTGTAAGAAAGTGATCACTTTATGATCATAACCAAATAACTCAAAGGTACTAAACAAGATAAGCTACATGGTCAATTTAAGATCATATCTAAAAAGCCTTTATATCCAAATTAAAAACAAACTTGGTGATCAACAAATGCATATAGGCAACAATACTCCCCCTTAGAGAGATCTATACTATGAAAATGTTGAAAGACTCCTGTTCACCATAATCGATAAGGAAGACAAGTTCCACTATCACCTATGGAGTGTTTTAAGAGAAAAAATCAAAAATAAAATGTGTAACAGAGTTATGATCTGATACACGTAATCTAGTAAAAAATTAAATAGAATAATGAGAATAACAAGATTGATCCAATATTGCAACAACTACAAGTAATAATTGTAAAGAATGCTTCCTGTTAAACTAAGAAGAAAAGACTCAATTATCTACATTTTATGTCCTTTTCTCCAAAAAAACATAATTTAGTGCCAAGTCCTTGTCAACAAAATGGAACCCAAAAATAAACCCCATTTGTGAAATTTTTTCCCAAAAGAAAAGGAAAAGGAATAAAAAGTCAAGACATAAGCAAACTTAGATAAGACAACAAAATTGTATTCCTTGTTCACATAGAAATGCATAAAATTTAAGTCTACACCACATGGCTTGGAAAAAATGAAGTTTTAAAACCTCTTGATCAAATAATTTAAGACTTGCCTCTTAAATAAAATCAATGGAATGAATCATTGGGGACGATGAGTTTCAAAATGGTTTCTTTAGCAACTAAAGTATCAATAGATAATTTTTACTTCGGGAACAACAACCAATTCTAAAACAAGAGAACCAATATCATCTAAGAAAGCTGTTAAAGTTTACCATCAAACAAGTAAATATGATGGCATGCAAAGTTCATTTCAGTTAACCTACAAGAAAGCATAGTCTAATTTTATGGTATGACAAGACAATACAAGAGAACATAAGGAGCATATGAAGAATATACTAAGATTTCCAATGAAGCGAGTGCTTGTGTTGGGCACTGTACCTAATTAGATATTTAGACCATTACTCAAATTCAATACCTTATTATAGTTTAATGGGTCTACTCCAGGCACTATTTCTTCTTTGTTGTCATACAAAATAGTCATTGTGGAAGCATTATTAGTTTCCAGCTAGTATAATTAAGAGTTCATATATTTTCAAGATATTGGGTTGGACTAGATTTCAAAGATGAGTGGGGCTATTTTGAAGCTCTTGTTGTTCGTGTCTATCACCAGTGACACCTCACAAGACTATGGATATGAATTAGTATTAAAGTTATGTTGGAGCTTAGTTTTGTATTACCAACATCTGATAGAGGGATGCCACAATGATATGCACTAGAAGTGAAGTTTTGTTTTGAAATTGTACATTTAAAAGAGACAAGCTTTTATAAAAAATCTATATCTAAATAAATAGCTAATTCCCTTGTAGAAGCATGCAAGACTCTAAGTTGTTTACTATATAGGGCACCTATTTCTAGTTAGCAATCAGGACATTCATTCTTGTTCTATTATTTTTAACATCATTGATTTATATTTTCTTCTTGCATTATATATAATTCAATTGCTATGTGCATTTTGGATGCAAAATTTTAGATGCTTCTTTGCTTGCTTCTAGTATGGTATGGTAAAAGAGGACTATGGAAAATATTGAATTTTTTACAGACTAATGAAATGTTACCGGCAACAAATCATGGTGTGGTTGGTTTATGACATTTATTCTAGTGAGTATGTATGCTAAAAATAAAACAAAAAATCAATGCAATAAAGAGCTCGATTTTTAAATTGAGTTCCACCACCAAGGAGAATAAGATTTTCTCCTGCTACCCCTAGCCAGTTTTGATATTTCTTTATAATTACAAGCTTGGTGGAGGGAATATTATTATATTATATGTACACAAGAACAATAATAAATTTCAGCAATATTCTTTGTGCATGATTTATATGTATGTAAGAAAAATAAGGTATTGAGAAAAGAGAAATTGGAAGAAGATAGAGAGTGAGTGATACAAAGAGACAACCAACCATATTTATTATTTTACCACATTTTATCAACTTTGTATACCCTTTAGGGATAGGAACAAGACATGTAGGGGGATCTTCAGGACAATATCATCCCCGATGCCCATAATGACTATTACTAGGAAGCTGTCTAATACCCACTTCATTATCTAGACAGGGAATGTAATCTAGACCAGCTGAAACATTGCAAAAGTTTTAGTTGTGCTAGTACTAATATCTACCTTATTCTTTATTCTCTAATTCCTTTGGTCCTTTTTGACTCTTCTTCTCATGATTGGTTTCCTTGTTCACTTGTTCTATTTTTGATTTAGTTATTTGTGTTTCCCAATTTCCTAGTTCTATTTGATTTTACTTCAAATGCTTAGCTCCTGCATCATTAGGTAATGATCCAGGGAGTTTCAAATCTTTGACATTCTCTACTTTGGTTGTTTGTTCCCAATCTTATTGGCAACATCATCTTACTTTTGTAGTTGACCATCATCAATCTTTTTATTCTTCCAATTCCTAATCTTATGATCTAATTTTTCAATGACCTTTTCATGGACCTCTTTATTCTCATTTTTTGTCATCTTATCAATGTCCTTTTTATTCTTATTACTTCATAAATTTGTTATGTTCTTCAATTGGAATATATTAGGAGGAATACTTCTAGTTAGTCTATTCTCTATAAGCTCTAAAACTTGCAAATTATAGTAGCCACCTAACATGGGAGGTAGATTCTTGTAACCTATTTTTCCAAGCATATAGCTGTGTTAGATTCTTGAGTTGTCCTAGGTCATTGGGTATCTATCCAGATAGATCATACCCATTTGCTGTCAAGTTGAAGCTAAGAATGAGCAATGCAATTAGAAAGTGAGTAAGGTATTGAACCATAGATATTGTTGGCACTTAATTGAAGTTTTGTCATCTCCTTCAAAGAGCCTATTGTGCTTGGAATGCTCCTATTTTATCAATGGTTGAAATTTCCAACCTCTTGGATAAACTCAAACAATATCTATGACCGTGACTATCCTATATTGACAAGTTAGTTGTGTATGTATAAAAAAACCTTTAACTTATTTTAAACATTTGTTAATGCATGTTAAGGGATCATTTAACCATTACTTGACAAGCTATAATGATTATTAAACTTTAAGACACTTGGTATTTGAACAACCTCATTCTTTTATTGTGAAAACTTAGAGAATCCTTACTTTTTCTTGTTAGGCAATCAATTTTCTTGAAGGGTAAAGAATCATCACATACCAAATAAATTTCCTTTTAAGGTATTATGAATGTCCTCTTAAAATGACTAGGAATCAAAATTTTCCAATGTCTCACATTGTAGATAGTTATAAACCCTTGTCTAGGGCTTTGACAGTGAGGGTTTAATAACAATTTTATGGAAACTTGTTCATTCTCTTACCTTAGTTTATGGACAAAACCCCAAGTTGGCTCTTAAAAATGTTAAATAAATAAAAAGCATGTTCCAATTTGTTTGACCTACAGTTCAATCTAATTATCGACAAATAAATGCTTAGAAACAGTAAAAACCTATCCTTATAGAACACAATAAGGGAAAATAAGCAAAAATGGTATCTTTATTGCTAAACTTTTAATACAAATACATTACAATGGAGGATGCTTCTTCACCTCACTTTTCTTGATAAAAACATGCAAATTTTTATAAAGAAAAACCTTTACCAAATACTTGATGATCATTAGGATTGTAGTCATGGTACGAGAGTGAGAGGCTTAATTGTAAAAACTTTGCCAACTTCCTCTAAATAGTCTAACCTTTCTAATATTTCCATGCATTAATTATATTTAATAAGTAGCCAAGTAGTCATGAATCTTTGTGTCATGTTTTTATGATTGAGGTATTAATTGTTGGGTATTATTTGGCAAGAGCCACCTACAAGTTAATGTTGGAGTTGATGAATGCGAAGGATCTTACTTTAGCTTGTGGTAAGAGCCATATGTAGGTACTACATTTATATATACCCTTTTCATATTTAATCTTCTTATCTACAACATACACAAAAATTTACATCTATATAAATAAGTACAAAAAAATGACCACAAATTTTCTTTATTTTTGTATCAAAGGAAAATCATGCACTACCACTGTTCTCCTATATTCAAATGGCTCATTCCATGTCTTTTAGATTTTTAGATCTTAATATAGCCTTTGAAACATTTTTTTAATACCAATTTCTCTTCTTGTTGTATATGTCGAGTAGATGTATCAAACTGTGAAGAATAATGATAAACCTTTATCTTTAGGCAAGGCTCCAAAAATACCTACTTTTAAGCTTGGAGACTAGTAATATTTATCAAGTAATAACAATGAAAACTACTGTATGGTGTCTTTCTTTCTTTGAGTTTGTTTCTTTCCAAAACTATGAAAAGTTGTTATACTAACCTTAGATTACTGAATGCACCACTGTTCCTTGCTATAACATAAGATAACATCCCATTCTCTAATTGGTCAAATTATAATATTTAAAGTATAATTTCTTCAAAAGATAGATTACTTAAGTTTTCTAGTCTTACCCTTGGGGCCCAACTTTAACAAAATTATTGTTCACATTTCAAAGTGACTCATGGATTGCATTTATCTCATCTCGCAAATGAATCTCCCTTCTTTATTTTTTCTCCTACACTCTTCTAGTGATATTTTAAAAAGGTCAACCTCTAAATGAAGGGTTTTATTCCAAAAATCAATAATATTTATTGTTTTCCTAATTCACCAAGTCTATTTCTATCCTCTTTGTTGACTTTGCATAATGATTGGTCTTCTCTCTTTCTTTATTAATATCATATTGGCATTATAATAACCAACCTTCCTTGGCTTGAAATTCCATATCACATAGCTAGAATTGATTTTTCAAGTACTCAATACCCTTCAGTTGATCTTTAATAAAAGATATTATAGCTTTTAACTCTCTAAAAATTAGGAGAAAATATGTTCTAAGTTTCTCATATTCTCCTTCTTGCTCCCTCATAGAGCCATAAAATTGGGAAAATTTATCCATTTCATGATTGAAGTCTAAAATAGAGTTCTAGAACCTCACCCAGCGAAAAAATGTGACTTTGCATAGAGCTCTCTTTATTTTCATATATCTCTATCTTGGAACTTAGCTCTTTAAATTCATCTTGTATTGAATTGCATTCGCCAAGATGCCTTTGTAAACTAGAGATGAATTTTTTTGCATTATCAATTTCCAATTGCAAATGTGAAGCATCTTCATATGAATTAAAAGCTTTGTCTATTCATTCTAGCAACAAAGAGTCTGAAACCTTCACAATATTAACAAGAAGGTTAGTCTATTTAGCTAGCATAGTGGACACTGACTTACTATCTTCTAACAACTCTTTTAAGCTTACTAGATGCCATATCACTTTCTCTCTTTTGTAATGTATCCAAATAAAATTGGAAATAATCAAGAACCTTGAGAATGTCCCCAAACTCTACAACATGACACATACCCTCCTCTAAACCAAAAATCATATCCATCTTAATCCCTACTAGCTAACTGTTGATTGATGGAGGAGTAAACATGATATACTAGATACTTGGGGGGGGGTGAATCAAAATCTAAAACACTTTTTCACTTTTCATAGATTCATCCACATCTATCAATAACTTGTGCATGTAAAACTTATAATGTAAATCTACTGTAACATATAAATCTGATCAATCACATGCACAAAATAAACACCTAGCATAATATCTATTACCCAAAAATCCTCCAAGGTGAAGGTAAAACTAGGGTGGGGATGACACCCACAAATATTCACTACTGCAGTAATAAAGTTAACCAATTAAGGTTACGATGTTTGACTATAAAATATGATCTACCCTGTGAGAGGTCTTCCTTGTCAAAAGCTTAAGAGACTATTAGGTCTCACCTTGTTAGAGGAGTAAGGACTCTATTAAGATATTTATAAAGATTTGTTAAGAGATTTACTATGATTCAAGTCTATTAAAACTGATTTAGTACCTAACTCTCAGTTTTCTCTATAAGCTAATTTTGAGTCTCCTCCTTGCTAACTGATCCTCTCCTATGATTTGATATGCTTGTCTTTACCTTTTACTTCACTGTAATGACTAGGTCACTCGATCTGTTAGATTATAAAAGAACCCTTCAATGAATTCTAAAGTGATCCTCAATCCTTTTTCTGTTACTAGCTTCATGTTCGTACATAAAATATTTTCATCTCCTTCTCTATTGGTACTTGATCTAGGTTAAGATCATCACTATATAAAGAGTCTTCTAGATGATTCCATGTTTTACCTCTTCATCCTGATTGTCAAACACAAAACATAGGGATTGGTGATCCACAACGTGTAAATGTTTAGTAAAAACCTCTAACAGTATTAAATATTCTATAAAGACCTCCTCAAAACTTAAATATTCCTTCCAAGTCAACCTAATAATTGTTTTGCCTAAAACTTTGTAACAATCCTGACTTTCATGCAAATTCTATGTAGCTTAACCTTTGCTATATTCTAATGCTTGACATTGCTATTGCTTGGCCTTCATTGTGCTCAATACATACTAAATAACTCAACACATGTATTCTCAAAACTTTCTTGGTCACTGATGACTTTCTTAGTCGCTAATGAGCTCAACTCGTATACAAAAATACTCTGTGACCCAAAAACTTACTCGGCTCTTATAGAGCTATGTACATACTCACTTATGTATATGACTCATCCTATATAGAGTAGCTCGGTCACAATGATGACCATTTGACTTTGCCTTGTAAATGACTAAGTGGTTGACACTAATAGACAACAATGGTTAGAGATACCAATAATATCCCCCTTTGAAATAAGTGGAAAAGATATCGTCATATTTTTTTTATCACTTTGGCATATTCTTATCTATACAATACAATTTGATAATGAGCTCTCCCCCTAAGTTTAATGACTTATGACCAATGCAAAAAATAATACAAAAATGAATAACATAGTCATTTCACCTTTATTCAAATCTATATATTTACTTCTTCTTTTACCTTCTTTTGCATCTTGTTCAAATCACATTACTTTGTATCTCTTTGATTCTCTTTGCCCATCTTCACATCTCTTTCCTTCTACACATATCTTATTCCCCCTTGTTTTTTAACTCTATATGTCAGTACTATTGGGGTTGAATGTGTGGAAGTAATCCATATGTTTTAATGAATTCCTTGTGAACTATGGTAATCATGGACAATGCATGATCCCAAGTGGTTCTTGCTACCTCCAAAATGTTATTCTGCAAGTGAAGCCTTGCAGCCAAATCAACTTAACTATCAACCATTGATAAATTGGGATCTTCTATGATAAGATCCTAGGATGTTTTCAGTTCTCTTTGCATGACCTCCAAATGAGTATCATCATCACTTGAATAGAGATAAATTTGGATCTCATATTGCTATCAGCTACCTAAAGCTCGACCAATGTACCTTGAGAATTTAGTAGATTATTGTAATGATCAATGCTTGATCCTGTTGACTCTAAAATAATGTTGTTGTGCTTTCATCTTAGCTTGAATTAAATTTATTTTTTCCTGAATATTGTGAGTAAATCTTGGCACATCTTACAAAATTGTGTACAAATGTTGTACCTTCTAAATTAATTCAATCATAACCTATGCTTTCTCTTGTAGTAGCACTTTTTGCTCGATAATAGTTATGGAAACTTTGTCCACAACCTCGGTTTCAAATCTTCTTGCTGACCAATCCATTAACTTCTCATTGGACTCCATATTTCCAACATTCACTTGTTCAACTATATTTACAAGTTGGTTTATGATTGGTTCATCTTCTTCAAACTTTTGAATGTCAAAAACATGAACAAAAATATGCTTTACATTGTCTAGTACCTATTTATGCTTATGCACTCTTCTAAGCTCTTATTGTCTCTTCATCTTCATCAAAATTTCTTGTAGCAAATAAGTTTGCACTAAGGTGAGATTTTCTAGATCTAATTGTAGCATCTCAATGATTTCATCTAGACTAACATCAATATCTAATGGAATGTATTTTATTTCTTTCTTCTTTCTACTAGGTAAAGGAGTACTACTACTCGACACTACTTTTGGAGTTGGTGAGAGGGTATCACCACTTGGTCATATTTGTGCATCTGTGCTTGAGACAACAATAGTTACACTCGGTTAAGCTTTATTTTATTCTTTGTCTTCCTCAATATGAGGTGCTAAAACAATATTATCATTTACATTTGTTTCTTTATCTTCACCATTTGCCTCTATGTTTGTGATTCTTGACTGCTTAGCTTCTAGAGTGTCAAGGGTGGGAGACATGTTGCCTTGAAGACTTGACACACTTGAGCTCTCTCCACTACTGTATTCATCATCAATGTTCACAATCTCTACCTTCTTTTTAGTTAGCCCAAAAATGCTCTTCCACAACATCTCACTTTGTTGTTGTACAACTTCCTCTTTATTTTGTAAGATAAAAAACATTCTTTATTTAGTAAAAAAAATTTGCTCCTATATTGTTCCAAAAATGTGACTTATTGATCTTGTGATAGATCAGGCATAACCCTGACTAATGTGTCAGTTCGTATCTATTTCTCTGCTACTTCAACCTATTTCCATCTTCTCTCTAGTCTATCATAAAGATCTTTGGGTATCTTCTTCCCTATTGCACTAGGAGCTAGTATTTGATTATAAATCATTTCTACCATAGCCTCCTCAACTTTATTTCTATCATTATCTAGTGTATCATATTTGACATATCTAAAACTAGATAATCTTATAGAACTTCTCAAGGTTTCACATACCTCATCAATAAGTCTTTATCTACCTAATAGGTGGTCCTCTGACCAATCTCTTCTTTTGGTTTTGGGGGCACTACACTTAGTAATCTCCAATACTTTATGCTTTGCAAACTACTTGGCATTAGCAGCTGCCCTGGTCCTTGGCTTGTTTGGTGGTGGAGGTGTCATTTTCATCTTCTTCTATGTTCCTTGAGCCTTCTTGCTTAGTGCCATGATAACAACTTAGGCTTTACCCTTGTCACCTTCTTCTTCTTCATCCTCATCACCATTGTCTTGTTCTTCATCTTCTCCAAGACCTTGTGTAATTTGCAATGGTTCCTTGCCCTTGCCTAGGGTGGCCAACTTAGCTTCTAGGTCTTCAATCATTTTCTTTCTTTTCTTCTCTTTGGAAGCTATCTTGATATTCACAATTATCCTTTCTTTGGCTTCCTCATATCTACCAAAAGATTTAACCTCGACATTTATATCCTCTTTTAGTAGTGCCTCAATATTTTCACTTGCAAGATCACTTTCTATCTCATAATAAAAACTTTGTAATCAAGCCTTCCTCATCTTAATTGCTTGTACAAAAGTGTTATCTATGTCAACAAGAAAACATATGTCGATGTAGTATCTTGTGACTAATTCTTCAGTAATCACCATTCTTCTTTTTATCCTTTTTTTAAATTCATCAAAATAAGCATCCATTGCATTATCAAAGTTTTCTTCCAATTGGGTAATGTGCTCACTGATATGCTTTGTCACTAGTTTGTCTTGCTCCCATACAAAATTACCAATACTAGGAAAGTACTTTTGGACATAAAAGAAAATACAAACAATGAGGGATCCAAACTTTGATGCAGGAGCATCCAATGGTGTAAGGGCAATCCTATATCACCCAAAAATATGCTTAGTGTTAGTTTTTGTTTAATGTGTCCTTATTTTTGGATACCCATTTGGGTCAAATAGAGATTCCAACTTTGATAGTTCCACTATTGGTTTTTTGGGTTAGATTTTTTGAGCACCTTGGGATACGTGCCAATGTAGAAAATAGGTTATTTTGTAACTGAGCCATAATTGTGATGAGTTAGAGGGTGTAAGTTGGAGGTATGATTATACTTGTAATTTAAAGCACTCCAAAAGATGAATTGGTGCAAAAGGCTTTATGGTTTGAAAGTTATTACAATTTTAAGTTGCTTGGAGACCCCCTAAGAGCACTTCAAAGTCAAATTTGAGACACTAAATGGCTTCGTATAGGCCTTAAAAATGGGGGATGAGCATAGCTAGTCCATAGGTCTATAGAGTGCTTGGAGAGCTTTTTAGAAATGTAAACAGTTCATCAATCGGAGTCCCGGATCAAAAGTTATGCCTCCCAGAAGTTGGACTACCATTTTTGGATTCTTCTAATTTGACACCAACTTCTGATGTGTTTTCTAGAGCCTTCTATTTTGGCTATGGATGCTAAATGGCATATTCTAGAATGTATTCCTAACCCAAAACCTAATTTGGCTTACTTAAGGTCATTTCTAGCATTGTAAACATAGTTTTTTTTGTAGATTTTGGGAGAAGGTACTGTGAGGAGAGTTTCTCTCCAGAGTCAGACAACATTGCAAGCCCTTAGGGCTTGTCATTGAGTCTATTTTCATTGTACTAAATGTAGTAGCATACCACTTCTAACAATAATATTTCCCTTTTCTTGTTGTGTTCATTTTGTCTTGGGTTGTACCCTCATCAAACTTACACATTGATTTTTTCACTTTTCTTATTGATGACATATTTTCTACAAGTTGTAGCTTCTATAATTCAGCAAGACCATACTCATGATCTTTCATCACAATCTTCCAAGCTTGATCCATAGCCATACAAGGTATGCTATTTAATTTGCTCAACTGATAGAATTTGTGAGCAATGACTCTTACTAAAAATTCATTAGTGGATTAGAAATGTTTGTAATAGATAGACCACATCCAATTCCACTAAGCTCCAGTGTTAGCCTCAACTTCTTCATGACTCAAACATTGCATGGTCTTCTTCTTGTCTAGGGTTGGATAACATGTAACCCCATGTATCATTTTCTTCATTTTTTTCATGGATCCATCCTGTAGCCAATACTTTATGTCATGAATTCTTTTCAAAATAACTTTAATCCACTAGATCTTGAAATTTCTTGGGAACTCTAGGGTACAAGTTAACCCTTTCCTCTTAATAATTTGGAATTCATCCTTTAAGATTCCTTCATTACACAACTTCTCATAAGCTTCTCTGATTTGATAATTTCCTACTTCTCCAATTTTCCACAGATAGCAATTTCTACCATCATGGATCATAATGAATCTAGGTGTTATCGAAGATAACACACCCGTTGAGTCTCATTTCATAGCAATATCTGGAATAGCACAAAATTTAGGTAGAGAACAAGCACCACTCTTCACCAATTGAATTGTACTAATCTCTTGGCTCATTCTTGTGGTTGATGAAGTTGCCATGATTGTAGATAGGATTTGAAGTTCTATCTTCACTGGATACTCAACATAGTTCATATTCTCTACTCGTTCAAGCTGCTTGATCAAATCATCCTTGAGATTTTTGTTGGTTGCTAAAATTGTTGAATCACTCTGCACTCTTGAAAATATGAATGCAAGGTATGAAATGGTATCTTTAAAATTTATTATATACCTTCTTCTTGATCAATTAGGGTCTCCATTAATGTGAATTACTTAAATGAGTGGAATCTAGTTGTCTCTGTTGATATTGATGCCTTTCAACTAGGTCTACAACTCAGTCTCTTCCATGTCATTCAATCTCTATCATTCTTAAAATGCTTGGTCCATGTTGCAATGTTCGGTCAATATAGACAATTTCCTTATACTTGGAAACCTTTCACAAATTTGTTCTTATGCATCTTGTATATGTAGGTATGAAATTTTGGCACATTTATATGTAAGGAACTGATGTATAATATATCAGTTAAGTATACAGTAGCATACATACCTCTCTTGCTTAGTTTGAGATGACATGATCACCTTCTCCATTGGATTGGGTGACCTCAACTCCATTAGCTCCACTATTTCCATTTTCTATTTTGCTTTTCCATTTCTAGTTCATTTCATTCCTAATTTTCTCAATGTCTACTTTGCCTTTGCTTTTGTCCTTTATCTAATTTGCTGCATGTTCTTGAGTCTTGCAATTCTTACTTTGATATCCAAATTTGTGACATTTGGAACACGCATTATTAGGTGCATAATTCTTTCTCTAATTTGTCTAGTAGGGTTTTATCTATGACCTGCATTCATATTCTCTATGCCCATATTTCTGATAGTTGTACAAATATCCTTCAAAGTTAGGTGTAGTTGGTGTATTCCTCAGTCTTGACCTACACTCCTGTATTTGATGTCCTTGTTGCTTACAGTAAAAATAGTAACCACTAAACTTAGGTTTAGAATTTTGCATACCATGTCTACTTCTACAAATATTTGTAGTATGACAAAGTTTTCCATAGTGATAACATGTTGGCTTATCCTTTGACTTTGCATTTCTCATTTCTCCATTCTTGGATGATTCTCCTTTCTTAGTGCATGAATGTTTTAACCCATTTGAATAACTTGATTACTTCATAAGTTCTTCAAAGTACTTCATCACTTCCTCTAGTTTGTTGAATCTCTTCATAAATTCCTTCTCATTTTTTAGTTCATTCTTCAATATGTCATTTTGTGACTGAATATTTACAATTTCCACATCCTTGTGATTCAATTCCTAATTTGTAAGAATTAGTTGGTTCATCATGTCTAGTTGAGTATTAGTGAGCTTTCTTACATCTAATATCCTTTCTTCAAGTTTGGTATCCATTACCCTTTTGTCTTCTTCAACCATAGTCATGTCTTCTTCAACTTTCTTTCTTTCTTTGATCACTTCACATAGTCTTACTAATTGGATTTCATGGTCTCTTTTTAGTGCTCTCACTTCTTCATTCAATAGTTTGTTCTTGTCAAGTAGATCAAAAAATTCTTTTATCATTTGGATTGATTGGTTCAAATAGCCCTTCAGTGTCAACTTCTTCATAGGAAATTGCTTTATCTGGGTGATTTCCTTTCTCCTTTTTAGGGAATCTTTGAGATCTTGTCTTGCCTTCTCAAGTTTTTGTAGTGTGAGTTGAATTTCAATCACTTGATTGTAAATAGTCTTGTCCAATTTGAAAGCCTCCATCTCCAAGCCTTTAAGATTCCTCTAGAGAACTAGAACTCTGATACCAATTGTTGATTGATAGAGGAGTAAATAGGATAAACTAGATATTGGGTGTGGGGGCGGTGAATCAAAATCTAAAACACTTTTTGACTTTTCACAGATTCATCCACATCTATCAATAACTTGTGCATGTAAAACTTATAATGTAAATATGTTGTAACATATAAATATGATCAATCACATGCATGAAAATAAAACACATAACACAATATTTGTTGCCCAGAAACCCTCCAAGGTGAAGGTAAAACTAGGGTGGGGATGACACCCACAAATATGCACTACTACAGTAATAACATTAGCTAGTTAAGGTTATAATGTTTGACCATAAAATATGATCTACCCTATGAGTGGTCTACCTTATTAAGATCTTAAGAGACTATTAGGGCTCACCTTTTTAGAGGGTTTAACACTTATAAAAAAGCAAGGAATTTGTTAAGAGATTTACAAAGATCTGTTAAGAGCACTCTATTAAGAGATTTACGATGATTCAAGTCTATTAAAATTGATTCAATACTTGACCCTCAGTTTGCTTTGTAAGCTAATTTTAAGTCTCCTCCTTGCTAATTGATCCTCTTCTCTGATCTAATATGATATTCTTGTCTTTCTCTTTCACTTCACTACAATATTTAGGTCATTAGTTTGTTAGATGATAACATAACCCTTCAATAAATTCTAAACTGATCCTCAATCCTTTTTTTTCAATAGCTTCATGTTCACACATTCTTTTCATCCCCTTCTCTACTAGTATTTGATCTAGGTTAAGATCATCACTATATAAAGATTTTCATGAAGTGTTTTCTAGATAATTTCATGTTTTGCCTCTTCATCTTGATCATTGAAGACACAACATAGGAATTAATGATCCACAACATGTAAATGTTCTAGTAACAACCTATGAAATTATTAAATGTTCTATAAAAACCTCCTCAAAACTTAAAAATTCTTTCCAAGTCAACATGATAATCATTTTTCCTAAAACTTTATTCCATTCCTAACTTTTATGTAAACTCTACTTAGCTCAACCTTTTTTTATTTTCTAATGCACGACATTGTTGTTTCTCAACCTTCATTATGCTTGGCACATACTAAGTAACTCAACACATGCATTCTCAAAACTTGTTCAGTCGTTGATGACTTGCTCAGTCGCTGATGAGCTCGACTCATGTACACAAATACTCTATGACTCAAAAACTTACTCGGCTCCTATAGAGCTAGGTACATACTTACTTATGTACATGACTCAACCTTTATAGAGTAGCTTGGTTACAGTGATGACCATCTGACTCTGCCTTGTAAATGACTAAGTGGTTGACATTAATAGAAAATAATGGTTAGAGATACCAACATTGAGATCTAAATTCATCAAATTAATGAGATAGAAATGAGACTTCATTGATTTCCTCTTTTATATGATCTATTGCACCTTCCAAGGCTCCTTGAAATTTGAAAGCCTATTTTTCAAATGCCTCAATTCTAGATTCAAAAAGATTAAGTTTTTGCAAAATCTCACTAATAAGTTCATGATTTCCATAGGCAACCTTGAACTCTTCTAATTGGCCCCTAGAAACCCTCAATTTTTTGTCTAGAGGTGAAATGGTAACATCGTGGTCACCAAAAGGTTTTAAGGAAGCTTCATAATCCTGTGTGATGATGTTCAACTTGTTCTCCATCTCTTGATTGCATTCTTGTAGCTTTTCAATCTGAATTGCATAAAGAGAACCAATATTCTCAAGTTCACCTCATAGTTGGTCCTATGCAAACTACAGATCCAATTTCACTTGTCCAATTAACTCAAATTTTTGTGTAATATCTTCTTGCAAAGAAGACATCTCTTATTCCTTTTATCATAAATTATCATCCTTGATACTCAAATTTTGTTCAAAAGTAGTGCATTTTTCATTACATAAAGCTAGCTCCTTATTTGCATCATTTAAGGCCATGTCAATGTCTTCCATATTTTTATGGGTTGCTAACAATTTAGACTGCAATTCAGTGATTGACTCCTTCAACTTAGTAATTTAGAATCTTGCTCCAAATTCTCTAAGCTTCATTGCACTTCTTTCAAACTTTTTGATACCAGTCTCTCTTCTATTTTTGTAATCTCTAATTCTTGTAAAGATACTCAATCTCAATTTTCATGTTAAAAGAAGTATTTTCTTCATTGCTTAACTAAACTTTGAGCTATTCGATGACTTCTTTCAAATCTTCAAGACTATTCCTTGTCCTTTTAAATTCTAATTCAATATCTTCAAGAGCTACATCCTTTTTCTTCAATAACAACACTAACCAATTCCAACTAAGCTTCCATGTATGCATGTATTTCATTTGACTTCCATAACCTCTTCTTCATTTCCTTTATTTCATCCCTAAGATAGATAATTTTAGTTTTCCTACAACATGATATTTAACTTATAATTTATTTTTTCCTTTTCATTCTATTGTAGTTTACTAACCAAAACTTCATATCTAAATCATTTAGCTAAAATCTCAAACTCAAATATCTTGTTTTCCTTATCTTGAAGAAATTATCTACTTTTTCAAGAAAACCTTCCAGACATTGGATTTTATTTAGAGCTTCTAATAGGTTTGGCAAAGCACATCACCATGTTGCAACTTGTTTGTAATTCACCTATATCATTATCTCAATTAGTCGATTCTTAATATGTATGTTCTAGTTTAATAAATTCCTCTAGCATTGACAATTTAATTTTCTCATTCTCCTAAGCAATTTTCTTATAATTTTATTCTTTCACTCTAATGGAATCAATGATAGAACTCTTCTCTTCAATAAGTACTTCACTTTCCTTCTTGAATTTTTCTAGATCGGTTTCTTTACTTTCAAAGAATTTTTGGAGCATATCCCTTTATTTCTCTTTATCTAATATTTCCTTTGAAATGGACTCAAGCTTTGCATTAGCAACGCCCAAAGGCTCAAGCTTTGTAATTCTTAGATTTGATAATTGCTTGCATTGTGATTCTAGTTGAACCCATGTCTTCTCTTGTTGGTTGAGTTTGTTCAAGCTTTGTTCAAGGTGGACCAATTAAACATTAAAATATCCAATCTCTAACTCATTTTACATGATTGGCCTTTAGTTTTTTCTTGGTTCTATGATGAAGGTTACTTTTTTCATTAGATAACATCATCTTGTGCTCAAGCTTTACTTACATATCATGTACATTAGTTATAAAGGGAAAATGTTGACATAGTATGTCAAGCTCATTTATATATCACTTTTCATATCATAATATTGTTAAAGTGCATGATCTATATAGAACATAGCCAACCATATCATTTGGTATCAAGCTCAAATCAAATGTATTAAGCGTAGTTGTATAATTATATGGACAATCAAGTCAAAGATTCAATAACTCACTTGCATAGTCAACATTATGAGTGTAGTTATAATTTTGCCAAATTGAATTAACAATGTTGGAACAATATTTTGGTATATAATGTATGACATTACATTTGATTTGATTGTTAGAAATAAATAGACTTGCTCAAGCTAGAAATAGAGGTAATTTGGGAGATTTCTATGGTTTCACTTTGAATTTTGGACAACATAAAAATGTTGGAAATATGAATAAGTAGGTTGGGTAAAGGGTTGTTCATTTATGGTAATATATATCTTTGAAGTGATGATAAAACATACAGATGAAGTTCCTATGTTTAGAGATAGAAAATTGTTCAAGTGCTAGATAGTTTTAATATCAGAGACAATTTTTGTTATTGCAAATTTTATAGAGGTAATTAGCATGTATGAAGTTAGGGATATGTAGTACATATATTCTAGATGATGTGGCTAAGTGTGCACATCAATATGGTCAGTACGAAATAAGTTACATGCCAAATATCGATAACGGTAGTGAACAGAACATAGTAGAGTATAATAGAAAAGAGTTAATAACAGGTTAAGGAATTATTTCAGTCATGAAATAATTACTTGATTATTTATGGACAAAATCCTAGATGTTCACCCTAAGTTAGCATGGGAAATTTTTGTATATAACCAAATGTGTGGAAGTATCAAGCGATTGGACATAGTTCTATACAAGAAAATTGTATAAGAAATCATTACTTGTGAAGTCTATGGTACAAATGTGAAGTATATGGTGTATATGAGAACTATGTATGTGACATGAAAACTTATCTAAAATATCTATGATGCAAATTCTAATGTAAGATCAAAGACATGAGAAGTACAATAATCATCATAAAAGAGGTTGTGCAAATTCTAATGTAAGATCGGATATATGTGAAGCACAATAGTCAACAAAATAGAGGTTATTGTATCTATCTCATTTTTTTTAAGGCACTAAATTATATAATTGCATGTTTGGGTAGTGGGATCTCATTGCATACATATGTAACTATATTAGCAACTCCTAATAGGGTTGAGGCTTTTATCAGGGTCTAGTCCCTTAACAAGGACTGAGACACTATATGTACTTCATAGACTCCTAATAGGGTCAATATCCTTAACCAAATTATTTTGTTTAGTCGATCATTTTGTGGGTACCATTTCCACAGAGGTTTTCCCTTGGCCAGGGTTTCCCTAGTTAACCAAATATGGCATTATGAGTTCTCTTTGTGTATGAATTTATAAACTGTTCAACATTATTGGTTTACTTTCATATTCATGTTATAAAGTAATAAATAATATTTGGTTGTGAGAAAAAGTTTGTAGAATACTGATTCACCCCCCTCTTAGTATTCTTTATTTATAATAATTGGTATTAGAGCCCAATTACTTTGAAGAGGCTTAACAACTTGAGTAATATCCCTATGGATATGGAACAATTAAAGAGTAATCTTGAAGAAGCCCTTGAGAAAATTGATCTTCTTTCAAAAGAAAGAGACAACCTAAAAGAAATTTATAAAGATGCAAAAGATTACATTGGTAAACTAAAAGATAAGATTGATCATCTCAAATCCAGAAAAAGAACCTAGAGAATAGACTAGTGATAATGATGAGGTAGCAACCCTTAAGAAAGAAAATGAAAATTTGAAAAATAAGTTAAATATTGTTGAATTAAACTTGAGTATGAAGAAAGATGATAGCAATATTGAAACAAATATGAAGTCTAAAAAATGCAGATTTAATATCCCATCTGACAAAAGTGACATTTGAACTAGATTCTATCAAAATAAAGCATGCAAAATTAGAGAAGCACAATATCATTGTGAAAGGAGAGTTGACCCATGCTAAGCAACCATTAGAAAAGCTATATTCTAGTAGTGAGAAAATTGATGAACAACTATTCTATCAGAGATCTTCTTATAATAAGATAGGTCTTGGATATCTTCTTGGAGAAAAATTAACAAAGAAAACTAAAGTCAGAAAGGAGCCAAATCTAGTGGTTGAAACCCCTAAACCTAAGGAGAATGATCATAATAGGATTGAACCAAGAAAGTATATAGAAGTACCTAAAGAAGTTAAGCAAGTAAATTAACCTAAGAAATGTGATAAACCAAAACAAATAGACCAAGTTGAACCACTTAAGAAAGTAAGACATGAATTCAGAGGTAGATGTTTTATATGCAATGAAGTTTTTCATATGAAAAGAGATTTCATAGGTAAGCCTTTCAAACCTATTACTAATTTCTATTGCTATAATTGTCATGGTTTTGGACAAAAAGCAACAGATTGTAGAAAACATAAGTTTGATAGTAATAATAGAAATAGTAGAATGTTTAGGGATACTAACCTTGTAGGTAATGAAATAAGGAGATTCTCAAGTAGATATAAGGATGGAGAAGGAAGTAGTGGAACAAGGAGAAATGTTGTGTGTTACGAGTATAACAACTTTGGATACATTGCAAGGAATTGCAGAGCACTAAACAATTAGAATAAATCTAATTAGAGAAGGAGTACACCTGTATGTCAATTATGCAATAAATTTGGTCACATAGCAATATTTTGTAGAATGGATAGAAGGAACTTCAATAGGAACCCAAACTATAGAAGGAATAACAACAAAAATGATGGAAGGAATGATAGTAGCAACAACAGTCAAAATGAGGCACTTAAAAGAGCATGACAAAGAATTCAAGGAAGTATTTGTAAAGGCTAAATATCCATCAAGTTCACATGTGGCATTATAAGAATAGTATTTTGATGCACCCGATGAGAGACTGAAATAAACCATAGTGTGTGATTCATCTTACTTGAATTAGACACTCTATTATTTGAAAATAGAGCACCAAAAAGTGAAATCAATAGCTAGAGATCAAGTTAGAAGTTGAAAAGTTGACAAAAGGTTAAGCTAATGATAAAGAAGATTAGGTTAAGATCGCAAGTCATTTTGAGATCGTATGAAGCCATACAAATGGAAGTAGGTTTACTAGTTAACAAAGAATAATTTATATAGATTGAGTAGTTGCACAATTAATGCAGAGAGCATTACAAATTATATAAGCCATGCACACATGATTGTGGGTATCATTTAACCATTTTAAGACTTAAGAAGCTTTCAAGAGAGATTTGACAACAAAATGAAGGAGATTTCAAGTGTTTGCAAGTGCAAAGTTCAGGAAACCCTAGTTACATGTTTTAACAAGGTATTTCATTTCTAAACTTTAGATTTGTGAAAATAATTCAATTGCAAGCATGAATAGATCATTGATTCATAATGTGGAAGATGTTGCAAGACCTAAAATTAAGGTTAATTCAGTTAGGGATACAAGTGATAACCCTAGCTACGTGTTATCAAGAATGCTTAAAAATGTTCTTCATTTGGAAGATGTTAGCAACTACCTAAGAAGTAAGCTTGAGAATGTTGGAGAAGAGCACATATCTAAGGAATTTGACAACATTTATAACTAGGACATGATCTATTAAAAAGAGTTTGAATATTTAAGGGATAATGACCTAATCAAGTTTATATTTTACTATGAATTTGACAATGAGGAATGGACAAGAATAATCCTAAGTAGAATTCATGACGCAAAGTTCTCTATGTGATAATGTAGTAGAAATTTATGAAAATTTGGTCCATGAAGTGACATGGCTATGTAATGAAGGAAGCGTATCTATAAATGAGAATAATTTCAAGAAACTGGTAATTGACAACACTAAATCAATATATAATGGTAGAGGAACTGTCATTGGTAATATCAAAAAACATGATGTCTTGTTCTTGAGAAAAATTATTGCTGCAAGAATCCTATAGGATTTGTGCTGACAAGGAAAAGGTCAACTTGTATGAAATCGTTAGGACACAATTGATAGAGAATGTGGAGAGGATTAAGAAAGCAAAGAATAGTTAGTTTAGATTCCAATCCTTAATCACATACATGTTTTCCATCTAATCAAGAGATTTTCATTTATGCAAATATCCTCTATAGTGATCAGTGACACATGTACAATGGAAAAGATTCCAGGAATATATAACAATCACCTTTTTGAGAAAGTGAATCACAACACAAATATGATAGTGAAAACTTATTAGACTGACATGAAGGAAAGATTCAGAGTGCCTCCCTTTATAGAAAATAAGTATAGGGAATATATTTGATTCATGGTAGAAATTTACATTGAAGTAGTTGAACATAGAATGTTATATGTTGAACCCCTAGGCTATGAATTGATAGAACCAGAGATAGAAGGATACACACAAGTTATCCTCAACATAGACATAGATGAAGAGTTTGACAGGTTTGGAACCTATGAGGAGCTAATGTAATCAACAAGTCAAACCCAACTAGAGAAATCTACAAAGAGAAGGCAGAAACAGTGATGAAGAAGACACTTGAACAAGCTAGGATGATAGTTGAGAGGCAAGCATAGTGAGACAAACTCTCACTAGTATGTAGTAGATAGGTTAGCAAGGGATGATGTATGTTCCATCCTTAGCATTAGTTGGACCAATAGACACTTTGACAATGGTCACACCTCCTACCACAACCCTTATTGACCCCTACACAGTAGTTTCACAACAAGTACCTATTACTCATGCTATTCCACTCTATAAGGATTCTGAGGAGAAAGAGGTAGAAATTATTGAGGTTGAGAGGAAGTGAGCGAGGCTTGTCAAGGTAAAACAAGAATCCCCTAACTCTCCAAGAAAGAAAAGAATGAAGGATATGGCCTCAGGTCTAGGAAAGAGAAAGAGAGAAATCACTCTTATTGTACTAAGCAAGAAGGTGCAAATTAAAAGAGAGGCTTAGGTGACCTTAGAGAAGGAACCTAAAAATTTGTAGTTAGGAAGGAAGGCTTGGAAGCCTAAAATTGATAAGGCAAACAATGCAATAATTAATGATGGCAAATTTGTCTAGTTAAACAAGTATTATCATTTGTACATTGGTATTGACGAATTGGAGATAGAAAATGATGTGATTAGACATATTATTTTGTCTAATAAGAAGTTTGAAGATCCTTAGGATGGTATTCCTAAGGATCTCTATGAGAGGTTGATAAACATAAGGAAGAGAGTTTTTGAAGAAGACATAAACATTAGACAAAATATTCTTAGCAAATTGTGTTAGATTGACAATGATGTAGACATGGTGAGCCTATAGAAAGGTTTGGAACCTTATCTTAGGAATAAGAAGTGATCCATACTGATAATGAGAGGAAATTATTAGGAAATAAATGAAGAGATAGAAAAAGTAATTGTGCAGATGATGAAGGATTTAAAATTAGTAGAAATAATGCCATAGATCACAATTAGAGCTAACACCATGTAAGTTGGAGTTAAATAGGTGACACTAAACATCATAGAAGATACTTTCAAGGATCTTGGGCCAAGCATTATCGGCAATATCTCTAGCTCTAATGATGAAGAGAAGAGAAGAAAGAGTGAGGAAGAAGAAAATAAAAAGAAGGATGAAGAAGAAAAGAAGAAGAGAAGAAGCATAAGGACGAAGAAGAGAAAAACAAAAAAGAAGAGGAAGGAAGAGGAAAAAGTAAACATAAAGAAGAAGAAGAAAAGAAAAATAGAGAACATGAAGAGCATAAGAGGAAAGAAGATGAAGCAATGAAGAAGAAAGAAGAGGAAGAAAAGAAGAGGAGAGAAGATGAAGAGAAGAAGAGAAAGCAAGAGGAAGAAAAGGAAAAGAAAGAAGATAAAGAGAAGAAGAGGAAAGAAGATGAACAAAAGAAAAATAAAGAAGAGGAAGAAAAGAAGAGGAGAGAAGATGAAGAGAAGAAGAGGAATAAAGATGAAGAAAAAAAGAAGAAAGAAGAGGAAGAGAAGAAGATGAAGGAAGAGGAAGAGAAGACAAAGAAGGAAAAAAGGAAGAAGAAAAGAAGATAGAAGAAGTTAAGAGAAGTGGAACAAAGAAAGAAGGTATAAACAAGTGTGCCAAGAACATCTCTCATCTTAGAATCTCTTAAAAGCTTAGATAATGATGATCAATCAAAATTAATATCATCACTTAGCAAGGTCATCAGTAAAAATAGGCAAGTAAAGAGTTTGAAGAAAACTATCATGTAGGTCATTGAAAAATAACAAAAAACCTTGACTATGAAATCCCTTGATCCGAATCTTGAAGATAGGGCCAAAACTGTGATTCAAGCATTTGATGTTGAATTCATAAGTTTGTCACAAGTAATAGTGACACATGCTCAAGCTCAACATGATGCATAGATGTTTGACACTATATCTTAGAACATCAGGAATGATTTGATAACTCTTGAGGCTTGCATCAATGTATTGAGAAAGTGTGAAAGGTAAAACCTTGTATGCAAATGTGCAACATATTTCATTTTTACAAAAGACATTGATGAGGAGATTAAGAAGAATTATGAAGAAGTTAAGGCACTAGCAGATTATATAAGTCAATCTGCTATAAATATTGAAGGAATTGAAGCATATGTTAATAAGAGTTATTATGAGATAAGTTTGTTAGAGTGGGGTTTTCATTGCACCAAAATATCAATCTTTCAATTCCTGATACAACCCCTCAATTTATAGTACACATGAGATAGTTAAGCCCTTGTCAAAAATCTTGAGGGGAGCATGTTGAGCCATCATTTTGCACGGTGCTTAATGATGGGAATCCTTTCAAACTCCTTGCTTGAAAAGCTAATCTGGGATCAACTCCAAGGTTTTAGGTGATCTTGCAACCTACTGAAATCTGCTCAGTTAAAGATAAATGTGTTTGTTCATGAGGAGGTCTTTGCTAGTTTTGATCGATTTCAAATAAAATTTTGAATCTACTTGCTATTTCAAAATTAACCACATGAAAAAAGAGATATATTTTTGGTATATTTTGTTTTTAAATGATAGCAATCTGAAAATGCAACTATATGAATCCTAATTTAACCAAGCATTAACAAAGAAAATAATGAATATAGGGTAATAAGAAGTTGAAGCAAATGACTTGAAAAGAAAATTCTTAACAGACATAAGCTATAGAAACAACACATCTGTGAATTAAGCCTTTAAAAAGATCAGTGGGTAACCAATGGAAATAGGAGCAACACTTGCTTAATTCCATTGATGCAATCATTGATGGGAATTTAGTAACCATAAGATTTTTCACTTTTCATCAGATCACAAGGCCATAGAAAGTGTGCTCATGCAAGACAAAAAGCTATGTAGGAACAATAGGGCGATCTCTACTCAAACTAAGTATGTCAGCATAATTTGTAAAATCGTAGCAAACACCAGAATTAAAAGATCACTCAATCAAAATAACACAATAAAACTATTAGCTCCATTATACTCCATGAACATACATTCATAAAATATAACACACTCAGGCAAGAATAACTACACTTTGAATGAGAGCACCAATCACATATATTATTGCATCAAAATAATGGCCTGGAATACATATTAAATTTCTAAATTTATAAGAAATCTTCTCCTCAATTTGTGTTGAGAGTGAGAGATCTCTTTATGCAAACATATGCTTCTAAACTAATAAAACAAATGTATTTATGTACAAACTGAATCTTTAACTGGTGCTAAGTAGGACTCCATCCTTATTTATATCATTAAATGGATGCATGAGCCTTTATGTGTCTTTTAAAAAAAGAAAGCATGAGAAAATAAGAAGAAGAAAGCCATTAGATGATGTAGGAGTCTCTGCCAAAAATAGAAGCTCAACCTTCATTGGATGTTTGTAGGAGTTAAACTGCCGTCAGAATGCATTTTTGGTGCATGAAAAGCTCTAAATTTAGAACTAGTAGTTAACTATTAGCACACCCCTAACTTCTTCAAAAAAAATTTGGTACATCTCAAAAGAAGTGCACCTCAGAAGTAGTGCACCTTGGAAGCAAGTCCAAAAAATGCAAAATTTTACCAAGTGTCAAAATTGAAATTCTAGCTTCTAGGTTTTATTCCCCTTCATACTAGAGCTATGTCAGGGTATTTGCTCTTGAATTTCTCAATAATCTCTATGACTTGGGTTGCATCTAAAAAATATAAAGCTTTATATTTATCCTTCACTTTTTGCCTATAGTTTCCCACCTTGATGCGAGTCTCTGCAAAATCTCCCAATTTCACATCCAAATCTAGCAATGCCCCTTCAGTCTTAAATGCCTGTCTAATATCATCATCAGTGGAAGCTTCTTAAAAAGTCTTTTGAAACTGTTCAACAACTACTTCTACAATCATCATTTTATCCCTTGAATCATCTTCAAAAATGTCTAAGAAAGCATCATTGTAATGCCTCTCTGCCTCCAAAATTTGCTCTTGGGTCTGACCCTTGAGCTTATGAATATCTGCATGTAATATTTCCATTACTTTCTTGCAATCTACAATCTTCTCTATCCAGTCATCTATTTTATCTAAATTTTCTATTGTATATACATCCATCAACATTCAATACCTTTGACCCTTTATGTATTGTAATTCTTGTAGGTCTTTACCCTAGGTATGCACTTCATCCATTAACCCAAAATCCTAGTTTAATATAGCAACTAGTTTATTTGTATTATTTTGCATATGGTGTAGTAGTTTGAGATTTCCTTGTATGACCTGCACACCTTTTTCTTCAAAACTTTCTTGCCATTGCTGAAAAGATTTAAAAAATGGATATAGTTGTGTAGTCTCCATATCCCTTTTCTCAAATGCTGCATTCAGAGTCTCCTCAAGATTTTTAGGATCCAGTGGACCAACTATTATCATTGAGATATCCCCTTAGGATCTCATTCTACTTCTGAAGGGTTATCAATTTAGCCTCATCCTATTCTAAGTGCCTAAACACTTCTTTGATTCCTTAGTAACCATCAATTTGGCAGTATCCATAGTGGGTTTTCCAAGCACAATGTCCTTGATTTCATAATCTTTTTGAGTCAGGTCCTTAATGTCTACATGTAGAGGAGGGATAACGACATGGGTGAAGAAGTCCTAATTTTGATCACTCACTACAAAGGCCAGTGTTCATGCATGTCCTACAGGTGACTCAGGCTTCTTGAGAGCTTCAATTAATTTTCTCATTCCTTCTTCCTTAGTAGAATACTGCTACCTTTTGTTTCTAACCATCTCAGAGTATTTACCATTAGAGATTTTCCTTTAGAAGAAGAAGGAGTCTGTTCTGCTATGCTTTTCCCCTTATCACTTCTCTCTAGAGTCTTCTCCTTTTGTGAGAGATCCACATTGGGCATCTCTATGTATGTCGAATCCACAGTCCTCACTTCTGTATCATGGGAAGTCTATTGAGGTTCTTCATATATTTTTCCTTCCTTTGACACTTCATCGAAAAGTATTAGTTGTGGCTCTTCTTCCTATTCAGGTTGTACCTATTCTTCATTATTTGGAGGGAGAGGAGTAGTTGAACCTTTATCCAGCAAAATAAATCTTGATTTGGTGATGGTGGAGCTATTTTGAGTCCTCGTGACTGAGGTGGCAATTGACTCCAATCCTCTTATGGAGGTTGATTTGTTGGAGTATCTCTTATTTTTTTGCCCACAAACTCAATGCCTACTGGCATGAAATCAAAATTTTGACATCTAAAAGACATCAACCCCTTCATCCTCTTGCTCACCAATCCATTGTTGTAGCTCATTTTCAAAAGTTGTAGATTGAATAGGTTGTGTGGGAATGGATGGTGGTGTAATAGTAGATCTTCTTCTCCATTCTAACTCTGTAGCCCTAGAAAGATGAATCCTCTGACTTAAGGGAAGGTTATCTTCTTTGTCTTCATCATCCTCTTCTTCCTCTTCTAGAATAACTTTTGGAACTGATGGAAAAGGAATAAACTTTCTTATTACCTTTTGTCTCTTTTTAACTCAAGTTTTGATCTTTCTTCTTTTGGGAGCTAATGGGGAGGCTTGCACCTCTTGTTCAAGTAGAGATACTTCTTGTATTTTTTCTTTAGCTCCTTCTTGCCCTTGTTCTAGTAGTGACACTTGATGATTATCTTGAATCTATGTGACTTCTATATTCTTTGCTCCTTGTACATTTGCCCCATGTTGTTATGGTGATTGAATTGTTCCTTCTTCCAGTTTGGCTTGTTGGGGCAAAGTTATTTTCCTCTTGCCTTTACCCTTCTAATACCTATAGTATCCAACTTCTCTATCAATTTGGTGCACTATTTCTGGGCTCACTGGGGATTGAGCCATGAATGTGAGCGTTGTTACCTTCGCTCCTCTACCTTTGACTAGGTGGGTTATAGCTTGGAAACAGTTTGAGGAATTGGATCTAGCTTGAAAGGTCTTTTGATCCAATCCTTGGTCAATTGGATGACATGCCTCACCCTATGATTAGTATTTGAATTTTCCTCTTTATCAATCTCCACATTCATGATAGGTCAATCAAAAATCTTATCTCTATTGTACAATGGATCAAGGACCTTTATAGTATCTTGCTACACTATCTTCAAAGGGACCTTTATCTTCAATGCACTTCCTACTAGATAGAGAGTCATCCTACAATAATCTTTTATTTAGATTTTGTAGTCATCCACTGCATTCATCCAATGATCCTCAATGGCATCGTCATGCTAGAATTATTTTCCTACTAAGTACTGCACTCTGCCAATGTTATCAAAGAAGTAGTGAGGAGAGTTATATTCTTCCAAGGGATACTAATCTTACTCAAACTCAAAATTTAGAATATCTTATTTTTAGACCATACTAAATGGTCCTATAGTAATGGGCCATACCCAGGTTTTCTTGTGTTGCTTTCTTACTCTCTCATATGTAGATAAGAGTTGTCACGTGATTTCCAATAATATGAGCATGTCACATAGATACCTAGGAAGCTTCTTAGGATTGACAATATGCTACCCTCAAATAAGTGAATGTCTTAAATTGGATGTAGTAGGTTCCAATTTCTATGATCTTTACCCCTGCCTCATCTGACATCTGTTTCACATAATCTCCTTCAATGAATTGAATGATTGCAAAAATGAAGGCATCATTCACTATTCTATTTTCTTTTCTGTGCTTTGGAATCTTTTTCTTCACCAACTGGGGGTATACTATATAGGGCCATGCATTTTCATCTTGCATGCTGCCCCTTTTGAACAATCCTAGATAGTCTATTGCTCTTGCAACTAACAAGTACACCAAATAGGATGTCATATAGAACTTTGGATTATTCTTGACTGCCACCAATTGCTCATCCAAGTTATCATTGAGAATTGAAGCCCAATCAATTGGCATCTTTTCTATTATGATGGTCTCAATGAAGTGCACCATCCATATATTCAGGTGTCTTGATGCCGGTAACCCCATGACTCTACTCAAAAGTATTATAAAATATTTGATATCATCTTTCATATAACATCTTATCATGTCTACATTGCCTGCTTTTTGTCCAAGAGGAGTCTTCTCATGAGATACAAGGATTGAATGATTTGAGATGCTTCCTCTCCATGCTCTCTATACCATATTTCTACCTAATGATATGTCAATCTAATATTTTGATTTTCTCTCAGAAGATGGAAGACCTTCTCTATGTTCTTAGGTTTCAAACTTAGCGTGATCTCTCTAGTTATACTTTTCATGACCCTTTCTTCTAATACATAGTTCTCTACTAATGCCATGATCAATTCTAAAGACTGTATTGCTATTGGGTGAGACATTGCGTTGACTATCCTTGATCTAATAAGAGAAGATATCAGCGGAGACCTCTCAGTTGGTTTTTGCATAGCACTAAGAAGGTGTTCCAGTTGATATGGCCAAGCTCAGTGTCCCAAATCTCTAAATATTCATCTTGGAAGTGTGATTTTGCTAGAACACCCTAGAATTTGAAGACTACTGGTTTTGGGGCCATCTTTGTAGTGAGGGAAGATGAGGAGGAAGCCATTGAATCTACAAAAAACCAACATCTACTAGTCTAGAGGCAAAGAAAAATCAACCTAAATAAACCCTAATTACGACAAAAAACCTAGAGACCCTAATTTTAAACAAACTATTAAAAAACCTAAAATCCTATTTTTACAACCCTTAAAATCAAAAAAAGAGTGCACCTTGCACACCTCAGACGTGTGCTTTTATCTAGCAAAACTTTCAACAATAAGGGTGCGCTAGGTGCACACCCTTACAACACAAAGGTAAGACAATATAAAAAGAAAGGGTGTGCATTAGCACACCTTATGGGGTGCGCTAAATGCACACCCTTTACTTTACTTTATAGAAAGTTTAGGACTTGTAAAGGTGTGCACATGTGCACCTTTATCCTAGGCTAAAGTTTAAATTTTGTTTCTTTAGCTTTTATAAAAGAAAGGTGTGCATGGTGCATGCCTTCCCTTTTGTTCATTAATATGCTTGTGTTTTGTTTGTAGGAAATGAAGCAAAGAGGCACAATGGTGCACCTTGGGAGCTCAGTAGGTGCGATGGTCAAGGCAAGGAGGAAAGAATGATGAGGAGAGGGGCAAGGTCTCGGGCTTTATAGGCCCAGGATTTAACATACCTGTTGGAGGTGCACAGTTACATGCTTCCAAGAGGGGAGTGCTTTGCCTAAATTATTAGTACACTTAGTGCACCTGGTGAGGTGTGTTAGGTGCACTAGTGTGCCTCTAACTAAAAAAAATGATTTTTCTCCCTCATAACACAATTTTTGGCAATTAGGTTTCTAGGTAGAGACCCTAAATTAGTTAAAAACACTAGGCAAAGCCCTAAAAAGACTTAGACCCTAGACTAGGGATATGAAAAGCTAAAAAATAAACTAGGGGGTCCCCATTTCTAGGAAAAATGGGGCGTGTGTTGTGAAACCACAATAGAGCATTGAAAAAATTTCCAACAATCTCCCCCTTAGTGTTACTCAAAGGTTTGAGGATTCAAAGTTGCGACCAAGCTTTGATATGACTTGCTAGAGTGGGGTTTTCATTGCACCAAAAGCTGGATATTTCAATGCCTGATACAACTACTCAACTTATAGTACACATGAGGTGGTCAAGACCTTGTCAAAAATCCCAAGGGGAGCATTGAAATTTTTTCCAACAAAGTGTGTTGGAAGATAGAAAGTCAAGGATCACAAAGAGGTTATCACTTTTGAAAGAACATCTATTTGTGAAGTTGAGCACCATTGAGCATTAGTTGGAAGAATGTCTGCTAGCCAAGACATCTTTTGACTACTTCATTTATTCAAATTTGAATGTGGTGGAGATTGCATCCTATGGATTATGTGCTCTCCTCAACATCTTAGAAGGAGTAAAAGAATCATGGGAGAAGAACATGAAGTGTCTGACAGTTAGTTTTGGAGACTGTAGTTCTTGCCTATTAGCCTAGCAAGGAGGTAAAGAACTCAAATTTTGATATGCAAATAAGTTTTGATACCTTTGTCATTGATGTCAAAGGGGGAGAAGTATATAGGAAAATTGTACAGGAAAATTATATAGAAGAAGTAACAACTGTATACTAAGGGGGAGTAGTATTATTAGGAATATAAGGAAAATATGGTTATATGTGTAATAATCCACAAATTTTTGTAATCTTAAAATTTTGTAAAGGGCAAATTTTGAGAAAGTTTTTTGTGTAACATTTTGGAACTTGGCCAATTTTTCCCATATGTTGCCATCAATGCTAAAGGGGGATATTTTTGGCAATATGGATAAGTAGGTTGGAAAAAGGGTTATCATTTATGGCAACATATATCTCTAAAGTGATGATAGAATGTACAACTGAAGATCCTATATTTAGAGACAAAAAAATATTTAAGTGCTAGATAGTTTAATATCAGTGCAAAGAATTTTTTTATTATTGCAAAGTTTATAAAGGGAATTAGCATGTGCTTAGTTAGGGAAAGGTAGTATGGATAGTCCAGATGATGTGGCTAAGTGTGCAGATCAATACAGAACAAGTTATAGGCCAAATACAAGGTAAGGGTAGTGAACATAAGAGAAAATAGTATAATAGGAAAGAATTAATAACAGGTCAAGGAATTATTTTGGTCATGAAATAATTACTTAATTATTTAGGGATGACGTCCTAGATGTTCATCCTAAGTTAGCATGGGAAAATTTTATATATAGCCAAATGTGTGGAAGCATCAAGCTGAATGGACAAAGTTTTGTTACGAAAAATGTATAAGTAAGAAATCATTACTTATGAAGTGTGTGATGCAAATGCAAATTATATGGTGTATATGTGAACTATGTGTGTCACATGTGAAATTGTGTGAAAAATATATGATGTAAATTTTGATATTAGATCAAAGCTATGCGAAGTACAATAGTCAATAGAAAAGACATTATTGTAACTATGTCATTTTGTTTAAGGCACTGAATTGTGTAATTGCATGTTTGGGTAGTGGGCTATTCTTGCATACATATGTAATTGTATTACCAACTCCTAATAGGGTTGAGACTTTTAACAAGGCCTAGTCCTCTAACAAGGATCAAGACACTATATGTACTTCATAATATCAATAGGGTCAATATCCTTAATCAAATTCTTTTGTTTAGGGGATCATTTTTTGGGTACCATCCCCACCAAGGTTTTCCCTTGCCTAGGTTTACCTTAGTTAACAAAATATGATGTTATGAGTTCTCTTTGTGTATGGATTTATTTACTGTTCAATATTAGTGGTTTACTTTCATATGCATTTTCTAATTAAAAAAGAGGTAACATCTTAACAAGATCTTAATTATTGCAAGGTGAAAGTGAAAAATAGCTTTTTCTTTTTTAGTTTGAAAAGAAATTTGATATAAGGAAACACTTTCACATACAATTTTAAATTATTTTCAAACGAAGTTAAAAATAGTTAAGATAACTATATTCAATTTTATATACCCATTTTATAAAGGGTTCAGATTTGGTTAATGAGAAATTGCAAACTAAAAACAAGGTTTCATTCTTTCTTCCTATTTTAGAAATGAATGACTTCTTTCCATTATTTTTTCATGAGAATTTATGTATAAAAATAGTCTACAATTTTGTAAGTTTTTTTTTTGAAACATCTTTAAAAAACAAAATAGGGGTTTTGAGAGAACATAATTTCCTCTAGTTCTATACTAAGTCAAAAAAAACTCTAGCCAAATTCCTCCAAAATCTTTTATATTTCTATATTTTTCAAGTTGCAGTGCTAGCTCCCATTGTTTGCCTCTTTTTACATATTGCAGATTCAAAGCCACAATACTTGGAGTAAATTGTTCATCCAAATAAATGTAGTTTTTTTAATAGGTCTGAACTATAAGACTTCTTGCAAAAATCTAGGTGTTTTAAATTGTACCCATATTAACTTGGCATAAATGTTGATATATTGAGTCCTTTATTGAGTCTCCTGGGCCTACTTTTACTAAGCAAAAAATCTCTCTGAAAAGATCTTCTTATGTACGACCAATTATAGAGACTATAATACTACAACTAACCACTCACAAGAGGTTGCCAACAATATGGTGGTGAAAGGTAGGGATGATGGTAAAATGAAATTAAAATTGGACAGGGTATCATTCCTATTGGTTGATGGTAAGATGATAATTTATTGGTTTTAACAATTTTTTTTCCTTTGAATAATTATTTATTTATAGAATCCACAAAAATGGTGTCTTAGTTCTTACTTTCCCCTTTTGAGAATTCTATGAGGATCACAAGAAACGAGCCATCCAAAAGACACACCAAGAATTAGTCATGGCTTTGAAATGTCTCCAAGTATTATTATAAATGTTACAGAATAAAATATTCCCATAAGCACAAATTTTCTTTGAACAAACACTATGTGTACATGTACTTCATTTGAAATAATAGGAAAGTTTTATGTGTTCATCAATTTTTGCAATCTACGGTGCAACAATAAGTTCTCATTAGTTTGTATGTGTTGCAAAGGTTTTTATTAACAAAACACATAGAAGTGAAAAATGATTTACATAAACATTGTCTAGACTCTAGAGTGTAATTTCATTTTCTTGGAGTTTTTGAAATAATTGTTTCATTTTTTTCAACATTTTTATCCATTAGTATACCCCAATTTCCTATCGTGTTTAGTAGAAATTCATGCATATTATTGATTAACATTTCCTATTATGTGTACTATAAATATAAATAAGGTATAAATCACAAAAGAAGAGGTGAATCAAAAGATAAAAATAATGTAGAAAGTTCCACATTATATGATTACTCTTCAAAGGGTTCTAGCTCAATGGAAGAGCATATGCTTTACAAGCAGTTGATGGTGGTTTGATTCCATCGTGCCCTATTATGAACAAATATACTAGTAAATATGCTACAAAATATACTACTAAATATATGACTAAACACACCAATATATATGTAACTAAATATACTACTAAATATAGTACTAAATATGCTACTAAATATATCACTAAAAATTTGACTAAATCAACTATCAAATATACGACTAAATATGTGATTAAAATCACTACTAAATATGTGACTAAATCAAAGATTAAAATTAGTGACCAAAAAAGTGACTAAAATTGTTTAGTAGTGAATTACTCATGTTATAAATGACTCGATATTAACTCTATTAGTCACGTGACTAAGTTTAGTCATATTATACAAATTTAAGTAGTTTTATTAGTCACATATAATTGTTTTTGGACTAGTGTACCTTCTAAAACTGGTGGTAATGATTCAAATTCTAAATGAGGACATTACAATAATTAAGGCTCAATCAAGGTGGAAAAAAGTGTAGACACACTAAAACTGGTAGAATGATTTAATCAAAACATTATCAAATCATTAAGGATCAAATTTATTCAAATACAATCATGGACATTAATCAAGGTTAATTAAATCAAAGTGATAATTTTTTAAAATTACTCAATCATTATAGGAAAAATGTAGATTTTTAAAAAAAGGAAAAAGTGGATTGGCCATAAAATATATTATATTAATAAAACCTAATTCAAAGTCTTAAATTTGGAAAGAATCAGGAAAGAAAACCCAACATCATTGACGTTACATTGAAAGAGAAAGTATTCACCTATTACAATATTGGCTACAAGAAAACCAACAACAACATCTCAAAACAAAATCCCCCAAACCTATACACCAACACCCTTTTGATATAGTCATACACCATCATAAATTCATGTTTATTGAGAAGAAAATGACAGGAAAATAAGCCCCCTATGAAAGCATTTCCATGCCATAAATCATACTTATGAACTGCAAGCATTAATTTATTATCCACAACGAACTGAGACTGAACCACCTTATTTGCAATTAAAAGGAGTAACTCCATGAATTTCAGCAAGTTCATAACATTAGATAGGAAAATGGAGACCATACGTGAGGGGAATAAAATTTGTTTTGATCTTGGCGAGTGGATATGCTCACCAACTAATCTCTAGATAGCTCAACAAATCACCGACAAATGACAGATGAAAACTTTGTGAAATGAAACACCATCCACATGAGTAGGCAATGAATGATCTATCTCCCCAAGAAGTAGAAAGATTATGTAGTTATGAGACATCAATTCCTCATGGAATGAATTGCAGGAATCACATCGCAAGTAGAGGGAAAGAGAGGAATCCATAATGTAGTCTACACACACTGTAACAGATGTGAATCCAATTTTAATCTAATGGGGAGCAACAATACCAGAAAAACCAAACGACATCATGGTTCCCACCAAACTACACATAAATTTATGAGAACATCCCACATATAATGAATATCTCCCAAGATAACATATACATCGCATAATGAAATCACATGAAAATCTGTACGTTGCATATGAGTTTGTAATCAAATTAAGATGCCCACATGTGAGAGATGAAGTGGTAGCTACCAAAAGGGAGAGTGCATAAAAATAATTACTCTAGGTATTATATAGTGCACTGAGAACTCATATCATGTAAATCTGCAACCAACATCGAACTCAATGTCAAATCAGCCCACTTACTTGCAAGCCTTTTTATTTGATATAATCACTTTATGAAATTCTTCATCAAGAATAGTATTGCCAAGTGGAATGGTCCTTTCTTGATGAAAATCATCACAACCCTTGTTAGCTAAATAATCAACCAAGCCATTTTCTTCACAAAGGGTATGTGAGATAAGGACTTCATCAAATGAGTCTAACAGGAGCCAAATTTGTTGAAAGATATAAGCCAATTACCAATTATGGGATACTCTTTTAATACAAGCAGTGATTATTACCATGGAATCCCCTTCCACCTGAATGTTGCAAAAGCCAAATTATTTTTCCAAGACCAACCTGAGAAAAAATGCTTGTGCTTTTGCCATATTATTTGAACCATGAAGGAGGGGATAAGATTTGAAAGCTAGCACACCAATACGGTGATCTTGAATGCATACACTAACACCAAATTGGCCTAGATTGTCTCGAGATGAACCGTCAAAGTTTAGTTTGATTTGTCTAGCAACAAGTATAACCCAATGTAACCATCCACATGAGCATGCAATGGAAGCTCTATCTCCCTAGGAAGTAGAAAGATTCTATAGTTATGAGGCATCAGTTCCTCATGAACTGAATTATAGGAATCACATCATAGACAAAGGGAAAGAGAGGAATCCATAATGTAGTCCACACACACTACAACAAATGTGAATCCAATTTTAATCTGATGGGGAGAAACAATACCAAAAAAACCAAACAACATGGTTCCCACCAAACTACACATAAATTTTTGAGAACATCCCACATATAATGAATATCTCCCAAGATAATGTATACATCACACAATAAAATCACATGGAAATCTATACTTTGCATATGAGTTTGTAATTGAATTAAGATGCCTGCACATGAGAGATGAAGTGATAGCCACCAAAAGAGAGAGTGCTTAAACATAATTACTCTAGGTATCATATAGTGTACTAAGAAATCATGTCACATAAATCTGCAACCAAACATCAAACTCGATGTCAAATCGGCCCAATTTCTTGTAAGATTTTTTATCTAATGTAATCACTTTATGAAATTCTTCATCAAGAATAGTATTTCCAAGTGGAATGGTCCTTTCTTGATGAAAATCATCACAACACCTGTTAGCTAAATAATCAACCAAACCATTTTCTTCACGAAGGGTATGTGAGATAAGGACTTCATCAAATGTGTCTAACAAGAGCCAAATTTGTTGAAAGATATAAGCCAGTTTCCAATTATGAGATGCTCTTTTAATACAAGTAGTGATTATTACCATGGAATCCCTTTCCACCTTAATGTTGCAAAAGCTAACTTGGTTTTCCAAGACCAACTTGAGAAACACTGCTTGTGCTTCTACCATATTATTTTAACCATGAGGGAGGGAATAAGATTTGAAAGTTAGTACATCACCATGGTGATCTCGAATACATACACCAACACTAGATTGGCCTTGATTGCCCTGGGATGAATTGTCAAAGTTCAATTTTATTTGTCTAGCAATAGGTGGAACTCAATGTACTTTATTTCTGTCATGGGATGAAGCTACACTTGGCTGATGACACCAACCAATAGTCACAAGGATGTTTTTCCACTCACGAATAATAACACTATCCTAGGAAGACAATATTGGGTTGTATTTGAGTTTTGAGTGGCTAGTGTTTACCACTTTTGAAATGGATTTTTCAATAGAACCGAGAACATTTTTAATTGTGGAAGGGTGTTGGTGGAAGATTCTCTTGTTTTGTTCCCACCATAAGGCCCAAACCGCTAGAGCTAGAATACATGTCCAAAGGCTGGAGAAGAGTGAATTGGTATAAAGCTCAGGCCAAGATTGAAAGAGATCCCATAATTTATTTGGAAGAGGAGTGAGATAATGAAGTTTGGCAAGTACAAATAACTAGCATTGTTGGGAAAAAGGACAATTAAGGAAAAGATGATCCCCAATTTCAGTCTCTTGGTTACAAAGAACACAATTGAAAGGCTAAGAGATATTAAATTTAGAAAGCCTATCACTAGTTAGAGCCCTCTTTTTCAAGGCGATCCATGCAAAACATCTAGCGTTAGGGAGGGTGACATGATTCCAGCAGAAAGAAAAATCATGAATAGGAGCATTACATGATACTTGTTGTTGAATAATTCTATAGCCTTCTTTGATAGTATATGTGCCATCTTTCCCAGGAGCCCAGAGAACTTGATCTACTTTTCCTGATAAATAGACTACCTTTCTTGCTAATAACTTTGATAATCTCTCTTGATCATTTGATGAGATAGGGAGATTCCCCAAGTCCTTCCAAATCACTTTTCTAGAGAACAAACATATTGCTGAAACAAAGCCAATTAAATAGCAGCCCCAAACTATTTCTATTGTATCAATGATGACCTCCATATGCCCCAAATTGATTAGAGGGGGGGATCTATTCCAAGAATCTCTCCAAAACTTAACTTGCTCCCCATTGTTCACCTCCCATGAAATATACTTGGTAATCGTGTCTCTTGAAGACATTATAAAATTCCATAAAGTTGAGCCCCTCGGGGGGTCTTTAATTGAAAGCACTCTAGAAGGCTCGATGTTATCTAAATACTTATATTGCATAATTTGACACCATTTGTTTTGTGTCTCGAAATACATTTTCCATCCTAACTTGGCACCAAAGACCTTATTTATATTTGCCAAATCATGCATTCCCACCCCACCTAGTGCTTTAACTTATGCCATGTCTTTAAGTGAAATAAGAGGAATTTTCTTTGCACCATCTATGTTTTTAGACCATAAAAAGTATCTTAACAACTTATGAATAGTATGAATCACTGAAGGAGGGGATTTAAGTATTGAAAGATAATAGTTAGGAATAGCTGCCAACACCATTTTAATGAGAAGAATTTTGCTAGCAAGAGAAAACCATCTAGCTTTCCAAGCTACCACTCTTGCTTTAATTCTATCAATAATTGACAAACAATAGTTTGTTTTGTTAGGGCCCATGAAGAAAGGGATGCCAAGGTACACAGATGGAAGGAGATCCATTGAAAACCCCAATATGTTGACAATTCTATTTACAATAATCTAATTAGTATTGAAAAGGTAAATCTTTGATTTGTTTGCATTAATTTTTTGGCCATAAGCTACAGTGTAAAGGTCCAAAACATGTTTAATTTTCTTGGCTTCCTAAGCATTGGATGATCTACAAAGAAGGGTATCATCAACAAAAAATGAGTGCATGATCAAAATATGCGATTCCCGAATCTTAAACTCCTTGCCAAAATCCAAGAGCATGTTGATTTTGGATGAATCTATTGAATGCTTCAGCCATTAATATAAACAATACTTGAGATAATGGGTCTCCTTGCCTTACACCTTGAGAAGATGGGAAAAATCTCATTGGCACCCCATTAATTATGTCTGAAAACCAAGCTCTAATCCATTTACACCACGATTTTGAAAATCCAAATTTTTGCAAAACTTTGAATAGGAACTTGTAGTAGACTCTATCATAGGCCTTCATCATATCCAGTTTAATAATGAAGGTTTAAGTCTTGGAGGAATTAATATAATGTAGAACCTCATGGGAAACTAAGGCCCCTTCCATAGTTTCTCTCTGAGGGACAAAACCACCTTGCTCTCGAGACACAATTTTAGGAATTAGATGTTGAATTCTCAAGTAAATAGCCTTTGTGATAATCTTATCTATTGTGTTACATGATGGGATAGGCCTAAATTCTAAGAAAGACTCAGGGGTTTTCACCTTAGGAATAATGGCTATATTTGTGGTGTTAAAATATTTAAGCATAGGTTTGTTTTTTTGTGATTCTTCTATTACCCCAAGCAAATCCCAGCTAATGAAATCCCTACAAGCTTGGAAGAATACCACTGTGAAACTATCTGGGCTAGGGGCTTTGTCTGGTGACAAAAAGAAAACCATCTTTATGAGTTGATGAATAGTAAATGGAGCTATTAATGCAATATTATCCAAATTTGAGACCAAAGAAGGGATGACATCAAGGAGGACTTGTGAATGATGTGTAGAGGCTAACAAGTTAGGAGGATGAAGCAAATTAAAAAAAAACTTTACTCATTTATCTTGAATACCTTGAGCATCTGAGGTTGGATTTTCGTTATTTGCAATATTAATATTAAAGATGTGATTGGCTGCTTTCTTCTGCTTGGTTGATGCATGAAAGAATTTTGTATTCTTATCCCCCTATCTTAACCATAATTCTCAAGATTTTTGATGCCAATATATCTCTTTTGTATTACAGAGTTCGTCCCATTTTGCCTACAGCTCCTTTTGTTTATCAAAATTATCAAAATGTAGATTTATTGATTATCTAATCAAAAGGGAATTAAATCAAATTGAAGTTATCAAGTAATTGTGTGATTATTTTAATTAATTAAATAGTCCATTAGGTTAATTACACATTTAATTGCTAAAATAATTCAATTAATAATTTTATTAATCCTAATTTCCCTCACCATCAACATGGGACAAAATTGGATCAACCAATGGGAATTAAGGACATCCCTCACATGGATCAACAAAATCTTTGCAATCTCAACCACTCAAATTAGCTTTACAATCTTGATCTCTCAATTTAAATGGTTGTCTCTTCATTTGAAACCATTTAAATGAAAGTTACTTGACCATGATTAATTGACTTGACCTTGACCCTACTCCTAATCCTTGGGAAAACCTATAAATAACAAGCCATTTATAACTAGCAGTTAGAGATAAGGTACTGGTTACCAGCCTTTTGACTATTAAGGGCCGACCCCCTTACTTTTGGTAATTTTTAATTTCAAAAACAAGCCATTTATAACATAATGATCCATTTTCATAACATCTCGACTATAGGAATTTTGATTTCATAGTTGTCAATGTAATTAAATATTTACTAATTACACTCTACTTAAAGCTTGGATAGGATAATGTATTTCATAGTAGTTTATCCTTGAAACACCTAGGAATTTGCACCTTAGTTAAGCATGCATTATAAGATAATTCTACTCTATGTGGTAATAGTTGTTATCTCTATCCACCTTTAGTGCATATATCACATTATCATCCTCATAATTGCACATATTTCACTACATAAAAAAGGATTATCTTGTTAGGATTAAAGAGATGGAAATAATAGTTACATGCATATATATTCAATTTTAGAAAATAATAAAGCACACAAAAGAGAACACAAGATACAAATATTTAACGTGGTTTACCCAATCCCTAGGCAACGTATACCAACAACAAGTCCAATATTATTAGTATCGAGTCATTACAACATGATTACAATCTGCAATCCCTTGCGACTTAATACCATCGCAAGAAGCTAATATCTCATCATGCATTTTGAAATCCCTAACCCTAAGCCATTTTATACAAGCATTTTTTTGCTTACAAAATAAGGGCTAGAATAATTACAACATGTTGGCCCCCCAAAAATAGCACCCCCCTCCCCCCCCTCCAAAAAAACAAATCCCTCAAGGATTATTATGCCCAAACCCCCACTTTGGACAAAACTCAGCCTCAAAACTCGATAAGTGTAAATACTTTCCTGATCAGTCATTACAAGCTAACATATCCACCTTTGGTGGAAATGTGATTCTACCTTGTGTAGGTGATAGGTTATCTTCTTATTATCATTGTCTCTTATTGTCTTTCCTACATAAGGAGGCCTATTAGATAAATTTTAATCAAACCATTAAAGTCCATTATCAATAATATTGTTAAAAAAAAATCTTTAGTTGGATGTATTGAATAAAGGGATATTCCAAGGATCTCTACAACTCTTTTGTCCTCTGGTTCATGAGTGATGACATGCCATTTTTGTAATTCCTTTAATCAAGAAATTAGTTTATCCTCCTTAAGAGGATGGTGATACTTTGCACACACTTATTATGAATGATGACATTCATAGATTTGAGAGTTATACATGAAACTCCTCTCCTCATATCTATTTAAGATATGTCTCTCTCATTCTTCTAGACAACACAAATCGATGTTATTGTAAATGAGTTTCATGCTCCCTCTTTCTCTCTTTCTTAGGGTTTGCCTTATTTATAATGTCACAAGGGATTTTTCTTTTCTTTTCCCCTTTCAAAATCTCTTGTCTCATTTGGCTCTTTGGTGCAAAGTTCCTAGTTATTGGATTTATCATAGTAACACTGTTCTTAACCTAGCTCACTTAGATTTTAATAGTTCCTTTCGCAGCTTATTTTTCCTTTCATGGTATTAGAGTAAGGTTACTAATTCTTGTTTTGAGTAGAAAATATTGAAGGTTGTCATTTTTTGGAGTACACTTTATTTGGAAACATCTCCGAGAAGAGGGTTACATCTTATTAATATCCATTTGTGTTACAGTTCTTTATTGATTTAAATCTATAAGTATTTGCTTTTGATCTATACTTATTTTTATTTATTTCTAATGTTGTTTGGAAGGCTTGTTGTTAAATAATTTGCTAAATTTTCATTTTAAATCTATTGTACTAATCCTCTTTGGAAGGCTTGTCGACAAAGAGTTATTTTGTGATATTTTTAAAAAAAATTAGTCGGTTTGTAGCCAAACCCATTTTGTTTGTAAACTTTAAATTTTTTAACTAGCACAAGGTTAATACTCATTTTAAAATAATTTTCCACATTACCTCATTTTAAACAAAATTCATAGATTCATGTAGATTTTTTTAAACAAATCTCTCTATTTCAGCTTACAAGGTTTTGTTAGCTTTAGTTTTGAATATCTGCAACTTCTTCACTACCACATTAATAATCTAATAAATTTATGCTCACTCATTTTAAACTAATCACTATCATAAAGTATTGCATTTTTAGTTTCACTCTATTTATTAATTTATAGTTCAAATATTCTATATGTTTGTTTAAATTCAAAACAAGTGCCATGTAGTTGCTAAGTACTTGCCTTTAGTTATTAATTAATTATAGCTTTAATTTAATAAATAAAATATAACACTTATTTTTATTATTATAGATATTAAATAAATTTAATTTTTAATTTTAAAATATAATGTGTGTATATATATGTAAAAAATTAATTAATTTAAAATTATAAGAGTATATGAAGATAAAAATGATAAAAATAAAAATATAATTAATGATATAAATTGTATAATTTTATATTGATTTATTATTTGACTATATCTATAATGCATAAACCATTATATTGAAAATATATTATAATATTTTATAAATATAGTTTTATATTAAACATATTTAGATAAAATTAAAATAATGCATGTTATAAATTCTATATGTTAATATTAAATTTATTAATTGAAATATATAGCTAATAATAATTTAAAAAAAAATCTACCAATTTTTTTAAAAATATATGCTATATTAAAAAATCTAAACCATAATAATATAGTATTGTAATATATAAGCAACAATTACATTAATAAAAAAATGCTATTAGAATTGTCTCATATAAGACTCAAATCTCTTTAGCCAATCAAATGAATAGTAAATAATTTATAAAGTTAAAAATATTTCATTTATACTATATAAATTTAAAAAAAAAGATTTTTTTTAATTTTAAAAATGTAAATTGTTATTGGTCAATGCATTTAGTTTTAATTTGAAATCCAAAAATTGTCACAAATACCACAAGTACTAATAAGACAAACAAAACCTATTTTTAACTTCTCTTATATTCTTCTACAAAATAATGCAACTTACGGATTTTTACCTTCTCTTATTATTTTTTACCAAATAATACAAAAACTACTTATTTTTAACTTGTCTTATATTTTTTAACCAAATAATACCAACTCTACCTATTATTAGATAACTTTACCTTTTTATTAGTCCCTATCATTAAGGTAGGAGAGTAAAGTTTTCAATAGACTTTTTATGCATTAGCTGGTTTCTTGGAAATCACGTTGGTCCACAATTTCCCATTTAACCTATGGTTTGCTAAAAAATTATCATTAAATAGAATTACTACATTTTAATTTCTATTTTATGATTGGAAGCGATCCTTTCTCGCAACAATCTTTTTTATTTTCTCATAGAAAATTAGAGAAAAATAGGACTTCAAATATGTCTTTTTTTATAGATGTCATTTGGCATTGTGCATGAACTTCACATTTCTATACATGTCATCTGGCACTGTACATGAACTTCACATTCTTCTCTATGGTACATAAATAGAAAGATGGTACAAATGTGGCCAATATAAGTGCATGCAATATTGCATAGTAAGCATTTACTTTCCATAACTTCATTCTAAAAGAATTTGCAAAGATAAATAGATTATATTTTCAAGTGTTCAATATCTAAGAATTCTTTTTTGTCAAAGCTCTACAATAATTTTTGCAATTAGTCACTGAAATCCATTCTTTAGTCTCTGTTAATGTGAGTGATGCCAAACTTCATGAACAAGAAGCATATTGAACTCATTTTATTATATTATTTGTCTTAAGGAAGGTAGATATGATCAATGTTCAATATTAAATTCATTTTATTAATTTACTTGTCATCGATCAATGTTTAGCTTTCTACTAAACTCATATAGATTTCCATAATTGAATATTGAAAAATTGGAAGTTTTATTATATTTCTATTTTTTATGTTATTTAGTTATAACATTTTTATTGTTTCTATTTTCTTAAAATATCATTTTAATGTTTGGATGAATCATATTATTAAATTGATTCATGTACTACAATATTTTTTCTATTTATGACTCTCACTCTTAGATATCTGGAAGATCTTGATGACATTTACTGATAATTGATCATACAACTTTCAATATTTTCAAGCAGGTCAAGTCAGTGGGTAAATTCAATTGAAATTTGCAATTGAAGTTTGTATTGACATGTTATATCCTTATTATTCTCACCCTAATTTATAAAAACTCCTCCCAATTAAAAGTTGATCTTCTCCCCCTAATTTATAAAAACTCCTCCTAACTAAAATTTGATCTTCTCACCCTAATTTATAAAAACTCCTAATTAAAATTTGATTTTTTCCCTCTTACGAATGCAGAGAAGTTGTTGGAGAAGACAATGAATGATGCAGGAAAATGCAAAGAGGTCAGATTGATCGTTGACTTGAAGCTCCACTAGCAAGTGGACTGAAGATCAACAATTTTATTTTGATGAAATATCCATTGGATGGAATCTTATGGGAAGTTTCATGGACAACATACAAATTTGGACTGGAAATACATGATTCATATGTAGAATATGCAACTGATAAAGAATAGGCAGCTGATAAGACATTTTTATTTTCTAATCATAAACAAGTTGTTCAAACCATCAATTCAATGATATTGTTGAGAAAATGGTTGGGTTGTAGGTAAAAAATTTGAAATAATTGTTGCCTGCAATATCATACAGGTACTTAAGACATGCTAGTAGAATGTTTTAGGCACACCATATATTCAATGATATATGAATTGGGTTTCATTCTGTTATTGTTGAGAGAATGGTTGGGTTGTAGGTAAAAAATGTGAAATAGTTGTTGCCTGCAATATCATACAGGTACTTAAGACATGCTAGTAGAATGTTGTAGGCACACCATATGTGTACTTGGATAGTTATGAGGTTTTTTGCTTGCCTCAAAATTGATTTTTTCTCAACTCATTTTTGATTAAAATTTCTTTCATGAAATTGTTCTTGTTTTCATTATTCTTTAGTATGTCATAATTACTCTTTTGTAGTCTACCTGATTTCAACACTTTTGAATTTTTTTTATAACTATTTTAAATGATAAACTTTAGACTTTTTTTATATAAAATAATAATAACGAAGGATACATTTATTTATGAATTCTATTATAATATTGTTAAAATTATATTGCCATTTCTTCAGAATTTATCCATGGTCAATATTCAGCTTGATCTAATTGGTTTATTAAAATTGTAGCCTTTATAAAATTAGGCTTCAATTTAATCACATTAGCTTATATGTCAAAAATATAATGTTGTAAAAAATTAGTTACCAAAAGGTCTATGGTATGTGTTACATAAATTTTCAAATATGATTGTTGCCTTGAATTTTATTTGGTTTATTAATTCTTTATATTTTAATTATAATAACTAAAAATGAATTCTTCATATTTTTATTACAATATATGCATCAACACTTAGTGATGATCATATGTCCTTTAATTTCATAAATTGTTGTAATAGTTAGCCTTTGAAACTCACATATTATTTAGAAATTTTTTACTTTTTGATTAGTGCATAATTTATTCAGATCAGATTTCACAAGAAAAATATTAATGTACATTTTAGAGTTCTTTAGATTAAAATTTATTTATAGATTTAAAAAAATGATAGTAGATGAAGAAAAACAAATTCATACACATATGTAATTAAGAAAATGTAACGCCCCACCAAGGGATCCAAAAGAATTAACCTAAAGTTTCACTAAGTTTGCTAAACATTTTTAAAAAAAAAAGTAAGAATGTATAACATACACATCAAACACATAGTAGCGGAAGCAATAACATGTAATCATTGACAAACATACATTGCAAGTTACATTTCTTAAAGATCCCAAGACGTTGAGTCACGTTTAAATTTAATTAAATTCTAAGTCTAACAACTAATACATACATAATAAAGAATAATCAGAAACTCCAATGTCCATAATATACATTTGTTCCGAATGCTCCTTGGCAAATTAATTCGGAATGCTCCATCATCCACTGTACATGTCACAGGGTATGAAAGGTTTAAAAGAATATACATATGTAAAGATCAAGATACAACATCCTCAAATCCATGATACAAGGTACAGTAAAAATATATGAAACTATTCACCATACATGATACATCCATACATCCATAATGATAAAACATCTATCATAAAATCTAACCATCCGTCATAATAATCCAAGAACATAGTGAAGGTAAAAGCCAATCACGAAATCTCCAGCCACAGTGACCACAGAATGGATCTCAATGGTAAGAGTAAAAGCACTACCACCCGACCGCGTGGAACCTAAATGGTCCACTCCCACCGCGCTGAGGAGATAGTCTCAAGTCCCAAAAAAGGTATCAAAACACAAAACACAAGTACTCTCTAAGTTTGGGAAATCCTAAAAGTATACTAACTCAAGGGTTCCAACATAGATAGACATCTAGACCCAGAGCCACCCCAAAGACACGTAGGAAACCTAATATGCAAGCGGGAAAGTGTCATCACAAAAGTCACGTAGAAGTTACCCGAGCAATCCCTTAGGAATCCCGGGTCCCTACTGATCCCTGCGGCCATTAGTATCCTCTCGTACTGACGAGGCATACTATGGAATGCAAGGTCGTAACCAAGCGTTCTCTCTACCCCATCCTAGTCTGTACTAGCACTCAAGGCATGGGAGAGAACATACAATTATCTTATTAGGTTCATTTTCCCTTATTTAGTGTAAATGTTTTCACTTATTAAAACAACTTACAATGGGTTACTCCAGGCAGCCTCTTAGGGCCCCGATCCCCATTGCAAGCCACTTCTCGACTCTACACATAGATAACCTACCCTAGGCTCATGAAATCACAAATCAAGAATCATAATAAAATCACCTCAGTCCTATACAAGCAACTGAAAAACATCATAAAAGATAAGCCACAAAATTACATCAGTTCTTCATGAGCAACAGATAAGCATCCAATAATAATCATATGATCACGACAGTTCTCTATCAGCAACTGAAGGCATCAATGATAAATCACAAAATCCAATGGTTCTCCAATGAGCAACCAGAAAGTAACCCAATAGTAAATTACAATACTGATCGAAGACTCCAAAATGGTCAAGTCAAAACATGACATCATCAAGAACATAACAAACACTTCAGTCCTCTCAAGCGATCGAAAAGCAAACCAAGTATAACTGATCGAGACTCAAAAATGGTTAAGTCAAGTATCTCAAATACATACACCTCAGCTTCACACAAGGAAACTGGAAAGCAATAACAAATAGTAAACACAATCATGTCATAGAGCACTTCATCACATTACCATGGTCGGGTTAAGAAAGATCGAGACCAAATCATCATGACATCACATTCACAACCCCGAGCCTCTGGTAACAACCTAAACTGGTCAACGCTAAACCAACCCCAAAACACTCAAAGCACAAGGACAACATCAAAGTCTCAGAGATTGGATTTGAAAGTATATTATTGAGTTAAGGTAAGGTTTATGTTTCAGTTTAACGTTGAATTCAAGTAACTAGGTTTTCATAACTACCCCTTACAATTAACCCAATTCTATAATAACTTCCATTAAGTCAATATTCCAAATCTACCATTTAATCAATTAATATTCATTATTAATTAACTTTAATTAAACTAATTTTAATAATCATTTGTTCTTATCTTAATCTATTCATTACTTGTTAATTTATTAATATTAAACCAAAATTATTAATAAATTAATATTTACAAACTATGTTAAATGCATTATTATTTAATTATTAAATATGAATAAAAATTAAAATATTTATTAATTTAAAAATATATATATATTAAAAATTTATTAATTAAAAATTTTAAATAATAATACAATTTTTTTTATAATTAATAAAAATTATATTAAAAAAAAAATAAAAAAAATACAACTTTAATACATACGTTTAAAGCCCGTCGGCTTTGCCGCAGGGCCTGCAGCGGCAGGTACGTTGTACCTGCCATCGCAGTACCTGCGACACAGGTATTGTCGACCGTCGGCAGTGGGGGGTGGGTACGGGTGATCCCCTCCCCCCCCACTTAAAACAATAATTATATATATATATATTTTTGTATAAAAACAATTTGTTTTTAAAACGTTTTCTATAAATAAAGTCATGTATTATATATATATCGATTTCAAGTAAATTTACTTTATTAAATTTTATCAATCATAAAATTTAAATAAAATAAATCAATCATATTTATTTTCCAACTTAGAGTTTTCTTCATCCAATTTCACAACCCTAACCTTATCAAATTTCTCAAATTCCATTTAATTCAAACTCAAATCTTGATTTAATTCTTATTTATTTCAATTGTTGACTGAGGTTTGTAAACAGTTTTTCAATCTAGATTTACAAATGAAAACGAGTAGCAAAAGATTCAGAACGAAGAAATGACACATTCGAGAAGGCAAGTTCTTACAATCACGGAGTAGACAGGAATATCAATTTGCATAATTCAATCAGTGATCAAAACACAAGACCCTACCTGAACCTGATGCTATTATGCAATCTCCAGGAACTGTAAGAGAATTCGCTCCTCTCAATGACCTTCTTCTCCAAAACTTTCTTGGTATCAGCCTTCTGAAATTCGCTTCCAAAAATTGTCTCCCAAAAATTCCTGTCCAAATACGTCTATCTCAAAAATGAACCCCCCCAAAGTTGTGATAAGCAATTTCTCCTCAAATCGGGGCACTAATTGTGCGTTTACCTGAGAAGACTCTTTGCACAACTCAGTTAACTCCAAATTAACCTTTATTATCTTTTATTTTATTTTGCATTCATCTTTCATGCATATTAAGTTGAATTATTAAATAACTTTATTTAATATTCCACTTGACTTCTATTTTTAATCTTTATTACTTTTAATCTCATGCGCACTTTATGAAATTAAAGTAACATTATTATTTTCACTTTTTTTTTTTATCTTTTAATAAATTTCTTTTATTTAATCTTATGCATAAGTCATGCGAACTAGAATCTTTTATTAAATAATTATATTTTCACTTTTTAAATTATTTTAGAAACTAAATTGATAAAAATATTTATTAACTCAAATAATAATAATATTTAGCATTTATTTAAAAATGAACTCTAAATATATTATTATTAAATTAACTAAATATTATCACGTTCTAAATTTAGACTTAAAGCTTTTATCTCCAAATTTAATTCCTTTCATTTAATTAATTTCCTAATTTAAATTAAAAAAAAAATTAAATATTAAAATGTCATAATAATCTTCTATTAAATTAAATCATTAATTAATCGTTTTAATTAATTTCTTTTATATTTAAACTCATGCTTAGATCATGCGATCTAGAAACCTTTAATAATTTAATATCTTTTCCACTTTTAATTTATTTAAGAAACTTTAATTGATAAAATATTTATTAATTCAATTAATAATAATATTTAGCATTTATTTAAAAATGAACTCTAAATATATATTATTATTAAATTAAATAAATATTATCACATTCTAAAATTATACTTAAAACTTTTATTTCCAAATTTAATACTTTTTATTCAATTAATTTCTCAATTAATTAAATATTAAAATATCATAATAAATTTCTATTAAATTAAATCATTAATTAATCCTTTTAATTAAACTTAATTAATAGAAAATACATCAAGGACTCATAAAGCAACATATGAAAACCCATCATAGAAGAACACATACTAAATCAAACAAAAAGGGTTATAATCACGAAATAACATCATTTGATGCATTCAGAGGGTACTTAACTCAGATACTTGTCCTAATTATCAATTAGGACAATTGGCTAAAGGGTTTAGGATTTGGACTTAAGAGTTTATCTCCCCTCTCTTACCATTGAGATAATGCGATAGGGTACGCTCATCCTGGCAATTCAGGGAAGTCGATACCCGGTACCTGCAACTTGCATAAAATTCACCCATGTATAGACACAATATTCTAAGCTAAACAGACAATGGCAGGAAGTGGTGCATCGTGTAGATCCCGACTAGCAGGTGACTATGACTCCCTTCCTTAACCACATCAGAAACACCATACATAAAGAAAACAAACACGCACACCATACACATGCAGTATGGGGTAAGTATCCATAAGAAAGCAAGTGTGATAATAAACCATCTAACTAATCATCATTGATAACTGAAAATATTGAATAATCATCATACATGCATGAAATATAGAGTACCAAGTAATCTCATCATATAATAAACTGAACATCTGATAATCTCTAAAATAATAATACTAATCATCAAACATAAATTGGCCTAAAAGAGTTTGGCAAGGATGACAGAAATGCGACTTAGGGGCAAGCACTACAGAAAAGTGATTTATATACTAAGAAATAATAATAATAAATTATAAAAAGGATGAATTCATTGATACAAAGTAGTTTTGATTAATAGTTCATATTAATCTTGGGAATGACCTTCTCAATAGTTTTATGTGGATTAATATTGTACTATCTTTGATATGATGACTTGCTTGTAAATAAATAAAAGAGAGATTATATAAGAAATAAGTTCTTTTTATTACTTTAAAAGAAAATAGTACAATATTAAACAAAAAGAGGATGATTGCGATTTTTTAAAAAAGTAATCAACAATTATAAATGTAGAGTAGAATGAGCTTTGAATTGTAATATTCTAAAAATATGAGCTATAAAGAAATCTTCATCATAAGTAAATTTAAAACTAAGTGAATGGTCCATATCAAAGTAAACTGATAGTAAATATTTACAACTATGCAAATGCACATCCAAAGGAGTTAGAAATTAATATTTCAAATAATAACATTATAATTATTTTAAAATATATATAATTAATTTTCTTAAAGCCATATATCATGACATATTTGTAATGTTACTTACTCCTCATTATTCTATGTTCCCTACATAAGGTAGGGACTCAAGCTCTCTACGAAGCCCTTGTTTCTTATATTCACCTACTATTCCTTATACATTTCATATAGAAATTTGTCATTCATTTATAATTCTTTTTAAAACTATTCTTATCACTTCCTTTTTATGCATTTGTATAATTTCTTTTTACCATTTGTTTTGACCTTATTTTTCGCCTTCATTTCTTTTGGCATATAATAAGTTTTTAAAAATAAATTTAAAAAACTTGAAAGTAATACATAGCATCTATTAAAATGTATTCCTCTTAAGTCTTTTAATTAAGTTTTTTTTGCTACGTAAGACCTATTTCTTTAAGTTAGTTTTTATAAGTTCTTTCAAAATCTTAATTTTTGAATAAAATTTAGTCTTGTAATAAAACTTAATTTATATATATACAAATTAGTTATTTTATAAAAAAACTTTCAAAAAACTAATAAAATTTATTTAGTTTTTTATTATGAGCCCAAATAGTAGATACTAGATAATGTCTATATTATTATAAACACCAATTAATGTATATACAAATAAAACAATTAAGTATAATACTAATGAATACATTTATTATTATTGTTTAATAAATATATCTATTCTAATATTAGATTAAATTAATACATGTTATGAATACAAAATATTGATCATAGACCACAATAATCAATGTTTTCAATCAATATATATATAATTGACAAACAAGACAATCTTACTAATATTACACTATATTAGGTTCTAATCCACTAAATAACCCCTAATCAATACTAAATAATTCTAACAAACTAAATACAATCTAATCAATATAAAATAATCAAATTCATGTAACGAGCACGAGGTTTTAGAGGATGTGATGACCTATTTAGACATGGTCTCCAAATGTCACGTCATCATCGAAGATTATTACCATAGAATGAAAAGAAAATAACCAATATTCAAATTAGAGAACTCAATTGAAATATTTTAATGAAAAAGAGTAATGGTAGGAGCTTGGTTCATTACAGTGGTATTAGATCATGTTCCTACTATCCTGATTGGAAGAAAATCAATAGTAAAATCAAGAAAAACAATATTTCAAATGGTTGTACTAGAGATACAGAATGGGTTGAACAATGTAAGTGGTACGACTTGAAACATTATTATGTTTGAATTGAATAAATCAAGTGGAACAAATCTAATTCCCAAGATACCAAAGATTGAAATAATAGTTTGTATAATTTTGTTGAAGACTAGAACTACATCTATTATTAAATATCTAATACTACATGAACATTTTGTGCCCAAAATGAAAAGAAGAAATAATGAAGGGATATGATGAGAAAAAGGGAAAATTCTAGAAATAAATATATGTAGAGCATATATTGCAAATTTGAAATACTCTTTTAGAATATTGTCATCAAAGATGGTAAGAAAGAATCTATTTAAAAGGGTGAACTAGTTGGTAAAACCATACACCGCCTCCATGGAAAGGTTTATGAGAGATGTTTAATAGGAAATAAAAATTTAAAAAACTACTACAAACATGTATATATATCCCCTTATCGACACATAAGAAAAGCACAGGTCAATGAGATCATAAATATATCACAATTGGAATGGAATTAGGGATGAAAATGAAACAAATGATAATGATATACATGATTGATCACATGCTCATCACAATTATGGATCTAGGTGCATTCATATTTATACCTATAAAAATCTCACAAGATTAGAAAAACCGTGCCAAACGATTTCATTTGAATACGATGACCTTGACTCATGAGAGAGTTTGGATGCAATAGTCACATGATAATTGGTTGATTCCCAAATAATAACTTTGTAATATATTTTTGTTTTTTCACTCGGAAGATACAAGTCAAATGAAAAGAAACCCTCCTCACAAGTCAATTCCACATGAAATAGAAAATGATAGCATTAAATCATTAAATTTACTTTATGAGAGTCATTAATAAGTCTGAAAGATATTACCACCATAGGACCGTGTGCAAGATAAAAAGGATTTTGATCTAAACATGGAGATGAATAATATAGTAAATCAAATAAACAACCACTTTATATTATATGTACTACCCGAGCATTGAAACTTGGGACAATCACTTAGGTGGCTGATGTGCATAAGGTAAGCTTCTATGCAATACACATTGTCAGCCAAATTGTTAGCATGAATATTGATGGTATTCCTTTTGGGGAGTATCCTAAGCATTAGAGAGCTTATTAGCATGATCAACATCTTGCATTCATGACTGTGTTTGTCATTGCTGTCAACATAGTATTATTTCTGTAAAGACTAGTAGAGTAGTAGACAAAGAATGAGGTTGTATGAATTGTGTATTGATGATGAGGTTAAGCATAGTTGAGGATATGTTATACATTGTATCCTAATGAAGTGGAAAAGTGTACATACTGATAGTCAAAGACATGAGAGAGTTATTGAAGAATTATAGAGGATAGTGTGCATATAGAGTACCTGATAAGTGCATGGTTTCTAATGATTGGATTATAACTCTTAACAAGGGTAGAATCATGATAAGTAAAGTTAGACAATGACAATAGACAACCTGATGATGACGTTAGCGAGTGCACAAGGTTAGAAGTCACATGTGTGAGAAGTTGTATTTACTGTGAGCTGAAAGTGTTTTATAATTGTAAATGGATGTAAAGAATTGTAATATTTTAACAAAGTCCTATTATAATTAATTTGGAAGGCCTCAAGGCTGAATCAAGGAATTATTTTGAGGATATGGTATAAAGGAAAGTTATTTTCCTTGTGATGAAGTGTGTGCATATTCTATTGTATGTGAGCAAGTGATATGCAAAGTTGGTAAATGTTTGTAAGTGATCCAAAGGATTATTGGATGTGACGTTGGTGATCTAGTATTGAGATAAGAAGAGGTTTGGTCCATTCAAGAGGAAATAGAAGGAGTTCAATTTATTTCATTTCTATTATTCTTCAAGGAATAATACAAAGATCAATTGGATAGTATGTTTGGTGGTCTTGCCCTTGAAGCTATTTGGATAGTGGGTCCATCTACCTTCTACAACTCCTGACAAGGTTGACACAAATCCTAATAGGATTGGAATCTCCTAACAGGGATTCAAAGTCTCCTAACAAGGATTGATATGTATTGAATGTATTTTATTGGCTCCTAACATAGTCCATCCTCTTACAAGGAACTTTTATATTAGTACATCATTTTATGGGTATACGTACCATCCCCACCAGGGTTTTCCCTCTAATCAAGGGGTTCCCTAGTTAACATATCTATGTTATTGTGTATGTGTATCTTCCTATGGTTGTTGGTTATATTGTTTACATGGTTAAGGATTAATAAGGTTGATAAATGTCTTAATAGTTGGATAGTTGATTCACCCTCTAGTTATCTTGGTGGACTTTATTTTCTAACAATTGGTATAATAGCATCAAGTCCTTGAAGGAAAAGCTTAGCAACTTAAGGAGATCAATGGCAGGTCATTTTAGAAAACAAATTCTAAAGATTAATGGAGTTAATTTTGATATTCAAAAGATGAAGTTCCTCGATGAGACATCAGAATTATGCACAGGCAAAATATAGATTTTCCAGATCCAATTTTTTTTTGTTGCATACAAAAGAATAAACCTATTTTATCAAGGAATTCCAATATAAATGAAGATAGATCTGAAGACTTGAGAAGAAGATTGAAGAAGGAATTTCCTTGCGTATGAAAAGAGAGTCAAAAGGTATGAAAATTATGGTTTGTTGGACATGTAAAGAATTTGGTCATTTTTCATCCAAATATCCTAAGAGAGTAAAGAAAACTAGAAAATATTTTTTTCTTCTGATGATGATGAATAATTTAAAGCAAGTATGGAAAGATCCTTGAATGATAGCAATAATGAAATTGATGAACTTGGATTGGTTGAGGAAGATGAAGCAATAAAAGAGATAGCTTTAGTGACTATTGTTGATCCGAAAGCTAACCATGAGAATATTGAAGTTTTCTTTGAGACTAACAATGATTTACAAAATGATTTTCAAGTTGTTGAATAGAGAGAAGAACTGTTGGGCGTTCATTTTGCACGAGGTCAATGACATGAATCCATAGTGTAATTCCTCTCTTGAAAAGCAAATCTTCTAAAGGATCCACTCCAAGGTTCAGTGTTTGTCTTGCGACGTACCAAAATCTGCTCAGTAGAAGATAAATGTGAATCTTCACGAGGAGGCCTTTGCTGGTTCCAAAAACTCTTTTACCTTGGAATCAAATAAAATCTGTTCGCTGTCTCAAAATATCACACCAAAAGAACAATATTTTTGTATTTTATGTTTTTCAATGAATGCAATTCTAACAATGCAGCTACTATGAGGTCCTATTCTAACAGGGGCTTAGCAAAGCAAATAACGAAACTAAAAGCAAATAACATGAAATCAAACAACTTGAAAGTGAAATTCCTAAACGGGCATAAGCTATAGAACACAACACGCTGCGAGTTAAACCTTCAAAAAAATTGGTAGGAAACCAATGAAAACAGGAGTAGTGCTTCCTAGAATCCATTGATGCAATCGTCGGTGAGAATCTGTAACAAATTGAATGATGTTTCACTCTTCATCAAATTGCAAGGCCACGAAAAGTGCGCTCATGTGAGACAAAAAGCTCTGTAGACACAATCAGGTGATTTCTTCTCAAGCTCGTTACATCAATAGAATTCATATATCTGTAGCAAACACCAGAACTAAAAGATCGCACAACCAGAAACAATGCAATAAACCTTTGGCTCAATCACAATCTCATGAATAAAATCCATAAAACAATGACAATCTAGGCAAGAATAACTACACTCCGAATGCTAGCACAAAAAGCATAATTTTATTGCATAATAATGACGACCTTTGTTACATTTTACAATGGGGTATTTATAAGAAATCGTCTCCTCAATTTGTGTTGAGAGTGAGAGATATCTTAATGCAATAAAATGCTTTAAAAAAAAAAAAAAAACTAAATATATACAAACTGATAATCTAACTGGTGCTTAGAGGGACTCCATCCATATTTTATTCATTAATTGGATGCATGGGCCATTTACATGTCAAAAACAATGAAAGCATAAGAGAGAAAGTAGGAGGAAGCCATCAGTCGAAGTAGAAGTGCATGGAGACACCAAAAATAGAAGCTACCCCTTCACTAGGCGTGTGTTAGTGTTAAACTTGCCATCAGAATGTGCTTCCAATGCATGGAAAGTGCTATTTTTGGAACTGGCAATCAACTGTTCGTGCACCTCTAAATTGCAGAGCTACATGAAAATGCGGACCTGCGGGCCTGCGAATCTGCGGAGCTCAATTCGCCAAAAAATCAAAGTTCTCAATTTTGAAAATGGTTTCTGGGTTTTGCTCAAGTGAAGTTTTAGATCACTTTTTGTATATGCTCCATGCCCTTTTTTGATGATTTACACCCTCTTTATAGCCAATTACTTTCATAAACTTACACTCCCTCTACTTCTTCAATCGAAAAATCTCAAGGCACTTGCATTGAATCTTGCCCCCAATAGTTGCATAAGATGAGGAACTTGATTTACTTTATGTGTCAAACCTCCGTATCTTTGAACTTTGTCTTCTCTCCACCTGTCGAATCCTTCCCGACAAGAAACCAAGTGATCCAGATTATCCAAGACGATCAAATGTTTGCAACTTTTTCATATTTTTTTTCACAAATTTTCTAGGCATTTTTAAATGACCTTTTTGAAGGTCTTCTGCTCAAAATTTCAAGTCGAGACCTTTGTTGATCCCTAAAACTAGGCAGCCGAAGGCTCACTATTTTAGGGACTAAAATTAGATCTTTAGTTCTTCTTTCCAACGGTGTAAGCGGTTTTGAATTCTGAGGCCTGAGTCAAAAGTTATGATCTCGACAAGTTGAGGATGCAATTTTTTACCTACAAAAGAAGAAAACATTAGTCCGTAGAGTTAACAATGCATAGTAAAGACACACTAGCCATTCAAACAAAACTGGAGGTGAATCTTGAAATCTAGCTAAGTCTAAAATTTTGAAGCCCTAAAATTTGGCTAAGTTTGAAATCCTGAAGCCCTAAAATTTGGCTAAGTCTGGATTTCTGAAGCCCTGAAATTTTCTAAAATCTTTACCTTATCTCTGGGAGGCCTGAAACCTATCTCAAAAGATTCGTCGCATATATTAAAATATATCTTAAGTATAAGAAATTAAATATAGTCAACTTATACTTATTTTAAACCCCTCTCATGACTATTTGAAAAAAACTAAAGGTGAAAAAAAAAAAAAAGCTTGACAACCACACAAGGCCCTTGGTCATGCACGCACGCACACGTACGAAATGCATCAAAATGCATGTGCACAAGGCACAAACCCATAGTAGTGCACGCATGAATGAGGTGCGATGTGGTGGTGGTGTGTGAGCACACACGGCGCTCAAGCGCGAGCGGTGCTCGACACTCGTTCGCGCACGGCGTTACAACTCGGGTGGAACTCAGGCGCGCGGCGCGAGTGTCGCAGCCGCGGTGCATGCGTGGTGCTTGCTTCTTCTTTTTAAAAAAAAAAAATAATTTTGTTTTGATTTTTTTTTTTTCGTTTTTCAATTTTTGATTTTTTGTGATTTTTTCAATTTTTGATTTTTTTTGTGATTTTTGGACTCTAAACAATAATTCTTCTCCTGACTTTCCAATGGTGAGTCTAGGAGTCAAAAAAAGTAGGGGGTCCCCATTCCTAGTGAGGAATGGGGCGTGTGTTGTGGACACCACAAAAAGAACCAAGATCTGAATCTAGAGAAAAAGTAAGAGTTGAGATAATAATGTCTACACCTAATAGGAATTTGACAAAGAATCACCCTGTTGATTAGATTATTGAAAGTAATGAAAAAAGAGTTATGACAAGAAACAAAGTACATGAAGAATTGTGTTTTATTTCTCAGGTTGAACCAAAGAGCATAGTTGAGGCATGTAAGGATGATCATTGGATTCAAGCAATGAAGGAATAACTATATCAAATTATGAAGAACAAGACATGGGAACTGGTTCTTGATGCAGGAGCATCTTGGGTTGCACTGCTATCCTACATGTTTTTAGTTTTCTTAGTCTTTGTTAAGTTGCAATGTCTTACATTGTTGAGTTCTTAGTGGGTGTTGAGCATTTAGTGGATGCTGAGTTTCCTGGGTAATGCTGAGTTCACAGTTGTTTTCGAGTGTTCTTTGGTTTCTAAGTCATCCTTTGGATGTTGAGTTCATGTGGTTTTCAAGTGTTAGAAACTATATTCCACCAAGATAACTAGGGGGGGTGAATTAGTTATCCAAAAATTAATACATTTATCTTCATTAAACAAACTTAACCATTCAAAAAAAGTAAACAACAATTACACTAGATATGTTGACTCGGGAAAGCCTTGATTAGAGGGAAAAGCTCGGTGGGAATGATGTCCACAAGATGATGTACTAATATAAATATTCCTTGTTAGAGGATGGATCCTGTCAGGAGTCTATTACAACATTTAGTACATACAGTCCCTATTAGGATACTTTGAATCCCTAGTAGGAGATTCCAACCTTGTTAGGAATTGTGCCAACCCTGCTAGGAGTTGTAGTACAATGTATGCAAGATGAGTCTACTGCCCAAATATGCAATTTCAACACTAGTACAAAAACAACAATATGTGACTAAAAAAACCACTAAAAATTGTATATATGTGACTAAAATCAGTCAAGTGACTAATAGTAGTTGATATCCAGTCATTTATAACACTACTAAATATACTACTAAGCAATTTTAGTCACTGATTTTGATCAGTGACTAAAATATACTACTAGTAGTATATTTTAGTCACTGATCAAAATCAGTGACTAAAATTTCTTAGTAGTATATTTAGTAGTGTTATAAATGGCTGGATATCAACTACTATTAGTCACTTGATTGATTTTTAGTAGTATATTTTAGTCATGGATCAAAATTAGTGACTAAAATTGCTTAGTAGTATATTTACTAGTTTTATAAATGACTAGATATTAACTACTGTTAGTCACTTGATTGATCTAAGTCACTATTTTTGATCATTGATTTAGTCACACATTTAGTCATATAATTAATAGTATATTTAATCACATATTTAGTCGTAAATTTGAAAGTTGATTTAGTCATATATTTAGTTTTATATGTAGCGATCTATTTGGTCACATAATTAGTATATTTAGTAGTATATTTAGTTATAATAGGGCATGATGGAATCAAACCACCATCCTCCTACTTTAAAAGCAAGTGCTCTTCCATTGAGCTAATATCCTTTGAAGAATAATCATACAATGTGTATAGCATTGTATGAATACATTTCACAGTATATTTAGTAGTATATTTAGCTATAATAGGTTATGTATAACATTAAGAGTTTGAGAGCTAGATGACTTGAAGTTGTTTTCAATCCTATCTTTCATTATATCAAGTATTGCAAGGAGTACATTAGAATCTATGCCTTTCTTAGGTCATTTAGCTTGCAATATTTGCATATTCAAGTGCTCGCATTCAGGTACAAGCATTGCTCTTTCACTTATGATTTTAAGTATTGCCTTAAATTTTGATGTAACATCACCAAGGTCATGCATCAAACATGCAGTTGCAACTACAAATTCTGCATCCATCCTTTGACCATGTAGTTACACAAAATAAATGCTTATTTTTTAGGGAAAGAATAGATGAAAAAAATTGATTATAAAGTATTTTTCATTTAAAAATAAATTGGTTAACTACTAAGCCCACATGACATTGCACACAAATAAGGCACAAAAGAGTTTATTTTCAGGAGTAATAGTAGCCAAAAGGAAGTGAGTAAAAATATATCAAAAACACTAAAACAATAATTACTTATATAGAAAAATTCAAAATTTTCCTTGAAGCCACATCAATGAGTACAAATAAGCATGTAAAGTGTTCCATAGGTATGAATTATATTTCTATTTTTAAAATAAATTATCTTCCACCCACATTCTTTGGAGGTGATGACTAGTAAGATTCCATGTCAGAGAGGCTAAAGGGGTTTTATACATTATTGAAAACTTAGTTGCTCTATTTTGTTGGTTAACACAAAGGTTTGAGTAAAAATTCATATCAAAATTTTAAGTACCAAATTATTGTTATATTTTACTACTATGGTCCACATGGAACATCATATAAAAGGAAACTCATAGTTGATAATTAAGGTAGAACAATTTATTGAGGTTGTTGTAGTTGAGGCTGATGTTGTTACTAGGTCTGTTGAAGTTGTGGTTGATGTTGTGTGTTGGACTGCTGCACCTACTACAAGCACCCTTGGTCCTGAAACTCAAAATCTATAAAAACATTAGGATTAGATGTAGATTCTAAAATTAAATCTAAAACTTTTGCTATCTTATTCTCTAGAGATGATCTTCCATTGTCTAAAAGACTCAAGTTCACCATGCCTCATTATATTGTATTTAGCCTCTTCCAATTTGAAGTCACTATTCTATTTTTGCTCATTGAATTATTAACATTTCTCATCTATATTATTGTTTCTCACTCACATAAATACACTTTTTTCATATTCACATCATCCAATATATTCTATTTGATAATACCTATATGTCAATTTTTTTATAATCACTCCCTCGGGTGCCTAATTCATCATCACAATTGCAACCTAGTGTACATGCACAAAGTGCCCTATCTACATGTAAGGATTTTCTTTATTCACTAATACAATAGCATTCATACTTCCAAATCAAGAAACTTTTGTAGATGCCATAGTGATTATAATCTCCTCATATAATTTACCAAGGCTGATCTTGTATCACTGCTCTTGTCTCAAAAGATTGAGAAACATGCATGTTCATTTCATCTCCATCAAAATCAGCATTGTAGGGTGATGTGACTGAAAATTTTAATCAAAAAGTTGAGTAGGGCATGATTCTGATTCTATGCCCCATGATATACATTTTATGAAGAATTGGTTGCCGATTGAAAAGAACAAAGTCTCCATCATTCAAGTGCCTCTCCACCTACAAGACAAACTAATATAAGAACCTTGCTTGAAAGTGTTTCAAAAAATGCAATTCACAATAGTTGATCTTGTACCTTATAGCCCAACTCTTTATGGTGATACTGATCTTTTTCAAGTAACGAAGATCAAGTCTCTGCCCATCCTCCCTAATAATGTATTTGGCACCAGTTTTCCCTGTTGGAGGATGAGGTCCATATTCAACAAGTTCCTTTAATCTGTTTGATTAAGACAAGCTAGATCAACATGAATTATATAATAATGGTCATGAAGAAACAAAGATTAAGATCATCCTACAAAATGATAAGAATGAACTTTATCAAAACTTTTCATGCATCAATGAGATTAAAAATACCAATTTGCAGATATTTTAAATTTCACAAAGCATAAATACCAGATCTACTCATTTTAACCTAGACTTATGAGGATGTGTATCTAAAACACCAGAGGAAAATGTGAAAAAAAATTCACTCCCACTTGTGGTGTCCATCATAATTGAAGGTCTGACTGGGGGAGGAGGAACTAGAAGCACTTGTGAAATCATCCAGTTTGGGCGAGCGTATTTTGGGTTCAATCCCAACATTTGACACTCCTCATCAGAAATTCACTTTAAATAACACACTAAAAACCTACACGTAGTTGAGAAAAAATGCATTGAGATAACAAAAAAATATAAAGAGACTATTTGCATTCTAATACTAAAAAGTAAAAACATCCAATTAACTTTTCTTAAACATAATTACCCTCTCAACAGATAACTATTGTTTCCTCTCAACAGGCTCCGACATCAGTTGCTCTAGGTGATCTATAAAAAATTATCATTAAAAAACAACCATAACTATAAAAGAACAAGTGATAACCTTACCAAATGATACATGCATCCCTAGCTTAGTGATCTATAACAACCAACATTTTGGCTGAAAATGATCAGCCAATATATAGGTTTCAAGAAAAGAAGACATCACCTAAGTGCCATCCCCATGACACTATGAATGAAGTATTCAATCCCATAGAGGCTTTTAAGGATTTCCAAGAGGGACTAAGTAACATCCTCTTCAGAGGTGAAATATCACAAGCTTATATGCTACAAAGAAAGAGCAAATTCCCAGACTACGCAATCACATCCAATTTGAGTCAGGACATTATATTGTGGTGTGATTTAATCAACTTTAATTTATATGAACATGAAAGATATACCTTGTATTAGGATTTTTTAATGTAGCCTTCAAACATGTACATATATGGACAATGAAGGGTCATTGAAATGTACTTTTATTGAAGAATAAATGAGTAATATTGATGCTTTGATTAATATTCTTGATTTTCCTCTGTAACAACACATTTTTCACTATTTCCAAGACAATTTTATATTGGTAAATGGATTGAATGGGTTCTAAAACATATTTGGATTTTTAGCACAATGAATTAACTCTATTGTGGATGTAATTTGAGCACTGGCCATGAATTGTAGAATAAGAATAAATGAGTTTTCTAAAAATAGTTCTAAAATCCTCATTTACTGGCATTTGATCAATCATGAGTTGATAACTCTTATATGCACCAGGGAAAAATCCTCCAATTATGTGACCTAACACTATGCTGAGTCTTCTTTTAATGTATAATATTTGATTCCAAAACACCACATGGTTGTTGACATATTTGATGCCCTAGCGGGCTTACATGGTAAGTTTTTATGGTTTTAACATTTAACAGTCAACTCAATTGATCTCCAATTTTTGATGTTTAAAGGTTCTTTGGAAGGCAACAAAAGGATCAAATAAGGTTGAGACAACACTAATAATCTCCTGCATCATGTATGACAGTGCATTGATGGAAGATTGGCACTAATTTTGTGCACATACAATTGAGACTATCATGCAATGATAGTCATAGACACAGAATAATTCTTTTTATCTCTAAGGTGATCTAATACCTTATAATGAAGTTTAGAATGAATCATCTTTGGTCCAATAGCCTTGCAACTAAAGGACATGGTCTTCACAATGCTGATGACCTAAATCCCTATGTTTTATGTTTAAGGTAGTGACAATCAACTTGTAAAGTTTATTTGTCATTAAATATGTGATTTATTGTTATGTTGTGTATGAATGGAAAAGAGGATGGAAAATTTATTAGCCTTGATTCTTTTTAATGGATTGTGATCAGGATTAAGATTGTTGAGCCTTAATATTCTAATGTGGACAGTTAATGCTTTGATTGTGGACAACAGATAAAGACATTTTTTGTGATATGGTGTAGTGGCTCAGTAAAGTACTCTTTTGAAAGGTAATGTAGAAGTCTTACTATTGATGAACTATTGTTGTACATTTTCAAAAAATGATTAGGCATGGAATAGTGGTTGTGACACTGAGGGCCAATAGGCCTTGAAGCTGATTTTGTAGCATGAATGTGAACCTTGAGATTGGCCTTAGTTTTTTAGTTAATTGCAAAGAAGGTGGACTCTACAGTGTGTCTTAATGCAAAGAAATGGTAGATTTTGTTAATGGCAAAGATGACAAATAAATAATTAAAGGTCTTTAAATTTTTTTTGATGGTACTATTGCACATGGTAAGAATGGTTTTCGATGACACTTTTTTGTCATCAACTCATCGATATAGAGTTAATACTAAATATAGATGCATCCTATATGTTCTTGGTGGTTATCTTTGATCTTGAGGAATCTAAGGAGGACAATTGTGGAATCATTGATCAAGCCATGATGATGTCGTTGAATGAGACAGACTTTGGATGTTGCAATCTTTAGGTTGAGGTTTCATCCTAGGTCTTTTGCTTAGTCATTAATCAATCTATCATACACAAGTTATGTGGTTACACTATAATACCAGAGTTGTTGGGGAAGATTATAAAGCTCTTAAGCTTTATGCCAAATGGGAAATTGGGTTCTTGAAAGCAATGATAGCAATGATCTTGTGATGAGTGTGGACTACTCTTTTGTTGGAGCTACAAAAACATGACTTAAGGGATCGTTCCTAAAGAATAATTAGGCATTCTAGAAATTATAGTATTTTTTTCTAGTAACACTAGCTGGTGACATCATTTTGAAAAATATTGATTTTTTTGTGGGCCTAGATCTCCCATGGAGCAGCCTTTAAACTAGATTTATTTTGGATTGTGTTATACATGAGCATAGCTCCTTTAAGCTAATTTTATCAATAGAAAAAGCTGTTCAACTTAAAAATAAAGTAAAAAACTTAAAGAAAATAAAATAATTCTTGAATAATTGTAAAAACTAAAAAAAGTAAAAATAAAATAGCTCTTAACATAAAATAATATTCAGGTATATGAGTTAACTCAAGACAGATATGAAAGATTTTGTAGATTGTTGGTGTTGGATTAAAAATTTCCCAAATTAGTGTTCCCAATATCTTTTTACTCAAATGGTGTTCAGTATGGATACTCGTATAACACTAAAGTAAGAAATACATAAATTTAGTTGACATTTGACTTTTAGAAATAGTCAAAAGTACTTTACTCTAGGATCTAGAACTACTTTATAGAAAATTATGAATTAAACAAAGACATGGCCCAAAGTTATGTCAAAAAAAACCTTTTGAAAAATTGCAGAAAATTTTAAATTACACAAATATGAAATTAGTTATATTCTGTGATACATGGGATGAATTCATGGTCCTTGAACCCTTTTCCTTACTTAGAATGGTGTTTTGGATGTGGTGGGATGGCAGACATTTCCATAGTTGCCCTCAAAACTCTTCAAATCTCTGAAATGTTTCAAAAATATTTTGTAGAGATAGGAAACATGACGGGGATGTTTTGCCACCCCTGAGATGTCTGAAGACATCTGAGATGCCCCTCAATAGCAAAGAAATTTTTTTTTGTATAATATTTCAAAAAAGAAGTCCTCATAACTTAAAGAAAAGACTATTAAATATATCATGATAACATTATAACAACAATTTGACATGAAAGCAATACAACAATAGCAACAAATATATCTAGGCAGCAATCTAACAAAAACTAAAATATTCATGACAGAAGTGACAAGCAATGGCATTAGTATTATAGCTTTAAATATCATGATCTAGAATTATGATGAATGATATGACAAGTAATGTTAACAACAATAATTTGGATTTCTCAAATTTTAAAACATTTGATATGGGAGTCACGTCTTTATTGACAGTTGTAAAAGAGATCAAAGGTGCATCGACCATTGTCTCTTATAGTGTGGTATTTATGATTGATTGAGAAGTGCAGACAAACAACCTTTTTTTTGAATATGGTTGGCATGCAGGCTTCTATAGACATCATTTTAACTTTCTCATGTTTGAACTGTACTACAAAATTGGCTCTTAGACTGCCATCCTGCTGTCGCTATTCCAAAAGTGGTGTGCAAATTGGATTATGTTGATATGCTAGGGGTACATGCTCTATACCAGGCTTTGTGTACAACATCATGAATTATCTTTTGCACTCCAATTTTTAAAGTTTTCCATGGAAAATGTTGACAGGGAATCATAAACCCAAGGAAAAAGTGTATTTATTGTTAGTGAGGCAAACAGTATCAAGAAATGGCAGTAATTGTATCTATGGTGAATTGGAAAAATAAGAAGGAACATGAAGCAAACTTAAATGAAAATCTTTAGTTTTTGTCTATGTTTAGGGAGGGGGTCATCTGGGATGTCTATATATGTAGATGGCAAAACATTTCCATATTTTGGGTGATAACAAATAAAGACATAATATGAACTTAATCAAATTTTCTCCTATTTAATTTTTTTAAATTTATAATTCTGATAAAAAGGCCTATCTTGGTAAAAGGAAGTACTAATGTCTTTGAAAGAGATTGAGATGCAGGGGCATGCCAACATTTTGATACAGTCTTGGGGTTGAGAAGACAAGTGGTGTAGGGGCACCATATAGACATATGTTGGATTTAGAAAGCTCATGGTGTGTCAGGAGTTGCTTTGGATGTAATAAGGTCTTAAGGACCTATTGGAGTTTGTTTGTAATGGTTTGGACCCACTTGAAGGCCATTGGCCCTGTAAGGCATCTATAAGCCTACTTGGTCAAACTTGGTCAATAGGTCACTAGGAGTCTAGGAATGTGTTTAGTTGGTGTCCTATGATGTTTTGGATCATAAATGATCTATTGGACATCTTTAATTTGATAGGGTGACAAATGTCAAAAGTTGACATGTGGAGCAAAAAGTTGGCAATGTTGCTTGGCAACATTGACAACAAATTATGCAACTTTTGCAACTTGGCTTCAAGCAGCCACTTATGGTTTGAATTTTGGTTGGGATGGTTGGAGAATGTTGTAAGATTCCTATTTAGGCCTTTGGTGATCGAGACAAAGTAAGTGGTTGTTTGTAATCCTTGAAGTGCCTAAAGGTTGTGGGTTGTGGTGAGACACCTAGTTTCCCTTATGACTCTGCATCAGAAAGAGGATGTTTTGTCTCCATCTATAGGATATTTTAGACATTAGATTTGAGACTTGTGGATGTCTCCTAGAAGCTAAAAATTTGGAATGTCAGTTGGAAAGTATAACAAATAAACAATATCTAAGATTGGCTGCCATAGTAATGAAACATTTAGCCAATTAAATATGTTGGCAGTGTACATATGCTTTATTATATCATATTTCAAAGCTAACAATTAGAGATTGACTAGAGAATTTGATTGTGTGTCATATAACATCAGCAACATGGGAGTGTTTCGACACATAAGAACACTTCACATGTCTCTAGTGTCTCACTTTGGAAGGTTAAGTAGTTCACACATTCTCCAAAATGAGCTTCTATATCTCTTGTGACTATTTTTTTTAGCTAGTAGTGTTATGTGGAAATCAACATCTCTTTTCTAGATCACATGCATTGTGCACATACCAAACTAGGCATGATGAGGTGGCTTGTCTGAACGAGCCTTACAAATGTATGTCTATTATGTCCACCTCCCATAAATGGTACTGACTTTGCATAATGTCATTCTAAAATACGTGCATAAGGTGTGCTTAAGGCCTAATTTTTAAAAAATGGCATAACATCCATACTTCAACCTAAATTGGGCTAAAGGTACCATTTTGAGAATCACTTATTTGTTCACTTTTCCAGGGTTTATCCCCTCCCAATGTGGTAGAATAAGCCAGTATGGAGCTTACTGAAAATGTTTGAAAATGTCAAGTAGTATTTTTTTTAAAACTTAACTCAAACATGCTCTAGAATCCATATTTTTCTCGCTAATGATAAGGGTGTGAGTGGAGTTTATTCTTCATAGATTTGTTTGGCAACACACTAAAAATATGATGCCTTGCACTTGAAGTGTATGTTATCATTGAAGTCTTATCCATAAATGCCATATTTATGAAGCATATGTGTTTCATTAATCTCCAAACCAATCTTATTGTTCATTTTGGGGTTGTACCATGGAGCATTATTTGAGATTACTTGTCATTGCAATCTGTATAGGACTAGTTGAGGTTGAAATAAATGTTTAGCCTCCCACCATTTTTCAATTTTTCTGTCAATATTTGTTTGACCTCCTCCCTGTACTTTCATGATTCCTTGTCTAGGTTTACTTCCATTAATCTTCATCTTTTGCAACATATAGGTTTACTTGCTTTTGTGTTCCTTTTTGGTAGTTGGAGACCCCATTTAAACAAAAGATTTTACTTGGATGATGTACTCAGATGAATTGAAATTCATTATTCTTCTGACTAACTACCTTTGCGTCCACTCTTAAACTAAAATAAGATCTATAGCATTCAAATGATAAAGATAGCATCCACTATCCTAACATTCTAAAGAATCAAGGAGGAAATTTACAATCTCTGACTAAGTAGGAATTCACATATCATTCTTTTTTATGCCTTCAATATTATTAAATTATTAATGTAAATTAAAAGTACTATTAATGGTCTACACAATAGTGCAAGTGATGTTATGTCTGTATGCACCCAAAAATGGTCGCCTAGACTACGGGCCCCCATTATTCAATTTATCAATTTATCAAATTTTTTGAATCAATGGTTTGTAATATATTCAAATCAATTTCCTTGATCAAATTCAATTTATTTCATTTCTAAGATTGATCATTTATTCCAAGTCTTATTTAATTAAAAGAAAATCTTCTCTTTTAATTAAATAAAATAAAATCCCCATTTAATTAAAAGAAAAACTCTCTTTTAATTAAACAGTTCATCCACATTTAATTAATTAAGAGAAAAACCTCTCTTTTAATTTAATTAAATATCTTCTATTTAATTAAAAAGAACTTGCTCCCTTTTAATTAAATAAAAATCCCACTTAAATATCTCTTTTGATAAAGAAAGGAAATAAAATAAATTCTTTTTATTTAATTTCTCTACACTTAAAAATGTGATCTAAGTGGGATTTATCTTTCCACTTTCTCCTCAACCACTCCTCTTTTCTAATTGGTGGAATCTTGTCTCACATGGATCACCACTTTCTTCTCAACCACTCCTCTTTTCTCATTGGTGGAATTTTGTCTCGCATGGATCAAGCTCTATTATCCCATATTGGTTGTGAGAAGCCTCTCACCTCCATAATTTCTTTTATAAGGGAGAGCCCTCTCCTCATGTTAGAGACCCATGATTATGCTATCGTTATGCTGCAGGTTTGAAGACCAATTTTTGAAGGAGTTTGAATACAAAAGCTTTTTGTGGAGAACTTCTATTTTCTTGTCTTTTTCTCTCTTGCACCCATCATGGGCTTTTAGCTTAGATCTTGCATTTATAGATTAGATTTTGATTTCATAGATTAGATCTTATTTTCATGCATATTTGAAGATCATGGAGACTAGCATTCTTGCTTTTCCTTTTTGAATCTCTCATATCATGGTGTACTTGCATGGGCACAAAAATAGGTCAAACTGAGGGCCTCCATTGCAAACCCTTGCACTCTATGAGTAGAGAGCTATGGATCGATTTGTGAGGGCTCATTCTTGAGTTTTCTTACATGTAATGATTCATAGAAGTGTGGCAACATTTTAGCACACATTTTTGGCGCCCACCGTGGGGCTTGAATCAAGTTTCTAGCTCCATTTGCTTTTATTTTTCATTTTTGATTTTTTACAGCAGCATATTAGATCTAATCAAGTGCTTTTGTAAAATTTTCACTTTGGTTTTAAGGCCAACCCATATATAGATTGGTTTGCAGGCAAAAAATCTAGTTGGTTTGAAGATTCAATCATATCTTTTAAACCACTTAGATTTTGGTTTTGAAATTTTTTTTCTGAGTTGGGTATGTGACCAACATGTCCCAGTTCGATTTTCAAATAATTTTGACATGAATTGCGTGAGTTATGAATTTCTCTTTATTTTTCATAAAAAGCTATTTTTGATCGCAAATCAGCATATTTTTTGAAAAAAATTACATTTTCAGAAAGATTTTTGAATTCTAAGGGGGGTTCTTTATTTTTATTTTGAATTTTGAGGCCGTATTAAGGATCAAAAACTCGATTTGGTGAATCTAGACTATTTTGAAAAATTGGGTCCCTAGGGCACAAATGAAGAGATTTTTTTGAATTTCTTACATTTTTGGAAAGCTCTTTAGTTTTTAGTAGGGATCTCTTCTTTTCATTTCTATTTTTGGGTCCGAAATCATAGCAAAAAAAGGTTTAATCATGTTGACTAGGTTATTCGTATTTTTTTTGCAGGGATTTTCGTGTTTTTTTGGTTTTTTCTGCTAACTGCTCACTGTTTTGGGGTTTTCTATGTTTTCTGATTTTTTTGGAATAGCATAGCAGCAAGTTATGATTTTATTGGAAAAATGTGCTAAATTTTTTAAAAATAGGTAAGATCTACTAAGCGCGTTGCGAGGACTTCAGGTATTCTTCTTTGGCTGATAACACTTTGATTTGAAACCTTAAAATGAACCTCTCATGTGTCTAGCTTGTGTGTTTTTCTTATGCTTTTATTTTTCAAACAAATGCATAATTGATACTAGGTTGTAATCTCCATTGATTTTTATTTAGCAAGCTTGATTATTAGTGATAGATTTAGATAACTATATTGGGTTATTGGACTTGCTGAATCTGCCGGCCCCTCATTCCACCCCGTGGTTGCAAGATCAACACCACATTAAAGGGGAGGGGTCTACAGGATAGAAGCGTTAAGTGCTCCACTTGGAAAACCTCTTGTGCTTTCTAGAACTCACTAATCTTTGAGTTGTGGACTCATTTTGGCTTGTGTGAGGGGTTAAGTGTTCCACATCTTTGGACTCACCTTGCACTAGTTAAAGCGTTAAGTGTACCACCTTGTGCTTTTTGATTATTTTTGGATAGATTTTCTTTTGGGGAATTAACATCTATACACACATAGTAATTAGGCCCCATGAATACTATTCGTGGATCTTGAGGGAGTGAGTTCCTAGTGAAACTCCTCTCAAAGACGGATTTCTTGTAGGTGGGGAGGATACTTTGAGAATCTCTTAGATAGATGGATCTTCAACTTGTTGATTGAGGCATCCTTTCTCCGGAGAGGTTGATAGATCACTAGGGGTTGATATCATAGATCTTGAGATAATCTTAGTTAGCGTGTCAGATTAATCTGCTTGCTTTGATTGGGCTAAAAGTGAAAAGGTGTCAAAACCTTGGATCTAAAAGCTAAGTCCCCTTGTGGTCCACTATTGTGAGTCAGTCACCTTTAGAGAGGGTTAACCATAGTAGACAATCCCTATACAGGGCAAACTGCGGACGGAACCTCAAGCGATAATAGCCACTTCTGCCGTGGTTGCAACAATCGCTATATAAATGTCCTCATGGAAGAAATCTCCATGGGGTATGGTTCATTGTGGGTTGTCAGATCTCCCTAGCAGCTCTTGAAGATTAAGTTCTCAGACTGTGTCAAAACCTCGGTGCGCCGGGATTGGAGGTTACCCCTGTGAATCATAAAAGTTGCAGAGTCAAACCATTACTAAAAACCTTAGAGAGGCCAACTTTTATTTTCTAGGGATGTATGCAATGATTGTGAAACTCTTTGAGAACATACACAATTAGCTCTCCTAGGGATTAGCATAAACTAAGTCACTTGATTGCTCATGCGCAAGGTTGCTTTGCCCCTTGTTCATTGTTTGAAGACTATTTGCTTGAAATCCCTATTTTCTATCTTGCATGCTTGGTTTATGATAAATAATCTATTGATACATCTAGTTGGATATTTAAAATGAACAAAATCTGAGTTCTTGAGTTGAGACTTTACGATCGAATAACTTTGTTATCCCATTATTTCTAGTCTCCCTAGGTTGGTCCTATTTGGATTAGGCTACTTTTCTCATTGTTAAAAGCTTTTTTGCACCATGGGTTATTGTGCTTTGACCTCTTGAATTAGTGATCATTGATTTCACAAGAGACCTTTTTTGGAGTTGGTAAGTTAGAAACCGTCCTTATTGAGAAAGATATACACTTGGATCCTTTGATATTACACTTGGAGAGTCTTAGTAATCTCTTGTCCATTCACTTTCATCAAAATTCAATTTTAATTAATTAACATTTGGGTCAATCATCCTCCTGGTCTATATGTGCTAGGGTATTCACCCAAAGTTGTGAGCACCTCTGTGGCAGTGTTGGTTTACACCTATTGCAAAATTCTATCTTATCACATCTATTTTGGACAAGTGAGAGCTTTTACTATCCTAGTTTGGTACCAACGTTTCTTAGGGTTATCCTATCAACTAGTGCCTTTTCTTTCATGTTGATTACAAGTGCTATTACATGTTGCTCAACATTCAAATGATCTCAAATGGTATCAAATTTTCCAAAATGACTCTTGGTCTTCTTTCTTCTTTATCTTCCATGTCTTTCTAATCTGTCATTTCCACTCTTCCTCTTCTTCATGTCTTCTTGATTCTTTTCCTCCTATTATCATATAGTCTACCTTCTTCTATTCATTCTTTCTCTTCTTCCATAATTGATTCTTCTTCTTCTAGAACCATGGATCTTGGATATCTTTTTAGGGATCCTCATTTGAGCTTAGATGAAATCCACCTCCTTCTTGAATTTGAAAAGTGTTGTCACTCCAATAGATGCATGGATGCTAACGTTGCAGCAAAAATGATTAAAAAAATGGATAAATCAGACACCTTTGATAGGATCATGTGCAAGATCAAATCACAATATCCTTCTTCCAAATATTTCCCATCTTCCAAGTCTTATCATGATTCTTCTAAATATCATACAGATTTTCTATCTTCCAAGTCTTATCATGATTCTTCTAAATATCGTTCAAATTTCTTATCTTCCAAGTCTTATCATGATTCTTCTAAATATCCTTCATATTCTTCATCTTCTAAGTCTTATGATAATTCTTCTAAATATCATTCACATTCTTCATATTCTAAATCTTACCATGACTCTTCTAGATATCATCCATCTAGGTCTTCACATACCTCTTTTTCATGATATCATTCTTCTTCTACTTCTACCAAGAGTCTTATTCCTCTTATTAAGACATATGATAATGAACAACATGAAAAGTCTTGTGATATGCCTATCTATAATTCTTCTAGTGACAATGATTATGATGGTGATGATTATTACATTCCAACAGTTCCTAAAAGTCCTCCTAGTCCTATGCTTGTGCTTAAAGGGGACGAGTCACGAAAAGATATTGATGGTAATTCACATGAATCAAATCTTGAAAACAACATTGATAAATTTTGTGAACAATACCTAAATGATAAATCTGCATTTTTTGATGAAGAGAAAGCATTTTTTTGTGCTGAAATACAACATCAATGGGATAAGAGTTCCTCTTCTAAGAACCCTCATGCTGAAAATAAAGATTACACTCTTGAGCAAGATCATGTTAATGTTGAACCTTTGTCTTCTGATGCTCCCCTTCCATCTTCTACTTCCTCCACTATCCATACATTCCCTAAAGATTCTAAGACTCTCAAATCTTCTACCAATCATTCATCCAACAAAGATCCTAATGCTTTTCATGCAGTTCCCTATAGTTATCCTCAAGGGCTACCTCTTAAAGAAACTCAAGCTAACCTTCACTTGGCTACAAATACCTTTGACAATGCTAAACCTAAAGATCCTAAGCCTTCATGCACTATAATGCCTACTTCAGCTAGTCCTTCATCATCTATTCCAAAGTCTTCCATACAATTCCAACATGCTTCCTTCTCCTTAGCACCGGCTTCATGTCAAGAGGACTCTAAAAATGATAAAGAAAAGAATATAAAAAAAGATCAAGATCAAGAACCTTCCATGTCATCCAATCCTTTTCACAATGTTTCTGATACATTTCATGGTTCTTTTGATCCCTTACACCCTTTCTCATTCATTCCACCATGTCTTAAGCCTTCTCCTAAGCAAGATCAAGATACTGCTTGCACCACTGAGCCTATTGACAATAAAAATGGCCTTAGTACACTTTCTCCTTCCAAAGATGATACTTCCATTAGGTTATTAAAAATGATGCTATTACTTCCAATGTTGAGCCTATTGAAAATCAAGAGAATAATTCTATGCTTATGTTATCCAAAGATCCTTATCAAGATCAAAGTCTTCCATCTTCTTTGTTCTACCACTCCATGTTCCCTTCCACTTTCTACTCTTCCTAAGTCTTCTCAAGCTATAAGTTCTCCTATCAACGAAGTTTCTCCTATTAAAGATGTTTATGTTCCCATTGAAAATTCTGATGCTCACTCTAAAGATGCTGATGTCCTTGATTGTGATATAGATGTTGATGAACTTATTGATTACCCTTTTGCATCTTCTACATCCATCCTTGGACCTCCCCCACCAATACTAAATCCTTCACATTTTCCTTCCATCTTGGGTCCTTATGTCCCTTCACTTTCCCCTCCCAATTCTCCTAGTTCTTCATCCATTTTGGGTCCTTATGTCCCTACCTCTCCTATCTTTCCTCAAGACCAACGTAGATGCATATCCTTGAATACTTTTCATCCACCCACTCACCTAAACCAGTCATATCATCCTTCTTCTTCCACAAGTCTTAATTCTTTTGGAAGTAACTTGAATGTTCAATACAAGAAAAAGAAGCAATTCAAGAAGCCATATAAAAAGGTAGACCACCATGTCTCATCTAATCGACATGGGGGCATAAAGTCAAAAGAGATATCTAAGAAAAAAATTATAAGACAAGTATGGGTTCCAAAATCCATCATTGAAGATATTATCTCTACATCATCAAAAAGAAATGAAAAGAGGCCTATGGCTATATGGATTCCAAAGTCTTTCTTGAGAAAGTCTAATGTTGAACAACAATTGAAGTTGACATTCAAGCTTCCAAAGAATTCTGCTTCATCTTCTTCCAAAAGCATTCTTCCATTCCATGTGCCTAAACTGCAACCTTTTCTATCCACTCACCATATTCCTTCACATATTCCTTCATTCACATTTTCTCCATCCTTTCGCCACCCTTCAAGGTGTTTGTTGACGTTGATCTTGCCTTATTTCCATTTTTCAATCTCACTCACTTCGCATAAAGCCATATCCTCCATTTTTGTCTCCCATCTTCCTTTCCCTATTAGCATCTTTGAGAATATCATTTGAATTCCTTTTTATATCATGGTTTAAACATTCAAAGAGCATTATCTCAAAATCTTGACTTCTTCCAAAAAAAAATTGAAAAAGACTGAAAAAAAAAGAAAGAAAAAAAAATGAAAAATTTGAAAATGTGCCTTGGTGAAAACCTGGTAATCAGGCACCTTGGTAGCAAAAGTAAAGAGAAATAAATTCATCCTATGGTGAAAACCACTCCCTTGTGGTGCCTTGGATAAATAACATGATGAAAACCTAACAAATAGACATCATGCGTAGTTCTTCTACATCTTTCATTCATTTCGTCTTCTCTCTTTGATCTTGACAATGTTGACCTATAGACAAACATTTGGCTATCTTGTGAGATATCTTATGATGATCTTGTTTTCATTCCTTTCATGTTTAGCCTTCATATCTATTTTCCTCCATTCATTCTAGTATTTTGCTACCCTTTTCCCATTTACCCCTTTGGTCTTGATCTAATAAAATAGAGTAAAATATGATGCTATAAAGTCTCTTGACATGTCTACTTCTTTGGATTGCATCTTTCCCACTTTTACATTATGCTTTCTTGAATTATCCTTTACTGGCCTTTCATTTCTTGTCCAAATGTTCTTTACATGACAATTTTTCCCTAGCTTGGGTACTCTTGAGGAGTCAGTCCTTGAAGATCACTTTCACTTGCTTCATACACTCCTTCCATATATTTATCAGCTTGTTACTCCATCATGTCCTCTACCTTGCTAAACATTGGGATTGCACGATGTGATCTTGCTTAAGAGTTTAATGCCCATTCTGTCTAGGGGTATCTTTGTACATATTTATTGATCCTGAAAAAAATCCAAAAAAATTGATATATTTCAAAAAATCCAAAAAAATGATATATTGTAAAAATTCTAAAAATTGAAAAATGTCCTGAAAAAATGATCATCTTAGTGACAACCTAGCAAAAGGCACTTTGATGTATCTTCAAAAAAATTATATATTCCAAAAAAAAAAAAAAAAATTCAAAAATTCAAAAAAAATAGAAAAAGTGCCTTGGTGAAAACCTGGAAACAAGTGCCTTGGTAGCAAAAATACTATAAATTTTTTTTTTATAAAAAGTCCTGGAAAAAAAAATAAAAAAAAATCCAAGTGGTGAAAACCTAGAAACGGGCGCTACTTGAGGCCTTTGCACCCCTGTTTCTTAGCACATGTCCTCGACACTTAGCCTTTCTCCACCATGCCTTGTCCTTGTTATCTTGGTTTGGAATTGGTCTTTGTCTAGGGGGCATAACTATGTTAGCTTTGGTTTCTTAGATGTGTGAGTCTTTAGGACACCTTGCAAATGGTATTTTTCAACACCCATTGACATCGAGTGTTTTTCAACACTTATTGGTTTGGTCTTACCCAGTATCATCATGTGATCTTACCCTTCCTGTAAGCATTTGATCCTTGTCCTCAGAACTCAGTATCAGTTAACACACTTAAATTTTTTAACGCAACACTTAATGTTTGACTTATGTCATGATTTTTTTTTCTCTGTGTACTAACTGTTATTGATTTTTGTTGAGTGTCTTTGTCTGATAAGTCTCTCCATGGTGCATCGCTAGAAGACTTGGGGCATGAGACATGTTTTTATTTATTTATTTTTTGCTTGTGGGTGTGGTCTTGAACTCTAGAGTGTCTTTTGTTGTCCCCTTGAAACACTTAGGAGATTTGAGACATCATCCTTGATTGTTTTTGCACAACCATTCTTATAATCATCTTGGCATCTATGCCTTGATGCGAGCATAGTTTTTCTATATTAAATTGGGTAAGCTAACATCGAAGTCATCTTGATCTTTATGTATTTGATGCTTATGTTAGAATCTTTCCACATTTCAATCCAATATAAATCACATTCATATCTTCATAGTTGCATTTGTAACTAGTGATGATTGTGTGATTTTTCGATGTCTGTTAATAATGGCCCAATGATGAAAATAAGTTCTTTTACATTCTCTAATGAATGATGAACAAAAAATCCTATGTTATAGTTGCTCTTTTGCAAGTACACCATTGTATTTCATGTAGCTTGCATTATTAGACTTCATATTAGTTTGCATTTTTAGGCTACATTATGAGTTTGAGAGGGTTCTCCTTTCATCTTTATTGTGGACATTTAATCAATTGTGGTCACATTTTGATCTTCATTTCCTTATTTTCTTTCGTGATCTCAATCGAAATTTCTATCTTAAACAGTTGATTGATTTTTGGAGCATTTTCTTTTCTTATTTCTATTTCTTTCCATATCTTTCAAACTTCTATCTTCCATTTTCTTTTTCCCCACTTCTTTTCTTCTAAATCATCTTTGGGGCATAATATTTCATGCTTGATGATCTACCTTGGTTCTATGATTCTTATATCTTTCATCTTACATCAAGAACCTTATCTTTTGTTCGATTTGATCAAATTTATCAATTTGTTGTTTCTCCTCTATCTCATTTCAATTTTGATCACGAGGGGGCAGTAATTATCAATTTCAATCCTTGATTCAGTTTTATCAATTTTATCCTCGACTTTTTCAAGTTAAAATTTATTTGTATTCTTTGTCCTGATGTGTTCCCGAGTCGACCACACATCTCAGTTGTTTTGTGATCCCAAATTGACCTCACACTTCAATTTCTTTCTTTGACTACATGTGTTCCCAAATTGATCACACATTAGTCAAAGAGGGGCAAATGTATGCACCCAGAAATGGTCGCCTAGACTATGGGCCCCCATTATTCAATTTATCAATTTATCAAATTTTCTGAATCAATGGTTTGTAATATATTCAAATCAATTTCCTTGATCAAATTCGATTTATTTCATTTCTAAGATTGATCATTTTATTCCAAGTCTTATTTAATTAAATGAAAATTTTCTCTTTTAATTAAATAAAATAAAATCCCCATTTAATTAAAAGAAAACCTCTCTTTTAATTAAACAGTTCATCCAAATTTAATTAATTAAGAGAAAAACCTCTCTTTTAATTTAATTAAATATCTTCTATTTAATTAAAAAGAACTTGCTCCCTTTTAATTAAATAAAAATCCCACTTAAATATCTCTTTTGATAAAAAAAGGAAATAAAATAAATTCTTTTTATTTAATTTCTCTACACTTAAAAATGTGATCTAAGTGGGATTTATCTTTCCACTTTCTCCTCAACCACTCCTCTTTTCTAATTGGTGGAATCTTGTCTCACATGGATCACCACTTTCTTCTCAATCACTCCTCTTTTCTCATTGGTGGAATTTTGTCTCGCATGGATCAAGCTCTATTATCCCATATTGGTTGTGAGAAGCCTCTCACCTCCATAATTTCCTTTATAAGGGAGAGCCCTCTCCTCATGTTAGAGACCCATGATTATGCTATCGTTATGCTGCAGGTTTGAAGACCAATTTTTGAAGGAGTTTGAATACAAAAGCTTTTTGTGGAGAACTTCTATTTTCTTGTCTTTTTCTCTCTTGCACCCATCATGGGCTTTTAGCTTAGATCTTGCATTTATAGATTAGATTTTGATTTCATAGATTAGATCTTATTTTCATGAATATTTGAAGATCATGGAGACTAGCATTCTTGCTTTTCCTCTTTGAATCTCTCATCTCATGGTGTACTTGCATGGGCACAAAAATAGGTCAAACTGAGGGCCTCCATTGCAAACCCTTGCACTCTATGAGTAGAGAGCTATGGATCGATTTGTGAGGGCTCATTCTTGAGTTTTCTTACATGTAATGATTCATAGAAGTGTGGCAACATTTTAGCACACAATGTCCATACTATTAGTTTTCATATCTCTCTTTGGGATTTATTTCAGGGTCAGCTGTCTTTTTTAGGAGATTAGAAGTACAACAACAAAATTACACCAAAAATCTCCATTGCATAGCATCTTTTTGTATTGTAAGCTCACGTAGGATCTAAAATTGTATGTATGGTCATTATAAATGTTTTTACTTCTTGACCTTTTTCATTTCTTTGTTGCATCTTTTTGTCTTGATTCTTTTGGTTGTCATTTTGTATTTTGTGATGCCTTATTAAATTAATAGTCTGAAAAGATTTGACAAGTTTTTTATTGGAAAAATGACAAAACCTTATATTATTCAAAGTTAAATCCTATGTTTGGGATGTTGAAGTCCAGTAACAACTGGTGTGTCTGATTTGTCCCGTCAGCTACCAATTGATTTCCCAAGATTTTTGTGTTGAGACATGATTCTGGATACATGCTTTACTTGTAGGAAGTAAAAGTTTGATAGATTATCACTTGATTTCCTTATTTGAACCCAAATTTTTTTAGGGTTTCCCATTTGCAAACCCATAAGCTTCAACTGCTAGCCCATTTTAATTGGTTATTGCATAAGGCTTGTTGAACTGATAAGCATCATGAATATTAAAGGCAAACTAAGTTGCTAGTCCACTCAGACCAACCCCTGGATGTGGGTCTAGTTTGTACCTGGTTCGAGTATGTGGCTTGGTCTACTATGGATGTAGCTAGAGAGCTGTAGAGCCTTCCCAAGTTTGTCTATGGACCTGAATGGACTTTCTGTAGCCTAGTGTGAATTGTATTAGATGCTATATTGTATGTATAGCAAGTTTCTCTTCAATTAGGTAGTTTCTTAATAAAAGAAAATGGAATTTTTTGTGTTTTCTCTATAACAAGAACAAGCCATCAATAATTTAAAGTATATTTAGATTACACAAAATCAGATAGTGAATGAGGTAAATTATTATGTTCCTTGCACACTGAACAAAAGGAATGATTTTCCATCCAAGCTTTCAAGTTTAGTCTAGAGTAATCCAAATCGATTCATGGAATGGTCAATATTATATACTCTTATGCTTTAGGATAGAAAATCTGAAAGTTTGTCATTGTACCTTCTACTTGTGAGATGGATTATGTTCGAATTAGTTATCAGTATGTCTGGCCACTTGCCAAAGTTTACAACAACTCTTTGAACTTAGACCATGAGCAATTGTTAATGGTTTATATTTTTTGAATGGTCTAGTATGTGTAGTAGACTAGTGTTAATTCTACATTACTTGTGATTGAATGTCTATATATTGCTACTAGATGAAATGCTTTTCTATCGAACCATACAGTGAAGCCCATGGACACATGAATGATTATGTTCAAATTAGTTATTTTTGTTTCTGGCTACTTGCCCAAGTTTAGAGCAGATCTTTCAACTAAGATTATTGGAAATTGTTTATTCTTTATGGTTTATATTTTCTAAATGATCTAGTATGTTTTATGGATTGGTGTTAAATCTCCATTATTGATTATTTAATGATTGTATGTTCAATGATGAATTTTTTTGCTCTTTCTATCATCATTCATTTGACAGTACAAAGTGTACAAGTTGGAGATTTGTGTCCACATAATATTGAATTTTGATTTGGAAATTTTTACATGAAGAAACAACAAAAATCCATGGCATCTTCAACTAAGATTCTATTGATATCAAGGAATACTTTAGTTTGAGAGAAGATTTATTGGACGAGCTAGTTGGATGTAGTTCTATAGATTACAAAATGGTATGCCTCATTCTTCTATCTAGTTTGTGCTTATAACTATCATTCTTGTTCAATCATAGGGTAATTATCATTTTCCTGTCAAAAGTTAGGGACAGTTAATTCATTTGCTTAGTTATTTTACATTGTCTATAATTGTTGATCATATGCCGGATAATTACTTTTATTGAATTAGGTACTTAAAAAATTGAAAGGGCTTAAAAGAGGCCTAAAATCAATTCATTTAGTGGAAAAGTTTTTATTGAACGAGAGAAATTGAAAGCTAACTTAGTTTCAAACTTTCCACTACTTGCTCAAACAAAACTTTTTGCATTGCAAAGGGAGTTAGGACTTATGTCTTGTTTCTTATGTAAGTAATCTGAGAGCTTATTACTTTGTGCACAATGCAAAAAAAATTCTATTTTTAGTGCTATAAAAAATGGAAGGTTTAGGGTGTGAAAAGCATCAAAATTTTAAGTTGCAAAAAGTGCTTTTGTATGGATTGTGTTGATTCTATAAATAGTCTACTTAGAAATTCTCCATGAAATCACGACAAATAGATGTTATTTAGAGAATCATTAAAGTTCCAAATTCTTCAAATCACTCATTGGATGCTACTGTCAGGCACACTATGGGACTGGAAGTGGAGGATGCACCATTTTTGATGTCTATTACAAATGGAGTGTGTTCTATATCAAGAACTAAAGTTGCTGAGGACATAGATTCAAAGGCTAATGTATTAGTTAATCCAAATAAGAAAATGTTTGATGATACTTTTAATTTTTGTATAGATGGTCATCCCATGGATGCTAAAGGGAGATAACAAAGCCCTTGTAAGATTGTGTTTCTTTTTAACTTTATTGATGCTGTAAACCTTAATAATGATTCATTAGGAAAGAGTCCATCAAATTATTGTGACAAAGATGTTTAGAAAATTAGTTCCAAAGGAAGAAAACCTGATTAATACACTATGTCACCTATTACCTATCCAACAAATCAAATATTTTTAATGGACACTATTTAGCATAGAGTATTGCTAATGAATATTCAAACCTAATAGAAATCCACTAGTCTCCAAAAATTGAAAGAAAATAACTCATGCAAGCTATAATAGGAAAGGGGTTTGTGTCTTGGATTAACCTAGGCAAATCTAGGAGAAATCCAAGTTAACCTTGCGGAAACCATATTGAAAACATCCAGAAAAGAATTATTCAACCAACTCAGAGCTTCTTTCCTTATAAGACCCCACTTGCAAAAAATGCATGTAACAAATGCAGAATGAGTAAATTCCAATCAATTCTCAATACAAAACTAAGCTGTAGGTCATTTTTTCTTTGAAAGAGTAAGAAAGAGTAAAATCTAATAATTTATGTCAAGCCCAAGAAGACAATTTAATATCGGGATAATTATGTATGTTTCCAATAATATTAACATCTTTCATTTCAATATGAAATAATTACCTCCAATGGAGTTTCATACAAAGAAGGCTTGATCTTTAACTATGTCCTGATAGAAATCAATAACTTGCTTTGCCCATTTCTTAAATGTGTATAGGGAGTTAACTTGAAAATCACATGGATTCGGCTTGTCTAAGTATCAACCATACCAAGAAGATCAATTTCATAAAACCTATGGGACTTTGCAAGAATAGGTAGATTCTTCCTCCATTGATCAATCACTACAAAATGAGCCTTACAAAACTATGCCCCGAATAGACCATACCCAAACTTCTAGTTTTGATTGTAAGCTACTTCCCACCCTACATCTGCACTGTGCACGAGACATGGAGAAATTTTGATCTTTCCCAATCTGAGACTTTATTTAGAAGATAAGGAGGTAAGACTAACTACCTTACTCAATTATATATGTATTAGCCCCAAGGGATGGGTGGGCAATCCAACATTCTCTCATGATGTAGAAGGTAAGCTTATCAACAAATTCCATACAAATGAATGTTTGTTAATATTTGGGATGGTAAAAAATAAGGTGGCTATCTTACTTCTAGAGAAATTACTCCTTCTTCCTCAACTTGATGACCTTTTGAGGAAAACTGGAAGGAGCTATCTAAACCCCTCTTTGGCATATGATACAACTAGTGGATACAAGTGGACATGTAGTGGTACGATGGCCCATAAGGGCCCAACTCACCAATCCTTTGAATTTGATTTCTATGTATCCAAGTATCTTCCCCCTACTAATCAATGAAAAATGAGCCCCAATATTACCCATGATTATCAATGATACCCTACACGGGAATGAAGCCTGACCTGAATAATGTGAATATATAAGATTAATAACATACCTTTTCTTTGTTATGACTCAAGTTGGTTGAAATTTTGACCAACTTGGGAAAACTTAGGACATTTTTGACCAAAAAAAGGATGAAAACCAAAAAGAAGAAGAAGAAATCATAGCTTTGGTCAAATATTTTGGTAGAAAAACAAGTGCAAATGTACTAGTGTTAGCGATAAGTGTTTTTTCTTGACTTATTAGTTTTCTATTTCTAGTGTTGAGGTATGTAGGAGTCCCATTTGTTGGGTAACCTTCTCATAAATTTCATTCCACCAATGAGACCTCATGGTTTAGACAAAATCATCACAGGATCAACTAAGATAGATTACAGTTTTAGAGATAGGTGCTTGATTTGGGAACAAAGGTATATGCAAGAGACATATCTTGAAAGATGGAGACCCCTCTTGTAGTCAAGGGATATAGATGCATCCTCAAATCAACAAATATAAGAATGCAATCATACCTCTTCTTGGAACTCCTCCATAACAACTTTTCTAGCTGTTGCTTCTTGTTTAGTAGCATCCCTCCATCTGCTTATTTCTTCCTCTATTGTTACAATATCCATCATAAGAACCTCAACCTAAAAAGACAAAGAACATATCAATTAATTATAAATTATGGTAGTAGATTTGGTCTTTGAAATTCATACATGAAAAATATGATATTTGACACACTAAATATATGTAATTTAAATTAGCAAAGAAATATTTTGTGGGTAGACTTCAAAATTGACAAAACACAAGCAACTCTTAAGATAAAAAAGCTTACAAAGGTGAAAAATCTCACCCACCCACCCCAAAAGTATTTTTTCAAAATAAATGTTCTTGGGGCATCCAAAGGTAACCTAGTGTTAGCTGAGGCCAATTCAATGCTGTTAGGATCATAGAAATTTTTGGATGGAAGATTGTTGATGTTATAGCTGCAAGATCTTCTCTCTTGTATTCAAACTAAATGTACATATTATTGAACCCAATTCAACATATATCATTATCTTCTTTGTAATGACAAGTAAATGAAGAGTCAAGATAATAAAAGGTCTTCACTTTGTAATAACAAGACAATGAAGGGTGAAGACAATTTCGTATATTCTTCCAAGAGAATTCGCATGACAAGAGATTGATATTCTTTGATTGTCTGCATATTTAATCTGGAGAGGTTCTATCATGAGGGATGGAAAGTTTGGCCTAGTGTTTGGCTGAATTGTAAATATGACTTCTTCTCTTTCATTAAATAGAACTGATATTTTCTTGTGGTTGGGTTATTCTCCCTCAAGTTGGAAGGTCTCCCCAAGATTATTCATTGTCTTATTGTGTGTTATCCTTGTTTTTCTTTCCCCTCTTATCTTTGATTCTGACATAAAATATTGACTTGGTATCAGAGCTGACTATCTTCCCAAGTCTACAAGGTTTCAAAACCATTGTATAAGATATTGAGTTTCAGAAATTTATCATGGTTGGTCACTTATTTCAAAAGTGATACAATTTGTAAAACTTTGTAGGTGTAAAGTAATATATGCCATGAGATTTTGATAAGAGTGACAGGACTATATATATGTTGAAGAAACATTATTATTTTTTGGAGATATAATAAGTTTACCACAACATGATTTTGTAAACTCTCTCATTACAGACATTACCAAAACTTACATAACTTCTTCCAAACTTATCTTTTCTTCTTCTGATGTTAACTACATATACTGGATACTCATAAGTATCTCCCATAACCTTGAATAGTTAGAATACTCAACTAGCCATCTGTACCATCTTGATCTTTCTACTGTTCTTCTGTTAGATACCACATAAAACTACTATGTTGACATCAGTGACAAACTTATTCATGAATATAACATATCATCATAGTAACATATCTACAATACTCCCCCATAGGAATATCATCAACATTCATGCTTCCAAAAATCTTGCAAGACTGAGTTCATATGGTTGCTAAGTTCATTTAGATGTCGAGTGTTAGTATTTTGTGGAGCCTTCATTACTGAGTTGCTTATGTGCAGTTTTTAAGGTCAAACTTTGTATTTAATTTAGTGTTAGATATATGTTGCGAGCCAACTTGTAGCTTAGCCTAGCATTTAATATGAGAGTTTATTTAGTTGTATGTTAAATAGGCTGATTTGTGGTCATGCATGTATTTAAGAGACCTTGGTTATAGTCTTAAAAAGATATCTTAAAGAGGAGAAAAAGGATGTGAAGTTTGGCCATTGAAGATTGTAACCAATTTAAGATATGTGGTTGTAACCTAGATGTCTTATAGCTAGCCATGTAATTAATCATTGATGAATATATGAATGAAAGCATTTTCTTCCTCTATCTCTTGAGTTGCTTGTATTTGTCATTGTTTCCACTGTGTTGACTCTGTGCAGACAATTTGAATAGTTGGGTGTGCCTTTGGCCCTAGTTCTTCTTCCCTCCCTATGTCAAGTGGTATCAAAGATGAGGTTCATCCTTGTGGGGATTAGATTGTGTAGAACCTTAAGTGTATTTGGTTGTGGGGTAGTAGATCTAAGGATTCAACCTACAACTCGTAGAGGGTTACAATCTTGTAGGAACTTGATTGTAAAGATGGTTCAAGGTAGAGGAAATGATGGTAATGCAATACTGGATACATTGAAGAAAATTGCAACCAGATTAGATGCTATAGAGACCACCTAGAGGAGAGGAGCACATCTTGATGATGTAAGTGATGATGAAGCAGTAGCACCAAAACCTAAAGAAGATCAAGATGAGGCAAGATTATTGAGGGTATTGTCTAGGGAAAATTCAAAGTCTACTATAGAATTTGTTCCTTATGATAGGAAATTGGACACCAATGCTATGTTGGATTGGATCTCTAAAATGGAAAAATTCTTTGAGTATGAAAACACTTCTGATAATAGGAAGGTGAAGATTGTAGTTACTAGATTGAAAGGACATGCCTCACTATGGTGGGAGCATTTTGAAGCTAATAGACAAAGGAGAGGGAAGGAAATGATGAAAAATTGGGTGAAAATGGTGAACAAGGTAAAGAATAAATTCCTTCCTACTGATTACCAAGTTATCTTGTTGAGAAAGATGAAAAATTTAAGACAAAGAGATATGATTGTGAAGGAGTATACTGAGGAATTCTATAGATTGGACATTAGATCTAGACATGTGGATGACAATGTTGAGAAAATTGCAAGGTATCTAAATGGATTGAGATCTCAAATTCAAGATGAGATAAGTTTTGTGAAATTAGAAAGTGTGGAAGAAGCATAGCAATATGCCTTGAAAGCTGAGGAGATCTTGACAAAGAAGCATGAACAAAGACAAAGAGATAGAGGTGGTAGATTCTAGAGAGGTAGAGGTAGATCTTATGGAGAAGGTGGAAGATCTGATAGTTCTATGCAAGATAAAGGGAAATCTAAATGGAAGAAGGATGATAAAGGCAAGACCAAGTGGAAAGGTGGTGATTCCTACTGAGGAGGTACTAGTTCTCACTGAGGAAGATGTAATTCTTATCCTAGAGGTGGTTTTCATGGTAACTATTTCAAATATGGTAAAGAAGAGCATAGATCTTATGAAAGTGGGCAAGGTAACAAAAATGCTATGATTAAAGGAGATAGAAAGGGTTCACCTAGTGTACATGAGGCAGGAGAAAATCTAATGGTGAGAAGAAACTTATGTAATAAGGAAAGTGATGAGGAACCTATCCTAAGTAGAAGTCTTTTCAAAACTAGATGTAAGATGACTGGAAAATGTTGCAAGGTAATAATTGATAGTGGAAGTTCAACAAATTTGGCATGAGAAGATTTCATTACAAAGTTGTAGTTGCAAAGGCTGAAACATCCTAAACCCTATCATGTTTCATGGATCAAAGATGAACATAAGATATTGGTAAGTGAGCAATGCCTCATGAAGTTCAAGATTGGACATTACTTTGATGAAGTTTTGTGTGATATTATGCCTATGGATTATTGTCATATTTTTTTGGGTAGACCTTGGCAATATGAAGATATGCTATACATGATGGAAGATTGAATCAATTTACTATTTGGGTGAATGAGATAAAGAAAATATTGTTGCCTTTGATTGAGAGTCTAGATGAGGTTAATTGTACTACTATAAGAATTTGCATGGCTAATGAGAAACAATTTGAAAATGAAATGAAAAAGAATCAAGTCTACTTTGCTATAATTTCAAGGAGATTGAGTTGTTTCAATAGTAATCCAGTGCCAAAAAATAGTGTTAACCAAGTACCAGTCAATGGTGATCGAGTAACAGAGACTGATAGAAGCTAAGTACCACCAAAAATTGAAAACTTGTTAAATGAATATAAGGATATTGTTACAGAAGATATACCTAATGGTTTACCTCCAATGAGAAGTATAAGTCATTGTATGGATCTAATTCTTGAAGCTAGTTTTTTGAATAAAGCACAGTTAAGATTAACACCTATAGAGAATGAAGAACTTAATAGAAAAGTGCATGAGTTATTGTAGAGAGGTTTGATCAGAGAAAGTTTGAGTCCATCTATTGTACCTACTATATTAGCACCTAAAAGAATGGAGAATGGAGAATGTGTACCGATTTCAGAGCTATTAACAAGATCGCAATGAAATATAGGTTTCCTATGTTGAGGATGGATGACATAATGAATTGTTTGAGTGGAGCAAAGTATTTTACCAAGATTGATTTGAAGAGTGGCTATCATCAGATCAGAATCAAAGAAGGTGATGAGTGGAAAACTACTTTTAAGACAAAAGATAGTTTGTATGAATGGTTGGTTATGCCTTTTGGTTTGACTAATACACCTAGTACTTTCATGAGGTTGATGAATCAAGTTCTGAAAAGATTTTTGGGTAAGTTTGTGATTGTTTATTTGGATGATATTTTGATATTTAGTAAGGCTAAGGAAGAACATCTAGAGCATGTTAGACAAGTGTTGCAGAGATTGAAAGAGGAGAAGTTGATGACTAATATGAAAAAAATGTTCTTTTATGCAAGAAGAGATTGTGTATTTGGGATTTGTGATTTTAGTTGATAGTTTGAAGATGGATCTTGAGAAGGTAAAAGCAATTTTGGAATGGCTTACACTTGAGAATGTGGGCGAGGTTAGATCATTTCGTGGCATGGCTAGTTCTTATAGGAAGTTTATAAGAAATCTTAGTTCTATTTGTAATGCTGCAACTAAGACAATGAGAGGAGATAAAAAGGAATTCAAGTAGACACATGGAGCTGATAAGAGTTTTGAGACTTTGAAACAAAAGGTTGTTGAATTGCTTGTATTGGCTTTGCCTAATTTCAATAAGATATTTCAAGTTGAATGTGATGCAAGTGGTAGTGCAATAGGAGCTGTATTGAGTCAAGAAGGTAAACTTGTTGCTTTCTTTAGTTGAATGATGCAAAAAGGAAATGTTCTATATATGATCAAGAATTTTATGCCATTGTTAAAGCCTTGAAGAAGGAAAGAGATTATTTGATTCCTAAGGAGTTTGTGTTCTATAATGATCATAAAGCTTTATAGTACTTGGGAAGTCAACATAAAATGAATCAGAGACATATGAAGTTGGTTGAGTATTTGTAGAGTTTTACGTTTGTGATCAAGCATAAGAGTGGAGTTACTAATAGAGTTGCTAATGCATTGAGTAGAAGATGTTCTTTGTTGATTGAAATGAAGGTTGAAGTTTTTGGTTTTGATGACATGAAAGAGTTGTATGATACTGACCCTGATTCTTCTGAGGCATGGAGGGAGTGCAGAGCACCAAATCTAATAGATCACATAAGTAAGTATGATGAATATTTCATTCAAGAAAGTATGTTGTTCAAAGGTATTCAGTTGTGTATTCCTAGAAGTTCTATGAGGTTGAATTTGTTTAAGGAAAAGCATAGTGGTGGATTAGTTGGACATTTTGGAATTGATAAGATATTGAGTTTGCTAAAGAATTAGTATTACTAACCACAAATGTATAACGATGTTTAGAAATTTAAACGGAGTTGTGGAGTTTGTCAAGTTGCAAAAGGAGTAATTCAAAATACTAGTTTGTATACACCTATTAATGTTCCTGAGAAACCTTAGAGTGACATTAGTATGATTTTGTTCTTAGATTGCCTAAAACAAGTGTAATGCAAATTGATGTATTACAACTATTTCAGTTTCATTATGATTTTCATCCTTTATCCTCATGCACATACACAATTTACCCATTTTTGAATGCTTTCAAGTCCATATGCATCCTCTATAAGCAGATCTGGTCCTAATTCTCCTAGAATCTACAAGTGTTTCTAGGAATAGTAGCTACCTATGACCCAAAAAACTAAATGTAAATAAGTGATGACTAGCATTACAACCTTGTACAAAATAGAATGTGAATTATTTTGAATTTATAATAGTTTTAGCATGTAGAGGTAGAATTTTTTCTCAATCATCTCTGATGTATAAGACCAGTGCCTTATCCATTGGGCATAAAGAATCACTTATTGGCAAGAGACCTTGTTCAATTAACTTGTAATTGAATCTGTTAACTATAATCACCTATTTCCTTTCCTACATGATATCCTCTTCATAAACTCATGAATTCTACTAATTTATTGAAGCATTTACATAATTCATTGAATTAAAAGCAACAATATAACTAGTACACACCCCATCTAGAATGCATTCAATCAAATGAATACTATCCAAATGATCTCAAAATTGGTAAACTCATGAAAAGGAGATAGAAAATAGTGACACAGATTTAGTGTAAATAACCCTTTGTATTATCCTTTTTGATGACTAATACAAAAATCAATAGGAACTCAGTAAAGAACCTAGAAGATCCTACTGGTTCTGTATTTCTATTTGTCATTAGAAAAGTACATCACTGACAATAAACTCAAAACAACTACATATGACTGGACTAAATCTATTTTCTTGAAAGATTGAAAAACATACAAAATTTTTGAACCCTCACAATGCCTTGAAAACTCATTTATATAGGCATGAGTTGCAACAAGCAAAAGGCAAATGTGATTGATAGGCATCATTTACACAACAGATTTACATACACCTATTAGAAAAGACAAAATTGTAAATAACAGAAAGACATGCAGATCAAATATTCTTTTGTGGGTCCCTTTTTGTTACATCTCTTTACGCTAGTTTGGCTACAACTCCAATTTCTTCGTGTATGCAATTGCTAAGCCCACCAATAATGAAATTTGTTTTGATGATTGCAAACTAACCTCAACCTGCAGGTTTCACCATCATTATAATATACTGTGAGAGTCACTTTTACCTTTTACTTTTGTTTAGTTATATCAACATTCTAGGTTTATGGGATTATCACTTAATATGAAGCAGCTAAGCTTGGAGGTGATGTGGCTGTCAAATACAACAAAATGGGCATTTTCTGCTTCCTCAATCGTATTTGCATGCAAAACCATTCCTCTACCAAAATGTGTCACCCCCTTAAACAGAAAGACATGCATTAACAAAAAGTTAGAGCAATTATACACATGAAACTCATGGGTATAAAATCTTCTTCACCCTCTCCAAAAACTCTGCACAGGGCCCTATACATCTCTACCACCCTAGCATTAAAGAATAATTTCTTGAAAAATTCTTTAGAGAAAGATGTTATTGTTGACAAGGTTTTAATTTTTTCAAGTTCACCCTTTGCTCTTCTCACTACCTTAGTGGCTTGATCACAACTCTTTACCAAGTCTTAAGGAGATCATAATCCATAAAAATACTTGGGACTACTAGTCTTCCTCAGTCAAAATTCCATACACTGGCATGTGGAGCAAATAACTTCTTCTCTGCAAACCAACTTTTGAACAAAATTAAACCAGTTTGCGAGGTATTAGCATCCCAAACCCAGTTACCTTCATTAATCAATCCCTCTACTATCCACAACCTAGGATTTATTGAGTCCATTGGAGGCATTTTCTGACTATACTTTGCAGGACTAGAGCACAATAGAAATTACAATATAGTTACTTGAAATTATTTCTTATTCTTCTCTGTAATTTTGCAACTTCTCCTTGAACAAACTACTTCACACACTTGCCAAAATCAATACAATCTTCTTATTAATTGCTTCTACTCAGAAAAGACTCAAAATCTTTGTTCGCACAAGCTGGAGCTAAGAAAATCTTCTGTGTATACTCTATTTTTTTTTTACACACACGAAGCTTTCATATCTAATAAATACTCAGAATGGCACCACCTTTTGTGTTTGAATTTGCACCATCGATCTTTACAAATCCTATGACCAAGGGATGTGGAAAAAGGTGAGTAGCATTCCACTTGACAAGTTGGCTAGTCAATCCAATGAGAACTAACCACGTATACAACTCCTTCTCTAATGGAATTTCCATCTAGACCCATTGACAACTGAGGACACATGTCAATAGGTCACTACCTCGCTATACATAAAGAATGAGCACCTTACCATAGTGAAGTAGCGACAGCCTTTGATTCAATCTTGATCATGTGGTAGACACATTACTGCAATGCTTATAAGAATAGTGGTGGGTCCCTTGTTCACTATCTCGTTGTACATATCCTCCGAGAAACTCTTCATAGTGAGATAGCAAGAATAGTTGATGTGAGCTTGATCTGATGGCATGGAAATTGCATGAACTTCTTAAGGAGTAGTGCATCCCATATTTGCTATCTTGCATAGAGTAAAAAACACACATCTTTCCATAGTGAGATAGTGAGGATCATTGATTCCATTTTGATCTGGCGATTAAAAAATCTCATGTGTTTTATGAATGGGGCGTGGGTCCAAGTTACTAATGACATGATAAATACTGCACAGCTGGCAAAATAAAATTGTATTTTAATCCTAGTCACTTTTCCACGTTGCTTGGGTCCCACTATTTGTTCATTTCAAGGTAGCTCGCTATGTCACTAATGGCAAGATGCCTGAATTTTTTGATAGCGAGGTAGCAAGCTCTGGTGACTTAACAAAACTCGATGCTGAAAAGTACAAGCATGTCACAACATAATTACCCATTTCATGGTTTTGAAACGGTAATGATATCATAATTTATTATGCCACTTGGAACTCTTAATGACCACCAGGAAGTTTGACGGCTACCGTGTAATACATTCTTCGACCAGTCGCTATGTCATTGACAATGAGATGCTTAGTTTTTTTGATTAGTGAAGTATTTCAGCTACACCATATTTTCTGTCTACCACATCTCCATTTTATGGTGTCATTCTTTATTTTCATGACACTTGATACCTTGCTATACATAAGAAGTGCACCACTCACCATAGTGAAGTAGCAATAGCTGTAGATTTTGTAAGAATCAGACGGTGAGAGACATAAGAGAACAAGACTACTTGAGGGCACGAAAAAGTTTAAAATGAAAATAGAATATTCACCAAAGTTTAAAAGATCTCGTGCCTAAGACTTTAAAAGGAATGAGACATAGGGTTTAACAAGATTTTTCGAAGGCAAATAGAATCTTGAAGACTGAACAAGAAACCTTATTTACCAACGATATATTCAATCTAATTTTTTGGTACCTATGTTAGGGAAGTTTCATCATGCAAAAAATTAGACCAATAGTGGCTCATCCTGGGGACATTGAATTATGCAGATTCAAATGAGGCTCAAATTTTTTAGGAGAAGCAGACCAACCAGACTCCCTACAAACTAACCACCACAGGAGATCAACAAAACATAGGAAGACTATATACATGAAACTGAAAAAAGACCAAGAATTTACAAAATGTACAAGAGACCCTAAACTATTATTCATGGAAAAGTAGATACCTTAAGAAAAGTATCTCTTCAAGAATTTTCCATGAACTGGCAATTCAAGAATATCTCCAGTTAGATTTCTCAAGAAATATGAATCTTCTCCATTTGTATCACAAATATTATATGGGCCAAGCTAGATTGGGTCAAATTTACCATGCTTTCCTTTATCTTTGACTCTAGCATTCCACATCAGTACCATGTCACCTATTTCAAATTTCCTCCCAATGGCTCTTTTGTCATATAAGTACCTTGTGATTGTAATTTGGAATTTTGAACAGAAGACTCTCTCCTTGCTTCTTCTAGTTGCAATATATCATCCATTTTGAGTTGCATTTCATCAATAATATCATCTTCATACAACTAAACAAATTTATACATCTCTTTTAGGTTATTCTGTAGAAGTCTAGCCTGTATACCATAAACTAGGTCAAATGGAGCACATCCAATGACCCTTTTCACAGTAACCCTATTAGCCCATAGAGCTAATGGAAATTTTGAATCCCAAGCTTTCTTATTTTCTCGTAAAATCCTCTTGCTGATTTTTAATATACTCTTATTGCTTGATTCTGCCTGACCATTTCCTTGGGGATGATAGGGTGATGATGTGTACGCTGTAATGCCATACTTGTTACAAAAGTTTTTATATTCCTCTAATATGAAACACATAACATTATCGGTTACAATTCTCTGTGGCATCCAAATTTGGTCACAGTATGATTTAAAATGAAATTAATCACTACCTTGTTGCATTCTTAGTAGGGATTGCCTCAACCCATTTGGTGAAATAATCAGTGGCTACTAAGATCCATGAATGTCCACCATTAGATTTATTTGTGATTCCACCTATAAAATCAATTCCCCATTGTTGAAATGGTGCCTATACTTCAACTGGTCTCAATGGCAAATTTCCAAAGAATTTTAACTTTCCACTAAACCTTTGACAAGCATCACAAACTTTTACAAACTTATGAGTATCTCTGAAAAGTGTTAGCCACCAAAAACTAGCCCTAAGAATTTTATGAGCAGTGGTTTTAGCCATATAATGACCACCACACACACCTTCATGCGTATCTTTCAAAATTCTCTTAGACTCAATCTCATCCACACACTTTAAAAGTACCCCTTCCATACTTCTCTACCACAATTAACCCTGCAATATAACATACCTTATGGCCTACAACTTGAGGGATCTTTTCTGGTTATCTGTTAGCTCTGATGGAGATTTCATGTTTTTCAAATAATAAATTACATCTTTGTACCAGTTAGAGGTATCCATATCACAAATATTATCCTTGCAACTATCATCAAATTGATTAATTTGGTTTGCCTCTATATTGGCTTTTGTCATCAATTTGGCCAAACCATGACCCCTAACCAATTTGGTAACCTGAATATCAATATTAAACTCTTGCATCCTATTAATCCATCTACACCTCCTGCCAGATACCTCTTGTTGTGAAAAGATGTCCTTTACAGCAGTAGTAGGCACAAAGGCAATGACAATAGCTCCTATTAAGTAACATTTAAAAGCCTTGACTCCTTTCACTAGTCCATATGCCTATTTTTCATTGGTGTCATACTTAAGTTCTACTGCTTGCAAAGACTTGCTGAAGAATGCAATGGGCTACTCATAACCTTCTTCATTTTTCTGTAACAATACCACAGCAACAATGTGAAATGAGGCAAAAGAAAATACATGCATTGGTTTATCATAGTTTGGAGCTTTGAGAACAGGGGCATCCTTAATAGCTTGCTTAATTTTCTAAAATGTGATACTAGGTTCACCATCCCATTTTATCTTAGATCCTTTCTTTAGCATCCTTGATATAGGCCTACTAATTTCTACAAAATTTGTCACAAATCTCCTAAGATAGTTGATCTGTCCAAAGAATGACTAAATGCCTTTAGCATTTTTGGGTTTCTAAATCTTGTCTATTGCTTCTACCCTTTTAGGGTCAATCCTTACTCCATGCTTGCCAACTAAATGTCCTAACAACTTTCCTTGAGTAACACTAAAGCTACGTTTCCTTGGATTTAAAGATATTCCATATTTAAGGGCTCTGATAAATACCTTTTCAAGGTGCATGCAATGATCATTTTCATCCTTGGAATAATCAGTGAGGTCATCTTGATACACAATTAGAAATTTGTCAATATAAGCAAAAAAAACCACATCCATAGCCCTTTGAAAAGTAGCTCCAGCATTAGTAAGCCCAAAAGACATCTTGACATAAACATAAGTACCCCATGGAGTAGTAAAGGCAGTCTTGAATTGTTCTAATTCTTTAACAACCACTTGATTATAGCCTGAAAATCCATCCATCATAGACATTAGTTCAGAAGTGGTAACCCTTTGCAACATGGCTTCCATATTTGGCAATCCATAATTATCCTTCAATGAGGATGTATTAAGATTCTTGAAATCAACACATAACCTTATGTCTCCATTTTTCTTCCTAACAAGGATTAAATTGGATACCTAAAAGGAATGCCTGGTAGGCTTTATAATCCCAACATCTCTTAACTTGATCAATTCCTCTTACATCTTGGGGGCCAGGGTAGGATTTATTGGCCTCTATTTTTGTCTAAATGGCTTAGCATCTAGTTTCAAAGGGATCTCATGTTGAAACAAATCTTCCCTATTAGCTAGTAAGTCATCACATGACCATGCAAACACATGTCTATACTTCCTTAGCAGGTCTATCAGACCTTTCCTAATTTTAGGAGGCAATTTCTTACCAATATATACTTTTTTAGGTGTTCTTGAGTTCCTAAGTTTACCTCCTCTAGATATTTGGCATTATATTCACTGGTATTTATTTGTGACATGTCTTGGTTGTCAAGAATAGTTTCTAAAACAACTAGACCCTTTGGGATTTTATTTGTCTTCAACTGCACAACTTCTTGCCCAAAAAGATGATCCTTCCCGTTTATATTTTGTACATAAGCTGCACAATCAATTTGTTGTCTTGACAACATATTCTCACAGTTCAAAAACCTTAGAATATCCTTATCATCTTCAAACACTTGCCAATTTTGGACATTATCAGGAACAAAGGGTCTAGTTTGAGTCTTAATTTTGGACACACCAACGAATGTGATATCATCAGGTTTTAATTCTATATTAGCTAGCAAGTCTACCATTTTGTTGTTAGTTCTATCCTTCCAAATTATCCCAAAGGTGTCAAAAAATTCATTCATATCCCATACAACATTTCTCTACTATTTTAATCTTTTATTCTTTGAAACATAAGCATTCCTCGCTTGGGATACAACCAATTCAAAATCTCCTATATCATGTAAAAATTTTATCCCATGCTTATGAGCCAGTCTAAGGTCTAATAGGAAGACCTCATATTCTACTATATTGTTGGTACAAGGGAAACTTAAAGTAAAAGAGAATTTGTATGTTACCCTTGTTGGAGATATCAACAAAATACCTGCACTTGCTCCATCTTTGCTACAAGCACCATCAAAGAACATGGTCCATAAATCTCCCTTATCTATTTTTGTATCAACTTCTGCTTCAATCTAAGATTTATGGTTCTCCTTCTTTAAAGTCAAAGCTTTTGCTCTGAATGCATTAACATTTGTATCACAAAGTTTTTCATATCATCCTTAATATCTTCTTCTATCATATATATGCTTTTTGGTTTTATTTTTATTTTTACCAAATTCTCATCAATGTTAAAAGTAGCAAATGATAGATCACATTGCAAAATTCCTCCCATGGCAACACTCCATTTTCTAGATAATAACATACCATACTGAGGTGGAATATCAACAACCAACACACTCATAATAAGTTGTTTGTTTGGACAGGCTATCAGTCTATAGGGTAAAGCATTAATAGTACCTATGACTGTCACTTCTCTTTTATCCATGGCACAACATCTTCCCTGTCTAGTATCAACTTTCAAACCTAGTTCCTTCATTATTTCAAAAGGCATAATAGTGTTGGAAGCACCAGAATCAATCATGCAATTTTTTAATGTTTTACCATTTACTATGATACTCAAGAAAAATGGATCAACACTTCCCAAACATTCATTAATAGAGCTATCCAAAAACATTTGAGGAATTTGAGACACAACTACTTCAGCTTCTTTATCTTTCGCCTTTTCTTTGCTTCCTTGTTTGGGATCATGAGTTTTATTACAATCTTGTGTTGTCTTTACATCAGTATTTCCCAACCATGCTATGGCTTTATTTCTGTGTTCAGGGATCCTTAATAATTTAGACAAGGGAACTTTAATAGTGATCTATGATAGAACATTTAGCATATCTATAGAGGAACCTAAGGAATCATCGATAGTCATATCCTTCTTCTCATGATGTGTATCAGAGATACCTTGCAAATTCTTATCACTTACAGTGATTATTTTTGATACTTTATTATCAAACTTCTCAGGAAAATTATTTGAACATTCTAACTCCTTAAGATTTCCTCCTTTCTTTAGTTCCCACTTTTTACCTAAAATTTTGACCTTCACAGCAGGGATTTCTTTAGGCTTTACAATTTCTTTTTTCTTAGGGTCAGTTTTCTTGATAAATATACTAGCCTCCTTACCATTATCAACATTCTAAGCCATATGTCTGGCCTATACTTGAGCTACCATGCTAGCAATAATCTGATCAAACTCTTCTTTGGAAGGCTTCCTTAATATCACCTCCTCTCTAGTAGATGCCATGTTACATACATTGTCCTCAACATCATCCTCTTCATCAGAAAATACATATTGCTACATATGACTTTGAAACTGTATTTGTTCCACTACATCTTTATCAAGGTCATCACTATCATAATGGTCATAATGTGACTCAAACATATTACATCCTACATCATCACTACTTTCTTCATGTTCTTGATTTTCTTCTACCTCAGTTTGATTTCTAGAAAATGACAAAGCTACTATACAATACTCAGGAGCATGAGGTAACTGACAAAGAAAACACCATGTAGGTTTAATAGTGGGTTTAGGATCATCTACCACATTTATGAATTTTTTTGATAAAGGGCCAGGGGTAACCTTGTTACTGGTATTTTTAGAAGAAACATTGGGATGACCATCCTTCTAAGTAGTACTATAAGGGAAATTTTGCAATCTATTCTATCTACCAAAATTGGACTAATAAGGGACTTTATTTTCAGGGGAATTCCTATCATTTTTTCCTTAGGGAAGACTCAACACTTTAATAGCATTCAAGACTTGACTCATCTCACTAGGCTCTTGCTTTTTTCCTCCTGTAGATTTTTTCTCTTCTTTTCTATTTCCCTTACCCCCAAATAACCTAGGGTCATCTCTTTTGTTCTCCAATCTTCCTGAAATCCTCAAATTGTTTTCTATATTGATAGCAATTCTAAAATCATCTCTCAAAGTCCTAGGCTCCTTATCCCTAAGCTGATATGCCATTTTGCCATCAAACGCATTCAAATAAGTAATCATACATACCTTATCATCAACTCACATGGCTTGCATTAGCTTATACATCCTCTTTTAGAACCTAGTGTTGAAATCAGTAACTGATTCATTATGCAACTTCTTAATATTATTGAACTCACTTAGAATATAACTTGGGTTTTGTTTATCACCATATTGTTCTTTAAATCAATACTCAATATCTTTCCAATCTGCAATGGATGACTCAAGAAGCCTCTTGAACCATTCTCTAGCATCTTTAGTTAATGACTGAACAAATAACTTCATGATAACATCTTTAGCCTCAACCTCATAATCAATCATCATGTCAAGAAAATTTCTCAAGTGGTCCTCACAACTAATAGCATTATTTCCAAAAAACTTGGGCAATCTTTTCCTCATTTCTTATGGGATAGGATTAGGAAAAATAGGAATTCCTTCAAAGCGTATTTTCCTATAGCCTTCTAACTAAATAGGTCTTCTTTGTAAATCAACCTTAGAAGCATTAACAACATTTCTTTCATTATTATTAAAAACATTACTAGTACCAGGATTTGCAGTAGATTTATTGGGATTCATTTTTTGTGATGAAGAAGATAAGAAAGAAGTAGAAAATTTAGTATTATTTTGATTTGCAATATTTGTTCTATCCTTATCTTCAAGGGAAAATATAGACTACTTCTTAGCATTTTCTAGAAACTTAATTTTCTTATTCATCTCAACTGTGACTACCTCATTTTCTGCAATTTCCAATTTCTTAGCCAAAGCTTCCTTCTCCATCCTTCTTTTTTCTAACTCAACATCAGAAGGTGAGAAAGCATCATGGATATGGATGGGCTTTGTTGGTTCATTTATCCTAATACCAACTTGCTTTTGTTTTCCCTTATCTTGAATGCCAATAGCACATTCTACATCTTGTTTAACATCTAGGGTCTTATAACTCTTGATTTGTTGTATCACAGGACCCTCTTTGTTTAGATCTTGATCTTGTAACAACTTTTGCTCTTGTATTTTAAGCTATTCTACTTGACCCACAATTTCAGGCTACCGAGCACTAGCTGCCATCTTATTTTTCCTTTTCAAAGCAACAATCCTTCTAACTAATTCTTGCTTTTCTTCATAGGCCTTCATGATTTTTTCCTCCCTTTCCTTTTGCAATTTCTTATAAATGGCTTCTTGCTCAACAAGCTACATTCTCAACATTTCATTCTCATCAGGGTTAGGAATGGTAAACTCAGAACTAGAGGTCTTCTCATCATTAAAAATTTCAAGATCTAAATGTTTTGGTCTTTCCTTTTTAGGGGAGTAATCGGACAAGAAAGGGTTTTTGCTATGCTAAAAAAGATTGTTACTTGTCCTATCTTGTAGACTAAGTGCATGTGGTTGGACAGCCTTTTCTTGACATATCATTTCGGGAGTATTATAGAAATCATCATTAGACAAAATAGGATGGGATCTAAGCCCCTTGCAGAAAGGATCCTTTTCAAAATTAATGTAGGTATTATTTTCCCTTGCCATTTGCTCCTGGGAGTAATTTCCCTTCTGAATCTGGGCTCCTTTCACAGCCTAGTTTTTCTTTCCTCTAGGAGGAAGATTAGTCTATAACTTAATAGCTGGGTTCTTCTTCACATTTTCCCACGTATTTTTCACACTTCACATGATACAAAACATTCTTAGACTTGACATTGGTTAACACCTTTCTGAGTCGCCACCCTCTTAGAGAAAAGTACTGCAATAGTCTTACTGACCAAATAGATTATCACAAGATTATTATGAAAGAAAAGGACAAATAAAGTGCACCCAATCAGAATTTGTTTTGGGACTATAACTCTTTCCTAGTGGATAAGACATCTTTACAAGGATGGTACATGTCAGTGTAGACTTGTAGAGTGGGGTTTTTGTTTCTCTTCTTGTTAAATTCTCAAGGTTTTTCACTAGAAAAGTCCACCAAAACCACAAGTAGTTAGTAGATTCTAACAATTGTAATACTGACATTTGTCCCCAGCAAAGTCGCCATTTTGTTGGTGTTTAAAACTACTGAATCAACAAAGTATTCAATACCATAATGATAATACTCAAATAATCTAAATATTAGCCAATTCCTATAATCAATTACACAAGTAGATCATCTGGACCCAACTTCAATGAAACTAGGGATGGTTTCCTACTCTTTAGGCACTGCTAGACCAAGGTGGGTATACCCAGGGATAACTCTAATGCAAACTGATGTATTACAACTATCTTAGTTTCATTATGATTTTCATCCTTTATCCTCATCCACATACATAGTTTACCCATTTTTGAATGCTTTCAAGTCCATATGCATCCCCTATAAGCAGATCTAGTCCTAATTCTCCTAGAATTTACAAGTGTTTCTGGAAATAGTAGCTACCTATGACTCAAAAAACTAAATGTAAATGAGTGATGACCAGGATTACAACCTTGTACAAAATAGAATATGAATGATTTTGAATTTATAATAGTTTTAGCATGTAGAGGCAAAATTTATTCTCAATCATCTCTGATTTATAAGACCAGTGCCTTATCCATTGGGCATAAAGAATCACTTATTGGCAGGAGACCTTGTTCAATTAACTTGTAATTGAATCTATAAACTATAATCACCTATTTCCATTCTTACATGATATCCTCTTCATAAAATCATGAATTCTATTGATTCATTGAAGCATTTACATAATTTATTGAATTAAAAGCAACGATATAACTAGTACACACCCCATCCAAAATGCATTCAATCAAATGAGCATTATCTAAATGATCTCAAAATAGATAAACTCATGAAAAGGAGATAGAAAATGGTGACATAGATTTAGTGTAAATACACCTTTGTATTATCCTTTTTGCTGACTAATACAACAATCAATAGGAACTCAGTAAAAAACCCATAAGATCATACTGGTTCTGTATTTCTATTTGTCATCAAAAAAGTACATCACTGGAAATAAACTCAAAACAACTACATATGACTGGACCGAATCTATTTTCTTGAAAGACTGAAAAACATACAAAATTTTTGAACCCTCACAATGCCTTGAAAACTCATTTATATAGGCATGAGTTGCAACAAGAAAAAGGCAAATGTGATTGACAGGCATCCTTTACACAAGAGATTTACATACACCTATCAAAAAAGACAAAATTGTAAATAATAGAAAGACATGTAGATCAAATATTCTATTGTAGGTCCCTTTCTGTTACATCTCTTTACATTGGTTTGGTTGCTACTCTGATTTCTTCGTGTATACAACTGCTAAGCCCACCAATAATGAAATCTATTCTGATGATTGCAAACTAACCTCAACCCGTGGGTTTCACCATCATTATACTATACTGTGAGAGTTACTTTTATCTTTTACTCTTCTCTGGTTATATCAACATTCTAGGTTTATGAGATTATCACTTAATATGAAGCAGATGAGCTTGGAGGTGATGTGGCTATCAAATATAACAAAATGAGCATTTTTTGCTTCCTCGATCATATTTGCATCCAAAAACTCTGGACAGGGCCCTATACATCTCTACCACCTTGGCATTAAAGAATAATTTCTTGAAAAATTCTTTAGAGAAAGATGTTATTGCTGACAAGGTTCTAATTTTTCCAAGTTCACCCTTTGCTCTTCTCACTACCTTAGTGGCTTGATCACAACTCTTTACCAAGTCTTAAGGAGATCATAATCCATAAAAATACTTGGGACTACTAGTCTTCCTCAGTCAAAATTCCATACACTGGCATATGGAGCAAATAACTTCTTCTCTGCAAACGAACTTTTGAACAAAATTAAACCAGTTTACAAGGTATTAGCATCCCGAACCCAGTTACCTTCATTAATCAATCCCTCTACTATCCACAACCTAGGATTTATTGAGTCCATTGGAGGCATTTTCTGACTATACTTGCAGGATTGGAGCACAACAGAAATTACACTATAGTTACTTGAAATTCTTTCTTATTCTTTTCTATAATTTTGCAACTTCTCATCGAACAAACTACTTCACACACTTGCCAAAATCAATACAATCTTCTTAATAATTGATTCTACTTAGAAAAAACTCAAAATATTTGTTTGCACAAGGTGGAGCTGAGAAAATCTTCTATGTATACTCTATTTTTTTAACACACGCGAAGCTTTCATATCTAATAAATAATTATAATGGCACCACCTTTTGTGTTTAAATTTGGACCATCGATCTTTACAAATCCTACAACCAAGGGATGCAAAAAAAGGTGACTAGCGTTCCACTTGACAGGTTGGCCAGTCAATCTAATGAGAACTAACCATGTATACAACTCCTTCTCTAATGGGATTTCTGTCTGGACCCATTGACAACTAAGGACATGTGTCGACAGGTTTCTACTTCGCTATACATAAAGAATGAGCACCTTACCGTAGTGAAGTAGTGATAGCCTTTGATTCAATCTTGATCCTATGGTAGACACGTTACTGCAATGCTTATAAGAATCGTGGTGGGCCTCCTATTCGCTATCTGGCTGTACATATCCTTCGAGCAACTCTTCATAGCGAGATAGAAAGAATAGTTGATGTGAGCTTGATTTGATGGCTTGGAAATTGCATGAACTTCTTAAGAAGTAGTGGGTCCCATATTCGCTATCTTGCATAGAGTAAACAACACACATCTTTCCATAGCAAGACAACGAGGATCATTGATTCCATTTTGGTCTGATGATTAGAAAATCTCATGTGTTTTATGAATGAGGCATGGGTCTAGGTTATTGATGACGTGATAAATCCTACACAGCTGGAAAAATAAAATTGCATTTTAATCCAAGTCACCTTTCCACGTTGCTTGGGTCCCACCATTTGTTCATTTCAAGGCAGCTCACTATGTCGCCAACAATAAGATGCTTGAATGTTTTGATAACAAGGTAGTGAGCTTTGGTGACTTAACAAAACTTAGCATTGGAAAGTACAATCATGTCACACCATAATTACCCACTTCGTGGTTCTGACACGGCAATGATATCATCATTTATTATGTCACTTGGAACTCTTAATGACCACTGAGAAGTTTGAAAACTACCATGTAATACATTCTTCAACCTCTCACTATGTCGTTGATGGTGAGATGCTTAGTTTTTTCGATTAGCGAAGTAGCGAATCATCAGAAAAAATCAATATTCTGGTGATATCCTCTACCTGCCTTTTACTAGGTTTCTTTTCCTGCTCTGACAGTTTTGAGAAAATGCATGTGACTAAAATTTTGGTCGCAACATATTTTTTGGCTACTGTATCTCTATTTTACGGTACTGTTCTTTAGTTTCATGGAACTCACTACCTCGCTATACATAAGAAGTGCACCACTCACCATAGTGAAGTAGCGATGGCCGTAGATTTTGTCAGAATTAGACGGTGAGAGACATTGGAGAACAAGACTACTTGGGGGCGCAAAATTTTTTAAAATGAAAATAGAATATTTACAAAAGTTTAAAAGATTTCGTGCACAAGACTTTAAAAGGAATGAGACATATGGTTTAATAGGATTTTTCAAAGGTAAACATAATCTTGAAGACTGAACAAGAAACCTTATTTACCAACAATGGATTCAATTTGATTTTTTTTAGTACCTATGTTAGGGAAATTTCATCATGCAAAAAACCATACCAACAACAACGAAGGAATATGATTCTATATTTGTTGTTTTGGATAGATTTTATAAGTGGATCATTTTATACCTTGTAAGAAGATATCAAATGCTGAGCATGTTGCTAAAATTTTTCTTCAAAGAAATTGTAAGATTGCATGGATTACCTAGAAGTATTATTTCTGATAGAGATAGTAATTTTGTTAGCTATTTTTGGAGGACTTTGTGGAAGAAGATGGGTACTAAGTTGAAGTTTAGTTCTACATTCCATCCATAGATAGATGGACAGACAGAGGTTCAAGAATAGAAGCTTGGGTAACTTATTAAGATGTTTAGTTGGAGATAAGCTAAGTAATTGGGAAGTAGTGTTGGCACAAGCTAAGTTTGCTTATAATAATTATATGAATAAGAATATAGGGAAGACACCTTTTGAGATTTTTATAGGAATGTAACCTAGAGAAATATTAGATTTGAGGGATGTTTCTGGTGAAGAGAAGAGAAGTGCTGCAAGGGAAGAATTTTCTAATTTTATGGAGTCTTTGCATAAGGAAGTAAAATTGAGAATAGAAAAAAGTAATTAGAAGTATAAGGAGAATGCTAACAAGTCTAGAAGAGATCATATTTTTGACATTGGTGATGAGGTGATGGTTCATTTGAAGAAAGGGGGATTTCCTATTAGAACATACAATAAGCTAAAAATGAAGAAGTTTGGACCTTGTAAGATCTTGAAGAAGTTTGATAGTGGTAATGCATATGAAGTTGAGTTACCTGATGACATGGATATATCTTCTATATTCAATGTTGCCAATTAAAAAAAATATCATGATTGAGAAGATGAAGTGGATCTATTAGATGATTTTCCTAAGAAGAAGATTGAATAAGTTGAACAGATACTGGAGTAGAGAGTTGGTAAGAGCATGAGAGGAAAAGACTACTATGAGTATTAGGTAAAATGGAAAAATAGACCCAGTAAATATGCTACATGGATTTATCAATTTGAGTTGGATTCATCTTGGGTTGTGACACTTGCATGATTTAGGAGAATCATTTCTTTCTACCTTGGTTGTTTGATGTAGGAGCATCCTAGGTTGCACTGCTATCCTGCATGTTTTCAGTTTTCCTAGTTTCTGTCGAGTTGCAATGTCTTGCATTTCTAAGTTCTTAGTGGGTGTCGAGCATTTAGTGGATGTCAATCTTCTTGGTTAATGACTAGTTCATAGTTGCTACTGAGTGTATTTTGGTTTCCAAGTCATCCTTTGGATGTTGTGTTCATGTGGTTTTTGAGTTTATGTGGTTGTCGACTTTGTTTGGCAAGTTCATTTAGATGCTGAGTATCATTATTTTATGAAGCTTTCATTTTTTGAGTTGTTTATGTGTAGTTTCCTATTGAGGTCAACCTTTGTATTTAATTTAGTGTTAGATATTTGTTGCGATTTGACTTGTGGCTTAGTAGAGCATTTAATATGAGAGTTTATTTAGTTGTATTTGTAATAGGCCAACTTGTGGCCATGCATGTATTTAAGAGACCTTGGTTAGAGTCTTAAAAAGAGATCTCAGAGAGGAGATAAAGGATGCAAAGTTTGGTCATTAAAGATTGTAATTGACTTAAGATATGTGGTCATAATCTAGAAGGCCTTACAACTGGGAATGTAATTGATCATTGATGAATATATGAATGAAAGCATTTTCTTCCTCTATCTCCCAAGTTGCTTGTATCTATCATTGTTTATGCTATGTTGACTTTGTGTAGGTAGTTTGAATAGCTGGGCATGTCTTTGGCCCTAGTTCTTCTTCTCTCCCTGTGTTAGTTCCTAAACCTAAAGATAAGAATGTTATAGGAAATAAATGGGTAAAGAAACATGAGTTATGAAAAGAAACATTTTACATGAAGAATTATGTTTGATTTCTCAAGTTGAACCAAAGAGTGTAGATGGAGCATGCAATGATGATCATTGGATTCAAGAAATGGAGGAAGAACTAGATCAAATTGTGAAGAATGAGACATGGGAATTGGTTCCTAGACCTTAAGATAAGGATGTTATAGGAATTGAATGGGTTTTTAGAAAAAATATGAATGAACAAGGTGAGGTTGTGAGAAATAAAACAAGATTGGTATGTAATGGATATTCACAACAAGAAGGTATAAACTATGAAGAGCCATTTTTCCCTATTGCCAGAATTGAAGCAATAAGGATGTTCTTGGCTTATGCAGCAAGCAAGAAGTTTAAAGTGTATTAGATGGATGTGAAGTCAACATTTTTGAATGGAGAACTTGAAGAAGAAGTCTTCATTGAGAAACCTGAAAGATTTCCTTTGACAACAGAAGGAGGCATGGTATGTAAGTTGAAAGAAGCATTGTATGGACTAAAGAAAACACCTAGAACTTGGTATGTGAGGTTGGACAAGTATTTCAAAAAGTTGGGATTTTCTAAAGGTTTTTTAGATATCATCTTATATTTGAAAGAAATTGAAGAATGAATTTGAGATGAGTATGATTGGTGAAATATTTCTTGGGTATACAAATTGTACACAATACTAACATGGTATTTCCTATCATAGAATAGGTATTTTTGAAAGACTTATTGAAGATATTTGGCTTGGAAAGTTGTAAGCCTATTGGTACACCTATGATAATTGGTCACAAGTTATCTAGCAAAGATGAGACACCTGCAATTGAGTAGAAGAAGTACAAATCCATGATTGAAGGTTTGCAATATTTGACTCATGCATGACTAGATATAGAAAATGCATTTGGTATAGTAGAAATATTTCAACTAAACCCTAAGGAATGACACTATGCAATAGTAAAGAGGATATTTAAATATTTGAAGGGTACACTTGATTTTGGCTTGTGGTATGATAGATCAAAGGAATTTACTCTATGTATATATTGATGCCGATTGGGAAGGTAGTATGTATGATAGAAAGAGTACAAGTGGTGGAGCATTTTCCCTTGGAGGAAGATTATTTTCTTGGATGAGCAAGAAACAATATTTTATTTCACAGATTAAAGTAGAAGTAGAGTATGTAGCGGGAACAAACAATTGTAATTAGATCATGTGGGTGAATCAAATATTGAAGGATATTGGGATAGAGTTTTTAGAATCTTTTATTATACATTGTGATAACTCAACTACAATGAGTATGTCTAAGAATCCTATGTTACATTCTAAGACTAAGCATATATCAATCAAGTATCATATTCTGAGAGAGAAAGTTATAGATAAAGAAATCATATTAGAATACATTAATACAAAAGAGCAGGTTGAAGATATTTTTATGAATCCTTTTCCTAAGGAGACATTTGAGTATTTTTGAGGTATGCTTAGGGTTATGCCCCTACCTACTTTTGAGTAGATGTTGCATAGAATGCATCAGTCTAGTGGTACATAACACTATTATTTATCTGTATTGAATCTTTTATTATACATTGTGATAACTCAACTATAATGAGTATGTCTAAGAATCCTATGTTACATTCTAAGACTAAGCATATATCAATCAATTATCATATTCTGAGAGAGAAAGTTATAGATAAATAAATCATATTAGAATACATTAATACAAAAGAGCAGGTTGAAGATATTTTTATGAATCCTTTTCCTAAGGAGACATTTGAGTATTTTTGAGGTATGCTTAGGGTTATGCCCCTACCTACTTCTGAGTAGATGTTGCATAGAATGCATCAGTCTAGTGGTACATAACACTATTATTTATCTGTATTGAATGATGATGCTTCCTATATATGGGAGTACTAGTGGTTGAGAAGATTCATCAAGGACTCTTGGTAGTTCCTATGAAATAGAGTTATTGGACAGTCGAGATGGTTGATGAATTTGAGCAATTGATTGATATAATGATGCCTTTTTCATTGATGTCAATGGGAGAGAGATTGCATGAAAAATATCTCCTTTGAATGGGAGAGAGTGTGCGATGGGAAGAGATGTATTGAAGGAAGATGATTACACTGAGTTATATCAATAGGGGAGAAGTGAGAACAATTAATTCCATCCATGTAAGAATGAGGAAGCATAGATGGAGTTCTTCATATGAGTTTCAGATTTGATTGATAAAGAGGATTTGAAAAGACGAGAGCAACAACAACAATAGATTTAGATTTGGTATTCTTGGAACTTAGATGTTTTTCATCTATGTTTCCATCAATACCAAAGGGGGAGAGTGTTAGCATGAATGCTGATGGTATTCCTTTGGGGGAGCATCCTAAGCATTAATAGAAAAGTTTGGGAGATTGTTAGCATGATTGACATGTTGCATTCATATCTATGTTTGTCATTAATGTCAACATAGTATTGTTTCTGTAAAGAGTGACAGAGTAGCAGTCAAAGAAAGAAGTAATAAAAATTGTGTATTAATGATGAGGTCTAGCACAGTCGAGGATATGTTCTACAATATGTCTTGATGATGTTGACAAGTGCATGTATAGAAAGTCAAAGATATGTGAAAGTTATTCACAATTTACATAAGACAATGTGTACACAGAGTACCTAAGAAGTGGTTTTTGATGTTAGGATTGTATCTATTAATATGGATAAAATCATGATGAGAAAAGTTGGATAGTGACAATAGACAACATAATGATGACATCAACAAGTGATTGAGGTTAGAGGTCACACATGTGACAAGTTGTAATTGCTATGAGCTGATAGTGTTTTGTGATTACGAAAAGATATAATGAATTGTAATATCTTAATGAGGTCTTATAATAATTAATTAGGAAAGCCTCAAGGTCAACTCAAAGAATTATTTTGAGGAAATGGTATAAAGGAAGGTTAATTTCCTTGTGATGAAGTTTGAAAATGTGTAGAATGCGTGTAAGTGTGAATTGTGCAAGTGATACGCGATGTTGGTAAATCTATGTAAGAGATAAAATGGATCATTGTGATACAAAGTTGGAGACCTAGTATTGGGATCTAAAAGATATTTGGTGAGATATTGGCACAACAAGAGGACATATAAAGAGTTTGAGTTATAGAGATCAATTTCATTTCTATTATTCTGAAAGGAATAATACATAGACTAGTTGGAGAGTGAGTTTGGTGGTCTTTCTCCTAAAGCTATTTGGATAGTGGGTCTGATACCTTCTACAACTCCTAACAGGGTTGGAAAAACTTCTAACAGGGTTGGAACAATTCCTACCTGGGTTGGCACAACTCCTAATAGGGTTGGCACAACTCCTAATAAGGTTGGAATTTCCTAACAGGAATTCAAAGTCTCCTAACAAGGACTGATATGTACTAAATTTATTTCATTGGCTCCTAATATAGTTCATCTTCTTACAAGGAAATTATATATTAGTACATCATTTTGTGGCTACCATCCCTAGTAGGGTTTTTCCTACGATCAAGAGTTTCCCTAGTTGACATATATGGTTTTATTGTGTATGTGCATCTTCTTATGGTTGCTGATATATTATTCACATAAGGTTTAATAAGGTTGATAAAATTTATATTGATCCGATAATTAATTCACAACCCCCCTCTCAGTTATCTTGGTGGATTTTACTTTCTAACACTATCATGAGTTGGAATAGTCATAAGATTAGAAATAAGTATTAAAGAAAACTTTAGGAGTATGGTGTTACCAAGGAGGGGCTTGTTTAAATCAAAGCTAATGGATCATATCCTAATAAAGGTTAGGGGCCAATGATCTATAATCCTCCAAGATGTAGACTTGGAGCTATAAACTTTTAGGGTGTCTATAGCTAGTGTCTAGGCAACTTGGATAACATATGTACTATTCATCCATAAAATAAATAATAATATGATTGGATAATTGAAATTATTAATGGACATATTATTAAGACTTATATATAATTAGGATTGACTAAATAAATATCAATCATGATCGACTTTTAATAGGGGACATTACAATGGTGTTAGAGCATGATCCTACCATCATGTAGGGTAAAAGGTTAAAATAAGGAAACATTCCAATGAAATAAAAAGTAATCTAACAATATGAATATTATGTTCATGCTTTGTATATACTTTGTTCCTTCATGTATCTATGCATATATTTTGTATATGTTTCATATCTTCAAGTATTCATGTATATTAATTTATACTTCTAGTGTACTCCATGATGCCAAATATATGAATTTCTAGGAAAAGTTGATCAAAGACCAAAATTAATTTGATTTCCTTACAAGGAGGATTATGTAGTAGACCCTGTGAACATTAAGTTTTCTTGAGGGAAAGTAAATTTGGGAAGGGTAAGTTGACATGTCCCCATTTTAAGATAGCATTTTAATAATAAAAAATAAATAATGTTTTTTTGAAAAATTGGATGAAGCCATTATATTTTATTATAAACTACTTCAGGAGGCTCTAGAAGGAAATAAGCAATGAAAAAACCTCCCTTTGCAACCAAATGAACAATATATATTCAATGAGATACAACCAGAATCTGCCCAAAAAATAAATTAGGAGCAAATTCAAAACCAAAATACTAAGACAATAGCCTAAAACCCCCTAGTAATCTGTCATATGCTAAATGATGAGACTTCTCCCAACACCCATTTTTAACCTTTATCAGCTATCAATGAACTGGCTAATGATGTTAGATCCCAATCAATTGACCCTTTATCCAAAGCAACCCCTTTATTGGCTAGCCAATTAGCTAACCTATTAGCCTCTCTAAAACAATGTGAAATTTTTTGTTCTACAAAATTGAAGGTAATGCCTTCACCCCCTGAAGAATGTAGTGGATCTCCTAACTAGAAAATTGTCTTGACATAATGGCTGAGGTTATGATTTGAGAATTCCCTTCTATGTGGATTCTCTGAATTCCATTAGAAATTGCAAGATCTATTCCCAAATACAAAGCCTTTACCTCGACAATGTTATTAGAACCAATAGGAATCTTGGAACATGCTGCCCGAATAACTTGAGAATTAGAATCTTGTAAGACATAACTTGCCCCTAAAATCCTAGGGTTTCCTTTTGAAGCTCTGTCAAAATTGAGTTTAACAAAATATTTATAATGTGGATCTGACTTAATGTTCTTCCTTCTCTCCCTTTTAGTTTGTTTTCCAATTAACACTCCTTTGAAGGGGATAGAAATGAGTGGCCACCAATTCAAAACCATGGAATCATGAGAGGAGAAAAGTGAAGACAATGAATTAGATTTGGATGTATATGCATTGATCATCTCAAAGACTAATTTTTCCACAACCTCACAAACTTGATCTACTAAACATCTCTCTTATTTGAAAATTCTCTTATTTCTTTCCTACCAGATACTCCAAGTGACAGCTATTGGAATCACCTACCAAATTTGAGAAAAAAAAAGAATCTTCAAAAAGAAGAGGCCATTTTTCAAGAAGGCTCTAAAGGCCAGCCATCAAGGGGCCATTCCATCCTAAGAAAAGGAACATAATACAAGTAGATGCTTAGAATCTTAAAGATGCATTCCAGACATAACACACTAGAATCTATTTGCAATGCCTAGTCTAAAAAGATGATCACAAGAAAGATTTCTTTTAAGGATTTCCAAGCATTAAAAAAAAAAAACCTTCTTTTCATAAGATTTTAGGGTGCCAAAAAAATCTAAAGATGTGTCTACTTGGATGGAGATTATTGCTAGTCAAAGAAAGATAACTAAACTTGATTGAATACCTACCATCTGGAGATAATGTCTAAACTAACTTGTCCTCATTTTGATTAATATACAAGAGCCTTTGTTCAAAAATACTAACCAAGAAGTCCTTTTGTGACTGTGTAAGATGAAATTGAGAGAGATCTTCCCAAGCTGCCAAGAACTCATCATGTTTTGTTTGGTTAGGACAAAATAATCCTTTACTGCCAACCCACATTGATGCTGAAGAATATTTTTAACTATAAAATCAAAATTGACATAGAAGAAATGGGGGGAAATCCATTCCATATCCCAAAAATGAGCCTTATCCCTCAAATTTACCACCTAGGATAAATGAAGAAGGATAACTTGTCTACATTTGATAACAAAATTCCACATAGTTGATCCCAAGGGAGGGTCTTTGATTGTGAAAATCCTAGATGGATCATTAGATCCAAATACTTTTTCCTAATGATCTTAGCCCATAAAGACCTTGGATTCTCATATAATTTCCAAGATATAAAGACTTTGGATTCTCATATAACGTCCAAGGTTTCCTTAATGACTTACACCTATCAAAGGGAACCCTTACCATACAACAAAGAATCATCTACAAATAAGGTGTAGGTAATCGAAAACTGAAATTGATGAAGAGAAATACCTTCCCAAGCACCTTGATTTTATTTAGTAGTGATGAGCCTACTCAAGCCTTCTACCATAATAATGAAGGGGAAGGGAGATGGTGAATCCCCCTACCTAACTCCCTGTAAAGAAGGGAAGAAATCGCAAGGGGAACCATTCACCAATACTGAGAATCTTTCCCTTTTGACACATGCCATAATCCACTTTATCCATTTAAACAAAAACCCCATTTTTTGCATAATTTTCTTTAATAAAGGACAACACACTTTATCATATGCCTTCATCATATCCAATTTAAGAATCATAGACTAAAGACCCTACCCCATGAGCAATCAAAGCTCCCCCAACAATGTCTTTTCCTGGAACAAAGCCTCCTTGTTGATCATAGATAATTTTTGGAATAACTTCCCCAACCTAAGTAAACTAGATCTAGTGATGATCTTGTATATTGTATTACATAATGAGATTGGCCTATAATCCAAAAAGGAGGAAGGATTCAAACATTTACGAATTAATGGGATGAATGTATTATTGAATGGTCCAAACATACATGAGTTTCTCCTAGACTCCTTAGCTACTGCCAAAATATCTTCTCCCATGAAATCCCATCATTTAAAAAATAAGGAGTAAGGCCATCTAGGCCTAGAGATTTATCAACCTCCATGGAAAACACCGCTATACAAACCTCATCCAAAATAAAAGGATGAAGCAAAAGGTTATTATCTTCTTTTGTCACAAGTGAAGGGATGAAAGTTAGATAATCTTTTGTAACATTAAAATCACCACCTAAAATTACCTTAAAGTCCTCAAGGTTTGAGAGAACTGGAGACAAGGTAGTCCACAATCTCTGTTTACTAACAACCAAAATTGGGCCATATATGTTTTCCAAATAAAAGGAGACTACAAAGACTATTTGAAGAAACCAAATCCACCTTACACTTATGGGGCTTCCATAAAATCTCTGAACCCCCTGAAGCTCCTAAAGAGGGAATGTGGAGCAAATTCCAACTCTTCCATGATCGAAAGAGCTTGTCACCTATATCCCTAGACAATTTTGTTTCCTACATTAAAAAAAAATCTTCCTTCCTTATTAGAATCTAGTTCCTAATAAGCCATACCTTGTTAGAGGCATTAATGACTCTAAGATTCCAAGAAATAATTCTCATTGGAGCCTTGGAGAACTAGCTGCTCTCCTTCCTTGCTTCATTTATTTGGCTATTCAAGTAACAACCTCATCTTTGGTCTTCCTAGATAATTTGGGGAAAGAAAGGGTAGATAGGATTCTTGAAGCTATTTCTTCCTATGTTTTTTTCCCCTTAGGAGGTTGATCTCTCAGTTTTTTCAAAGAAGAATAGACCAATTTTTTTGAAGTGTCTACATCTATTTGAACAATAGCACAAACATTATACAAAGGAGAAACATTCTCATTCATGTCCTCTTTTTGAATTCCCAAAGTTTTATCATAGTCTAGTTTCCCATTCATGTTCTCTATCTGAATTCCCATAATTTTATCATAATCAAGTTCTTCCATTCTTGCAATCTCATCAAACAATCTATCTGCCACTCCCAAAAAAAAGTTGTCTATAAAACCATCTAAATCAACTTTAGAAATGCATTTCACTTTATATGTATCCTCAATATTCTCCTTGCCAATATAATCTTGATTACCCTTATGGGGAGAATGAAACATAGTAGAATCCTGGTGGCCTTGCTATACCCCTTGATTAATTTGTAATTCTTGGAGGAAACTATGCTAGAGATTTTTCCTAACTGAGGAGCCATCCAACTCCCCATCCTCAGAAGACTAGTCAGACTCATAATATAAATGCAATCCTTCAATTACCAAAGAATTTTGAGGAGAAGGAACTTCTTTAATATCATCAATATCTTCATCTAAAAATATACCATATGGATTTTCCTCATCTAATACCTTCCTAATGATTAAAGAATCCTAATTTTTGTCTAGAATTAATATATCTGGCTGAAGATCCTAATCCACTGAATGGCTCAAAAGCTTATCTTCACCCAACTGAATACCCTGATCCCTCTGAACCCCTTGAGAACTCTTAATGGGACTTGGTTGCCCTGATTTTCCATTTACCTGTGGGTTACCCTATTATGCTTAGGGAAGGCAATTTTTCTTGATATCACCCATGATGTGATCAAGAAAATGACCAATCCCCTTAGGAATAGCGATTATATTAGGATTATGTGAATTGTAGAGGTAAAAGGAAACTGAAATCTTTAATGGAATTTGAGAATCGTGATTGAGAGCCTAACACTTTGATGCATATGAACATGGATCTGAACATATTTGTATAGAAAGTTTATCTCCCTAATTACACTGAGACACCAAATGGCCAAGAAAATCCATTATATTTAGAATAATATGAGGACCATCCATATAGATTTGCTAATGAAGGGGTCCAAATTTGGATTCCAAACACAAGGCTTGAGGCCATTTTCTTGTGACATCTCAGAGTAGGCACAACCTTGGAGAGAGTTTGAAATCATCTAGGGAGATCCAGTCATGCCTAAAAAATATATCTAGTTTTTTAGCCATTTCCTCCAAGATTTCTAACTGTCTGAATTCAAGTGGTAATGTAGGAAAAGAGATCTAGAAGGAGGATAAATTAAACTAACACTTATGTTGTTGAAGATTAGGATACCAGAGATGTGTGTGGACACCCCAAACATTGAAAAATCAATCTTTAGCATGATGTACTTTATCTCTGCTATCCTTATCCTTAAAGATAGTCATAAAAAAATTGAGGCCATTATCTACTAGAAATTACTCTTGGGACCCAACCCAATTTTTAGCACTCCAATTTAAATGTGTGAATTCGAAGGAGTATAGTTCCAAATCTTACCAATGAGAGCTCACACCTGCAAATCTTGGAAAAAATAAGAGTACACTACCTCCATAATACATAGTTTGGAAGCATCTCTTGATGCTTCTCTTTCTTGTTGAGCAAGGACATTATGTGAATTGGAGATGAACCAGTTTAGAATGAGTCCCTTTCGATTGACTAAAAAATTGGCCAACAATTGGGAAAGCTACTTAATCAAGAGGAGATTTATCTAGGTGGGATGGGGAGATGAGTCCACAGATATCAAAATTTATCCTTTACTTCGGCCTCTATCATCCCATTTTGTGAAAATGAGCACCCCAATTCTGAAAAGATCAATTTGCAATAATGCGAGTTGGGTTCTAATAATAGTTAGACCAAGCTTTATCAAGCAGGCACTAGACTGAAAAACCCATTGGGGTGCATGTTCAGGAAAAGAGTGTATTGAGTCATCCACCCATCAACCTATGTGAAATACCCATTGGGGAACTAAAGATGCCCTAGTAGTCAAATCATGAGAAAGTTTTGCCCTAAGATTCTAAATCAGGAAAACCCGATCTACCTCATGATCCCACCACTCCAATCTATTTTCCACCTTTCCATTATCCCTTTGGTTCATTTCTACCTCTCATGCCTAGTCCTTGGTTGCAGCCCACATACTCTTATTAAACCTAATCTCTTACACGTAGTCTCTATCAATGTGACTAGAAATGAAGATGGAAACACAATCTCTGTTAGCGTGGCTGAAAATGGAGTTGGGAGGCCTCTACTGCTACTAGTGTTGATGGGGTTGAATCCTCAAGGTATGGGTAGGCACAGGTGCATAAGCAATAGGGGCATTCACCATTCTACCCCACTCTTCTAGGTAACTATTGTAATAAAAAAATGTTATTAAATAAATAATGATAATAAAATCCAATATTATAATTAGTATTAAAATTTAAAAATAAGAAATAATAATGAGATATTATACTATAAAAATAATTAAATAAAAACTATAAAAATAATAATATGATATAATTCGTTATGAATAAAATAAGATAAATAATAAAAAAATTATAATGAATAAATAAATATATAAATTAAATTAACTATAAAGACAATACTGTAGAAAGCATGTTTCCTTTCTAAATATGATTTAATAATAAATGGTGATAAACATAAAATAAATAAGTAAATAATATGCTATCACATAAAATACTACAAATCAACTAAATCTAATGAAAGATCAAGAGATGTGTAATAAAGAGATGTGACTCCTTCAAAACAAGATATAAGAGAGAGAACATTTCATTTGAAAAAGAAAAGAAGGAGAAGAGGAAGAAAGAAGTAATAAAGGATTAATAAAAGAGGAAAGGAATATGAAGAAAATAAGGAAGTGATTTTTTGAAAAGATGATAATGGTGAAAGGATGTGACTTATTGAAAGGGTTATAATTATGAAGGGTTGCAACTTTTCACATGGATTGTTATTATGAAAGGTTGTGACTTTTCAAATAAATTAATATTTTAAAGGATAATTTAAATACGATGGACTTTCCTCAAAAGAGGAGGAGGAAAAAAAGAATCTTATATGGTTTTGTGATATACTATATCTACACACACACACACACACACACACACACACACACACACACACACACACACACACACACACACACACACACACACACACACACAAATATAACTATTGTAGTATTAATATCATTTACAATAATGAGATTTTAATATCAATTAAAAATCAAATATGTGTGTGTATTCAAATTTCAATTCTACTATTATTTGGCTAATAAGATAAGACTAAAGTGTTGCCAATGATGAGCTTGTGTAAATCCAAATCAATGGATTTGTCCCAATTTAAGGTAGAGGTAACATTTTTGTAGGCCTTAGTGATATAGAATTGGTCCAATAAAATTTGAGGAAATCTATTAGTAGTGGTATCTAGACAACTTGGTTAACACCCACTGCTTCAATCATGAGTTAGAATAGCACTAAGGTTAGACATAAGCATTCAATATAACTTTAGGATGATGGTGTTACCAATGAAGGGCTTGTATAAATCCAAACTAATGGATCACATCCCAATAGAGTGTAGGGTTCAATGAGCTGTAAGGCTTTGGGATGCAGATTTGGACCTGCAAACTTTGAGGGAGTTTACAGTTTGTATCTATACAACTTGGATACCATCTATATATCATTCATCCATAAACCAAATGATAATATGATTGGGTAATTAGAATTATTATTATGGACAAATTATCAAGGATTATATACAATTATTATTGACTAATAAGTATCAATCATGACCGACCCATAAGAGGGGACATTACAATTTTCTATTCAATAAGTATTGTTACACAGTGTCTTAGAGTTAGTAATTGTCTAGTCTAGTCTTCTTCTTAGTACTTCATTTCTATATGTGTCTTTCGAAGGAGTTCATAACTAGTTGGTTTCTCATTTTTTCAATGGTCTGAGTGAGTCAAGTCTCTAATTATAGAAGATATTCTTTGCATATATTATCAAAATGTTTCATTGAGTAGTCAAGTATTCATGGTGTCAAGAATGTCTATTTAATGATGATGACTAGTTGGTATAATCATATATATTTTTAATACAAAATAGCCAACCAAATGTATATCATAAGTCATTGTATGGATAGATTTTTTCTCCAAGTTTATTGTTGTAATTATTGTCTACAACTAGTACTATATGATTTAGTAGTCATCCTGTAGCCACTACTATTTGATTTAATAATTAGTCTTGCAACCACTACTATATGACTAAGAAGTCATCCTACAACCATTACTGTGTGACTGAACAATCATCATGCACCAACTACTATGTGATTCAAAAAATAAATTTCACCCAAGGATAATTTTAAGGAAGCCCCCTTTGAAAAAAAGTATAAAATTTTGGCAAATTGAAGATTGGTTTTAGGGGAAAAAATTAATTTCTATTGACAAATTTTTATTTTTAAGTAGCAAAAGATTTAATTTTATTGGCAAATTTTTTCAATCATATGACATTTCTATAAAATCTTGAAAAATCTTTCACTATTGATGAAAATAATAGATATAAGTCACATACCTAGAAACTATGATTTTATTATTATTATATGGGTCCTAATTAATGATCAAACTTTAAGGTTGAATTTAGCCCACTTTTATTGTTACAGTTTCCCTCCAAATTATTGATATCACTAAGGGGGTAGTACCCTTATTATTTATAGCCATTGGATGACCATAAATCAATGACCTATATCCTATTTCATGACAAACTTTTAAAACGATACCAAATTTTAAAGAAAGTCCCTAAAATAAAGATACGTATCCCCAATCAAATCTATTTTGGACTAGAGTGATAAATGATAAAAAGTTTCATTAGAAGTATTTAAAATAGAGACACATGTTATATCTATAGACTTAATATTTAAGCTAAAGTTTTACCAAATATTGGCAAATATGACCATTGATTAAGACAATCCTTGGAAATTCTAGGTGAAAATATTTACTTTTCTACATAGAAAAACTAGATTCTATTGGTGAAGTCATTTCTAAATGGAAAATACTTATGTAATATTATTGGTGATTGGCCTAACCATGAGACCCAATTTTGGTAAAGTCTAGGCGACATGGAGATTCGATAAGTGTAAACATATTAGCCAAATTTGGGGTCCTTGATGAGTGAGATTAGCCAATTGGAAAATATTAGCCACTAAAGTTATCCTTGCTTTCACCAAGTATGATGACATCTATATATATTGATATTAAATAGACAACATTCTTAGAGTGACCTGAATATTCTATAGTGACGACACCTACACTTTTAGCTATTTTCCAAGATTAAAGTTTCTCACAACAACAAAAATGTTACACTATTTACGATTTATATTTATGAATAATATTTATCATTTTTAGTAATTGATTATCTATTCACTACATTTTATTTTTTAGTTATCATTACTGTAATTATATGCTTGATAAGTGGATTTTTTCGACCTACATACATACATTGTCATTTGAAGACAAATGACCTTTTAGATGGGGGGAAACACATGTATACCTTGTGTCGTTGTTGTAGACCATATGAGGATGAACTTGTCTATTCATTTTTATAATACCTCCTATATTTATGATGATTGGTTAAAAAATAAGATTGATAAAGTGAAGAGAAATAAAAATGGAATGTCTTATGAAGAGATAAAAAAGGGAAGAAGTATGAAAATGTGAAGTGTTATAGCTAATAGCTTTCATGTCTAACTAATGCATATCCCTTCCTTGAGGAAAAATATGATTTCAATAGGGGGAAATGACAAGCCTATAAGTTTTCATACTTCCATTTTTTAATAAAACTTCTCCCTATACTCACAATAGCTTTTCAAGTAATTTCCACACATTACCTTGATCTATGAAGCATTAACTATGATTAATGATTAACATCTATATGTGTAGCTATTTAATGTTAAATAGATAATTTATTATGATAAATTGTTTTTATTAAATAATAAGTATTTTGAGATGATCGAATTTTAATTTGTGATATATTTGAGTCATTCATGCAACTGAAAAGAAGGAAAAGCAACTTGACACTTGTCAATATTCAATAGTTGTTGGAAGTTAAGAAAAAGTTGAAAAACATTTATAGTAAAATGAGCATATCTCACTCAAATATTAATAAAATTAAGTTTTTCTTAATGATTTATAAATTTGGAAATAAGGAGAAAAAACTCTTTTGGTTGCTTGAGTAAACACATGATAGTTAATGAGAAGCACTCATATGAAGTCAACTATGTAAAAATAGGTGAGTTTGAAGGGAGCAAAAAAATAATTTTAGTAAAATGATCATATCTTCCATGATTCTTAATAAATTATAGATTTTCAAAATGAAATAGAAAGATAAAAAGAAGGAGCATAACACGGAAAAAAAATTTAAGCTAACTTGGAATAATGAAGGAGCACCATGCATTTAAAGTTGTTTACAAAATAAATAAAACAAAAAATCTGCAAACTTAGTCAAACTTCTTCTATTTATTGCAATTCGAGTTAAAACTTTAAAAAAAGTTGGATACGATTTGCAACCTATTTTTGAACATGAGTAAATCTTTAGGAAATCAATTTTTGCATAAAAGAGTCCAAACAAACTCTTTTTTTCAATAAGTTAAGAAGACAAGTTGTAATAGTACTTTGCTTCTTAGTCATTATTTTGGAATAAGTCTCTTCCTTGTTCAAAGGAATGGTGTGACACATGTTAGAGAGTAATAAAGCCTATAGATTAAAATATATAATCAATCAAAATAGTTTACAAGCGATAGATGTTAATTAGTTGTAAAGAGCCATTATTCTGTAGAAGCAAATTTGTAACAATAGTAGTAATTTTAATAGAAGTAGTAGATTGCATTTTTATGGAAGCATGTTACTTGTGTATGATGTTTTAACAACTTATATCATATTTTGGATTATTTAAGAACTTATGTTAGTTTTTACCTTTGGTAGTTATAGAAGCATAACACACAACGAAGTATTGTTGATAACATACTTTTCTACAACCATTACTATACAGTTTCATGCAATCATTACAATGCAGTTAGATTTATTTCCAGCATTGTTATATTTTTAGTTTTAAAATTATAGAATAACTTAGAGAATATCATAGTTTTTAGACCTATTTTAAGTATATGTCATTGGGTTGATAATTTTAATAAGCTTTCTTTGTAGGAAAAAAAATTACTTAGCCTGGATGTCCAATCCTTGAGTTGTGTTTTAAAACCAAGTTATTGATCCATTTGGCAAGTCAACATGTTCTATAACCCTAGTCTAGGTTTACCTCTCTAAACTTTGGAGCTAATTCTAGTTTGTCTTATATTTTAAAGTAATTATTGAAACATTAGGATAATTTTTATTGGTAGAAATTTTTATTTTAACTACATCCACACTTCATAAGTCCACATTTTAGTCAAGATTTATATTTTGAAAAGTATCCTAATGGATATCACCCTTAAAACTATATATTACAATGATTGCTAGACTCTGGACTATGAGGGTTTGCCTTATTTTTATTGTGACATGGGGCACATTGTAGAAAGTTTCTCTAAGTGGAAGTGAGAAGTTAGGCCACTTATTGGAAATATGTCTACCTCCACATATACTTTTTGAAAGAGGAGTTATTCAAACCTAAGTAAATGGATTACAAGATATGTAAAATAATTACCCTCTTGAAATTAGTAGTTTGAATAACTTGAGGTTGAGATTATAATTTCTACTTAAGATGGTTAAGAAATCAACCTCCTCTTGATTTGTGATGTAGGGATGGCTGGAAAATTAGGGCCAAAGGTATAGCTAACAGTCCAAACACCATGTAGAGTAAACATAATAGAAGCAAAACATAGAGAACAACACCAAGGAGAGAAGAAACATCAACATCTTTATTTATTCGTCATAATATCAACAAACATGTCTAGCTATGAGGCCTTCCAGGTTATGGCAAATACAAGATGATTACAAATTAAAACTTCAAGATCCATGATCTTTGTAAATTCTAACTCTAGACTCGCTCCTCTATGACCATTCACATTTATTTCCAAACTCTCTAAGCATTGCTTGACCTAAGCCTAGACATCTCTACTTATACTTGCCAAAATGACTTACAAAAGATTCTAGATCTTTACATAAGAGAAGACCAACCTCAAAATGGTATGCACACATCCCAATGCACAATCCTTATATTAAATTCATGATTCAAATTAAATAAAAAAGTTATCTCATACTAAAAATCAATCACAGAAAAACTCAGTCAAAGAAGGAGCCAAGAATCAACAAAACAATGATCTTACTCGACACTTGAAGGACACTGTAACAACAAAACTCAACCAACACTCCTATAGGATCTTGACCAAAATAGGAACTTAGAAAAAGCAAGAACTTAGTAGCAACTACAACTCAGAAATAACTGATAGAATGCAAAAAGATGAGCAAGATAGCAAGGCAACTTAGGATGCTCCTGTATCAAACAACCAAGTTTGAAAGAATGATTCTCCTAAATCATTGAGATGTCACAACCTGAGATGAATCCAACTTAGATTGAGAAATCCATACATCTTCCACTAGTCTATTCTTCCACCTCACTAAATATTCATAGTAATCTTTTCCTCTTGTTCTTTTACCGACTCTCTGATCCAATATCTGTTTAACCTCTTCAATTTGCTTCTTAGGATAATCATATGGTACAACAACTTCATCATCTAACTCACGATACTTAGACAAATCTAAAAATTGAATATAGGAGATATGTCCATATCATCAGGTAGCTCAACTTCATAAGCATTACCACTATCAAACTTTCTCACAATTTTATAAGGATCAAAATTCTCCATTTTCAATTTGTCGTATATACCAATAGGAAATCTACTTTTCTTCAAATGATCCATGACCTCATCTCTAACTTGAAAAATATGATGTCCTCAATACTTGTCTGCATTCTCCTAATACTTCTGATTAATATGTTCCAACCTCAACTTCACTTCCTCATGCAAAGAATTCATAAAATTAGCAAATACTTCCCCTTCAACACTTCTCTTCTCTTCACCAACAATATCCCTCAAATCTAATATACCTCTAGGCTGCATTCTAGTAACAATATGAACAGGTGTTCTCTTAGTACTCCTATTAATAGAATTATTAATTGCAAACTCAACTTGTGCTAATACCATATCCTAATTACTTGGATTATTTCCTATTAAACATATCAAAAAATAACCTAAGATCCTATTCAAAACCTTTGTTTTTCCATTTGAGTGTGGAAGGAATGTAGAACTAAACTTCAACCCAATATCTATTTTATTCCACAAAGTCTTCTAGAAATAACAAACAAACTTTGTATCTCTGATAGAGATAATGCTTCTTGGTAATCCACACAATCTAACAACCTCTTTGAAGAAAATCTCTTTAACATGCACTAAATCAGATGTTTTCTTACATGATATGAAATGTCCCATCTTATAAAATCTATCCACAACAACAAATATGGAATCATATCCCCTTGTGGTCTTAGGTAATCCAAGAACAAAATCCATACTAATGTCACTCCAAGGTTTCTCAGGAACATAAATAGGTGTGTACAATCTAGTATTCTAACTTACTCCTTTTTCAACTTGACAAATTCCATAACTCCTTACAAATTTTGAACATCCTTATACATGTAAGGCCAATAATACTCATCCTAAACAAAAAAAATGTCTTATCAGTTTATAAATGTCCAACCAATCCACTACAATGCTTTTCCTTAATTAGATTAACTCTCATAGAACTTCTTGGTATACACAACTAAATTCCTTTGAAAAACATACCTTCATGAATGAAATACTCATCATACTTACTTGGTTGATTTGATAGATTCCATGCTTTGCACTCTCATGACGCCTTAGAAAAATCAGGTTCAATATCATAAAACTCCTTCATATCATCAAAACCAAGAACTTCAACCTTCATCTTGGTCAATAAAGATTGTCTTCTACCCAATGCATCTATAACTTGGTTAGTGATTCCACTTTTATGCTTTATTAAAAATGTGAAACTATGCAAGTATTCAACCAACTTTACATGTCTTTGATTAAACTTATGTTGACTTCCCAAATACTATAAAGCCTTTTGATCAGTATACACCACAAACTCCTTAGGAATCAAATAATGTCTCCAGTTCTTCAAGGCTTGAACAATAGCATGGAACTCTTGATCATACACAAAATAATTCATTTTAGCATCATTAAATTTCTCACTAAATAAAGAAACATGTTTACCTTCTTGACTCAACATAGCTCCTATTGCATCAATGTTCATGGTCTTTTTATTGATGATGATGAGACTATCAAAAGGGAAGCCATGAATTTTTTTAGTGGATTGGTGGAGAGTGAACCCAATCTAGATAATGATAAGAAAAAGGAATTTCTAGAGTGTATCCCTAATAGCATCTCTGACGATTAGAATAAAATACTCACTGCCATTCCTACCAATGATGAAATTACCAAGGTCATTTTTTCCTTTGAGGGAGATAAAGCTCTTGGTCTGGATGTTTTCCCCATCCTCATTTTTCCATACTTATAGGCATACCATTCAAGAGGATTTTTTTTATTTCCTTGGGTCTAGAAAGCTCCTTAAGGAATTGAATGGTACTATTCTGGCTTTGATCCCCAAAAAGACTGGTGCTAATTGTATGGACCAATTTAGACCAATCAGTCTTTGTAACTCTTTTTATAAAATCATATCCAAAGTTCTTACTCTAAGGATTTTATCTTTATAACCTTCTTTGATTTCAAGACATTGGAATGAAATTGTTTCGGGCAGGTAGATTTTGGATTCTATCATTATAGTGCATGAAAATATTCACTCCCTTGCTAATTCCAAGAAAGAGGGGTTCCTATTAAAGCTCAATTTATCCAAATCTTATGATAGGGTTGATTGAGAGTTTTTGAAATGTGGGTTAGAAGCTTTTGGGTTTAATAAAAGATTTTGAAATTGGTCCTTATGCTGGTTTCCTCTGCCACCTTTTTTGTTCTTGTTAATGGTTCTCCAACTCCCTTCTTTTAGGCTTCTTGTGGCTTAAGACAAGGGGGACTAGCTATCTCCTACCCAATTCATTCTCATGGCTAAATGTTTAGGTAGATATGTGGATAAAATGGTTCTTAAGGGGGATTTTGTGGGTCTAAGATCTTCTTCTAAGAATTTAACTTGCTCTCATTAGCAATTTTTTAATGACTCAATTATGATGGGAGAAGCCTCTATCAAAAATGCGAGAAATATCAAGAAGGCTCTTGAATATTATGGGCAAGCTACTGAACATATTATTAACTGGAACAAAAGATTGATTTATTTTATCAATGTGAATGAGAATATACAAAACAAAATTAGAAGAATCATTGGTTGTGAGGTTGGCAACCTTCTAGGATCTTACCTTGGTCTTCCTATTTTTCTTGATCCTCTTGAGCCCTTATGGAGTTCTTTGATAGACAAAATCCACTCAAATTTAGCTATTTGGAAAGGTTCTCTCCTTAGCCAGGTTGGTAAGATTACTACTCTTAAATCAACTTTATAAAATATACATATGTATGCTTTGAATGTTTTAAAGATTCCTTGGAAATATGCTTTGGCCATTGAAAAAATTCAAAAATATTTCTTATGGATGGGTATGGAAAAGAAGAAAATAATGGATTTGATTACTTGGGATAAAGTCTACATGCCAATAAAAAAAGGAGAACTAGGACTAAGAAAGATCAATAGTATGAACGATTCTTTACTTGCCAAGCTAATATGGAGAAGGTATATAGAGGAGGGAGAATGGAAAGATATATGGAATGATAAATATAATAGGGAGGATTGTAACGCCCCGCCAAGGGATCCAAAAGAATTAACCTAAAGTTTCTCTAAGTTTGTTAAACATTTTTTTTTTTAAAAGTAAGAAAGTATGACATACACATCAAACACATAGTAGCGGAAGCAATAACATGTAATCATCGACAAACATACATTGCAAGTTACATTTCTTAAAGATCCCAAGACGTTGAGTCACGTTTAAAATTTAATTAAATCTAAGTCTAACAACTATCACATACATATGAAAGAATAATTAGAAAGTCCCATGTCCATAATATACATTTGTTCCGAATGCCTCTCGGCAAATTAATTCGGAATGCTCAATCATCCACTGTACAAGTCACAGGGTATGAAAGGCTTAAAAGAATATACGTATGTAAGGATCAAGATACGACATCCTTAAATCCATGATACAAAGTACAGTAAAAATATATGAAACTATTCACCATACATGATACATCCAGACATCCATAATGATAAAACATCTATCATAAAATCTAAGCATCCATCATAATAATCCAAGAACATAGTGAAGGTAAATGCCAATCACGAAAACTCCAGCCACGGTGACCACGGAACGGATCTCAATGGTAAGAGTAAAAGCACTACCACCTGACCGCATGGAACCTAAATGGTCCACTCCCACCGCGCTGAGGAGATAGTCTCAAGTCCCAAATAGGATAACAAAACCTATAATCATAAATACTCTCTAAGTCCAGGAAAACCTATAAGTATGCTAACTCAAGGGTTCCTAAAAAGATCGACATCTAAATCCCAGAGGTACCACAAGACACGTAGGAAACCTAATATGCAAGCGGGAAAGTGTCATCACAAAAGTCACGTAGAAGTTACCCGAGCAATTCCTTAGGAATCTCGGGTCCCTACTGATCCTGCGGCCACTAGTATCCTCTCGTACTGATGAGGCATACTATGGAATGCAAGGTCGTAACCAAGCATTCTCTCTACCCCATCCTAGTCTGTACTAGCACTCATGGCATGGGAGAGAACATACAATTATCTTATTAGGTTCATTTTCTCTCATTTAGTGTAAATGTTTTCACTTATTAACAATGACTTACAATGGGTTTCTCAAGGCAGCCTCTTAGGGCTCCGACCCCCATTGCAAGCCACTTCTCAACTCTACACATAGATAACCTACCCTAGCTCATGAACTCGTAAATCAAAGAATCATAATAAAACCACCTCAGTCCTATACGAGCAACTGAAAAACATCATAAAAAAGATAATCCACAAATTATATCAGTTCTTCATGAGCAACATATAACATCAAATAGTAATCATGTAATCACGACAGTTCTCTATCAGCAACTGAAGGCATCAATGATAAGTCACAAAATCCAATGGTTCTCTAATGAGCACCCAGAAAGTAATACAAGTATAACTGATCGAGACTCAGAAATGGTTAAGTTAGGTATTCTCAAATACAAACACCTCAGCTTCACACAAGGAAACTGGAAAGCAACAACAAACAGTAACACAATCATGTCATAGAGCACTTCATCACATTACCATGGTCAGGTTAAGAAAGATCGAGACCAAATCATCATGAAATCACATTCACAACCCCGAGCCTCTGGTAACAACCTAAACTGGTCAACGCTAAATCAACCCCAAAACATTCAAAGTACAAAGACAACATCAAAGTCTTGGAGATTGGATTTGAAAGTATATTATTGAGTTAAGGTAAGGTTTATGTTTCAGTTTAATGTCAAATTCAAGTAACTAGGTTTTCTCAACTACCCTTTACGATTAACCCTTTTCTATAATAACTTTCATTAAATCAATATCCAAATTTATAATTTAGTCAAATAAATTCATTATTAATTAACTTAATTAAACTAATTTTAATTAAATTACTCAATAATTATTGTTCTAATTACCTATTTTAATATCTTCATTAATTACTAATTTATTAATATTTACCCAAAAATTATTAATAAATTAATACTTACAAAAAAAGACTATATGAAATGCATTAATATTTAATTATTAAATATAATAAAGATTATTATTAAAACATTATAAAAACATATTAAAATTTATAAATAAAAATTTTAAATATTCATAAAACCTTTTTTTATGAATAACCTTAAAAAAAATCGAATTATTAAAAAAAATGCGTATTTTTTTATAAGCCCGCCGGCTTAATCCTAAAGGCTGCCTGCGGCCTGCCACAAAGGACTGCGGCCGCCGGCAGTACTCTGTACTGCCGCTGCCGGAGTACTCTACGGCAGGGACGGCAGAGCTGCCGGAGCGGTACGGGGGGGGGGTGTGGGTATTCCCGCCCCCTCCCAAAAATTTATTTATTATTATTATTTTTTTAAAGTTTAAAGTTTATTATTATTTTTATTTTTTTTAAATTTTTTTTTTTAAAATTTGATCTCCACATTACTCTGATAGAGAAACTATTGCCAACTATCCAAATTATCAATTTAAAATTTCGTTAAAAGAAGGGTGCAACACCGGGACTTCCCGGGAGGTCACCCATCCCAGTACTACTCCGGCTATAAAAAAAATTCGAACCCTTCCCAATCCAATCGTGTCTTCTTTAAGCTAGAAGATGAGGGTTCCTAAGTAAATTTATTTTTCTACTATTCATAATTTAACAACACCCTATCGTAGATACAGAACCAAAGAACAAGAGATTCATGCAATGGAACCCAAAGACTTGATTTTTCTTTAAAACACTCACGAAGAAAACAGGAATCTCAAATTGCATAATTTAACCAGTGATCAAAGCACAAGACCCTACCTGATTCTGATGCTAAAATGAAAACCCCGAGAATCCGCTCCTCTGAAATTCGCTTCTAAAAGTTGTCTCTCCAAAATTCTTTGTCTCCCCCTAAATTCCCAGTCCAAAATACGTCTCCCTCAAAAATGAACCTCCAAAGTTGTGATAAGCAATTTCTCCTCAATTTGGGGCACTAATTGTACGTTTACCCGAGAAGACTCTTTGCACAACTCAGTTAACTCCAATTTAACTTTTATTATCTTTTCTTATTCTTTTGCATTCAACTTTCATGCACATTAAGTTGAATTATTAAATAACTTTATTTAAAATTTCACTTGACTTCAATTCTTAATTAATTTATTACTTTAAATCTTATGTGCACTTTTAAGAAATTAAAATAACATTATTAATTTTTATAATTTAATCTTTTAATTTAATTCTTATATTTAACTCATGTTTAGATCATGCGATCTAGAATTCTTAATAAATTAATATCTTTCAACTTTTTAATTTATTTTAGAATTTAATTGATAACATATTTAATTAATTTAAATAACAATAATATTTAGCATTTATTTAAAAATGAACTCCAAATATATTATTATTAAATTAAATAAATATTATCCTGTTCTAAATATATCTTGAACTTTAATTTCCAACTTTAATTCTTTTATTTAATTAATTAATTAATTAATTGAATATAAAGATATCATAAACATTCTTTATTAAATTAAATCATTAATTAATCTTTTTTTTTTAATTAGACTTAATTAATAGAAAATACACCAAGGACTCATAAAGCAATATACGAAAACCCATCATAGAAAAATACATACCAAATCAAACAAAAGGGTTATAATCACGAAATTACATCATTTGATGCATTCGGAGGGCACTTAACTCAGATACTTGTCCTAATTATCAATTAGGACAATTGGCTAAAGGGTTTAGGATTTGGACTTAAGAGTTTATCTCCCCTCTCTTACCATTGAGACAGTGCGATAGGGTACGCTCATCCTGACAATTCAGGGAAGTCGATACCCGATACCTGCAACCTGCATAAAATCCACGCATGTACAAACACAATATTCTAAGCTAAACAGGCAATGGCAGGAAGTGGTGCATCGTGTAGATCTCGACTAGCAGGTGACTACGACTCCCTTCCTTAACCATATCAGAAACACCATACATAAATAAAACAACACGCACACCATACACATGCAGTATGGGGTAAGTATCCATAAGAGGCACATGAAATAATAAGCCATCTAACTAATCATCATCGATAACTAAAACCATTGAATAATCATCATACATGCACGAAATATAGAGTACCAAGTAATCTCATCATATAATAAACTGAGTGTAAACATCCTCTGATAATCTCTAAAATAATAATACTACTCATCAAACATAAATTGGCCTAAAAGAGTTTGGCAATCATATCATAAATGTAGCTCGAAAAATGTAAACTAGGGGCAGGCACTACAAGGATCACGGTTTTAATCTCTTCCTTCGTAGTGAGGTCACTCAAGGGGGATTTGTGATTTGGAAGAATGCTCAGAAAAACAAGCAGTTGATCAAAAAAGGGGTTAGATGGAAAGTTGGTAATGACAAGACTATTCATTTTTGGGAGGACATTTAGATTCTTGATCATGCCCTGAGTTTTGATTAGAGGTGGAATGGGTATATGGATTAACGGAAGAACTTTTTGGGTAATTTTGTTGCTAATTATTGGGAAGAGGATAAATGAGCGAACCTTAACAAAGTGGATGAGAACCTTAATGAGCTTAACAAAATGCTGAATGTTGTCTTTTTAGTTCAAGAGGAGGATACTTTAATATGGAAGTATAATCCTAATGGATTGTTCTATATTTCCTCTCTGTATGGCAATGCTTTCAAAGACTATTAGGTGTCTTGCTGGGCTAAAGCATAGTTTAAAGGCTTGACCCCTAAAGCTAACATACTTTTTTGGATTCATTTGTAGGCTATAATTCTCACCATTGAAAATTTAATGATGAAAGTTATGTGTCTTGTTAGTAGGTGTTATGTTTGCAAGGAAGAGGAAGAGTCATTTAATCATTTGAATATTCACTGCTCTTATACTAGAAGGCTATGAGAAAGGATCTGTGGTATGTTGGATATGGACTAGGTTTTCCCCCTTAGTATTCAAGAATTATTCCTAGCATGGAAGTCTTCTTCTCATAATACCTTGATTATGAAGATATGGGAGTTCATCCTACCATTTCTTTGCTAGGGTGTGTGGAAGGAAAGAAATGATAGGTTTTTTAGAGATAAGGAGACTAATTCTATTCAGTTATTTCATAAGATTAAGCATACAGTGATTGAAAATATTTTAATTTTTAGGAAAGGTCATGAACCTTAGAATGAATGGGAAGGTAAAGTGATTCAGAATTGGAATTTGGAAAGGTTAAGCGTCTCTTAGAATGATATCAATCCTAGGAATTTGGCTAGGTAGGATTGTCCACCATAGGGCTAGTGTAAGATTAATTTTGATGGGGTCTCAAAGGGAAACCTAAGGATTGTGGATTGTGGTGTCATTATTAGAAATATGAATGGGGATAGTTTGGAAATTATGGCTAGTCATATTGGGGAACAAACTAAGCATGTTGCAAAAGCTAGTGCAACTCTCCATGGTCTTATTTTTGCAAAGAATATGAATTTGAAGAAAATTTGGCTTGAGGGGGATTCCCTTAATATTATTAGTTGTTTAAATAAAATTAATAATCCTTTTTGGACTATCCATAATATTATATGCAAGGCTATTAATCTTATTAATTCTTTTGAGGATTGTGTTATCACTCACAACTACAAAGAAACAAACCAAGTTGTTGACTGGGTTGCAAATGTGACATGCAATAGTCATGCAAAGATAATTTGGAATCATGGCGACAACATACCTATTGATGGGCTATCCTTGATAGAGTACAAAAAAGTTATAAGTTTACAAAAAAACTTTAATAATGACGAACACAACATTTAGGAATAATTATGAATTGGGCAAGAATGGGGAGTTGTGGGCTATGTTTAGTTTTGAAGGGACTTTTCATTCATTTCCACAAAGATTGTGGGTCTTTATGCATAACAAAAATCTTTGTTGTGATATCGACACCAAGTTTTCCTTATTATCTATTTCTGCTACAACTGGGAGAATTTGTTGTAGTTTGAGGAAAATGGGAGGCAGGAGAAAGAGCCTGCAAGATGCAAGGAATGGAAGAAGAAGACAAATATTTGGGATATTTTGGAACAGGCTCATTTCACGGGCTTCATGGAGAAGTTAAAGGGTAGAAATCCTTCCATTACTTTCCAATTTATTAAGACCTAGAAGGATGGTAGTATTCTGGTGCGAAACTAGAGAATGGATGCCACAAAGGACATTATAGTGGAAGCTACTAGTCTTGATACGATGGGTATCAACTTCTACAGGGATATGAAGCTGTCAAATCATGCTATTGAAGAGTTCATAGAGATGATTAAGGAGTGTAATAGGTTGGTTAAAATTGCCAATGCTTATTTTAGCCCTGGCTCCATTTCTCACCCTTGAGGTTTATCATGTTTGTGGTGATTGAATACATAACCTAGATGGATATTTTACTAATATTTTTGGGGATCATTTTATGTTGGTTAACCATTTTAGGAATAGGGTTAGAATTAATCTCCCCTTCTACCTCAAGCAGTCATTGGGTAACACCATTCTGGCTATACAGAATAATCCAGAGGGTGACCATGCTTGCCATGAAGGCTTGATGGTTGTGATTATAAATCTTCTTAAAGCTAAGAAAATGGATAGACCACATTTTAGTAAGAAAAATTTAGAGTGTGAAACTAAGGGATGTAAACAGGATGAGGGAAATGATGAGGAAGATGATGAGATGGAGGTTATGAAGAGGAAAAAGCTTGCTCCTAAGAGCTTATCTACAAAGAAAAGGAAGACTAAGGAGGTGGATTTTGAGATGGACACAAAATCTAGAGAGGAGTTGAAGGAGGGTACATGGAACAAAAGCATTGCTAATTTTGGTATTTCTACTAGAAATAAGGGGAATAAAACTAATAGGGTTTCAAACATTCCCTCTGATGATGAACCTATGATCATGAGGATGTAGCAAAAATGTAAGACTCTACTTTCTTAAGGGAGGGATGATGACAAAGGTTTTAAGGAGGAAGATTCTAAAAGAGACACTATGGAAAGGGATTGGGATTACCTGGCTCATAACAAGTACTTGAGGAATAGGGGCATTGCAAGGGTATGATTGGTAATCTAGGATTGATGAAAAGTGATATTAGTAGAATGCAAGAGCAGATGTTAGACAGTAGGAGAGAGTTTGATCAGTTAAGTGGGACCACCAGAGGTGAGAGAACTCTCAGTCAACATCTTGATAGACTTTTTGAGGTGATTGGCAATGTAGTAAAGGTTAAGAATCTTATGAAGAGAATTTTACCCTTGGAAGCCAATAACAAAGCTATAGAAAAAAAGATGAAAGATTTGCAGAAAAGGTTGGATGACATGGATAATAGAGTGGTCAACACTGAGAAGGTGATTAAGAAACTTGCTGATCACGGTTGCTCCATCTTGAAGATTGTGCCAAAAAAATTAACACTCTGTTGGACAAAATGGAACAGGGGAGAATTCAAGGTTTAAAGGACTTGAAAGAGGAACATAGCACCAAAAAATGTACTAGGGATAACTCTAAGAAGACTAAGGTAACTCTAAGAAGACTGAGGTCATGGAAGCCAAAGAAATGGATGATTTGAAGGCCTCTGTGGTTAACATGAATATCCTTTAAGATTAGGCTACTGATGTACTGAAGACCCTGTAGTTGTCTTTTTGCTTTTTTTTGTTATCTTTTCCTACTATTTGTATTAAGACTTATGGTCTTAGTTAGTTTTATTTTTTGATGCTAAAGCATAGTACTTTTGGGCTTCTTTTCTCTTGTTGTTAGCTACTTTGTAAAAGGTTTCGAGTCCTTTAAAACCTATTTTTACTTAATCAAAACACAAATCCTATTGTACTACCACTTGCAGCACACTCAACTTGAAACACCTTATTGAAATCAGGTAAGGACAATATAGGTAACTCAACAACCTTTTGTTTCAAATTCTCAAAACTCTTGTCAACTCCATGTGTTGACTTAAAATTATTTTAATCTCTTCTCATAGTTTTAGTCATAGCATTACAAAATGAATTAGAATTCCTTATAAACTTCCTATAGAAACTAGCAAAATCATGAAATGATCTTACTTCACCCACATTCTTAGGTATAGGCCACTCTAGAATTGCTTTAACCTTCTCAGGATCCATTAATAAACCATCAATTGAAATTACAAATCCCAAAAACACAATCTTCTTGCATAAAAGAATAATTCTTCAAATTAATCAACAACTTCTCCTCTTTTAACCTTTGCAACACTTGCCTAATATTGTCAAGATATTCTTCCTTAGTCTTACTAAATATCAGAATAGCATCCAAATAAGCAATCACAAACTTTCCCAAAAATATCTTTAGAAATTTATTCATCAATCTCATGAAAGTAGTTGGTGCATTAGTCAAACTAAAAGGCATTACCAATCACTCATACAAACCATCTTTTGTTTTAAAAGTAGTCTTCTACTTATCACCTTCTCTGATTTTGATATGATGATAACCACTCTTCAAATCAATCTTGGTAATCTCTCCGCTCAAACAATCCATTATGTCATCCATCCTCGACATAGGAAACCTATATGTCACTATTATCTTGTTAATATCTCTAAAATAAACACACATTCTCCATTCTCCATTCTTCTTAGGTGCCAATATAGAAGGTACAACACATGGACTCAAGCTTTCTCCGATCAAACCTTTCTGCAAGAACTCATGCACTTGTCTTTTAAGCTCTTAATTCTTAGTAGGTGTCAATCTATATGGTTCTTTATTCAAAAAAATAGCTCTAGGAATTAGATCCATACAATGAATTATACTCCAAACTGGCAGTAAACCATCAGGTATATGTTTTGCAATAATCTCCTTGTACTCGTTCAACAAGTTTTCAATTTATGTTGACACTCAAATAACACTATTAGTATTTGTTATTACTCGACCTCTACTATCTTCTGTCACTTAGCCATTACTATTTTCTATCACTCAACAATTACTATAACAACTCAACCCTCTAGGAATTACAACAAAACAAACTTGGTTCTTCTTCATCTCCCTCTCAAATTATTTCCAATTAACCATACAAATTCTAACAGCAGTAAAATTTACCTCATCTGGAACAATATTTTCTTTACTCTATTCACCCAAAGAGTATATTGGTTCAATCTACCATCATGTACAACATGTATATCATACTTCCAAGGTCCACCCAAAAAAATATGATAATAATCGATCGACATAATATCACACAAAACTTCATTAAAGTAGTTTCCTATTTTGAATTTCACAACACATTGTTCACTTACTAATACTTTATGCTCACCCTTGATCTATGAAACATTATAGGGTTTAGGGTGTCTCAACCTGTACAAGTGCAACTTTGTAATCAACTCCTCTGATGCCAAATTTGTTGAACTACCACTTTCAACAATCACTTTGCAATATTTTCCAGCCATCCTACATTTGGTCTTAAAAATACTTCTCCTCGGGATAGGTTCTTCATCAATTCTTTCATTGCACAAATTTCTCCATACCATCAAGTTTTCTCCATCCTCAGGTCCACTTGGTGAACCCTTAAGATCCCCTTCAATCACAACATTTCTGTTACTATTTTCATTCTCACTAGAGTATTTATACTCAAATGATCTATGCCCTTCTTTGCTACATCTGAAACAATTACTACAAAAACCACATCTAGGGTAATAATTACCTCTTCCTTGGTAAGAACTAGTACCTCCTCAGTAAGAATTACCACCTTCCCACTCTGTCTTTCCTTTCTCATCAATTTTCCATTTAGGTTTACCTTTATCATGTGCAAAATTGTCAGAATTTCCACCTTCTCCATAAGATTTACCTCTACCTCTCTAGAATCTACCACCTCTACCTCTCTATCTTTTCTCATGCTTCTTTGCCAATATCTCCTTAGCTTTAAAGACATATTGTTATGCTTCTTCCACACTATCCAATTTTACAATACTTATCTCATCTTCAATTCCAGATCTCAAACCATTTAGGTACCTTGCAACTTTCTCAACCTCATTATCCACATGTCTAGATTTGATGCCCAATCTTTATAATCCCTTAGTGTACTCCTTCACAGTCATGTCCTTTTTTCTTAGGTTTGCATAGTCCTCAACAAACTAACTTGTTAATCAACAATTAGGAATTTCTTCTTCACTTTTTTCACCATTTTCAACCACCTAATGATCTTTTCTTTTGCTCTTCTTTGTTTTTCAGTATGTAAATGCTCCCACCATAGTGAGACATGAGATTTCAACCTAGTGACTACAATCTTCACCTTCCTATTATTAGGAGTGCTTTCAAACTTAAAGAACTTCTCCATGTTAGGGGCCCAATCTAACACAACATTGGTATCCAAATTTCAATCATAAGGAACAAATTCCACAATAGGTTTTGAATGTGCCCTAGACAATACTCTCAACATTCTTTCCTCATCTTGATCTTCCTCAGGTTCTAGATTAGGGTTTGGTGCCATTACTTCATTGTCACTCACATCATCAAGATGCACTCCTATCCTTTAGGTTGTCTCCCCAACATCTAATATAGCTGAAATCTATCTCAACATGTCCAATATGACATTATCAACATTTCCTCTACCTTGAACCATCTTGACAATAGTTCATACAAGATCATAACGCTCTGCAAGTTATAAGTCAAATCTACAGATCTTCCACCCTACAACCAAAATCAAAGAATCTTCACAAGGATGAACCTCAAGCTCTGATACCACCTAACATAGGGATAGCTTGAAAATTAGGGCCAAAGACACATGTATATGTCCAAACACCCTGCAGAGTAAACACAATAGAAGCAAAACATTGAGAAAAACACCAAGAGGAGAAGGAATATCAATATCTTTATTGATTCATCATAATATCAATAAATATGCCTGGTTGTGAGGCCTTCTGGGTTACAACCAATACATGATGATTAAAAATTACAACTTCAAGATATATGATCTTTGTAAATTTTAACTCTTGACTCACTCATCTATGACCATTCACATTTCTTTCCAAAATCTCTAAGCACTACTTGACCTAAATGGCTTACAAAAGATTCAATATCTTTACATAAGAGAAGATTGACCTCAAAATGATTTCCACACATCCTAATGTACGATCCTTACATTAAATTCATGATTCAAATTAAATAAACAAGGTGGCTCATACTAAGAATCAATCACAGACAAACTCAATCAAATAAGGAATCAAGCATAAACAAACTAGCGGGCTCACTCACCACATGAAGGACTTGACAACAATAGAACTTGACCAAAATAGAAACTCGGCCAAAGCAGGAACTTGATAGCAACACCAACTCGACAATAACTAACAGAATGTACAAAGATGAGAAGGATAGCAAGGCAACCTAAGATGCTCTTGCATCAATTTGGGAGGGGAAAATCTCTGGACACCAATGATACTTATCCTTAAAAAACATATATTAGTTTTAGATATTCAAAAGTTCAGAGATGAGTCAATTTAGTACATAGAGATTTCAAAGGAGTCACCTAATTACAACAATAAAAATGACTATCTGCACTTCAAGTGGTGGATATTTGAGCATACTGATGATTAACTACAAATTAAATGTGGATAAAAGTGAAGAGGACAGAACCCCCTCTTCAAATCCCACACATCAAATGAAATTGAGAACGACCAAGGAAAAAAATCATATAATGCTTATAACCACCATGTGAATTCTTGTGTCTTCTAATTAAATGTCTTAGGCAAATATGTTGAGATGGGTTGGAAGAATCCTAGTGATAATAATAATTAGAAGCTTACAATCGTAGATGCGTGAGCAAACTAGTTATTTTTATGCAACTCTTTTCAAGGGCACACAATTTATTAGTCTATTTCCTATTTATTTATGGGGTACACCTCCCTTTTGGCCAACCAACCAACAAAAAGCACTCTTGTTGAGCAAATTGTTAAGATAGAGGTAAGTTGACTAAATATGTTTTATTTCAGGTGTCTACAACTCCTTAAAAGTATTATAGTGTAAGGATAGAAACCCACAAAATTTATGTTATTTCACTGAAATACACATCACTTATATAGAACAAGTGTAAAATAAACTTTTCATACTTATAAAAGATAAATTTATATAAATTGCTAGATCAATTAAAATTCAAATGGAAAAAAAATCATATATTATTGTGTGCATGAGGCATTCTACAATGATATATAAGGAGTTGAAGAACTCATGTCAATACAAAATCTCTATAATTTAAATTGATGTACATATGATGGTGAAATGCATGGAACATTGGATAGGTAGTCAAAGAATGGTTTGTAGATTTATAGTAGTGCAAGAGTCTCTTGGTTTCTTTAAAACATTACACACAGTGTTGGTCAGATCAAAGTATATTGTATGCTAGTCTTTTATTCACCATCAAATCAGAGACCAAAACCATTTCAACAGTTGGCCAATATCACATGATGCATTGTTTGAAATAAAAGAGTTGATGTGTTGGAATATCTAATAACTCCCAGTGACACAAATTTCCTTTGTTAATTCTTTAATTTTAATTGTTAATGTAAGATCAAGTCATGTTAAGTACATGGCTTTGACATCATAAGGGAAGAGACTAGGATCATGCCTTGGGAAAATTTGGCCAAATGAATAGATTCCTTGACTCTTTCTTGAATACGTTTAGTCTATGGCTCATGCTCACATATCACATAGCTACACATATATGGGTTTGTATAAAACCCTTTATCAAACAAAGCAAAATAAAATAAAACAACTCCTTTCTTTTCAAATGCAATATGAATGTTATTATTTCTATAAATATTATGTTAGTTTGTTTAAATCATCATAATCTTTCAAGATGTAGGCGAAGCTTCCTTAATTTATATTAGTCCCTCAACTTTGCCTAGATTTCTTATGGTGATATTGATATAGTATTAACAAGATTCTCTATAGCCTATCAAAACATTATGTTAATTTATATTAGTCCCTCAACTTTGCCTAGATTTCTTATGGTGATATTGATATAGTATTAACAAGATTCTCTATAGCCTATCAAAACATTATGTTTGAAAATAACTTGTCGATTATAAGAGAGACAATTTGTAGGTGATATCAAACTTCATCTTTTTAAATCTGTATATTTCACTACATGAGAATAAAGAAAAAATATTTTATCATTTAAAAAAAAAAAAATTAAAAAATCAAGATAAATATCTTTTTAACAAATAGAAATCTAAAAGAAAATGTTTACTTCTTCCTCCTTTGATTTTTCTGAAGATACATATGTTAATTTAAAAAAACAATTCCCATTAACGCAACGTACTTCTTTCTACAATTCTTGAACTGTGGATAAAATTTAGAATACCAATCCCACATCTCAATGTTAAATACATATAAGTAACTTGAGCCGCCGCGAAGTCATTGGTTTTGTCCACAGGACCGTCTTCTTTATTTATTGAAATCAAGAACAATTCTCTGATTAATTATTTGTGAAAAAGATGCTCATAGAATATATAGAGATTTTACTGTTTATACAGTCTGAGATCTACAAATTTCATAATTTATTGCTGCTGCAGCAAACATTATACAAATATCCGACTCCTTCAATGCCAGTAGAAAGCTGAGACTATTTACCATGTGATGCATATTTCGAGTACCCTGAAAATTTTAAGATTATGAAGAACATGAAGATTATGAAGAACCAGCAGTGGATGAGGCTACTAGAAGAGACTTGGTTTAAGGAGTATAAGGAGTGGGGTGAAAATGGAAGTAGAAGGTATTAAGATTATGTAGAACATTTAAGATTATGAAGAACTTCTAGTTATGAGGGTTTTGGAAGAAACTTGGCGAGGAGTAGAGTGAAAATGGAAATGGAAGTTATTAAGAAAAACAATTGAGATTATTAAGAATTTCTAGTATATGACGTTATTGGAAGAAATTTGGTTTAAAGGGTATAAAGGATTGGAGTGAAAAGGGAGGTGGAAGGTTAATTTTGTGTGGAGGGTATTGGAAGAAAGTTCGTTCAAGGGTATAACTAATGGTGTGAAAGTGGAGGTGGTCGGTATTAGTTATGGGTTTGAGGAGAAAATTGGGCAGGAGGTATTAATGGAGGCAGAGGGGGAAGTGGAACCAGTGGTGGTACTTCAATGGGTGGCAAAGGAGGGAGTGGAACAAGTGGTGGTACTTCGACAGGTGGCAAAGGAGGAAGTGGAACCAGTGGTGGTGTTTCTAATGGAATGGGAGGTAAAAGATCTTTAGAGGGTGCTTCAAATGGATCGGGAATGAGAGGTGGTGACTGAAATGAGTTTAGAAGGGAAGATTGGGCAGGAGGTATTAATGGTGGTACTTCGACTGGTGGCAAAGGAGGAAGTGGAACCAGTGGTGGTACTTCGACCGGTGGCAAAGGAGGGAGTGGAACCAGTGGCGGTACTTCAACTGGAGGCAGGGGAGGGAGTGGAACCAATGGTGGTGTTTCTAGTGGAACCAGTGGTGGTGGTTTTAATGGAATGGGAGGTAATAGATCCTTAGATGGATTGGGAATTAGAGATGGTGACTGAAGTGAGTTGGGAAGGGGATGTTGAGGAGGGGAAAGGAATGAGTTTTGATGCCGAGGAAGAAGTGGAGATGGTGGTGTTAGGGAAGGAAATGGTAATGGAGGGACATTGAGTGGAGGAAGTGGGGGTACTAGAGGAAGTGGGGGGACTAGAGGAAGTGGAGGAAGTTGGGGTACTAGAGGAAGTGGTGGAAGGGTGAGTGGAGGAAGTGGGGGGACTTTAGGAAGTGGTGGTAGGGATACAGGCAGTGAAGGAAAGATTGGTGTTAGCAACGGTGGCAACCCAGATACCTGAGAGGATTTTAATGAAGCCTTTAGGCCATATTTAGGATCATTAGCAATATCTTGAGAGCAAAAGGGAGGTGGAGATTGAGGCCTGTAGCTGAAGAAACCTGCAGAATATGTGTGGATATTACCCTGCTTTGACTTCAAAATGAATGAAGAGGAGTTGGCTATGGATACTAGCTTGCAAGGGTCTTTTTGCTCTTCATTTTGAAGCAAGGTTGCAGAGCATCTCTTTAGTTGTTTAGCTGAATGGAAGATGGATGGAACAAGCTCCACCTGGAACTGCCCATAATTGTTCGTCTTTGCTTCAGTCCGAAAATCAGCTGTCTGCTCATTGTTTCTGCATTCCAAAACAACTGAAGCACCTGGTTCACCCAATACCCAAACAAAATATTAGATCAGAGAGAGTCCCAAGTTTAAAATCAATGCGCCACAGCAAAAGGGTTTACCCAATACTTAAACAAAACATAAGATCACATAGAAACTCCCAAGTAAAAAAAATCTACTGATTTTGTGCCCGATAAATTAAAGTAAATTTGGGAAACCCTATTGAATCCAGAGCAACTCATGTAAGTAAAAAATGGTCAGAAAATTTGATTTAAGCATTAAAGGTAGTCTTCTTGATGAATTGTTCAATTATTTTATATTATGCATCTCTTGCTCACATGCACTCTGATGATGGATCACAGAGTGTGATCCATTGAACAATCTAAATCAGAAGCTACTAATTCAAAATTATAATATGAGTGTAGAGAACTGGTAACACTGATCGTTGAATGTCAAATTGATCCCAAAAACAATTGTTCAAAAACTTCTTCCCTCAAAACCTTAAATTTCATTTGTCTTCCCCTAACATTCACATACAGTTTTAGGAAATACCAAGGAATAACCTAAAAATGCAAAGAGAAAAACTTTCAAAATACTTCTTGAATTTCATAAATCTAGAAATTGATCTATTCATTTAAAGTAATCTTCTTCACGATGCATTATTGAATGCGATCCACGGCATTGATAAAGAACATAAACAATTGATTTGAGAAACAATTATTCAATAACTTCTTCCCTCACAACCTTAAATTCCATGTCTTCCACTGACATTCACAGAAAATCAACAAATGCAACCCAAAATGCAAAAAGAAAAGCCTTAGTCTCATTTCAGTCTTCAATAGTTCTCTCCGATGAGTCTTCCCTGGTGTAGATAATTCACACAGAAACATGAGGAAACCAAAGAAATGTAGTCCAAGAAAATGGCTTTACTAGGGATCTCAAAGAAAGGTTCTTAAAGAGTCTACGAGGGATGAAGTCTTGTTAAGTGTAAGACTCCGACATTGGAAAAGGATGAGGCCGGGGTTGTGCTATGGATGAATTTGGCGGAATGGATACCTCTTAGTCCTTGACTCTTAGCTAAAGAGGTTCAGCCATAAGACTCTACTCCCAGTAGCTAAAAATATTTTGAAAAGAACCTCATAAAGAAGACTTTACAAGCAAAGAAAATCCAATTTAACAAGTTATACCTGATATGAAGTAGCTATTTTTGGAGAACTGTTGCTTGAAACATGTATCACAAAACACAGTGCCCACAATCCTAACAGAAAACAAGTGCCCATCATCATCAAGTGCATCCGAGGCAGCAAAACAAGTGATTATGGCCAACAAAAGAGCTCCATGAATCTTGGAGCTCATGGTGGAAGCTGCTGAAGATTTCTTAGCAGAATAGGGGGTGAATTTTTCTCTATTTAACAACTCTGGCAGCTGGAGGCAGCTAATCACATTGTCTTATTATTTGCTCATTTTGTGCAAAACCTTTTGAAGTTGCTAGGCAAATGAGACGAAGGGGATAACTGTGAAAAGCCCATGTGTGCTCCTGGGCTTCTTTTGCTCCACCAACAAAACATACGGAAATAAAACCGACCTTTGCATTTGTATGCATGTGATTTCTGTCACAGAGATGCGTGATTCGTTTGGTTTACAATAATGTCGCCAGAATCATAATTAGTTTGTCAATATTATTAATTTAAGTAGTTAATTTCTTTCTGGTACATTACAAATGGAATTGTTTTGATGGTATACGAAGTGAATTAAGGTGCTCAAGTCTTGCAGACAAGATGTCACACTGGCGGGACAAAACAAGCCATCAATAGACTATTAACAGCGTAGCAATAGCATATATTGAAGTAGGAGTTCTCAACAAGACTGTAAATAGAGTAGAGAATTTACAGATGAAATTGTTTCAAAGACTAAATTCTTGAATTGTTAGTAAAGTTTTGTTTTTAAATAATGTGTATAAGTTAAAGTAAAACAATAGGTACTCTTTAATCCTTTATTCTTAGTTAAAGAGTTTTAGTCTACATGTTTGTCCTCTCATACTAGATCGTAAAAATAACTCTCTGAAGACCCTGCTGAATTGGCTTGCTGATGGATAACTGCAGCCTACCTTCCATAAAATTAAAATAACTAGCACTTGTTCCAGAAGGTGCAATGTATATCCCGATATAGTATATACTATACAGTTTCTTATATGTGACAAAAGAGGGGAAATCTTTTTTGTCCTTACCAAGTATCTTTGCAAGTGTGGGACAACTTACATTTGGATTCTTTGGTACCCTGAATTTTCATATAAGCATATCCTTGTTTTATTGTTTTCCAATTCAATGGTTGTATTGGAGACTTTCTACTTGTATCCATACAAGTGAACAGAATCATAGACATAATCAATCTATTTATCTTGAGATAATTACCTAAATTATGTTCCCGTCGTTTTCTTAATTCCATTTTTCTTTGCTGGGATTGTTAATTGTAGGTGCACTAAATAACATTTGAAACTTGGATGTTTGGCTATGTTGTGAGATAAGTAGGTGATACTATGTAAGAAACCCTAACTCACAACTCTATTATGAACTTAAGTAGTATAGTTAACTCTATAGATTTTTGCTTTAGATTAGTTGTTTCTGTTTATAGTAGTTTGTTGGTTAATAGTGTGGGTAGAATTATAGTGGTTAAGTTATTAGTTTTGTTTATGTTTAAGTGACGTTCTTGTTGTTTTCTGCTAGTGATGTACTGATTACGAGTCTTTTGGTTGTAAGGGCCGACCCCCTTGTTTTTGGTCGCTTTTAATTTAAAAAACAAACACAAAACATTAAAAAAAAAAAAAAAAAAACTAATCTTAACAAATATACTTTAAATCCAAAGAATTAACTAATATATACTTAATTGTATCTAAAGCTCTTCTAGATAGTTAAATAACATTATTAACAATTTAAAAATTAAAATCTAATTAACTAAATTAAATTCAACTAACATATAATGTGCAAAATAATTCTCTTGATATTTAGCTAACTTGACTTAGTTCGTGACCAAATAAAAATCAATTATAAATTGATTAAAAATTTTAAAGAATCAATGTTCTTTACTCTCTAAAAACTAAACTAATATGAAACTTCCTTTGGCATTAATTTACCAATCTCATATTTTAGGGCATCATTCTTGCATGGCAGATGCTCTGCACGTTTTGATGCACCGGAACAAAATGATTAACAATTTATACTTCATTTCATACACAAACAAACACAAGACATAAAAAAAAAAAAATCTTATCTTAACAAATTTACTTTAAATCTAAAGAATTAATTAATATATACTTAAATAACATTATTAACAATTTAAAAATTAAAATCTAATTAACTAATCTAATCTAATTACTTAAATTCAACTAACATATAATGTGCAAAATAATTCTGTTGATATTTAGCTAACTTGACTTAGTTCATGACCAAATAAAAATTAATTATAAATTGATTTAAGATTTTAAAAAAACAGTGAATATATTTTGAAGAATAGAAAAAATAACTTCCATTCTACGAATACCATTTTTAAGCTAATAGAACAAAATGATTCAAAGGAAATAAATGTAAGGGGGACTTAATATTAGATAAGCTAGTAAAAATATTTTTTTTATCTTTAATAATTCATATAAATATTCTTAAAACGGATTTATATTGAATTTTTCACATTTAAAAAGTTTGTTTCAAAAATTATCTATATAAAATATATTTTTCCCCATAATCACCTTAAGATTATCTCGGTTGGAATGTGACAAATCATCCGGTTTAATATTATTTTCCCTCTGAGGGCACTCAAAAATTTGAGACACCTACTTATCGAGCACCGTGAAACTATAAAGGAAAGCAAGCGTTTCTGTTTGCAATGATTTTTAATCATTTTCATAAATATCTGAGGGAAATAAATTTGGTGAAAGTATTGCCAAAAACAAGATTCTATTGAAAATGGATTATATTCAATACTACTCATAAACACAACAATCCTCATGTCCGAAATGTATCATTTTTTCAATGAGACATGTGTATTAGATTCAATCTAAAATAAATAAAATTATATTTCAAGCAAATCTCATCCTACTATGGTATTTTAAATGAAAAATAAAACCCTCCCCAAAAACAAAAAATTCAGTGAGAAAAAATATTTGAAATTGACATCAGTCTTCATCATTCTCGCAATTGAACACAAGAATAATAAAAATTGCATGCTCCATGTAGTTTCTCTACATCAAAAAGAAATCATATTGTTCTTTGGACATTCAAATTCTTCCCAACCATTGACAATTTTTTTTTACTTATTGTAATATTAATTGTTTTATTCACAAGTTTTCATTGTTGTTTTGGTATTTATTATTTTAATATTTGATCATATTCATACAATTTAAAATTGGTTCTAGTATCATAAAAGATAAAAAACATTCCACAATGTTGGTCCACACTCTATTAAATAAAAAAATGTCATTATCAAATAGGACAATGAATACAATAAAAATGAATAGAGTTAAAAAATGATTCAATCAATAGTACAATTATTATGAGTTCAATGATTTGTGTCAAATAGTAAAAATATTTGTTAATTATTTTTTAATAGAAAGACAAGTAAAGTAATTTTCATATTTTGATGTATTAGCGAATTCAGGGAATCTATTTTAGCTTTGTTCTTATTAGTTTATTGTTTTTTATTAAAAAGAAACTAACTAGGGTGTTGCCCCTTATAAACAATGCTCCAAGGCTAAATTGTTGGCTAATGAATGAGGACATAAACCATGGGGATGACAATATTGAACCCCAAGGAAAAAATACTATAACAAATCCTAGCTAGGGGAACTAAATTGTTGCTACAAGAGCATTGAGTAGTAGCATGCTTCTCATAACCCACCAACACTAGTGGGAACTACAAAAGCCATGCTTGTTAAGCATCTCTCTCTCTCTCTCTCTCTCTCTCTCTTCCCTATTGTTACTAACCTCCTCTTGTGACAATCTCACCTTCTTTTCTAGGTCTTTGATCTCATAGACTAGATTATTGCAACCATAATAGAAGGACCTAAAGCTCTTAGAATCTCCCTCCCCCCTTTATGTATGTGCACATTCTGGAAGTTGTCACATACAAGGGTATCAATCTTTGAATCTTGATTATCAATAGAATGCTACGAGATCCCTATCGGAGCCACTTTAAAGGTATGACCAAGTTAGGGTCCCAAGAAACTCCTTTCCCTCTCATAAATTGATTGTTGATCCACCCTTAGTTACACTTTTGTCATTGCAATCCTAGCAAACCTAATGTTAGGATTAACCACAGACAAAAATAATAGTTACATGCAAATATAACCAATATCAAAAAATAATAGATTGCATAGAAGAGAACACAAGACACCAAGTTTTAACGTGATCCACCCAATCCCTGGGCTATGGGTCAACAACAAGTCTAATATTATTATTATCCAGTGATTACAATCTACAATTCCTTACAACTCAATATCACCGCAAGAAGCTACAATATCACTATTCATTCTAAAATCCCTAACCCTAAGCCTTTTTATACAAGCTTTTTACCGCTTACAAAATTAGGGAAAGAATAAGTCATCCAATAGAAAATAGCAGTTGATGCCTTTTACAATATAAGGTCATGCACCTGGGGCATTGCCCCTTGATCCCATCTCGGGGGCACTGCCCCCAAACCCTCGTAGAAATAATTTGGGGAGAAATTGTGTCAAATAAACCTTCGAGTATGATTAGGCTCCACATCACAACACCTAATTCAATGAAATCTCCAAGGGTCCCCTTATTTTCCTCTCCTATAGGTCAGCACACACCACAATCCTAAAGTCAACACCATAACCCCAGTATTAGTATAACTTTTGTCACTTTTTGTATAATATTTCTATTGTGCCAATAGGAGTCTTGACCCTTGAAAAAGGTGAGGTCCCATGTATTCGCAATGGTCGTGACAATTTGAAAACCAGACATCGTGGGAGCACAAAGCCTTGATAATCAAGATAGTCTTCATAGCATCATTAAGGGGTCCTGGTCCTTCAAAATTAATAATAATAAAAATTTCAAAGGAACTCATCCATAAAGGGGTTAGAGTAAGGAGACTCATATAGTTTGAAATATATTGGATCCAAAGAGATCCCCTCAAATAGGTTAATGAGGAGAAAAAATATCGGTAAAATAGGCATTCACTATCCATGCAGATAATAAAAAAAAGTATGGCCCTCGTTGATGATGGAAGTAACAATTGGGTAGATGTTTTATGTTCCATAACATTGACAACCATATATCCTTCCTGAGAAACATGTTTAATTTTGAACCCTTTAAAACCAAGGAGAGGTTTTGTAATGCCTCCTACAATATTCAATAAAGACCAGTCAAGGTTAATTTTGTCATTCAGTACATTGACTATAAGGAGTGAGTCCTAATCCAAATGGATAGAGATAATTATATGTCCCAAAGAAATACCAAACCTTCATCTTTATTATTTTTGGCTTCATTAAAATTGCAAGTATAAGCTAAAACTGACATACCACAACTTGATCTAATTATTCCTCCAACCACTACCTTCTTCCCTTGAGATGCTCCAACCACCCTTGATGTGGAGCTTGGCAAAACATCTTCCTCCTTATTAGTTTTGAGTTATAAAACTTAGCATATTTATCTGGAAGCTCTCAATTCCTTTCAATCCTATCCTCAAATATAGAAGGTGGAGAGTGTAATAAGTTGGTTACAATGATCATAATGTTCTTCTTAGACCTCCTATAAAAGGAGTTGAAGACTTCCTTAGTCATGCAAACCCTATCCAAAAAAATTCTATTATTCTTTTCCTTCCACAAAACCTAAGCGAGATGCTAATGAATCTACTATTAGAGTAATTAGATATTTTCTAATTAACTCTAGTCTACTTAAGCTAAACTTTAGGCATATAATAATTAATTCTTTTATTAATCATTATGATGCAACCTATGTTAGACCTTTTTAGGGTTTTAATATTCTTTATAAGGACAATCTCTCTTTGTAATTAACCAATTCATTATTGATAATAACGATTCATCTTTCTTCTCATCAAGAATGTCTCATTTATAGATCTGGCGATTTCAGCCTTCCATAGCTTTTTGCTTCTCTCTTCCGTGACATGTGTTTGCATGCAGATGATTCTTGGGAGTTGTGGGGTTGATCTTTCATCAACTTCAACATCTACCTCCATATTTTAGAGGCTAAAGGATTATGAATGGGACCCTTCCATTATAGTAGGAGTTGTTTGACATTATTGAAGACCCATTATATCTCCAAGCTAGAAATAACACTTTGTCTCATTTTTTAGTATAATCATAGTGAATCAAGAGATTAGAATTTGATTCCTCAACCTAGGATATTATTATGCATCAAAATCCATCAAAAATACATTATTCTTAAGGATTGATTGAGGGTTCAAAACTTCTCTACTTTATACCAATCCTAAGGTTGAACATTCTCCATATGGGTGATATAAGTCAACTTATTAAAAAATTCCCAAAATGATTCCACTTCCACACAAATCTATCTTTGTAAGAAAAACAAGGGATTCTTTCATGTTGAATAGCCTTCTACAACTCATTGACATTAGTTCAAGTAGATATGGATGAGATTATTATCAGTTGGCAAGGTCTTTCTAGTACCTCTAGGTGATTAGCGAGTCAACCACCTTAACCCTAAACTTAGTTGAGGTCAAACGATCTAAATAAAAAATAGTTATGGGTTTTAAGGGGAAATTCCATTATACAAGGGCCATCCCATAATATAACAACTTTACCATCACTTAGGAGCCATTTCAATCCTATATGCAATTATTTTCCTCTAACAACATTGTTCCATATTTTAGACCCTAAGAGGAGGGTCAAGCTAAACATACTATCCATGATCATCTCATTATTCTTTTATTTTACACACAATCTTGCACCAGTCTTTATTGTGGATAGCCAACCTCTAATCATCTTCTAGTCATAGGGATCTATTCATGCATGTTATTCTCCTCAATCCCCCTCATCTTTTTGATTGGCATAAAACTTCCTAATTTACTAGATAAATTCTCTTCTTCTTCTTCTTCTCCATTCTACTCCATGGGAAGGAATCCTGAATAGACTTAATTTTTGAAGCCGTATTCCCATTGATTTTGAAAGTTGAGAGAAAGTAAATTAGAGTACCCTAAAGGATGGTAGCAAGGAGATGAGTTTTTCTAGTAGCTCTTAAAAGTTTACCTTTCCACCCTACCATCTTCCTTTGAAGGCACTTTAAATGACACCCTAGATGAATAAGAGAGCTCTTTAATAGTCATTGGAAATCCAAGATAAAACCTTGGGAAGGTAGCACACTACCGTCCAAAATCATACAAAAAATTCCTTTTGAGGTCTTTGTTAGTATTGAAAAAATATAGATTGATCTTCTCAATTTATCCACCGAGCTGATGAAGACATATACTTAACCACAAAAGAACCCTAAACCTTGGATTCAACAATTGAAGCCCTTCCAAAAAGGATGATATCATTGAGGAATTTCTAGATTACAATTGTTGGGATAGTGAAGGTATTTTTAACCCATTAAGATGCACCATTCTTAGTTAACTTTGAAAAAATCCTTCCCAAAACCTTAGCTAGGATAATGAATAAGTTAGGTGAGAGGGGGTAATATTTCCTCATTCCTCTTTTAGGTCCAAAGGGACTTCTAGGGAAGCCATTAATCATAACATAATAAAAGTCTGTTTCGATACAAAGTTTAATTATGTTCATAATTATGAGATTAAAATTATATTTGGAGAGGACTTTATACAAAATCCCATATAAATCTATCATAAGCCTTGTAGATATCTGATTTCAAGGTCATTTTAGGCCCTTTTCTCTCTTCCATCAAGAGACTAACCTCATGGATGGTGATCACCACATCCAAATTCCACTTACCTAGATCAAAGTCCAATTAGTTACTATTGATAATGGAACCTAGGAGAGGTTTCAACCTATTGACTAGGACATTGGAAATAAGTTAGAGATAATCCTTGGCTTTAAGAATTTTGGAATAAGGATAGTGTAGATGTGATTTGAAATTTTTAACAATTTACCCTTTATACTAAGGCAGTCCCTAACAGTCATCATGACATCATACTTGATGATGTTCCAATTATCCTATAAGAAGTTAAGGGGGGAAGCCATCTGGCCCAAGGACTTTGTAAGAATTCATTGAGAAAATAATAATTTTAAATTTCTTCTTATTTACATTAGTAAGAATGTGGTTTTTATCCTCATGCATAACCAATGCAGGTATGCATTGGATAATCTTGTATTCCACCTCTCTGCATATTCTTACCCACGTACTTATTGTTGAAAACAATTGGTTAATTGTGTATTGTCTTTGATGTTACACAAAATATATATCATTGCTAGTTAGTGTAAACCAAGCTCACTTGGGTGATGAAGACACTTTCCTATGTCTGCCGAGCATTCCAAAGTTTACCAAGTTCAGAAGATAGTGTCTACCGAGTTCACTCGGGCAACAAAGAAAAGTTTGCAGAAGATTGAGTGTTAACCAGGCTCACTCAATTAGTGAAAGAAATGTTGGATGAAATCACTATTAACCAAGCTCACTCAGTTACCAAAGGAACTTTGTGGAAATGCAGTGTTAACCGAGTTCACTTGGTTAACACAGGAAAATCATTTCTAAGTTAGTGTCTACCAAGTAGGATCAGCTAATGAAGGATTTTATTGTTTTGGCATATAGAGTTTAATTGATTTGTTTGTTGGTTCTAGACAACTGAGGAGATAAATATTAAGTGTTCTAAGTTGTATTCAAGCCAACTTGATAGTGTGCAAGATATAAATATAAGGTCAAGTTGAGGATTGAATGTGTGCAAGCAATAGAAGATTTGAAGATGATAGGAAGCAAATTAGAAGGATAAGAAGAATATCCTTGTTGAGTTGCAAAGATACATTCAATTAGAAAGGATCAAGTATGCAAACCAGAATTGGGATATGTAATAAACAATTCAGTTGCATTAGAAATTAGGTAATCTCATTGTTACTCTCTAGCCATTATAGCAGTGATAACAGAGTTGACTTAACAACTATTTGTAAATCCTCTAACAAGGTGACATTTCTAGAGTGAAGTGTCTAAAGAACTCTAACAATGCCACTCCTAAAAAGGTGATTAAATCCTCTAATAGGATCACACCTAACAGTGTGTTTTGTAACCTTTAACAGGGTTGGCTCCTAACCGAGCTCACTTCAGAAGAGTGAAAATTAGTAACTACTTGCAATTGGTGGTTTTTCCCAAATTGGTTTTCAACATTAAATATTGGTGTCACTTGTGTTCATGCTATTTCTTTTATGTGTATGCAACTAAGTTAAATAAGGCTAATCATGAAAAATATCTTAAGATTTTCTATTTTAGTGTTTGCCAAGTTATAACAATTACTCTTGTAAACTGAGTGCCTGTGTATTAATCGAGCATCAGTATTTTCAATGAAGTTTATGTTATGTATTGACATCTAAGGAATTTGGGATTTATTTTAGTGGTAACTAATTCACCCCTCCCCTCTTAATTATTCCTCCTCTATTTCCAACAATTGGTATTAGAGCTTTTTGGTGCTTGTAGAGAAAGGTTTCAAGGACCTAAGCTAAGATCAGGATCTCTTATAGGAAAGAGATTCCCAATCTGAATAAAGATAAATTCCAAGCATGGAAAGAACTTATGAATTTGCACTTGGTAACCATCAGTGATTCAGGTTTGAAATACCTGAAAAATTCTTACAAGGCTCCTATTGGAACATTGACTATAGAAGAGATTGTTGAAAAGAAAAATCATAACATCATGATGATTGAAATTGCATCAACTCTCAACTATGTTGAGTTTGATGAGGTCAAAGGCTATGCTACTACTCATGAATGTGGATCAAACCAAAGGATATCTATGGAGGTGATGATAATGTAAAAGAACCAAGGCAGAAAGCTTGAGAGGCTAGTTTGATCAAATATAAATGAGAGAGGATGAAAACATTGCAAGATATGTTGAGAGAATCAAAGCTAGTGTTAGTGCTATCAAAGACTCTAGAGGAACAATTCAAGATGTAATACTGGTAAGAAAGGTACTCAGAAGCCTTCTTTCTATTTATGCAATTAGCGTGACTACTATTCAAGAGATGAGATGTGATCCAAATAAAAAGATAACCTTGGATGCTTTTCTTGGAAGATTGACTACATTTGAACTAGATAACTATGATAATTACACTACTAGTTCTAAAAATCTTGAGTCTACATTTGAAGCCAAGGTATCACTCAAGAAGAAAGCTAAATGATCTAAAAGAAAAAAATTTGAAAGTGAAGAGGAAGATAGTTTTGACAGTGATCTTGAAGCCATTGATGCATTTCTTGCAAGGAGGTATCCCACAGGCAAAGGAATGTATAAAGGTAAAATCCCTTTAACATGTTTCTCTTGTGAAGAAGTTGGACACATTGGTACAAGATGTCCAAATAGAGAAGACAAAGATGAAAAGAAGCACAACAAGTACAAAGGCAAGAAGGATTTCAAGAACATCAAGGACTACAAGGACAAAGGTAAGAAATCTTTTTTTATGGCTAAAGATTTAGATAGTAGTGAAGATGATGAAATGATATATATTTCTATAAAAGATGAATTTGTTGATGAAGGAGACAAAACGACACTTATCTCTCATCTTAGCAAAAATGATACATGGATTATTGATAGTGGCTACTCACATCATATGACTGGTGACAAAAAAAGGTTTGAACATATGGAACATTATGATGGTGGAAGTGTGAGGTTTGGAAACAATGAACCATGCTACATAAAGAGAAAAGTTTGTATCTCACTAACCAATGAACTTAGATGTGATAATGCTTATTGGGTTGAAGGACTAAAGCATAATCTACCAACTGTGGCACAACTGAATAATATTGGATTCAAGGTATAATTCATGAATGATAAGGCCAAGCTATTGGATGGAAAAGAAAATCTAGTTGGGTATGGAAAACAAACAAAAGGTAACCTATTCTATCTAGTTCTCAGGGAAAGTTCATGTTTTGTTTCTCAAGAAGAAGAAAGCTAGTTGTGGAATAAAAGGTTATGTCATGTGAACTTTGATAGTCTAATCAAGATAGGCAAGAATAAAAGAGTAAGAGGTATTCCTAGTTTGAGGAAACCTGATATAGGGCTATGCAAAAATTGTCAAATTGGTAAGATGGGAAAGACAAGTTTGAAAAGCAAGGATATCATTCTAAAGAAGCCTTGGAGCTAGTTCATACAGACTTATGTGGACCTAGTCGAATAGAGAGCTATCGTGGAGATAAGTATTTTATTCTTTTCATTGATGATTTTTCTAGAATGATCATTGTAATGTATCTAAAAGAAAAGTTTGAAGAATTTCAAAATTTTAAGTGGTATCTGGAAAGAGTAGCGAAAGAAACTAGAATGAAGTTGATGTGTTTGAGATCAGAAAGATATGGTGAATTAATTTCCAATGAGTTTAATAAATTATGCATTGAAAGAGGAATTAAAAGACAAGTATCAGCCCCTAGTGCACCACAACAGAATAGTATAGCTGAAAGAAGGAACAGATTTATCATGGATTGTGCAAGAAATTTAATGATAGAAAAGAGTGTTGTAATCAAATAATGGAAGATATCAATTAGTACTGTAGTGCATACCTTGAATAGAGTACATTTGAAGAAAGATTCAAATAAAACTCCTTATAAACTATGGTATGGCTAAAAATCTAATGTAAGTTAGTTGAAAGTATTTGGTAGCAAATGTTATATCTTGAAGGAATCTAGGAAAGGTAAATTTGAGGTCAAAGGTGATGAACACATATTCCTAGGATACTCATACAAAATAAAAGGATACAAATGTTTGAATTTGTTAACTCATTAGATCATAGAAAGTGCACATGTAAGAATTTATGAGTTTGCAGAAAAGAGTGAAGAACAAAGCAACAAAGAACCTGAGGACTACAAAAAGTTTGTACATTGCCAAATCAAATTGGAACTTAGTAGACTTCACTTCTTGAATCCCTAAAATATCCAAAAACTATTCAGTTGTAACCAGTGTAACCTGAGTCTTAGTCTGAAGGACCTGAGTTGCAATCAAAAGCTATTGAGCCATTGCTAGAGAAAATTGAGTTTGATGGACTCGAGTCACAAACAATGGGACCCAAGCTTGATACAAAAGATCATGGCGAGGTTAGTGAAACAAATTCCAAATCCAAAGTACCTATGTTAGAAATTTATTCCAAAATACACCATGCACCTAATTAGATCATTGGAGACAAGTTAGATGGAATAATGACATGAAGCAAATTGAAAGGCACATGTTTTCTTACTGAATTTAAACCTAGATCAGTGAAAGATGCTTTGGATAATGAAATTTGGAGTAAAGCTATGAATAAAGAAATAGAATAGATAGAGAGGAATAAGACTTGGAATATTTTTCCTAGACCCAAGGATAAAAATTTAATTGGCACAAAGTGGGTTTTTAGAAATAAGTTGAATGAAGATGGAGAAGTTTCCAAAAACAAATCAAGGTTAGTATGCAAAGGTTATTTTCAAGAAGAAGATATTGATTATGGTGAAACTTTTGCTCTTGTTGTTGGATTAGAAGGCATTATAAATTTAATTTATTATGCTGCACATAAAGGATTTAAAGTTTATCAAATGGATGTAAAATTTGCATTTGTGATTGGAATTCTTGAAGAGGAAGTTTACATAGAGAAACTTGAAGGTTTTGTGGATCCTAGCATAAAGGATATGGTTTGTAAACTACACAAGGAATTATATGAAATCAAGCAAGCTCCCAGAGCTTGGTATGAAAGAATTCATAACTACTTGATAAAAATTGGTTTTCAAAGAACAAATGATAACAATAGCCTGTATGTTAATGAAGGACTAGACAAGAAAATCAGATTGGCTAAAATCTTTGTGGATGACATTTTATTTACAAGAAATAATGATTTATGAAAGGCAATTTATAGAAGAGATGAGTAAACAATTTGAGATGTCTATGTTTGGAGAGATAAAATTATTTGTTGGATTACAAATCCAACATAAGAAAGATGGTATCTTTATTACTCAACCCAAATATATCAAGGAGATACTAAGGAAGTTTGGAATGGAAGATTCAAGACCAGTTGGAACACCTGTGTCTACTAGACATAAGCTTTCCAAAAATGATGATTCCAAAGAGGTAGATCAAACCACATACATATCAATGATTAGAAAATTGCAATATATAGTGCACACAAGGCCTGATATTGCATTAGTAGTTGGTATGGTGGCAAGATTCTCAACAAATCCCAAAGAAAATCACATGATGGAAATTAAGAGAATCATGATGTATCTGAATGGTACTGAAGACTATGGATTATGGTACAAGAAAGGAGGCAATCTAGACTTGAAAGCCTTCACAAATGTTGATTGGGTAGGAAGTGTTGATGATAGGAAGAGCACCAGTGGTGGAGCATTCTTTCTTGGTAAAAGGTTAGTGCCTTGGACAAGCAAGAAACAAAAGTATATTTCTTAATCTACAACAAAGGTAGAATATGTGGCAGCAGTAGTTAATTATTCCAATGTTGTTTGGTTCAAGCAATTGTTGGAAGGCATGAAGATAGAAATCAAGGATCCAGTGGTTATATTCTATGATAACACTAGTGCAATTAATATATCAAAGAATCTTGTGATGCATACCAAAACCAAACACATTTCTTTAAATATCATTTTAAAATAAAATTGGTACAAGATAAAGATGTAAGATTGGAATATGTAAATACTAAAGAACAAATTGCAGACATATTCACTAAGCCATTACCTAAGGATGCATTTTTGTATCTAAGAGGTAAGTTAGGGGACATTCCCCTATCTAAAGCTCACTAAATGAAGTTTAGTTGTGCATCAACTAGAGCATGTTGAAGATCAACCAGTTGATGTAGTATTGAAAAGGACACATTGCATATGAATCAGTACATGACGTACACTAATTTTCTCTGAATATTGCGTTTGGTGTGAGATGTCAAAGAGGGAGAGTTTTCTGTCATATCTTAGAAATTTTGTTTGAAGATATCAAAGAGGGAGAACTTGGTCTGATATCATAAAGGGAGAGTTTGCTATCAAAACAAGATGTTGAAGATAGAGTTTTGTTGAAGGTAGAGGGAGTTCACACTAATAGAGGGAGTGCTCATGCATGAGAATCAAAATGAAACTAAGGATATGTTTCTTACTTTATTCTTTCTGCACAAATCTCACTATATTATGACATGTTGTGTTGCCATAAATTACAAAAAGGGAGATTGTTGAAAACAATTAGTTAATTGTGTATTATCTTTGATGTTACACAAAATGTCATTTCATTTCTAGTCAATGTAAGCCAAGCTCATTCAAGAAATGAATACAATTTCTTGTGTCTACTGAGTATTCCAAACTTTACCAAGTTTAGAAGATAGTGTCTACTGAGTTCACTTAGGTGACAAAGAAAAGTTCACAGAAGATTGAGTGTTAACCAAGCTCACTCGGTTAATGAAAAAAATGTTGAATGGAACCATTGTTAACTAAAATCACTTGGTTGCCAAATGAACTTTATGGAAATGTAGTATTAATCGAGTTCACTTGGTTAACAAAAAAAAATCATTTCTAAGTTAGTGTCTATCGAGTAGGGTCACCTAATAAAGGATTTTCTTATTTTGGCATATTGAGTTCAATTGATTTATTTTTTGGTTCTAGCCAATTGAGGAGATGAATATTAAGAATTCTTAGTTGTATTCAAGCCGACTTGATAATGTGTAAGATATAAATATAGTTCAAGTAGATATGGATGAGATTGTCATCAATTGGTAAGGTCTTTCTAGTACCTCTAGGTGATTAGAGAGTCAACCACCTTAACCCTAAACTTAGTTGAGGCCAAACCATCTATGAAAAAAATAGTTAGGGATTTTAAGAGGCAATTCCATGATCCAAGGGCCATCCCATAATCTAATAGCCATACTATCACTCATGAGCCATTTCAATCCTATATGCAATTATTTTCCTCTAACAAAATTATTCCATATTTTAGACCCTAAGAGGAGGGTCAAGCTAAACATACTATCCACGATCATCTCATTATTCTTTTATTTTACACACAATCTTGCACCAGTCTACATTGTGGATAACCAACCTCTAAATCATCTTCTAGCTATTAGGGATCTATTCATGCATGTTATTATGCACAATCCCAATCCCACTCATCTTTTTGGTTGGCATAAAACTTCCTAATTTACTAGATAAATTCTCTTATTCTTCTTCTTTTCCATTCCACTCCATGGGAAGGATTTCTAAATAGACTTGATTTTTGAAGCCATATTCTCATTGATTTTGAAAGTTGAGAGAAAGTAAATTAGAGTACCCTAAAGGATGGTAGCAAGGAGATGAAGTTTTCTAGTAGCTCTTAAAAGTTTACCTTTCCACCCTACCATTTTCCTTTGAAGGCACTTTAAATGGCACCCTAGATGAAGAAGAGAGCTCTTTAATAGTCATTGGAAATCTAAGATAAACACTTGGGAATGTAACACACTACCTCCCAAAATCCTACAAAATATATTCCTTTTGAGGTCTTTGTTAGTATTGAAAAATAATAGATTGATCTTCTAAATTTATCTGCTGACTTCATGAAGACATATACTTAACCAAAAGAGAACCCTAAGCCTTGGATTCAACAAATGATGCCCTTCCAAAAAGGATGATATCATTGAGAAATTTCTAGATTACCATTGTTGGGATAGTGAAGGTATTTTTAACCCATTAAGTTGCACCATTCTCAATTAACTTTGAAAAAATCCTTCCCAAAACCTTAGCTAAGATAATGAATAAGTTAGGCAAGCGAGGGTCACCTTGCCTCATTCCCATTTCAAGTCCAAAGGGAATTCTATGGAAGCCATTACTCATAACATAATAAAAGACCGTTTTGATACAAAGTTTAATTGTGTTCATAATTATGAGATTAAAACTATATTTGGAGAGGACTTTATAAAAAATCCCATCTAATTCAATCATAAGCCTTGTAGATATCTAATTTCAAGGTCATTTTAGGCATTTTTTTCTCTTCCATTAGGAGAATAACCTCATGGATGGTGATCACCACATCCAAATTCAACTTACCTAGATCAAAGCCCAATTAGTTACTATTGATAATGGAACCTAGGAGAGGTTTCAACCTATTGACTAGGACATTGGAAATAAGTTAGAGATAATCCTTGGCTTTAAGAATTTTGGAATAAGGATAGTGTAAACATGATTTGAATTTTTTAACAATTTACCCTTTATCCTAAGGCAGTCCCTAATAGTCATCATGGCATCATACTTGATGATGTTCCAATTATCCTATAAGAAGTCAAGTGTGGAAACCATCTGACCCAAGGACTGAAATAATTCATTGAGAAAATAGCAATTTTAAATTTTGTCTTAGTTACCTTAGTAAGAATGTGGTTGTTATCCTTATGTATAACCAATGAAGGTATGCATTATATAATCTTGTATTCCACCTCTCTATATATTCTTACCCTTGTACTTATTGTTGAAAATAATTGGTTAATTATGTATTGTCTTTGATGTTACAAAAAATATCATATCATTGCCAGTTAGTGTAAACCAAGCTCACTTGGGTGATGAAGACAGTTTCCTATCTCTGTTGATCATTCTAGAGTTTACCAAGTTCAGAAGATAGTGTCTACCGAGTCCACCTAGGTGACAAAGAAAATTTCACAAAAGATTGAGTGTTAATTGAGCTCACTTAGTTACCAAAGGAACTTTTTGGAAATATAGTGTTAATCGAGTTCACTTGGTTAACATAGGAAAATCATTTTTGAGTTAGTGTCTACCGAGCAAGGTCAGCTAATGAAGGATTTTCTTGTTTTGACATATTGAGTTCAATTGATTTGTTTATTGGTTCTTATAGACCAAGGAGATGAATATTAAGTGTTCTAAATTGTATTCAAGCCAAATTGATAATGTATAAGATATAAATATAAGGTCAAGTTGAGGATTGAATGTGTGCAAGTAATAAAAGATTTAAAGATGCTTAGAGGAAATGAATTAGAAGGATAACCAAAATATCCTTATTGAACTACAAAGATACATTGGATCATAAATGATCAAGTATACAAGCCAAAATTGAGATATGTAATAAACAATTTAGTTGCATTAGAAATTAGGTAATCTCATTGTTACTCTCTAACCATTATAGTAGTGACAATAGAGTTGGCTTAACAACTATTTGTAAATCCTCTAACAAGGTGGTATTTCTAGAGTGAAGTGTCTAAAGACCACTAACAAGGCCACTTCTAATAGGGTGATTAAATCCTCTAACAGGGTCACACCTAACAGTGTGTTTTGTAACCTTTAACAGGGTTGGTTACTAACAATGCTCACTTCAAAAGAGTGAAAATCAGTAACTAGTTGCAATTGGTGGTTTTTTCCAAATTGGGTTTCCACATTAAATATTAGTGTCACTTGTGTTCATGATATTTCTTTTATGTGTATGCAACTAAGTTAAATAAGGTTAATCATAGAAAATATCTTAAGATTTTCTATTTCAGTGTTTGCCAAATTACAACATTTACTAGTGTAAACCGAGTGCTTGTGTATTAACCAAACATTAGTATTTTCAATGAAGTTTATGTTATGTATTGATATCTAAGGGATTTGGATTTATTTTAGTAGTAACTAATTCACCCCTCCCCTCTCAGTTACTCCTATATTTCCAACAATTGATATCAGAGCTTTTTAGTGCTTGTAGAGAAAGGTTTCAAGGAGCTAAGCTAAAGGTTAGGATCTCTTATAGGAGAGAAATTTCCATGGTGAATAAAGATAACTTCTAGGAATGGCAGGAACTTATGAAGTTGCATTTGGAAACCATCAGTGGTTCAAGTTTGAAATACTTGGAAAATGATTACAAGGCTCCTACTAGAACATTGACTGTAGAAGATATTTCTGAAATGAAAAATCATAACATCATGATGATTGACATTGCATTAGCTCTCAACTATGCTAAGTTTGATGAGATCAGAGGATGTACTATTTCTCATGAAATGTAGACCAAACTGAAGGATATTTATGGAGGTGATTTTAACATAAAAATGAGCCAAGGCAGAAAGCTTGAGAGGCTAGTTTGATCAAATGAAAATGAGAGAGGATGAAAACATTGCAAAATATGTTGGGAGAATCAAAGCCAGTGTCAGTGCTATCAAATCCTCTAGAGGAACAATTGAAGATGTAATAGTGGTAGCAAAGTACTTTGAACCCTTCTTCCTATTTATGCAATCAGAGTGTCTACTATTCAAGACATGATATGTGATCCAAATAACAAGATATCCTTGGAGGATCTAGTTGGAAGATTGACTACATTCAAACTAGATAACTATGATAATTATACTCCTAGTTCTAGCAATCTTGAGTCTACATTTGAAGCCAAGGTATCACTCAGGAAGAAAGTTAAAAGATCTAAAAGCTAAAAATCTGAAAGTGAAGAGGAAGATAGTTTTGGTAGTGATTTTGAAGCCATTGAAGCATTGCTTGCAAGAAGGTATCCCAAAGGTAAAGGAAAATATTATGGTAAAATTCCTTTAATCTATTTCTCTTGTGAAGGAGTTGGACACATTGTTGCAAGATGTCCAAATAAAGAAGACAAAGATGAAATGAAGCACAACAAGTACAAAGGCAAGAAGGATTTTGAGAATGTCATGGACTTCAAGGAAAAAGGTAAGCAATCTTGTTTTATGGCTAAAGATTCAGATAGTAGTGAAGATGATGAAATGATATATATTGCTATAAAAGATGAATCTAATAATGAAGGACATAAAATGACACTAATCTCTCATGTTAGCAAAAATGATACATGGATTATTGATAGTGGCTTCTCACATCATATGATTCGTGACAAAATAAAGTTTGCATATATGGATCATTATGATGGTGGAAGTGTGAGGTTTGGAAACAATGAACCATGCTACATAAATGGAAAAGGTTGTGTCTTACTAACCAATGAACTTAGATGTGATAATGCTTATTGGGTTGAAGGATTAATGCATAATCTACTAAGTGTGGCACAATTTAATAAGATTGGATTCAAGGTATAATTCATGAATGGGAAGGCCAAACTGCTGGATGGAAAAGAAAATCTAGTTGGGTATGGCAAATAAACAAAAGGTAACCTATTCTATCTAGATCTCAGTGAAAGTTCATTATTCTAGAATAATGACTGTAATGTATCTAAAAGAAAAGTCTGAAGCATTTCAAAAATTTAGGTGGTATTTTGAAATTGTAGCAAAAGAAAATGGAAAGAAGCTAAAGTGTTTGAGATTAGAAAGATGTGGTGAATTCATTTCCAATGAGTTCAATAAATTTTGCATTGAAAGAGGAATTAAAAGTCAAAGTATCAACCCCTGGTACACCACAATAGAATGGTATAGCTAAAACAAGGAACAAATCCATCATGGATTGTGCAAGAACTTTAACGATAGAAAAGAGTGTTGCAATCAAATACTGGAAGGAAGAAATTAGTACTATAGTGCACACCTTGAATATAATACAATTGATGAAAGAATCAAATCAAACTCTTTATGAACTATGGTATGGCTAAAATCCTAATGTAAGTTACTTTAAAGTATTTGGTAGAAAATGTTACATTTTGAAGGAATCTAGGAAAGGTAAATTTGATGTCAAAGGTGATGAAGGCATATTCCTAGGATACTCCTGTAGAAGCAAAACATACAAATGTTTGAATTTTTCAACTCATAAGATTATAGAAAGTGCACATGTAAGAATTGATGAGTTTAAAGAAAATAGTGAAAAAGAAGGAAATAAAGAACCTAAGGATTACATAAAGTTTGTCTACTATGAACTTGATACATTGCCAAATTAAATTGGAAGTCAGCTAACTTCACCTCCCGAGTCCCCAAAATATCTAAAAACTATTGAATTATAACTAGTGCAACCTGAGTCATAGTCTAAAGGACTTGATTCATAGTCAGAAGCTACCGAGTTGTTGCTAGAGCAAGTTGAGTCTAATGGACCCGAGTCACGGACAATGGGACCCAAGCTTGATATAAAAGATCATGGTGAGGTTAGTGAAACAAATTCCAAATCCAAAGTACCTGTGTTAGCAAGATATGTTAGAAGGCACCATGTACTTGATCAGACCATTGGAGACAAGTTCGATGGAACAATGACAAGAAGAAAATTGGAAGGTACATGTTTGCTTGGTGAATTTGAACCTAGATTAGTAAAAGATGCTTTGGATAATGAAAGTTGAATTGAAGCTATGAATGAAGAAATAGAACATATAGAGAGGAATAAGAATTGGAATCTTGTTCCAACCCAAGGATAAAAATATAATTGGCACAAAGTGGGTTTTTAGAAATAAGTTGAATGAGGATGGAGAAGTTTCTAGGAACAAAGCAAGGTTGGTATGCAAAGGTTATTCTCAAGAAGAAGGTACTGATTATGGTGAAATTTTTTCTCCTATTACTAGATTAGAAGCTGTTAGAACTTTACTTTCTTTTCCTGCACATAAAGGATTCAAAGTTTATCAAATGGATGTAAAATCTACATTCTTAAAGAGGAAGTTTACATAGAACAACCTGAAGGTTTTGTGGATCCTAGCAAAAAGGATATGGTCTGTAAAGTGCACAAGGAATTATATGGAATCAAGCAAGATCCTAAAGCTTGGTATGAAAGAATTCAGAACTACTTGATAAAGATTAGTTTTCAAAGAACAAATGATAACAACAGCCTGTTTATCAAAGAAGGACCATACAAAAAAATTGTATTGGCTGAAATCTTTTTAGATGCTTCTTTATTTATAGGATATGATGATTTATGCAAGGTATTTTTAGAAGAGATGAGTAAAGAATTTGAAATGTTTATGTTTGGAGAGTTACAATTCTTTGTTGTATTGCAGATCCAACAGAAGAAAGATGGTATCTATATTACTCAATTCAAATATATCAAGGAGGTACTAAAGAAGTTTGGAATGGAAGATTCAAGACCATTTGGAATACCTATGTCTACTAGACATAAAATTTCCAAAAATGATGATTTGGAAGAGGTAGATCAAACCACATACAGATCAATGATTGGAAAATCGCAATATGTAGTGCACTCAAGGCCTAATATTGCATTAGTAGTTGGCATGGTGGCAAGATTCTTAAAAAATTTCAAAGAAAATCACATGATGGAAATCAAGAGAATCATGAGGTATCTGAAAGTCACTAAGACTATGAATTATGGTACAAGAAAGGAGGCAATTAGGATTTGAAAGCCTTCACAGATGCTGATTGGTTAGGATGTGTTGGTGACAGGAAGAACACTAGTGGTGGAGCATTCTTCCATGGTAAAAGACTATTGTCTTGGACAAAAAATAAGCATAATTATATTTCTCAATCTACAACAGAGGTAAAATATGTGGCAACAGTACTTAATTGTTCCAATGTTATTTGGTTCAAGCAACTGTTGGTAGGTATGAAGATAGAAATCAAGGATCTAGTGGTTATATTTTGTGATAACACTAGTGCAATTAATATATCAAAGAATCCTATGATGCATACCAAAACCAAGCTCATTTCTATAATATATCATTTTTAAAGAAAATTGGTACAAGATAAAGAGGTAAGATTGGAATATGTGAATACTAAAGAAAAAATTGCAAACAAATTTACTAAGCCATTACCTAAGGATGTATTTTTGTATCTAAGAGGTAAGTTAGGGGTCATTTCCCTATCTAAAGCTCACTAAATGATGTTTAGTGATGCATCAACCAGAGCATGTTGAAGATCAACCAATTAATGTAGTATTGAAAAGGGTACATTGCATATGAATGAATACATGAGGTACACTAATATTCTCTGAATATTGTCTTTGGCATGAGATGTCAAAGAGGTAGATTTTTCTATCATATCTTAGAAATTTTGGTTGAAGATATCAAAGAGGGAGAACTTGGTCCAATATCATAAAGGGAGAGTTTGCTATCAAAAGAAGATGTTGAAGACAGAGTTTTGCTGAAGATAGAGGGAGTTCACATTGATAGAGGGAGTTCTCATGGATGAGAATCAAAATGAAACTAAGGATATGTTTCTTACTTTATTCTTTCTCTAAAAATATCATTATATTATGACATGGTGTGTTTCCATCGATGCCAAAGAGGGAGATTGTTGAAAATAATTGGTTACTTGTGTATTGTCTTTGATGTTACACAAAATGTCATATCATTGCTAGTCAATCTAAACCAAGATCACTTGGGCGATGAAGATAGTTTCTTGTGTATGCCAAGCATTCTAGATTTTTCCAAGTTTAGAAGACAATTTCTACCAAGTTCACTCGGGTGAGAAATAAAAGTTCATAGAAGATTGAGTGTTAGCCGGGCTCACTCGGTTAATGAAAGAAATGTTGGATGGAACTAGTTTTAACTAAGCTCACTCAATTACCAAAGGAACTTTGTGGAAATGTAATGTTAACTGAGTTCACTTGGTTAACATAAGAAAATCATACATGAGTTAGTGTCTATTGCGTAGGGTTAGCTAGTGAAGGATTTTCTTGTTTTGGCATATTGTATTCAATTGATTTGTTTGTTGGTTCCAGCTGACTGAGGAGATGAATATTAAGAATTTTAAATTGTATTCAAGCCGACTTGACAATGTGTAAGATATAAATATAAGATCAAGTTGAGGATTGAATGTGTGCTAGTAATAAAATATTTGAAGATGCTTAGAGGAAGTGAATTAGAAGGATAAGTAGAATATCCTTATTGAGCTACAAAGATACATTTAATCAGAAAGGATCAAGTATGCAAAAGCTAGAATTGAGATTTGTAATCAACAATTCAGTTGCATTAGAAATCAAGTCATCTCATTGTTACTCTCTAATCATTGTAGCAGTGATCTAAATTTCTTAACTGAGTTGTATTAAAAGCTATTTGTAAATACTCTAACAAGGTGACATTTCTAGAGTGAAGTGTCTAAAGACCTCTAACAAGGCCACTCCTAATAGGGTGATTAAATCCTCTAACAAGGTATAACCTAATAGTGTGTATGTAACCTCTAATTGTAGTGCCTACCCCCAGTTTGCATTTATGTTATCATTGCCGAACTCTTTTAGGCCAGTTTTATGTTTGATGATTAATAACATTTTCTAGAGATTATTAGATATTATTTCAGATTCAGTTGATATATGATGAGATTACTTGGTACTCTATACTTCATGTATGCATGATGATTATTTAGTGATTTTAGTTATTGATGATGATTAGTTAGATGGATTATTATGTGTGTTCTTATGGATACTTACACCATACTTCATGTGTATGGTGTGCATGTTTGTTTTCTTTATGTATGGCATTTTTTATGTGGTTAAGGAAGGGAGTCATAGTCACCTACAAGTCAAGATCTACATGATGTACCACTTCCTACCATTGCCTATTTAGCTTAGTATATATTATGTTTGTACATGCATGGATTTTATACAAGCTGTAGGTACTAGGTATTGACTTCCTTGAATTTTTTGGATGAGCATACCCTATCACATTATCTCAATGGTAAGAGAGGGTAGATAAATTCTTAAGTCCAAATTCCAAACCTTTAAGCTGTTTGTCCTAGATAACTAGGACAAGTATATGAGTTGAGTACCCTTCGAATGCATTAAATGATGTTAATTTGTGATTATAACCCTTTAGTTTGATCTTGAATGTGTTTTGCTATGATGGGTTTTCATATTTTATTTTATGAGTCTTTGTATGTTCTCGCCCATGCCTCGAGTGCTAGTACAAACTAGGATGGGAGTAGAGAGAATGCTTGGTTGCAACCTTGCATCTGTAGTATGCCTTGTCAGAATGAAACAATACTAGTAGCCACATAGGGATCACTAGCGGGTCAAGATCCTGAGAGATTCCCAAGGTAACCCTAGCGTGATTCATGCAATGACACTTGACCACTTACATAGTAGGTTTCCTACGTGTCTTATGTGCCTCTGGGTATAGATGTCAATCTATCTTGGAACCCTTGAGTTAGAATGCTTTTACAGATTTCCTAGACTTAGAGAGTGCTTTTTATATTTGGTTTGATATCCTTGTTTAAGACTTGAGACTATCTCCTTAGAGCGGTGGGAGTGGGCCATTTAGATTCCATGCGATTGGGTGGTAGTGCTTTTTCACTCTTACCATTGAGATCCATCTATTGCTACCATGGCTGGAGTTTCCTTGTCTGCATTTCCTTTCATTCTATCTTTGTATCATTATAATGGATGGTTATATCTTGTGATTGATTTTTATATCTTTTATGATGGATGGTTTCATTTATGGTATTGCACTTGTATCATGGATCTGAGGAGGATGATGTATTTCTAGTTTTAAACATGTATATTCTTTTAGCCTTTCATACCTTGTGACATGTACAATGGATGATTGAGCATTCCAAATTTTATTACCAAGTGGTAATCAGAACAAATGCATATTATTTAAATGGACATTGAACTTTTAATTATTCTTTCTTATGGATGTAGTATTTTTTAGACTTAGTATTAATTAAATGTAAATGTGACACAACGTCATGGGATCCTTAAGGAATGTAACCTTTTATGTATGCTTATAGATGATTGTATATTATTGCTTCTATTACTATGTGTTTGATGTGTATGTTTTATCTTTCTTGTTTAAAAGAAAAAATGTTTGGAAAACTTAGTAAAACTTTAGGTTAATTGTTTTGGATCCCTTGGCGGGGTTTTTCATCTGGTATCAGAGCCTAAGTTTCTACATTGGGAGCTCTGGGTATATTGGAATGCCACTAGTGTTAACTAGTTGAACAAAAATGAAAACTTTAGACTATTATGTATATCCTTTTCAAACTAAAACTTGAACTAGTTAAATTGGAATAGAACTTAAGCTTTTAGCTATATATTTTTCATACTTCAACACTTAAAACTTCAAAACTGAAATATACTTAAACCTAAATATAGGCAAACTAAAAATTGAAACTTATTCTATTTTCAAAACATATATCTTTCATCTATGCTTAAGTAGTATGCCTTTGATTGTCTTTGCGAGCATTATGTTGTTCTTGATTAAAGAGTTTAGGGGATCTATTTCAATATTTGTTAAAAGAATGAATGTTGGATCAATATGGTTTCCAGTTTACTATTAAACCAAAATCATATTGCTCTAAGTGATTGAAAGTAGTATGTTATATGGTTATCATAGTACTTTGTTATCTCAGATATTATTGTTTTAGTGCTCTCAGTGGAGTCATATTATCCGACAAGTAGAAAGGGTCCAATAGGACACGCACATTGAGTCTCTTAGCTTTACCATTCTTGTAGGCTTCTAGGAGTAAGCCTAAGTCGAAGGGGGGTGGATGTAGTGCCTGCCCCTAGTTTGCATTTTTGTTATCATTGCTGAACTCTTTTAGGCCAGTTTCATGTTTGATGATTAATAGCATTGTTTAAAGATTATTAGATATTATTTCAGATTCAGTTGATATATGATGAGATTACTTGGTACTCTATACTTCATGTATGCATGATGATTATTTAGTGATTTCAGTTATTGATGATGATTAGTTAGATGGATTATTATGTGTCTTCTTATGGATACTTACCCCATACTGAATGTGTATGGTGTGTGTGTTTGTTTTCTTTATGTATGACATTTGTGATGTGGTTAAGGAAGGGAATCGTAGTCACCTACTAGTCAAGATCTACATGATGCACCACTTCCTACCATTGCCTATTTAGCTTAGTATATATTGTGTTTGTACATGCATGGATTTTATGTAGGTTGCAGGTATTGGGTATTGATTTCCCTGAATTACTAGGATTGGGTATTGGGTATTGGGTATTGATTTCCCTATCGCATTATCTCAATGGTAAGAGAGGGAAGATAAATTCTTAAGTCCAAATTCTAAACCTTTAAGCCATTTGTCCTAGATAATTAGGACAAGTATCTGAGTTGAGTACCCTCTGAATGCGTTGAATGATGTTAATTCATGATTATAAACTTTTAGTTTTATTTTGAATGTGCTTTTCTATGATGGGTTTTCATATTTTATTTAATGAGTCTTTGTATATTCTCGCCCATGCCTTGAGTACTAGTATAGACTAGGATAGGAGTAGAGAGAATGATTGGTTGCAACCTTGAATTTTTAGTATGCCTTGTCAGTATGAGAGGATACTAGTGGTCACATAGGGATCACTAGGGGGCTAGGATCTTGAGAGATTCCCAGGGTAACCCTAGTGTGATTTGTGTGATGACACTTGCTCACTTACATAGTAGGTTTCCTATGTGTCTTGTGTGACTCTGGTTATAGATGTTGATCTGTCTTGGAACCCTTGGGTTAGAATTCTTTTAGGTATTTCTTGAACTTAGAGAGTTCCTTTGATATTTGGTTTGATATCTTATTTGGGACTTGAGACTATCTCCTCATTGTGGTAGGAGTGGGCCATTTAGGTTCCATGCGGTTGGGTGGTAGTGATTTTTCACTCTTACCATTGAGATCCATCCATTGCTACCATGGCTAGAGTTTCCTTGTCTACATTTCCTTTATTCTATCTTTGTATCATTATGATGGATGGTTATATCTTATGATGGATGGTTTCATACCCTATGACATGTACAGTGGATGATTGAGCATTCCAAATTTTATTGCCAAGTGGCAATCAAAACAAATGTATTTTATTTAAATGGACATTTGACTTTTAATTATTCTTTCATATGGATGTGGTGTTTGTTAGACTTAGTAGTAATTAAATATAAACGTGACACAACGTCATGGGATCCTTAAGGAATGTAACTTGTTATGTATGCTTATAGATGATTGTATGTTATTGCTTCCGCTACTATGTGTTTGACGGGTATGTTTTATCTTTCTTGTTTAAAAAAAAAAATGTTTGGAAAACTTAGTAAAAATTTAGGTTAATTCTTTTGGATCCTTGGTGGGGCATTACATTAATAGGGTTGCCTCCTAACAGAGCTCACTTCAAAAGAGTGAAAATCAGTAACTAGTTGCAATTGGTGGTTTTTCCCAAATTGGGTTTCCGGGTTAAATCTTGGTGTCACTTGTGTTCATGCTATTTATTTTGTGTATGCAACTAAGTTTTAGATTATGGTAAAAGCAAGTTTTGAAGGGACTCAAAAACCTTTACAAAAAATTAAAGATAAACATTAAGCATTACAAAGTTTTACAAGGACCTAAAACCTAAAGTTTTAAACAAAGAAACCAAGTTTTATAGGGACCTGAAATCAAAAGTTTAAACCATAAAAAACAACTAGGTTTTACATGGACCTAGAACCTAAAGTTTTAAATAAGCTGGAAAAAAGAAAGCAAAAATTCAAAAAAAAACCCAAACTAGCACCCAACACACTCGCTTTAAAACCAACAACTATAACAAGTCTTTGATGATATTCACCACCTCTTTACCTACTTCTATAGTACTCTGGATAATGTTTTCCAAAGCTAAAATAGGAGTCACAAGAGCCTCAGTGGCCTTTTTCCTCATGCTCTTCCTAGTTCTCTTACTAGTTTTCCTCGAGTATGAAACTAAGTTGAATAAGGCTAATCACAAAAAATATCTTAAGATTTTCTATTTTAATGTTTGTCAAGTTACAACATTTACTAGTGTAAACCAAATACTTGTGTATTAACTGAGCATCAATATTTTTAGTGAATTTTATGTTATGTATTGACATCTAAGGGATCTAGGATTTATTTTAGTGGTAACTGATTCACCCCTCCCCTCTCAGTTACTCCTCCTATATTTTCAATACTTATATACCTACAAAAATAAGCCATAGCCATGTCTCACAAATTTATATCTTATTAATTTAACCTAAGAAAAGTATTAGTGTTCCCATCTTGTTCTCAAGAGCTAATAATATTTTTAGTAAAATAAAATATATATTGGACTTGAGTTATACAATCTTGATTGCATTAGTTTTTGTAAAAAAATTTAATTTACTTTGTATATTGAATTATTTTATGAGTAATTTGAATGTGATATGTGATAGACCCATCACAATTGCTTTTGATTTTGTAGTATCTTATGGATTCCATGAATTAGTTATGAATGTTAAAACTATGCTACCACTAAGGAGATATATAAGGAAATAGTTGATAAAATTTTGGTGGGAGAAATTTAATATACTCAAAACTCTATTATAATTGAAAGAATTTTCCTTAGGGAAAAATTCACCCAAGAACTAAGAACTCAAACACAGGGACAACTATAGACCAGAAAGAGTATGATCAAAATATCGATATGTATTCAATTCAATATCAATCAAAGTACACTAGGAGTGCCTATATACAAAGGCCTTTGAGATGCATCTAGAATACCTAAGAATCAACATCATGATAAGTATTACAACTAGGCACATGTCCATTCGATATGGGTCATCCTCTATTAAGCATGAAAGTAAGTGCAATGATAAGAGGATAAGCTTACAATGGTGTAGCATGCAAATTTATGTTGTAGACAAAATGTGCTAAAAGGGAGTGAGAATAACTGTGTTGTCTACATGACAAATTAGTGAATGATGCAAACTCTAGTGTTGTAGACACCATGTGCTGAATTAGAGTTACATACTTTTATGTTGTCAACATGAAAACTCATAAAGGTGTGCAAACTCCTAAGTGTCTCACAAAAATAAATATTAAAATAATGCATTAACCTAAGTAAACTTAAGTAAGAGTAAATAGTAAATACTTATTTACACCAACACCCCCCTTAAGTGCAACTTATGGGAATGCCCTTAAGCTTACAAAAACTAGAATGAAATGCAAGGTGGGTCCCGACTACTAGGCCATGTTAGGTACCCATGTGCATAATGAAATGCAATCTCTTATAAAGTAGAGAAAGAGGGAAAACCTCATGGGAAAACCCCTCCCCCAAAATGAGAGATGTAAAAATAAGATGCATGGATGGATGGAGTAATCAAGAACCCCCTATTATGACATACATCAAGTATATGCAAAAGTGAAGAATGAGAAGAACAAATCCTCATAAGAGGAAAAATTCCCCCCATAAGAAGGAAGAGGAAAAGAGACAAGGTAGTCCCCCCCCCCGAATGAAGAATGCCAACCAGTGATTGCTGGTCCAAGACTACAAAATGATGTTCCTCCCCTTTGGAAGAAATAGTGGCAAAGGTACAATCCTAAAGATGGATGGTGGCCCTGAAACCTACTCAAGTGTCCCTATGCTAATGCTAATGGTCACCCCTTCCAATAGTGCTAAAAAGAATGAATGCAGATATGACAAGGATATCTAATGAACCTGTCCCAATGAGCCATCTGTCTCCTCAATTGATAAAGAGACCTCCAACAACTGTTGTTCATAAGGATCCACAATCATGTCAACCTATGAAGATTGATCATGTAGAGAATGGACATGAGGGGTCAAAGTGAGTCCTCACAACAACTATAGAAGGATCATTGTCATCAAAGAGAAGATGCAAATTATCAAGGCTATCTCCCAAATCTGTGGTGTGTAACTTGATGAATAAGCCTATAATGTTTTTTATGTAGTCATCCCTTGTTGTTGAAGGTGGAAGACAAGATTTACCCTGTTGTGCTGGACCTATCGCTGTGGAAATCTATGCATGTGGACTATACTGATGGTGTGACCTCTTGCTACAACTATCGATAGAACCTCACATGTCTAAATCTGTTGAAGCACTATCGTTGGTGTCACTATGAATTTCCAAAGTGTATGAAGTGAGAAGAGGAGTAGAGGATAAGCTGGGTGAACTTTCCTCAAAGTGAACATCCTTCTCCACAAAAATCTCATGAGTCTCTAGATCCATAAGTCTATATGCCTTTACATTGTCTTCATAATCGATAAAAGTATAAGGCCTAGGTAGTGGTGCCTTGCATGCCTTAGAAGATAGGTTTGCTCATGCTAGACAACAGAAGACTCTGAAGTGAACCACAACTAGTTTTTTGCCGCACCATGCCTCAAAAGGAGTTTTTCCATCTAAGGCATTATGAGGAGACTTATTAAGTATGTGAGTAGCACTGCTAATGGCTTCCACTTCAAGTATTGGATCAAGAGACTTGGATTTTATCATGCAACTTGCCATGGTCTTAAGAGTTATAATCCTTATAGCTGCAACATCTATCTTGTGCAGACTAAATGTTGGTGCATTCTAAAGATCAATTCCCTCAAATTTGTAAAAGTCTTTGAGTCTTCTATTCACATATCTACTTTCATTTTCCATCCATAGAACCTTGATGGCTTTCCTAGATTTGTGTTCAACATGAATCTTAAAGGCCTGAAGCTTATCAACCACTTCATTCTTATGATGAAGGAAGTAGACCCATGTGAATTATGAAAAGTCATCAATGAAAGTAAGGATGTAGCAGCCTTGGCTAACTAAACTCACTACAAAAGGTCCTGCTAAAACCATGTAAACCAACTAAAGAACCACTGGAGCTCTTGAAAACTTCCCTTTATCATACTTCTCCTTTAGATGCATATCTAATGAACATGATGAACACTCACCCTTAGAAAAGTTGATGTTAGGTAGACCTTTGACAATGTGTTTTGAGCAAAGTTGTTGAAGATAGCAGAAGGTAAGATGACCAAACCACTCATGCCATAAGTTGATGTATGAATTAGATTGAGTTATCAAGGCTTGTGAAGGTGACTTAGGCACAAAGTGGGAGAAGGAATAAAGCCTCTTTTCATGACTGACTTTCCCCACTACAACCAATGAATCATCTTTGAGACTACACACCATCACTGAATCTAGAAGGAACTCAACTTTGTGACCATCTCCAAGGTGAGTGATTTGGTAAATTGAGAAGTGATTGGAGCTAAGGTTTGGAATGTAGAAGACATCTTTGAATTCCCCATTTTCCATTTTTACATGTCCTTTCCCTTCAACTTCTATTTTGGTATCATCTCCCACAAAGATGTGTGGTACCTGTGACTACTTCAATGAAGACAAGTCTCCCTTTGAAGAACCCATATGATAGGAGGCACCTGAGTCAAGTATCCATTTCGGAGAAGAACTTGTGTTTTCCATAAGTGTTTTCTCTTTTCCCTTTGAAGAGGTTAGAGTTGAATCCTTGGAAGCGCCTGGCACTTGAATTTTGTTCTTCTTGAGTAGGTTTTCCAACTCATCTATTCTTTTAGTCTTGCAATGATGCTCATCATGATTTGGCTTTTTGCAATATGCACAATTTTTTTTGTCCTTCTTTTCATTACTTCCCTTCTTGTTGGAAGAAGAATTGCTTTGCTGTGAGGAGGATTGTTATGTCTCAAATTGTGATTTTTGCTTCCACTACTTTTTGTTGTTGTTGTTGTTGTTGTTATAACTTCTTCCTCCTTGACTTGATTTGTTCTCATCACTAGCCACCAATGCTTTGGCCTTTGATGTCATGAGAAGTCCCAAATATATCAAGTGAGATTGTTCAACAATCAACATCTTTGCAAAAGACTCAAATGTAGGTTTCTGGAAAGAACTTCCCATGGTCAACTTGTGAGCATTATAACTCGAAACAAATGAACCATACTTTGAAGATAGCCTCTTTAGGATATAATGAATCAACTTGTCATCCTTCATGGGATTTCCACAATCTTTAAGTAGTACCCTATACTCATTGGCTTTGTTGATGTAATCTTGAATTGTGTTAAAGTTCTTTGGATCCAAGAGAAGTAGATCGTCCTCAATCTAAAAACCCTTATCCTCATCCACCTTACCATACAATGATTCAAGAGATCTCTATGTACACAACTCCTGATAATTCCTAAAGCCCTATTGTCTATAATTTTCCAATGAATGAGTTCTTTAGCATTAGTAGGTTTTGGAACTGTACCATCAACATAAAGATTTGAACCTTTTTCCATTAATCTACTCCATACAATATCTTTCCATGTAGAATAATTGCGTGAAGTTAGAAGAGGACATTTAGGTGAACCCATGATGCAAAATTGAAAAGAGCACACAAGAGAGACATAAAAGCACAATACACCCCCCCCCCCCCCCCCCCCCCCCCCCCCGCCCCCCTTTTTCACTCAATCAAAAGATCCCCCCAAAAAAGATGATTTTGGCACTTTATATGTAGTGCATGTACAATGGGCCACTTGTCAAAATGTACAAAGTGGACTTCTGATTTTTCTTTTTACAACTACTTTTTGAGGCCTAAATTTGCAAATAAGCATTGTAGCTCAGATATACAACAATTTTGAAAAGTAATCAAAGCAATACAATGTAGAAAAAGCCATAATTCTGAAACTGAGATTTTTATCCACACAACCCTAGAATCTGAATGTAAATATGGAAAGTAGATGAAAAATAACGCACTTTCAAAAAAAAATGAAACCTAAAAAAGTGTCTAGATCAGCTCATACAGAGTGTTTCAAGTTGCAGAATGAAGGATTAAATAGGTACAGTCACCAAAAAATGCAATTTCTAAAAAATCCTTGCACCAAAACAAAAGAAAAACACCACCACTAAAAATTTCATGAAATTCTACCCAATTTCAACAAAAAATGCACCTAATTGAGAGATTGCATGACCAAGTTATGGGCTCTGAAAGTTGGGCTGGAAAATCAAAAATCAATCTAAAGAGGGGTCTAGGAAAAAATTACATGCTTAAATTTGATGGTCAAATGGTCATTGCAGTAGTTATAAAATTCCTAGAAATGACGGTCAAATGATCATCAAATCTAACATCATGTCCGACTGACGTTAGCAAAAAAAAAAATGCTTGGGTGATGTGGCAGGCTAACTAGACTGTATAGATAGCAAAGTTAGTGTCTGACATGGCACTGCTGATGTGTACGATGTACTACAAATGTGGCAAAATCTGGTTGATGACATGTGTCTATAGCTCCAAACACTATGTGGACTAGTCTTGAGGGCTTGTGTGGCACTGCATTGAAGGGTTTGCATGGCGGGGGTCCACATGTCGGGCAGAAAAACCTTGTTGCAGGCATTGACACATTGCCAAAGTTTGGATCCTGCGTCGAAGAAGGTTATCACCGAAACTTCAAGTAGCTTCCAAAAAGAAAAATTCTGTGTTGTAGTTTGCAACTTGGTGAGGTTGGGAATCTTTCACAGTGGCGGAGTAATATTTCTAGATCCAGAGTTTATCAACAATAGGCTAGAAAATTAAAAATCGTCAGTTGAGATGTCATGCCAAGAACAAGGTTTACAACGTAGGATTTTCTAAAAAAAATCCCACATCGATAATGTGAGAACCTTTGCACTTGTTTAAAAATAGAGCCGCAGGATAGAAGAATAACGAAGCCCAACGAAGTTACAGGGCTTGCCGAATTGCTCAGTGTGGCGAGAAAATGTAGGGTCTAATGTCGTAGTTAATATACTACCCATCAAAAAATGATAAGGAATATTCTCTGAACCAAAGAGAAATATTCCATGCAGGGCTAGGGTGTAACTCCCTAGTACCTATGCAAACAAATTTCTCTGCTACTCGAAGGGCAAATTTTTTTTAGAAAATGCAGTCTGAAAGAATGTAGAGATAATAAATTATAGATTTGAATAAAAAAAATTGTAGATCTAAAAGATCATACCCAAACTTGAAAATCAGGACCTCCAGGTGCCAATTTGCAAAAAAAAAATTGCCTCATGATTGACTTTGGCCTAGGGTACCCAAATTTATAACCAATTTGCACCGAATCAACATTTTGAACGTAATGGTGAGGTCCGTTCTAGCTCTAGGTGCTCCCAATTTCTGTGGTACTCTAGATCTTAGCCAAGGTGTTGAAGCAACAATGGTCTTGAATGGCTATGTGAAGAGAAATTCTCCTAGCTCTGATACCATGAAAGAATTTTCCTTAGGGAAAAATTCACCCAAGAACTAAGAACTCAAACATAAGCACAATTATAGACCAGAAAGCGGATGATTAGAATATTGACATGTATTTGATTCAATATTAATCAAAGTACACTAGGAGTGCCTGTATGTAAAGGCCTCTGAGATGCATCTAGAATGCCTAAGAATCAACATCATGATAAGTCATACAACCAGACACATGTCCACCAAATATGGGTTATCCTCCATTAAGAATGGAAGTAAGTGTGATGATGATAGGATAAGCCTACAATGGTGTAGCACACAAATTTATGTTCTAAACAACATGTCCTAAAAGCAAGTGCAAATAATTGTGTTGTCTACATGACAACTCAGTGAATGATGCAAACTCCAGTGTTGTAGACACCATGTGCTGAATTAGAGTTGCATACTTCTGTGTTGTCAACATGACAACTCATAAAGATGTGCAAACTCCTAAGCGTCTCCTAAAAATAAATAATAAAATAATGCATTAACCTAACTTAAGCAAGTGTAAATAGTAAATACATATTTACACCAACAATAATATTAAACTAGCTCTACAACTCCTTTGCAACTCCCACCTAGCATATTTCAAAATTTAAACCTACACATGGCCATTGGGGGAGGGGGTGGTGTCTACCCTCCATGACTTGATCATGCTCCAAACTAGGGTCCCTTCTACAAACTCCACATATTTTTCTTAGGAACTATGTTGAATCTTTTATAGTTCCAAACATTTGAGGGATTCATTGAGAAATCATGAAGGTGATACAGATGATGGAAAATTCCCCAAAACCAACTAGAAAGTATTATTATCAGTGGGACCCATAGGAATAGTGCCTATAATATCATGCTAGAATATGTGAAAATAGAGGAAGGACATAGATTTGGCTACACTAGCATGTGGTTGTAGATAAAATTGTTTCTTCTATGAGTGATGTGTTGGTTGGTCAATTTCCCCCCTTGGGACCAATGATAAACATGGTTTGAAGATGGGTGATGGAAAGATGGAAATTAAAGGTTAACATCTGTATCAATGCTATGTTGGGAATCCTTGTTTTTCTTCATGGAAGAAGAGGTCCTCATTAAAGTTCTATCAAACTCATGGGCCTATGTGAATCATTATTTGGCTTTGTGTAGGGGGAAATTAGGTTTTAACCCAATGATTTATCTCACAAGGTGGCTTTAGTTAGGGTTCACAAGCCTAGTCTTCCATTTAAATTTTAAGATAAGAAAAATGTATAAGAGGGTTAAAGACACATTTGGAATCTATTTAACTTCAAATTCTATGACTCAAGCAAGATTTAGGTTAATTTTTACCCATTTTTGAGTCAATATTTCTGTTAATAAGAATCTCTAAAGCTTTATTACTTTACTATCTAAACGGGGAAAGTGGACTCAAACCCTAGTTTAATAAAATAACTATATTTATAAAATATATTCTAAACTAATTCATGTAGTAACTAATTGCAAAGCTAATACAAGAAAGGAGACCAAGTTGGAAGATTTAAGTTCCTCCACTCCAAGCATTAAGGAGGTCCAACATTAGATTGGGGAGTGCTTTGGGATTAAGGATTATCCCTTTGATATGGTGTGTTAAAGCTTTTAAAGTCACCTAGAATTTCCCTTGTACTAGGACATGCCTCATCTGGAAATTGTATGATGAATCCAAATGACAATAGAGGTCCAACACAAACTAGTACGTTGGAGGAAGGGAAAATTTTCTACACTCCTAAGATAAGAAAGTTTCAATATAATTTGAATGATCAACCCACTTCTCTCATATGGATATCTGTGAGAAGGAATCCCAAATAGGTGAGGAATAAGTGGAATTATACCCAATGAATAAATCTACAACTAAGAATGGTTCTAAATTAGGCCACACTAGATATAATTAGATACACTGATTAGAGAATTCAATAGAAGTGAAATATATTTGTGTGTCCTTTGAGGATAGTAAACTACCCCATTGTATGCCCCACCAAGGCACCCTTGAAATACATGGTCAAATATGCACTAATTTTTTTTGAGCATAGAATAAACAATCATAATCCTTTATCAACATTAAATATAGAAATATGTATCCAATTCATCATCCTCATTAGTTAATATTTCAAGTAAATGATATTACATAATAATATTTCACTAATAACATTATCCAAATGAAAACATCATTAATTAATAAATAATTAAAATATAAATAAATCTAAACATAATATCTAATAAATTTAATTAAGAAGTCAATCATTAATGTAAACATTATTAAACATCACTTAACACATTATAAATCATCTAGGACCCTTACAAATATAAGGACATTAGTCCAACATTACTAATGCCATTACTAATATTGTTAAACTTACAAATAGCGACTACATAGCATGTCGTACCCCTTTTGAACAAATATTGTTACCCGATAATAGTATTATTGAATACAATACTAATATCTCAATGCAATAAATAAATAAAATAATCTTTACAAACTTACTAGTATCAACTACATAGTCGATTACTAACCTACACTACGAAGTTCCCTGACTACCTTAGGGGAAGTTAAATATGATTTAAAACTCATTTTTATCATACATCATCACATCCATTAATATAAAAAGGTATTCCTAGGAAGCACAAATTTTGGGAGGAGTATACGGACTAGTAGCTAGTACTTGTACTTGACAGGTCCAAGGGTGATGCTAATTGTTAATGCCACAATCAAATTTCCAAGAGACTATAATATGAACAAATTGAAAGCTAGTGCATTATGAGCGTCAACTTTGTATATCATCAATAGGAAGTAAGCATCCAATTTGTATAATTTATTCATCCAAGGGCAACATCATTTTTTAACACAACAATAAATTTTTTAACTAAAAATAATATGTATAAATTGAAAGTTAGTGCATTATGAACATCAACTTTGCATATCATCAATAGAAAATAATCATTCAATTTGCATAATTCATTCATCTAAGGGTGATGTGGTTTTTTGATGCAACAATAAATTTTCTAAGAGACTATAATATGAATAACAATGCATTATGAATGCTAGCTTTGCATATCATTAATATAAAATAAATATCTAATTGGAACAATTCATTCATCTACTATTGGTTTTCATGTAAGAGATTGTATCTTGATATAAGTGGTGCTTATAACTTGGCAATAATATCCATTTATGATTTTATCTTCATCTCAGGTACAAGATGGATAATTAACAAACCAACTATTATTGTGTAAGGTTCAACTAGTTGAGATATATTGTTGTTTTATTGAAATAACAATTCAACTTTGATGTCCCTGTGTCAGACATAAATGAATACAATATTCCAATGCTTTTGTAAGTTACATTTGCATACATTTGCACTCATTATTAGATCTTTTCATACATCAGCCAAGTAAAAAATAAAGAATCTTCAATGGGCCCTTAGTCTACTGGTGAAGTTTAATGGCTCACAAAGAGCCCACCAGGGATGAAGTCTTCCTAAGTGTAAGGCTCTGACATTATAAGGGTTGAGCTTGAGATCATGCCCTAGGTGGTTCTAATGGTGTCAATGCTTCTCTGTCCTTGGATCTAAGTTGAAGGGGTTTTAGGCATAAGTGAGCATGTATTGGTTTCCTAAATCATCTATGTGGTGGCCTTCATTGGTTGGTTTCTTGTAGGCTTTGTGCCTCAATGGGTTGTTTAGTAGGCTTGAACCCTCCATCAAAATAAAATAAAAGTAAAGACTCAAACTACACATACACTTGTAGGCCTAGTAATTATTAGTATTAAATTCATACATATCAATACAAGCCTTGTAAACATTCCTTTTATCATTAAAACCCTACTAAATTGGGCACATGATATAGACAACCACCTTGACTAACATTACCACTAACTTGATTTGAATCTCAAATATTTCCTTCATGAACTACATATTTTTATTATTATTTTATTTACTTTGATATTTAGTGAGGCAAGAACAAATCTTCCATTTATACATAGCTACAACCCAAACATTCAGAGGTCATACTAGGCTACTATCCTTGTTTGTGTTTGTCACATTAACAAAACCCAATTAATAAAATGAGAGCCCTAATCAGGCTTTGGACTATTCAATATTTTTAGAGAGAAGTAAAAACTGTAATCCATGCCCTTTTGATTATAACATAACTTTTGGAGGAAATGATGAAGCAAGTAAGGTATTTCATAAGAGATGAAGAAAGAATTTGAGATGAGTATGATTAGTGAGATGAACTACTTCTTGGGATTGTAGATTGTACAAAAAAAAAATGGCATTTTAATATCAAAAGAAAAGTATTTTAAAGAAAGTATTGAAGAGATTTGGTTTGGAAAGCTGTAAACCTATTGGAACACCTATGGTAATTGGATTTAAATTTTCTAGCAAAGATAAATCTTTTACTATTGAAGAGAAAAAGTACATATCCATGATTAGTGGATTGCAATATTTGACATATTCTAGAGTTGATATAGCTAGTGCAGTTGGAATTGTGGCAAGATTTTAGGAAAATCTTAAAGAGATACATAACACAACAATAAAAATAGTTTTTAGATATTTGAAGGGCACACCTAACTATGGATTATGATGTGAAAGATCAAATGATTTCACTCTATTTGGATACAAAAATGTGGATTGGAAAGGGAGTGTAGATGACATAAAGAGAACAAGTGGTGGAGCATTTTTCTTGGAGGAAGATTGGTTTCTTTCCTAAGAAAGAAACATGATTGTATTTCATAGAGTATGACAAAATTAGAGTATGTAGCAACAACAAACAATTGCAATAAGATTATTTGGATGAAGCAAATGTTGAAAGACATTAAGATTGAGTTTATAGATCCTACTATCATAATAACACAAGTACAATGAGTATGCCAAAGAATCCAATGTTACATTAAAAGGAAAAACATATATCTATTAAGTATCACTTTTTTAGAGAAAAAGTTGTAGAGAAAGAGATGAGGTTGGAGTATGTTAGCACAAAGGAGCAGATAGAAAACATGTTAACAAAACCTTTAGTAAAGGACATATTTGGTACTTGAGAATTATGCTTCGGGTTATGCCTCAACCTACTTTAAAGTAGTTGATGCAGAGATTGCATCATTCTACTGGTAATAGAGCACTATTCCTTTTATTTGGATTGGGTGCTTGATGTTTCTCCTATTGGGGAGTATTTGTGTTTGAGTTGAGTCATGAAGGACTCTTGGTAACTGGTATTTAACATTGTCTTTGGATACTTGAGCTTATTATAGTACATACTTAGAGAATTGACATAATGATGTCTTTGTTATTGATGTCAATTGGGGAGAGAATAACACATGAAAAACATCATATGAAAGATTAACCTATGGGAGAGATGAGAACAATATATCTTTGAGGAGAGAGTAATACATGGAAGATCATTTTATAAGGGAGAGATTCATGTTGATTGATGAAGAGGATTTAAAAAGATGATGATGTATGGGGGATATTTATTTTTTATTTTTCATGAATATATAAATCTTATTTACTTTACATTTCATTGGTCAATCCTATTTTTTGTAAGGAAAAAATCCAATTTTCTCTCACAAAAAATCCATTTTTTTACAAAGTGTACTATACAAATGTGAGAAGAAATAAATTTGATGAGACAATGGTCATTAATTGCCTATCAAATAATAAATGTGACAAGAAATAAATTTGATAGATTACTAATGTGTCAATTAATAAACGTGACAATAATTAATTTACTAACAATTTCATGCATTTTGTGGGATTATTTTTTTTTACTTTGGAACAATAGTTATTTTTTTGGCACTTTTCCAAGTTAGGTAGATTTGTTGGCTTTAATTTTGGATGTGAAATTATTATGAGTCAATTGTTTTTGTTTTTATTAGGGAAGGGTTTTTTTATGATTTTATGATTTTTTTTTCAATATTAAATATTTTTTGTTATAATAAATATTTACTATTATTTAAATGGTTAATAATAATTGAATGTTTTATCATTCATTGTATTATTTAATTTTTTTAAAGTTAATTTATATTGATAAGTGATATTATGTGTTTTTTAATAATTGTCAATATAAGTTAGTGATATTATACACTAATAATAAATATTTTTAAAATCTTGATAGAGAACTAGTTTTTAGTTTTCTATTATTTCTTTCTATCATAGATAAAAAAAAGTTTGAAGAAAGATGAGCTAATTTATGAGCCTCTCATGTGGGAGGTTAGGGTTTGAATCTAGTCGAGTTTAACACATAAAGTTTTATTTTGTCATGTTATTTTTTGTGGCAAAAATACATGCAATTAAATAGAAAAGAACGATGACTACAATCTAAAAGAAAACAAAGACTGATAGATCAATATATTAAACAAATTGAAAGTAAATTGGTGGTGAACCTTTTATATTAATAATTTTAAATTCTCTATTATTTTAATTCATTCAAACACTCTTTCAAGTCAACACTATTATTATTATTTTATTTTAAATTGGACATTATCACCCCTCATATTAACCCATGTAATTCAACTATCCCACCATATACTTAAAATAGAAAATTAGAAATTGTAAGTATAAATATTTAGTAATTTAATTCTTAAAAAATATCAATTACCTTATTATTTTAATATTTCATATATTTTATTCTAGACTTATTTGTAAAGTTGTTTTATTTAAACAATACAATCATACTAATTTTACAAAATCTAAATATAGACTATTAGCATGCGCTTTTGACTTTGACTTTGACTAGGAATTGAAATTCCAAAATCATCTATACAAAACCTTGCATAAGTTTTACTTTCTTTTAAATTTATTTTTTCAGCTATTGAAATAATACAGACTCAAACTAGACATACACTTGAAGGCCTAGTAATTTTCAGTATTAAATTCATACATATCAGTACAAGCCTTGTAAATGTCTTTTATCATTAAGACCCTACTAGATTGGGAAGATGATAAAGCAAACCAACTTGACTAACATTAGCACTAAAATATTTGAATCTCAAATATTTCCTTTAGGACCTACATATTTATTATTATTATTATTTTGGTATTTAGTGAGGAAAGAACAAATCTTCCATATATAGACACCTGCAGCCCAAACTTGTAGATTTCACATAAGGCTACAAGCCTTCTTTGTGTTTGTATCATTATACAAATCCTACTTATTAAAATGAGAGTCCTAATCAAGTTTTGCACTATTCAGTGTTTTTAGAGATAATAATCTTTTTTAATCCATGCCTCATTGATTGTAACATAGCTACAAATCTTTATGGTGTTGTTGAATACCCAAAAACAGTCAAATACAATAGAAAGAAAAAGTGGGCATTGAGCATTAGGTTTACTTACATTTCTTGCTTTTAGTTATGTTTACAAAGGCCTTTGATCTCATGTCCTTGAGAAGTTGCATTAGTATCTAGGCTTTCAACGAATCCATTGATTGAGTCAGAATTCTGTGTTGACAAGTGAATTTACCATAAATTATGAAACTACAAATAGTATATTTTCATCCAACTACTCAATATATTGCTAGATATACATGGTTCCTCTCTCGACTTGTTCCTCAATAGTGTTTTTCTTTTTCGAAAACAAAAGTAAATACTTTGAGTGTGTAAAGCAAGACCAAATGTACCTGCAAGAATCTGTCATGGTGCCGATAAATTTGGGACAAAACTACACCAAATTTAAAAGAAAGTACCAGAAACATTGCAAATTTTAGCAGAGAAAATGAAACAAATAATTGGACACTAAAAATTCCCAACATATATAAGTCATGGAAATTATTATTTTGTCTTGAAAGAATTGCTATCCTTCCCCTTATTAAAATCAATATTACCTAAATAGAGAATAACTGCCATAACTTGAAGTACTGCATCTTGCAAATATTAAGTCATTTAGAGATACTGCGAAGATAAAAATCACATTTTAAAAAGATATAATCATTTTGATTTTTCTCTACAAAATGTCATACTTGTTCTTCAATATTGATTTCAACAACTTCCATTTCTCTTCGTGTTACAAGGGACTCTTCTCTTTCATTAACTCTATCAAGTTATAATTTCAAATAATGCAATGAGCTTGGATGTTCCAATTTAAAATTTTTAAATTTAATGAAATAAGAAATGAAGATTTTTTTTGAAAATGGTTATGTTAGTGAATCATGACTTGTTTGGTTGCAGGTATGGGAATGGAGAATATGAATGCATATTGGGAATAGGAATGACTATTCCAATAACAAGCCATTTTTTGGAATGGGCATAAGTTCATATTAGGGACAAAATGAGAATATGTATTCCTATTTCCTATTCTAATTGACGTACCAAACAGAAAATAGAAAACATATTCATAATTTTCTATTCCTATTCCAACAACCAAACAAACATTGTTTATAGATCCAGAATACAAAAGAAAAAATAAACAACTCAACTATTTCAAAGGTTAATTATAATCGCAATTACCAAAGTAAGATGTTGTATACCTCTGGAGTGTAGCATATAGAAGATATAAGCAATGATAGCTTCTCTCAGAATCTGAACATTCAACTTAGAAAGCCTTCTGAACTGCTTGTCACCATTCTAGAAATATAATTTCTTCATTCTGATTTAGATTTTGTGAATCTCAGTTGACGCCTCGTGAATGCTTGAACTCTAATTTTATTTTTAATTAGTTCTAACTTTATCTTTTGGTGAAATATTTTCTAGCCACTTGAACTCACACCTCAAATATAATTTAGACTGGCTAATTCCATGCTGTAAAATTGCACATGTAAGGATTCATTAAGGAACACATATCTTACCTAGTAATTTTGTTTTTATATAGCTATGATCGTGCAACATTCTCAATCAAATTTGCATATGCCATATGAATAGTTACCCTGGGTGGTCATTTTTCCCTTAATATTGATGGCGATAAATCTTTGGGCAATAGTGCTAATCTCCTTGCCCAAAAAATAGATGGACAGATAGATATGAGGCATTTGAAAATATGCAATATATGGATATTATTAATATATGAATATTATTAGAATGAAATAGGTTAATTATTTATGAAGTAGTCAATATATCTCTTTAAGGGAGAAGAGATTGACCCTAATCTTTTTAGTATCAATGTGCGAGATTGACACCATGGACATTGATATAAGCCTTACAATGCTGATATGTGAGATAATTATGATCTCCATCTGATTGATATGACTGAGATTAATATAATCTCTATGTGCCAAATATTCAAATGATGTCAACATATGCATATGCGATTGACCTTGGATAGACTATGTCTCGTCTAAGAGGAACCTTAGGGGTGCATTGAAGAGATTATGGTGAAACAACCACAGATGGATCTAGAATTGATATTATATCGTTCAAAACTTTGGAGATTCTTACGAGGGTTAGATACCCTGATCTTGACATCTTTCAGGTTGGGGCTAGGTTATAGAGTAGATTATTATTATTATTATTCTCACAATTATTTTGCTGATTTTTTAAAATTATCTCTTGTTTTGAAGAACATTATTTTATTTTGCATGTTTGGGAAATGGGATCATCTTGCATACTTTTCATAATTATAATAAAAAATCTTAATAGGGTTGAGGATTCTATCTAGGGCCGACACACTATACGGATGTAATAGACTCCTAACAAGGTCAATATCTTTCTCAAGATACTTTTGATTAGTTGATCATTTTATGGGTGTCATCCCCACTAAGGTTTTCCCTTGGCCATGGTTTCCCTAGTTAACAAAATATAGTGTTATGTGTTGCATTATTTTATGGTTGTGTTTATTGTTCAGCATAATCAGTCTACTTTCATATGCAAGTTATAAGTTTGTTTATGATATCCATAATTGAGCAAAAGTTTGTGAAATATTGATTCACCCCCTCCTCATTATTTCCTATTTGTAATAGAGTGATGGTGATAATTGGAGATTATATATCTAGAATATATGGTTAAGTGTGATTATTATGTTGGAAAACATGATAGACATGTTTCATTGATATAATTTGATTAATTATGGCTTGCAATTCCAACATGATGTTGTTGAATAGAAAATAAGGTGATATATTATGTTTTAAGTTCCTATTCACTATGAAAATGATTTGGTCATGGTATAAGTGTCAATCCATTAAGAGACAACATGCATGTTTCATAAAATTCTTTGAATTCATTCATCTTTGAAGATTTGTGATGGAGAGACTCTTCACTCTAGAGCTTTCTTTCTCTTCCAAGGCTACTCCTAGCCTAATTAGAGTTACTATTTCAAAACCCAACCTAGAGGACTCCTTTCATGATCCTCTTTCATCAAGAAACTCACCCAACAATTCAATTTTCCATCCTCTCCCTTCAGTTCACCAAATATGCACTATTTGGCCTAGAATGCCGAAACTTCACCAAGTGCACCTAAAAGGCCAAAATCAAGTTCGAACCATCATTATGAGTATCTTGACACATTTCCCACCATTCTACATCATTATTGTGATTTTCACACTCCCACAACTCCAAATTACCCTATTTAGCCTTGTAGCCCTAAGAGCCCCTATTAGCCCTCCTAAAAACAAGGAACAAGCTACAACTCCCAAAAATTATTAACAAGACCACTTGGTGTCTTCAAAAATTTTATTCCCTATGACCTAAACTTGAAGATTTTTTAGATCTTAGGTCCCTGGGATGATCATACAATACAACTTCAGAAAATCCTCATTTTAAGGATTTCAAAGGCAATGAACAAGAATCTTTCACCAGACATTCCAAACTCCACTTCCAACCTCCTCCTCTAAGTTATGAACTCTTAGTACTCCCCTCCTTTAATTTCCAAACAAGATTGGCACGTGTCAATCCACTGTCCATACCAAAACTTCAATTCAAATCTTCAATGCTTGCTTAGGGCTCACTTGAAAAATCCATTACTTGTCTTGAATAAAATAAAATAAATTTATTTACATAGTATATAGAGGCCTTTCATTTATTTCCAAGAGTCATGGTGTTTAGATGAAGAAAATTCAAGCTTCAGCCATTAAAGTGTTGGAATCATAAAACAAGACAACAGGACCACAAAACCTAAGCAATTTTCTAAATCTTGTAAGATGAATGCTTGGAATAAAAAAAAACTATGCACAGATTTAAAACATGACCCAAAGTCACTATTCCAATCAAAATAGTAGGTTCTAAAATCAAGTTTCTTTAACAAATCCTTCAAACCATATTTACTATTAACAAAATTCTCCTTCAAATTGTGTTGTCTGTACAATTGAGCATCCAACCCTTGGAAATGAGTTGGAACATGTTTAAATAGGCCTCCTCCTTCATTCTGGCCTTTTTTTCAAACCATAATTACCCAAGTAGTTAGTTCTTCCAAATTGTCTGAAAAGTTGCTATGCAATTTTGCAAAAATTACAAAGTTGTCAATGAGCAACTTTTTGACAACTTTTGCAAATGGAGCCTACAAACTTGACCAGTTTGTGTCCAAAACTTCCAATATGATTTTTCCACACCTAAGGACCATGTTTGAACACATCTTGCCCCTTCTTAGGCCTTTTTTCCACATTTTTCCTTATTTAGAAATTCTAAGCAATTTTTGCCTATCAACACCTAATTGACAACACTTGACTCACATTCCAAATCCTACCTATCTAAACCTCCTAAACCTACCTTGGGAATTTATTCCTAGTCTTTATTAACTCAATGGTTGGTTAGACCATTCAAAAACCAAAAATGCATTAGGGTTTCACATTTACCCCTAGGTGCTCTTGCACCATTTTCCCCCTGCAAGAAAAGACTAAGGTACTCTTGGAGAGAGGAATTCCTTAATGATGCCATGCTCTTTGAAATCATTCTTAGCAATCCAAGTGGCCTTAGCTTCAGGTGTATCCAACCACTTCACTAGATGTTCCTTGTAAACCTTGTGTCTTGTACTCTTCTTCACTTTGGAATACAAAATCCTCTCCATCTGGGGTTGCTTCTTTTCAGGCAATTGTAGATCTAAAACATCCTTTCTTATCTCTTCCTAATACTCTACTTCATCCATCTTAGGACCCTTATAAGTTATTAGGTCTTTGACATTAAACATGGGAAAGATAGCCATGTTCTTGGATAAGTCCACCTTCTAGGCATTGGATTCATACTTCTAAAGTATCTTGCATGGTGCAATCCTCTTCATCTGAAACTTACTTGGGATGCCCTTTTGCAACCTGGGTTTGATTAGATAAACTATCACCAAGTCTCCCACTTGAAAATAAAATTCTCTTCTCCCCTCATCCTTCTTCTCCTTAATTTTTTTATTAGCCTCCATCAAGGTTTGTTTCACCTGATCATGCACTTCTTTCATGGACTGAAAAAGTCATCAACATGAGCACTAATGTTGGCTTGATTTGGTAAGTCCCTTAGATCCATGATGCCCCTTAGGTGAGTCCCATACACTATTTGGAAATGGCTTAACCCTGTTGTCATGTTCTTACTATCATTATAGACAAATTTAGCTTGAGGGATGACATATTCCCAACTTTTCCCATACTCCTTGATAAGACACCTCAATAGGTTGATAGGACCTTGTTGATGACCTATGTCTGCCCATCTATTTGGGGATGGTAGGAAGAAGTATGTGCTAGGTTTGTTCCTAACCTTTTCTAGAGCGTCTTCCAAAAGTTCCCCATAAACTTGACATCTTTGTCAACAACTATGCTCCTTGGTAAGCCATGCATCCTAACCACCTCATTGACGAATAGATTAGCAATATTGCTTGCATCATGTGTTTTCTTGCATGGAATGAAATGGCTCATCTTGTTGAACCTTTCTACCACCACAAACACACTATCTAACCCTACCCCAATCCTTAGTAATCCCACTATAAAGTCCATGATGATGCACTCCCAAAGCCTATTAGGGATTGGTAAAGGTTGGTAGAGTCTTGTATTTGATGAAGTGTCATTTGTCTCCTAACATATGACACATTACTCCACATACCTCCTTACATCCCTTTGCATCTTGGGCTAGTAATAGAATCTATTCATGGGATCTAAATTCTTATTAAGACCAAAGTTCCCACTCATTCTCCCATTGTGCTTCTCTTGTATGATATTTTCTCTCATAGATCCCCTTGGGATGCACAACTATTGAGCTTTGAACAATCATCCATTCTGCAAGGTGTATTCAGCAAAGTCACTATGAAAATGATTAGAAAATTCATTACATACCTTATAGGCCTCTAAAAAGTTAATGTCCCCCTCATATAGGTCCTTGAATCCATCCAAGCCCATGCTCTACAACTTGACCTCATGTACTTTTAGTAACCTCCTGCTCAAAGCATCTTATTGGTGTAAATAAGTATTTAGTATTTACACTTTACTTAAGTTTACTTAGGTTAATGCATTATTTTATTATATTTCATTATTTTATTATTTAGGTGAGACACTTAGGAGTTTTATACTCTCATGAGTTTTCATGTTGACAACATAGAAGTACGCAACTCTAATTCAGCACATGGTGTCTACAACACTGAAGTTTGCATCATTCACTGAGTTGTCATGTAGACAACACAATTATTCACACTCCCATTTTAGCACATGTTGTCTAAAACATTGATTTGTGTGTTACACCATTGTAGGCTTATCCTCACATCATCACACTTACTCCTGTGCTTAATGGAGGATAGCCCATATGATCTGGTGGACATGTGCCTGGTTGTATGACTTATCATGTTGCTGACTTCTATGCATTCTAAAATCTTTCTACAAGCTTTTATATATAGGCACTCCTAGTGTACTTTCACATGCAATATTGAATATTGAATGAATATATCATCATTTTGATCATACTCTCTTTGGTCTACTATAGTGCTTGTGTTTGAGTTCCTTGGTCTTGGGTAAATTCTGCCCTAAGGAAATTTTTTACATGGTATCAGAGCTTGAGGACATTCTTTTCACATAGTCATTCGAGACCATAGTTGCTTTAGCACCTCAACCCAAATCTGGAGAATCTACAAAAATTGGGAGTGTCTAGAGCCAAATCTAACCTCGCCATTGCATCCAAAATGTCAATTCAGGGAAGATCAACTATAAATTTGCCTATGCTGGGCTAAAGTTGATCGTGAGGCAAATTTTTTTGCACACTGACACCTGGAGGCACTAATTTGCAATTTGGGTATAGTCATTTATTCAATCTGTGCATTTATTTTCAGATCTGCAATTTTATTCTCTGCTATTTTTCTACATTTTTTTGTGGAAATTCGCAAATTTTTTTTTTGGCCAGTTGGCCTTGTAGAGATTTTTTTTGTAGAACCAGGTAGTCACACCTTGGTCCTATAGAGTTTATTCCTTTAGAATACTCTTTTAGGTAGTCATCTTAATTCAGTGAGCATATACTTTATTAATTCTAGCTAAAACAGTGGTCACCAATCTCACCTGCTGTACAATCAACTTTTTGGTGGATAGCACACTCAATGGCGAGCCCAACATCGGCTGGCTACTTTGCATTGAACCCTATGACATTTGAGTTATAAAATAATCAAATTGTTTCCCCATGATGAATGTGGGATATAACACTTATCCCCGTCAGCACATGCTCCCTTTCTGGTACCTGACACCCTGCAAATTGGTTTCTAGCAACGTTGCGACCTAGAAATCTAGTGACACTTGGAGTCAAGTCCTGATGCAGTCTAACTAGCTCGACTGACAACAATGTGCCAGGTACCCCACAATACCACAACTTCTGTCGTTCCCACTAGCATGCAAACATAGGGCAAATAATATTCAGCCACATACCAACATTTGCCACATCTGTAGGAACACAGTTAGTGCTCCACATTTGCAACCTAGTCAGCTGATGATCATACCAAACCCATCATTTTTTTGTCATTCCCATTTTTACAAATCCATATTGCTGACATCATCATCTGGACATCACGCTGACATCATCTACTGGTGGAGTTTTTACTGACATCATCAATTTCACTGGCCTAAATTTGATGGTTGTCTGACTATCATTCAAGGGCAAATTTGAACTGTTATGACAGTCGTATGACCGTCAAATTTAACCCCATCTTTTTCTGATGCAAGCCCTCTCCATATCAATTTTTGATTTTGTAGTCTGACTTTGGGAGGCCATATCTCAGTCATCTAGACTCCAAATCAAGTACAATTTTTTAAAATTTTGGGTAGAATTTCCTAAAATTTTTAGTTGTCAACTCTTTTCTGGTTTTGGTGCATGGATTTGTTAGAAATTGTCTTTTAGCAATTGTACCTATCCAATCCTGCATTTTGCAGCTTCAAATGCTAAGTATGGACTCATTTGGACATGAAAACAAGTTACATTTTTTTTGAAAGTGCATTATTTTTTGTCTACTTTCCAGATCTGCAATCAAATTATGGGGTTGTGTGGACAAATGTGTCACTTTCAGAATTAGGTCCTTTTCTACATTGTAATACTTTGATATATCTTTAGAATAGTTGTATATCTAAGATACATTGTAATGTTCCAATTTTGAACTCCATAAGGAGGTTGTAAAAAGCAAAATTAGAAGTCCACTAAGGCCAAAATTGGCTAGTGGCCATTGTAATCACACTACATATAAAGTGCCAAAAGCATCTTTTTTGGGGGGTGGGTTCTTGATTTAGTGAAAAAGGGGGGGGGGGGGGGGGGGGGGGTGGTGTGTTCTGGGTGTTGTGTTCCTCTTTTTCTGCAATTTTCTTTCATTTTCTACATCATGGTAAATTTTAAATTTCCAAAATTAACTCCACATAGCTATGCTACATGGTCCATTAAAATGTGGTGTCATTTAATGCATAAAGGAGTTTCTCAATATGTAGATGGCACCCTTCCTAAACCAATAGGTGATCAAGTATCTGCTAGCGAAATCACTGATTGGCAAACAATGGATAGGAAAGCCCTAGGTGATATTTGTTTGGGGGTTGATGACAAGATCATGTATCAAATCCAGAAGTCTCGTACATCCCTCCAAAACCTATATGGTAAAGTGTCTGAAGAGGATGTTTTCAAAATTGAAGATGAGCTTGTCTCCTTAGATCCTAAGTCATTTGATTCTATACAAGATTTCATCATTAAGGTGAATGAACTAAGCACAAAGCTTACTAATTGTGGAAATCCTATTAAAGATGATAGATTGATCTATCTCATTCATAACAAGCTACCATCAGAGTACTCCACATTTGTTTCTACTTATAACACCTCAAAGACTACTTTAGGGTCTGCCTATTAGAAAGTGTCTTTTAATGATTATGCTAATCTATTATATAAAGAAGAAAAGAAGTTGAAATCAATGGGGATTCTCAATTCACCTAAGTCATAGGCATTGGTGGCCAATAATGAGGGTTCTCAAAATTCAGCTAGTCAATCTTCAAATAAAGAAAAGGGCAAGACTAAGAAATGGAAGACCAATAAATCAAAGGATGCAAAAAAGACAACACCACAATCAAATCAACAAAGGAAAGTCTTCCTCGAATTCAAATAAGAAGGGGGATAATAATAAGGACAAGAAAACGTGTGCTTATTGCAAGAAATTGGGTCATGAAGAACATGAGTGTTATCATAAAAATATTGATGAGCTAACCTCTATCATGAAGAAACATAATGTTCCATTGCCTAAAACTTACAAGGAGAAAGGATCTTCTTCAGCCTCAAAGGGCAAAGGGCAAGCACTCATGGAAAATTCAAGTTCTTCAAAAGAATGGATTCTTGACTCAGGTGCCTCATATCATATGGGTTCTTCAAAAGGATATTTTTCTTCATTGAAGTAGTCAAAGATACCACACATATTTGTGGGAGATGATACGAAAATGGAAGTTAAAGGAAAAGGAAATGTGGAGATGGAAATGGAGAATTTAAAGATGTTCTATATGTTCTAAACCTAAGTTCTAATCTCCTTGAAATTTACCAAATCACTCACCTTGAAGATGGTCATAGAGTTGAGTTCCTTCCTGAATCTATAATGGTATGTAGTCGAAAAGATGATTTAGTGGTTGCAATGGAGAAAGTTAATCATGAAAAAAGGTTGTATTCTTTCTCCCACTTTGTGCCCAAGTCTCCTTCACAAGCCTTGTTGACTCAATTCAATAAACACATCCAATTATGGCATGAGTGGTTTGGTCATCTACCCTTTTTCTATCTTTAGCAACTTTTCTCAAACAAAATGGTCAAAGGTCTACCTACAATCAACTTTTTCATAGGTGAATGTTCAATAGATTCAATACATATTCATCCAGAGGAGAAGTTATATAAAGGGGAGTCTTCAAGAGCACCAGTTGTTCTTCAGTTGATTCACATGGTACTAGTAAGTCTTTTTGCAGTGAAACTAGTCAGCCAGGGTCACTATATACTTACTTTCATGGATGAATTTTCACACTACACTTGGGTCTACTTTCTTCATTACAAGAATGAAGTGTTGGATAATTTTCTAGCCTTCAAGACTCATGTTGAAAAAAAATCAAGGAAAGCCATCAAGGTTCTAAGAATAGACAATGAAAGAAGATATGTGAACAAAAGACTTAAAGAATTTTGCAAACTTGAGAGAATTGATCTTCAAAATCCACCAGCATTTAGTCCACACAAGACATATGTTGCAGCATTGAGAATACAAACTCTTAAGTCTATGGCAAGTTGCATGATACAAGCCAAGTCTCTAGATCCATCACTTGAAGTTGAAGCAATCAGTAGTGGCACTCACATACTTAATAGGTCTCCTCATCCTGCCTTAGATAGAAAGACTCCTTTTGAGGTATGGTGTGGCAAAAAACCAATTGTGGCACACCTCATAGTCTTTGGTTGTTTGACATGGGAAAACATATCTTCTAGGGGATGCAAGGCACCACCACCTTAGCCTTATACTTTCATCAGATATGAAGATGATGTAAAGGCATACAAACTTATGGATCTTGAGAGACATTAGATTTTTGTGGAGAAGGATTTACACTTTGAGGAAAGTTCATCCAAGTTGTCCTCTAATCCTCTCCGCACATCATACAGTGTGGAAATTGATAGTGACACCAACGATAGTGCTTCAATAGAATCAAATATGTGGGTTTCTATTGACAATTGCAATGAGAGGTCATGACACCAGCATACTCCACATGCATATATTGCCATAGTGATAGGTCTAGCAAAGTAGGGTACACCTAGTCTTCTAGCTCCAGCAATAGAGGATGACTATATAGCAAATATTTTAGGTTTTTTTATGGAGTCATACACATAAGATTTGGGGAACATCAATATTGATGATGTACATCTTCTCTTTGATGGAGAAGATCCTTCTATAGTTGTTTTCAGGGCTCACTTTGACCCTCATGTCCATCCTCTACATGATCGATCTTCCCAGGTTGATGTGATTGTGAATAGTTATGTACAGTAGTTGTAGGAGGTCTCTTTATCAATTGAGGAGATAGTACATTCTTTGGGACAAGTTCTACATTCTTCCTTCATAGATACAGTTGAGTAGGTTTTAGAGGCATCAGTGATCATCGAGATTCTTTCCACACACAGCAGAAGCATCTCATTTGTACCTCGGATATTGTTTCTTCCAAAGGGGAGGAACACTATTTTGCAGTCCTGGATCAGCTTCTACATTAAAGTAGCTATCACTGATTGACACTCTTCATTTGGGGGGGGAGACTACTTTGTCTCTCTTCTTCTTCTCTCTTGTAGGGGGGACCTTTTCCTCTTTTGGGATAGTGTTCTTCTCACATTTCTCTATTGTATATACTTGATGTATGTCGTAATGGGGAGGGGGAGGGTCTCTTAATTACTCCATCCATCCATGCATCTAGTTTTTTCATCTATCTTTTTGGGGGAGGGTTTTTCCCATGAGGTTTTTCCTCTTTCTCCACTTTATGAGAGATTTCATTTCATTATATACATGGGTACCTAACATGGCCTAGTAGCCGAGACCCATCATGTAATTTATTCTACTTTTCATAAGCTTAAGGGAATTCACTTTACTTAAGTTTACTTAGGTTAATGCATTATTTTTTTATATTGCATTATTTTATTTTTAGGTGAGACACCTAGAAGTTTGCATACTCTCATGAGTTGTCATGTTGACAACATAGAAGTATGTAACTCTAATTCAACACATGGTGTCTACAACACTGGAGTTTGCAACATTCACTGAGTTGTCATGTAGACAACATAGTTATTCACACTCCTATTTTAGCACATGTTGTCTACAACATTAATTTATGTGCTACACCATTGTAGGCTTATCCTCACATCATCACACTTACTCGCGTGCTTAATGGAGGATAACCCATATTTGGTGGACATGTGCTTGGTTGTATGACTTATCATGTTGTTGACTTCTATGCATTCTAGAAGCTTTCCAAAGGCCTTTATATACAGGCACTCCTAGTGTACTTTCACATGCAATACTGAATATTGAGTGAATATATCGTCATTCTGATCATACTCTCTTTGGTCTATTGTTGTGCTTTTGTTTGAGTTCCTTGGTCTTGGGTAAATTCTTCCCTAAGGAAAATTCTTACACATCTACTACCTTTTTGTTTGTCCTCTGCGCTTGATAGTGAAAGTGTAGGAATGCAAGAATTCCTTCCATTTGACGTGCCTCAAACTTAGCTTCTCCTGTGAGTTGATAAAGCTTAGTGCTTGATTATCTATGAATACCACAAACTCCTTAGGTAATAAATAATGCCTCCACTTCTTGAGGGCTTGGACAAGTGCATAGAGCTCCAAGTCATATGCAAAATACCTTTTCTTAGGTTTATTAAGCCTCTCACTAAAAAATTCTACTGGTTTTCCCTCTTGGCTCAAAACTGCCCCAACTACTATGTTGCTAGCATCACACTCCACCAAAAATGGCTTCTCAAAACTAGGAAAAACTAGTATTAGTCGTGTTGCCACTTATTTCTTCAACCTCTCAAAAATTTCATTTGTTTCCTTGGTCCATGTGAACTTGGTCTCCATGCCTCCTTTGATGGTGTCACTCATTGGTGCATAAATTTCACTAAACCTTCTCACAAAAATATGCTGGTCCATAGAATCTTCTGACCTTAGTAGTAGATCTAGGGGTAGGAAAAATCAAGATTGCCTCCACCTTGTCCTTTTCCATCTTTAGATTCCCTTGGGACACTAAAAACCCCAAATACACTAGCTCTTCCTTCATAACTCACTCTTCTCTAGGTTCATTGTCAACTTTTCCTCTTGGAGTTTCCTTAACACCAATTTTAAGTGCTTTAGATTTTCCTCCTTTGTCTTTCTGAAGATGAGGATTTCATCTAAGTATACAACAACAAAAACTCCTATATAGTCTTTCAAGACCTCATTCATGATTCTCATGAAGGTACTTGGTGCATTGGTAAGACCAAATGACATTACCAACCACTCATAGAGACCTTCAATAGTTTTAAATGAAGACTTCCACTTATCCCCCTCCTTCATCCTAATATGATAATATCAACTTTTGAGATCAATTTTGGAAAAGTACCTAGCCCCACCTAGACAATCCATCAAATCCTCTATCTTAGGAATGGGCAATCTGTACCTAATTTTGATTCTATTAATTTCTGTAGAATCAATGCAAATTCTCAACTTACCTCCCTTTTTAGGTGCTAGGACAACTAGTATGGCACATGGACTGATGCTCTTCCTAATCAACCCTTGATCAAGCAACTCTTGGACTTTCCTTGTAATCTCCTTGTTGTTCTCTGGAGTCATCTTGTATGTAGCTTTGTTTGGCAATGATGCACCTGGTATGAAGTCAATTTGATGACTTATGGCTCTCTTTGGGGGTAATGTTGGTGGTGCTCCATCAGAAATGATATCTTTGAATTGATCAAATAGGTTTTGCACCTCTACAAGTATAGGTGTTGGTGAAGATGGCTTCTCCTCTTTGGGTTTCACCATGATGGCATATCCTACTCCTTCACCTTCTTTGAAGTCCTTGAGGAACTCTTTCCAGCAGTAGCCTTCTCATCCTTGTCTTCTTCCACTATGGGCTATGTCTTATAGGTAACCCCATCCTTCTTGAAAGAATAATTATTTTCCTTCCCATGATGCATCACCTCCTTGTCATACTGCCAAGGCCTTCCTAATAATAAGTGGCAAGAATCCACCGGAAGCACATCACATATGATCTTATCTTGATACTTCCCAATAGTGATGTATGCCAATACTTGTTCATTTACTAGGATATTTTGCCCCTTATTTAACCAAGTCACCCTATAAGGACACACATGCGGAATCTTTGTTAAACCAAGCTTTTGTATAGCCTCCTCTGACAAGACATTATCAATAGATCCTGAATCTATGATCACTTCATACACTTTACCTAGTATCTTGCAAGTAGTTATAAATATTGCTCTTATCTACTTGGATTCTTCCTTTCTCGGTTCCTTAACTAAGACTCTCCTTAACATGATATTGTCTCCCTTCTCTAAGACTTGATGGAATACAACATACCACCACAAGCCATAATCTTATGGCTTTGATACCACTTTGATGGGGAGCTTCTTCACTCTAGAGCTTTCTTTCTCTTTCAAGGCTACTCCTAGCCTACTTAGGGTTACTTTTCCAAACCCCAACCTAGAGGACTCCTTTCCTAATCCCCTTTCATCAAAAAGCTCACCCAACAATTCTATTTTCCATCCTCACCAACTATGCATTGTTTGACCTAGAATGCCAAAACTTCACCAAGTGAACCTAAAAGGAAAAAATCAAGTTTTAACCATCACTATGAGGTTCCTAACACATTTCCCACCATTCTACATCATTCTTGTGATTTTCACACTCCCACAACTCCAAATTACCATGTTTAGCCCTGTAACCCTAAGAGCCCCTATTAGCCCTTGGTATCTTCAAAAATTTTATTCCCTATGATCTAAACTTGAATATTTTTCATGTCTTACATCCTTGGGATGACCGTACAATACGACTTCAGAAAACCCTCATTTTAAGGGTTTTAAAGGAAATGACAAAAAATCTTTCACTAGACATTCCAAACTCCACTTCCAACCTCCTCTAATTTATAGACTCTCAGTACTCGCCTCCTTCATTTTCCAAACAATATTGTCATGTGCCAATCTACTTTTCATACCAAAACTTCAATTCAAGCCTTCAATGCTTGCCTAGGGATCACTTGAAAAATCCACTACTTGGCTTGCATAAACTCCAAAATAATTATTTAAATAGTATATATGTCATGCCCTAAATTTAACAAGGTGCAACACAACCAACAATTTTTTTTTGAAAGGTCAACTAGAGGTAATATGTATAGATCTTTACTTGTGATGAGCATTCTATTGAACCGTGAGGTGTCTAGATAGCCCATTCATGCTTCCATGAGGATATTAGAAAGTTACTAATTTGATCATTGAGTTTAGAGGTGATAAATTTAGTTGGTGTAAAGAAACTTGTTTCATTCAAAAATTTGGACTTCAAGTCTTCCATGAGAGGCCACTTAGTTTTCTATCATTGGTTGCAATTCCAAATCATAACAACAGAGTTAGATGATGTTATTGTTTTGAATTTTCCACCTTATATACCCCAAAGTAAGACACTTCATATATACAAGTGAAGTACAAATTTTGAATCAATGTAGTTGCAATGATATAATGATTTGTGCATGCGAAGATGTTTAATAGTTTTCCTAAATGTTCCAAATACAAGTCGCCCTACCACATACATATATATGCAACCTTACTACGTGCCTCATCCATTTATCTTACATTTCCATTTATTTGTGTGTAAATGAACTTCATACATCTTATCCCTTTTCAACTTTGATCATATTGGTAAATTACAAATTAGATACTAAAAATTAGGTCATTTGATTAATTATTTGATTTATTTTAAATTATTTATTTATTTATTATTATTATTTTAATTTACTAATTAAACCTACAATTCCATGTCTATTCACTACAATTCTATTAATCTATGTTTTGCCTTAATACACCCAAAATACCGACTTTATTATTCATACTAACATAGAACCTTACATTCCTCTAGATCTTTTTAATAAGTAGCCTAATTATCCCAATTAATAAAATATATTATAAATTAAATTATCATCTAACCATAACTTTAATTTCTTAAGTTTAATATCTATCACTTACCTCTAGCATAAACTACACATGCCTTTAACTAATAAATCAATTCCAAAGGAAATACATTTCCAACCATTTCATAAAAACAACTACCTAAGCCTACTAACCTCTAACTCACTACCCTATAATATAATACAAAAAGAAAACATTAATACTCACCCCCACCCAAAAATAACAACATAATAATATGATCCCCAAACAAAATACCTAACCTAATATATCCATATCCAAACTTCACATACTCCCCATGTGAATATTCCTAGAAATTAGGGTCACGTGCCCCCTTTAACTCCTTGCAAGGTGAGGAGACCAAGATGTCCCATCTTCCCCTAGGAAACACAATATGGTGGCAGCATTAATCCCAAGGTGGAGGTGAAATAATCATCATATGTCTAATTTGATTGCTCCTCCCACTTTCCAAGTAGCTACTACTCCTCCCTAGGCATGAGGTGGATGAAGAATTTCAAAAACAAGCCCTTATTACACTTTCCAATGTTTGGCACCTAGGATATGGGGTCTGACTTATGTCAGAACAAGAAAAAGGTCACCATCCCCATTCTTCACATGAGTGCAAGGGTAGAAAAATTTAGGCCACCTAGTGGGGGGCATTGCTTCCATGTTTTCATTTGAGCATGGTATTTTTCTCTCAAAAAGGTGATGCCTAGGAAGTATGGATTGATCAATGTTTGAATTTGGTATAGATATATTAATTATTTATTTGGCTTTAATTCAAGTGTTTTAAATTTATACTTTCTTATATTTAGTTCAATATAATTGTGAGGCACACCTCTACTCAGGTGACTACACTTGGAGTGTTTAGTACTTACCAAGGTGAGTAGACATAGGTTCAGGTACCTAGTTAGGCCCCTAGGTTAGTTTTATTATTATTATGTTTCTTGTTTCTCTTTCTTTAAGGTGGTTATTTAATTGTATTCTTATAAAAAGATTCTAGGTATATTCATTTTATTATTTTATTGCTTTGTATTTTGGGGAGGAATTTATTTTCTTCCCCCATACATTTTCTAGAGAGCATAATATGCTCCTACAACAAGTTTTCTTTTGTTTTCAATTTGTGTCACAAGGCATCTACCTCCAATTTTTTTTGTTGATCTACTATGGTGGTGTAACAATATTTGACTTGACCACTTCATCACTCTTATTTAAAGGTTGATTTCATGTGTGCATAATGTATCCCTTGAATTTCATGGTACCCCAAAATTTAATTCTTTGTTTATGTTACACAAAAATTAACTGTGAGTGACTGAGAAATGAGAAGGTTCACATATATGAAATTTCCTACACTAAAGGACATATCAATATTTTTCCATGCATATGCAATAGGCTATTAGAATATAATACTTTCTTTTCATTGTATTGAATTCATAACATATAAACTTACAATATAATCATCTATATTCTTTATCAACTCAATTATATCAAAAAGGATATAACCACTATGAAGGATTTCTACCAATTGATTTAGAAGAAGTGTCTCATTTACATGATTCTCCATTTCACATCAATTTACATAATATGAAAACTCACAATGAATATTTCCTTACAAATAACTATATAAAATTTCTCAATCTTTCCTTACATAATTTCAGCAAGATACAATAAAAATAATATCCCTCTTTACATCAAAATAAAATAACCATGGAGACTTAACATCCTAACACATTTACAATGACATGGAAGATTTGTATCTCCACACAAACTTGGTTTCCAATATTTCCAAGAATAAACCCTAATCTCTTCATAGGAATCATCTTTTCAAAAAACTTACAACACAACACAAAACTTGGAACCATGGAGGCTCACCTCCCATCCTAGGCTTCTATGAAGCCACTCACCAAGCAGGGGAAACAAGATCCAAATAGGGTGCACACGTACAACATATGAAAATGCATGAGAGACTTACAAGAAAACACATAATAATCCCTTCCAAGTTTTACACATTGATTCACCATTGGAATCATAAGAACATTGGGTGAAGGTGGACTCTTCAAGAGGAGATTTTCCATGTCAATACAACTCACACTCATTGAATTCACCATACCTCTACAAGGCTTGCATCATACATGCTTTTCTTCACAATCTTGCACTTATCACCTCCAAATTCATAATTCCACTTAATCACCCCCAATCATAATATCAAGACAATGGCTTCAATGGAGCCCATACTCCATGAAATTTTCTCCCTTCTCTCCAAGAGAAGAGGCTATCTACTACATTGTTGAGCCCAACTAATCCCTTCACCCAAGGATTCTCTTCCCTCCGAAGGGTGAGTGAAGTCTTCACACCCATGATCACATTCAACACTCAAATCAAACAAGAAAATCAAGAAAGAAAGCCAAGAAATTTACATGAACATAGTACACATTCACATTGCCTCAACACAATACCAAAATGCATAATACAAAGATTCACAATACAATGCATGCTCCTTTGACAAATACTCTGTGCTTGTAGATTTATTTTGCAATACTAAAAGAAATAAAATGAACATGGTTTGAAACACCAGCCTTGGTCTAAGCTAAAGGAAATGATAGTTGTTGTAGAGCTCTCTTAATCTCCCTCCAAAATCTTAACTATCTCTAAACTTAGGGAGTGGATGAACACCCCACTAGTTTATCCAAGACTCTCTAATAAGGCCTTCTCACTAACTATTTTAACAAAGATAGCAAGCCACTTCCTCTTACAAACATGTCCCCCTCTAAATTTTTTATATTTGACTTAGTGGATACATGGGAGAAAATACATGTGACAACCCCAATTTCGAATTGATGGAAGAATGCATGGGCAAAGGGCCCCCCTAGGCTGTCTAGGCACTAACATGGTCAAAATTAGGTCCCTAACTTGTTAAACTATCATAAGGGTAGCTCATTTTAACATAAAAGAGAATTTAGGTCCACCTAATGACCCCTCAAAACCCTAGTCAAGTCCAATTTCGAATTTTCATTTGATTGTGACCCATTCTACCCCTTGTCAAGTGGGTTTACTTACTCATTAGCAAGGTAATTGGTCTTAGGGGAAAATGCCACTATAAGGAAAACCCTAGATGACATGTCATTGCACACAAAATCCACAAGTGTCAAGTGACACATAAAAGCACATTCCCCATCACCATGACATGTCCTTAATGCATCCTTATGATTAAACATTTTCACATAAATCAAACTTACATTTACTAAATAAAATACATCACAATGAGGCTTTTGAATCTTCCAAAGATTCACCTTGGTTAAACTGTGTTCACATAGGTTTGGAACTTGTTCCCGAAGAATTTCCATGGTTCCACTTCCTGCACATTAAACTCAAGCATCAGTAGTCCAAGGAGGTCATATAAAATATATATCATAAATGCATATACTTTCAAATTTTATGAAACCCCTATTAACATAATTCAAATTAATTTTCCTTTCCCAATCATTTCAATTAAATCATTCAAGATGTTAGAATATCAAATCTACATATCATAAACCATCATAATCAATTTAACATCCATTTTCATATCATAAACCATCATAATCGATTTAACATTTATTTGCATATCATAAATCATCATAATCAAATTAACATTTCACATCGTATTATAATCTAATACTATCATCTCATAAAACTACATACATATGTGTTCGATCATTTCATACATAATATCAGGTTCTTAGTGCATAACATAGATGCAAAACACTACTATAGTGTCAAAATCAATAGATAAAACAAGCCACTGTCCATCTAAGTCTTGAATAACTATCAAAATACCAAAGTCCCAAATATCAAAATGCTAGTAAAATGTCTATGCTCTGATGGGTCAGGGTGAGGCCTCACAATATAGAGGCCTTTTATTGATTTCCAAGAGCCATGGTGTTTAGACCAAGAAAATTCAAGCTTCAGCCATTAAAGTGCTTGAATCACAAAATAGGACAGCAAGAACACAAAACTTAAGCAATTTTCTAAATCTTGTAAGATGAATACTTGAAATCAAAAAACTATACACAGATTCAAAAAATGACCCAAAGTCACTATTCCAATCAAAATAGTAGGTTCTACAATCAAGTTTCTTTAACAAATCCTTCAAACCACATTTACTATCAATGAGCATCCAACCCTTGGGAATAAGTTGGAACACGTTTAGATAGGCTCCCTACTTCATTCTAGCCTTTGGTTTGAATAATAGCTATCCAAGTAGTTCATTCTTCCAAATTGTCCAAAAGCTTACTATGCAATTTTGCAAAAAATACAAAGTTGTCAATGAGCAACTTTTTGACAACTTTTACAATTTTGCAAATGGAGCCTACAAACTTGACTAGTTTGTGTTTGAATCCTCCAAAATGATTTCAACACATTTAAGGACCATGTTTGAACACATATTGCCCCTTCTTAGGCCTTTTGGCCACATTTTTCCTTATTTAGCAATTCTAAGCAATTTTTTTCTATCAGGACCTAATTGACAACACTTGACTCACATTCCAAATCATACATATCCAAACCTTGTAAACATACCTTTGGACTTTATTCCTAGTCCTTATTGATTCAATGGTTGGTTAGACCATTCACAAACCAAAGATACATTAAGGTTTCACCTTTACCCTTAGGTGCTCCTACACCAATTTGGTATTTTGGTTCTTCTATAGTTTTAATGGTGTTATATTATTCTATGTTGTACATCCACATGTGTTGTAGAGGCTTGCATCATGTTCTATGTTTGGTTGGTTGGTATGTATTAACAATTATGTCTTCCATATTCATGATATATAAAGGATAAAGCCTTTTAGAGGATTTCATGAGTTCAACAAGGTGTTGTGTATAGTATTTGGTGTAAGTGAAAAGATTCACATATATAGATGAGAAATAATAAATTTAATTTGAGATTTTTAGAATAGTGAACTATAATCAACATTATAGAGGACATTGGGTTTTCTTTGTAAAAATCTTGGTGTCATATGTATCGTTATTCTTGTTTTAGTTCTTTACTTCTATAAATATTATAAATAGATTTAATGGTTAATAAATGATTAAGTTTTAATATATTTTTATTCATGTCCCCCTCTTAGCACACAAGAGTGTTTGATTAATTACTATCAAAGAAAAATTCCTAAAGTAGCAATCTAATAGCTGAGGTATATTTGGGATTTGTGTACAACGTTTGAATTTTCTTAGAAAGGATTTAGATTCCAACCAACCAAAAGAATGGGATCTTAATGCAATTATAGATCTTTAAGGAGGATTAAGACTCACTTTTTGTGTCCTAGAATAATATAAAGAAAATTTCAAGAATGCAAAACATATGCATTGTATATTTGAAGTCTCACATTGAAGAAGGAAAGAAGACTATTAATTTTCTTGAACAAAAGGTTCTTAATAAATCCATAAAGTGCACCAATTTTGAAGTATAATTTTTCATCTGTATGGCTGAATTAAAATATGCAAAAGATTTTTTTTTGAAGAACATGATTCTCAAAGTTGGTAGTGATCTAAATAATGAGAGGCTAGGATTTCAAAAACCATCTATGGACAAAGATGGTCTTGGATTTTATAAAAGAGAAAGCTCTAAGACTCCCATAGAAAAGATGAAAAAGGAAAGAAAAAGTACAAGGGTAATTCCAATAAGATTAATGAAAATTCAATGAGTTTAACTCTAGTATAAAATGAGAATAATTTCAACAAGCTCTCTCTTTCCCAAACTAGGTATTCTCCATCTTTCAATGGTAAATATTTTTCATGCAACAAGTTTGGACATAGATCTAGTGAATGTAGAAGCCAAATCAGATTTCAACCATTAAATGGTAAATTTTATGTGTGCAATATGTTGGAGCATAAGCCACTAGTTAATTTGGCCTCCATTGTTTACGTCCATTTTTGTCATTAGGCCAATTGGCTTGTGAAATTCATTATTTTTGTAATTATGTCCTGAAGACATTTAATTTTTTATGTCACTTAGGTTTTTTGTCAAAATTTTGACTCTCATTAAGTTTAGTGTCAGAATTTTAACAAAATTGGGATAAAAAAAGAAAGTGAAACTCAATTCATTTTGTTTTAGGTGGATCATGGGAGTGAGGAATGGATTGAGTTGCAGACATCACTGACCACTGATAAGTCCATTTTTACTGCCAATCACACCAAATCACAATGCGTACGTCCATTTTTGAAGGCAATGTGTGTTGGTAGTAATGGTAGAAAGTAAGTGAATGAAAAACTAGGGCTCACAAGGACACAACTGGGCATACCTAAGATCGATTAAGGATTATTTGGATTGCTTTTTGCTAAGATCATTTTTGTTTCACAATAAAGATCAAAATTTCTCTTCAAATTCTCATTATTTTCCTTTCTGAACTACCTAATCATAGTCACTTTTTTATGGTGAAACTTGATTAAAATGATCTAAAAAATGTCTTGAGTTTTTTATGCATTAAAAACTCTTGATTTTGGCATTGGAAGCATCCTATTTCACTTTCTTTGAAGAAAGATATCATTGTTTTTGTAAAAATTGTTAAATCCCTCATTAGAGTATCTAGTAACCATACTAGAATATAAAATTCTTGTGTTTTATGCTCAATAAACCCTCAACTTGGGAGGGATAAGTGTATTTGGTATGTATTTTATGTTCAAATCATTTATAGAGGACTGATTTCTCTGTCTCGGATTGATAATTTGACCATAACATTTTTCAACAATAATATTATTCAAGTTTTTATATTTCCCCTTTTACTTGATATAATAGTTAACATACCCAACTCAATGAACATAATTTAATACCTATGTAGATAAATGTCTTTTTTATTCTATTCCATGTCATTCACTTTATTTTTTATAGCTTTAACATTGTAATGAAAAGAGCAATAGAACTTCTTGTACTAGATGTCATATGGCACAGTTATCTCCTTGCAATGCTCTCCAAAGTTTAAAAAACTTTGTAGAACATTATTTTTCTTTTTGCTTTGACCATCATGATGATGATCTATTTCTTGAAAATGATACTAATAGTGGTTCTTTAATCATATTAGTTTCTTTCATGTATTACTTTTCACGTATTATGGAATGTGGGTTGACTACCTTTAGATTATACTTATTATTATATATTTATTTCTTGTTGTTATTTGATTGTTGAGACAAAAAGTTTTTTTACTATGTATGTATGTCCCTTTGATGGCCACAAGTGTATTTTTATTCTCTTTTCAATGCTAGATGGTTTCACACTTAAATTTCAATAGGTTATCTCTTTATGTAATTTGCATCATCAATTTTGTGAAAGATAAACTAAAAGGTTTCACAGTATAGAAGCTATGTCCCTTTGATAGTATGATTAGTCTTCAAAAGAAAAAAAATACACTTAGACTAGAAGGTTTACTGCATCTGGGGAATGTCCCTTCGATAGCTTATGATCTTTGCTCCTATATATGCATATGAAAAAAATAATATTAAAATAAAGGGTGCTATGGATCTGAGCATGTGTGGAGGATGGCTCCCTAACACTTCCAAGTGAATGGAAGGAAGAGTACTCAAAATAAGGCTCATATGGTGAGTGTCTTAGATGTAAGATATCACTATCCTAGTTTGATAGTAATTTGTTAATATGTATAAGTTGGATCCATAGGTTTAGGATTTTGTTAAGGGGATGATAAGATGTTGTTAGGGGACTGAGACAAGAGTTTTATGTGAAGACATAGGCAGGATCCCTTGGGAAGGGATGTATTTTTTTAGAAGTTAAGGAGAATATATGTGGAATTTCTAAGGGCATTTGGGATAGTGTCCAAAATTCTGATTGGGTAAGGTGTTTCAAAGGTACAAAAGGGTTGTCTAATGTTTGTGAGAGTATGAGAATTTTCCATTGAGTCAAGGATTTGATTAATGGCTAGGATCCATGAGGGTATGAGGGTATTGTATTACCAAAGGAGATTTCCGAGGAAATTTTTGAGCAATGATTATTCAAGAGTGTTTAGTTGAATCAATAGGAAAGTATTGAGTGGGTTAGAGCCTTGGAAGGGTTTGGGAAACCTAAAAAAAAGGAAAGATGTTGATGAATTTTTAGAGAAGGAAGACCTAGTAAGTAGGTTATGATAGGAAGTACTTGTTGGTGATAGGCTCTATGGGAATTCTCTACATCACTAACTTACAGGATTTCAATATTACTTACAATTTAATTATAGAACAAATCACAATACATTGATTCAATAATAAATTTGGTTTACATAATTTGTTATATGTGATCTTTAATATATTGTATAACTTATAATTTATTGTTAGCATTAGTATTGCTCCTTTTTTATACACTGCTAGTTTTTTAATATCTTTACTTTTGACTTCAAATCTCTTGTTTTTGTTGAGACACAGGATATTGATCTTTTAGGGTGTAGCTAAGATCAATTAAGGATTATGTGGATTTCCTACTGCATACCCTTATTTTTCCTTTTCATTTTCTTCCATCTCCACTGAAAAATATCATGATAGCGACATAGATGACAAGGGCACTACAAGAGAAAAAATATATATTCACTCCTATATCCTAAATGAATGAATGAAAAAACAATAAATATAAATGAATAGAAAAATTATACTATCGTTCCACAAAAATGATCAATTAAAATGGGTGAATGCATTCAAGATATGTGTAGTTTGACCATATACTATCATTACTTAATTAAGCATGGACATATATGGATCTTCTTCATTGGTTTAAACCCTTTAAATTTTTATTGTCATGTTTAAGGTTCTAGTAGCTTTTGGCCCTTAGTTATAATCATGATGTCATTGTCCTTGATGCATATATCATTTCTTTCATCATTGAATGATAACTATTATCACTCTAAGAAATTTGTATAGATGCAACCTTAGATGTATATTATAATAATTCCACCACATTTAAGGCTGCAACTTTTGTGTAAATTTCATGTGATTAATATCTTTGATGTCATTTTTCATGCTTGTGTCACTTTATATGCATTCATGATCCCATGAATTTTTTTTATTATGGCACTTCAAATCACTTCCATAATAATTGTAATTATATTCACTTTCCCACACTATACCTTCTAGATTTATCACATCATATGTTGCACCATTTAACTTGGTGCTATCTTATATTTCTCAATGTTGTCTTGCAAAAACTCATTAACATAAATGCCTAATACTCTCTTCATTCATGAACTACACTTCATCTCTATCTTTATAGCTATTGTAATAATAGCTATGTTTACACCACTTTTTGCACACCATTAAAATATTTCTATTTCATAGGTATTGATCTTTGATATAACAAAGAGGTTGCATCTTAGATGTTGTTCTAAACATTTCTATTGCTGATAATTTTTACGGTTAACATTTTTTCCCATACTTGTAATTTTTTTACACACCTCTCATGATTATAACATGTTGGGCTCTATTGTTGTGGAATCCCATGTTGCCTGATGTGTTGAATTCTTTTAGTGTTGAATATGTACTTGTACCTAAAAATTAAAATAGACAAAAATATGATGTTGTTGTCTGCAACATATTTTGTAATCCCCTATATGGAAAATTTAAATAATTTTAGTGAAATAGAAATGTTGTCTTTGATTCCATTAGGCATTACATTTTCTTTGTAAGTTTCAAGCTACTAGCTTAATGGGGCTATTATATTGACCCCTTAACTACACATCACAAATACTTATTCATAGATTTGAAAGGATTCATTGTGCACGAGCTAGCTGAAAAATATCTACTCGAGTGGAAGTGTTGCAGGATAGAAATAGTGCTAAATATACACTAAAAAAGATCACTACAGAGACATAGATGGCAAGGGCACAATAAGGGACAAAATATATAGTCACTCCTAAATCTTAAATGGATGAATGAGTCTGAAAACTAGTTGGGGGATTTCTTATAAAATCCCACCTACTTCTCATCAAATTCATAAAATCCAAGCTATTTCTCATCAAATCCCTCCAAGCTTTATAAATCAAAACCCCACAAATTAGGGTTAGCAGATATAGTAAATGAATATCCATGTAATGTAGGAGGTTCTTGAATGATGGATAACCTTTAATAGAAAATAAAAAATATTGATCCTTAAAGTAGTCAAAAAATTATTAGTATATTGATTGGTTGTTATTTTTTCATGACCTAAATGATAGATTAAAATTACATAGTTTGAGCATCCTAGGCATGCTTTGGACTTTGGAACATGACAAAAAATTAAAAAATGGCATTCTGCTCTCATAAAACCATACATAGAGACACAATCTTTTATTTTGATCCAAATTTCTACCACATTCCCAAGGGAAGACTAAGACCAGTATTCACTTTATGAGGTAATTCAATTAGCATGCCTACATCATTGTAGTTATAAATTCAGTCATAGTTCACTTTCAACATATTTTATGATAACACAAATTTGTATTCATATTTAGTGGACAAAGAGGAATGTAAGAAAACTTATCTTCCATTTGGATGACCATACGTCTTAACTAATATACTTCAATTCTTCTCAAGGTATCCATTCAAAGAAAAGCATTATTTAAATTATTTGAAGTATATATTCAAGGGAAAATGTGACAAATTGGGAACAATGCACCAAAGAAACAAAAACAACTTGAAGCCAAGGAAAAAGATTATTCATATGTATATGGTGGTGATTATAATAGTAAATAATGATTGATAAATTGGTTGACAAACAACATAGTCAGAGCCAAGCTTGGGCTTTTTTTAACATAATTGTATTGAAGATATTTCCTTTCTCATTTAATTCATATTGTTTAATGGTCTTGTTGCAACCCCTATCTTGTTTCTAGATGGTTCAAAAAGTGTTATTATGCACACAATTATTGTCAAATGTTACATTATATGAGAAATTATGTGGGAAATGGTCCATGAATGATAAAAAATAGATGAAATTAGGGTAAAAGGTGTTTGAACTATTTTTTTTGCATTTTTTTTTGTAAATTGCTTAACCATTGATTCATCCTAACAGGTGTATCGACCAAATCCTTTAACAAGGTGGACTTAATATTATTTTACAAATCTCCTAATAGAGTGCATGCTTCATTGTATGTTGTAAAATCGTTTCACAAGGTGGACCTAATAGTCCTTATTGCTCCTAATAGGGTAGATCACCAGAAGTCATCAATTGTAAACTTTAATAGGCTAACTTTATACTATAGTAATAAAGCTTGTAGGTATCATCCCCACCCCAGTTTTACTTTCTATTTGGAATGTTTATGGGCTACCAAATATTGTGTCAAATTTTATGAATGTTTTATTGCTTTCAGTGTTTCATGAATACAGATCAAATTATATTGTGAAGGTCTAATTGGTGAATTAAAGTAAAAGTTTTATTGGTTCCTGATTCAACCCCTCCCCCTTTTTGTAACTCAATCTATACGACATTTCCAACAATTAGTATTAGAACATTGGTTCTCACATCATAAGTTCAGTAGCTTGAAAAAATATTAGAAACAATGGAAGTATATAGACTAGAGAAAGCTATTGAAATGAAAATTTGGATCTAAAATTTGCCATGGAACAATTCAAGAAAATAAAGTAGCATCTCTCTCAATCCTTGAAAAAGGATAAAAGACCTTATAGCACATATGGATGACAATCTCTACATTGAAGAAAGTAGTTTAGATGAAGCTGATGCAACAATCACAAATCTACTTGAAAAGAATCTTACTTTTCGTGAAGAAGTCAAAAAGTCAAAAATAGAACAAGAAATTAAATCAGTGAGAATGTGTGAATTCATGAAAAAAAATGATGAAGCCAAAGAAGAAATAGAAGAAAAGGATAATTAAATTCAATAAATATCTCTTTAGAAAATAGATCTAATTGATCAACTGAATGATGCAAATCAAGAGCGTATCAACTTAAGGATAGAGAATGAAAGATTGCAGAATGATCTTAGCATAGAGAAGAAAACCAATGAGAGGATGATGAAATATCATGAAAGCATGAATCAATTGAATGAGAAAACTCAATTTAGACATAGAGGCAAAGTTGGATTAGGATACACAGAAGAAGGTGAATCATCTTAGCAAAGAGCTCAAAAGAAGAAAAGGCCTACATGTAATCATCGTGTAGAGATAGGACATACATCAAAAAAAAGTGTTGGAGCAATGGTAAATCAAAGTTCAGTGGAAAGTGTTACAGTTGCAACAAACTAGGACATAGAGCAAGTGAATACACAAAGAAACCTAAGTTTGAAGGAAAGTGGTTCAATTGCAACAAACAAGGGCACAAATATTTAGAGTGCAAGACCAAGAAATGGAAACCAGTAGAATAAATTATCAAAGCTATATTTGGTTGGGATTACAACACATGGTACAAATGTCACTATTGTGGTGAGTATGGGCACATTAGAGCACATTGCATAAAACATCACACAAGGAAGAGAGAAACTACAAAGAGATATTTTGTATGTATAGAACTTGGACATCTTGCCAAGAACTGTATGAACTAAGGAAAAGTTGAAGATGAAAAGAAAGAAAAGGCTAACAATGTTATAAGTCAAATGAGGTAGCAATGGGTAAGGAAACATCCCAAGGATTCAAATTAGAGTAATGAAAGTGTTGACACCCAAGTCAATGAGTTGGGTGACTCATCCATTTCAACCTAGTTATTTATGGAGATTACTAGAACTATGAATCAAAAGGAGATATGTCACATCAGTTCTAGTCAGCAAGTAGAAGATCCATATCAGCATTCTAGATGCACAAGGATCATCAAGTTAAGATGACAGTTCAAGTGATGTCTTAGACCTTATTGAGCATGGTCGAGTCACAAGACCTAACCAAGTTTGGATGTAGTACCAAGTTGAAGACTCTACCAAATTAAAGACCCTGCCAAGTTTAGAGACTTTACCAAGTTGAAGGTTTTGGGACTTAAAATTGAAGCCCTAATTTTGAGTACCATTCTAAAATCAAGCCCTATAAGCACATTTAATGCATGTATACCTAGTTTTCTTGTTGAGGACCATGAAGTGTTTAATGTTTCTAATAATTTTCATTCAATATATCCATGCATCCCATGAAGATAAATTTCCATTCTGAGTCATTCTGTGAAGTTTCGTTTTGAGCAATTTTCAAATATGTATTTTTGCCTAAGTGTCAAATACTGAAAGGTAGCCTAGTTTGCATTTGAATATCTTGCACCCATAAATTTTTCATGACTCTCCACTTTGGGAGAATTTAGTATGCATATCAAGGAACCTATGTTTCAAATTTCAAGTCATTTTGATATGTTTTGACTAGGTTTTGAATCCCTCAAAGTCGGTTGTTTATTGTTGTCATGCTGATGTAAATTGTTCAGAATTTTGGGAGGCCCTATTTGACTTGCTATAACTTTGACCCAGTTAACCAAAATGATAAAATCCCTTTTATATTGCATTCTATAGGTCAAGTACATGCCATGTTTCATGTTTGAGCCTATGCCAAATCCATTTGATCAGTTTTTGAATGAGATTTCAAATGCAATTTCTAAAGTTTTACTAGTGTCATAAAGTGTAGATTGATTATTATCCCTATCTGGGATGTCATAAATTTAAATCCATGGTAGGTGAGACCAAATAGATTGTACCATTGTACTCTACTCTAAAAATTCTTTAAGTGTGCCGGTTTGCAAGTCTTGGTGACTCCGTCTGCAAACTTTCCCAAGTCCATTCGGTTTGAGAAAATCACATTTATGCCATTGTTCCTAGTCCTACAAATCCAAGTACCCCACTTTGACCGTTCACCAAATGCGCCCAATTATTCATCATGAACCCTAATCACAAATTTATACTCTCCTTGTGATAGAGAATGGATTCCCTAATTTTTGTGCCCCCAAGTGTTTGTTTACCCTATTTTCAAAGCCAAAACCAAATATGTTTTATTGTTTTCTAACGTGTTTGCTTGCAGGTGGTTCTAAGGAGGCAACTTTGATGGTCAATATATTTTGACCCCTACTTCTTCATGAGACAATATCTAATGGGGTAAGATAATTTACACCAAAGAATTAGTGTCTTACATCCCAAGGCCTAGTCAAGTGTTTCCATCAGCTTTTAAGGCTAGTTAGAGGACCTCTTGATAGGAAAATCATAGTTTGCATGAACATGGTAAATTGAGTTTTAATTGATCAATTGATGACATGTTTCAATTCAATTTGAATCAAATCAATAGTTTCCAAAGGTCAAGCATTTTAGTTTAAAATTTTTTTTAGTCGGACCCACTTTGGGGCCCGAATAGCTGCATTAAATTGATAAGAAATGAGGAGACCTATGTATTAAGTTTTAAAATGGTATCATATACCTTTTGACATGAACTTAGATCATAAGGAAATCTTCACTATTATTTTCTTTTCCAGACTTGTGTATAAGAATACAATGGTACTTTTTGAATTAAGCACATAGAAGTTTCGTGGTTTCACTTACGATTTTTTTTCCCTCAAGTGACTTATTCATCATGTGTAGTGCCTCTCCCATTTGAATTTTGTAAGGTCATCCTGATGGATGCAACCTTGTTGATCTCTCCTTGAGATGGGATTGTGATTGTGACCCTGAGTTGTCTACACTATTGAGGTGATTGGATTTATGTTTCTATATTAGTTGTTTTGATTATGCTTATGGCTGATTTATGAGATTATGATGTGATTTATGGTTCACTCAGGTTTGTGCCAGTGGTCACCAGGATTGATGTGGTATCATGAGGTTGTTCTATGATTACCCTGAGATGTGTGTAGAGACTGCACTGTCTACTATTACCCTGCTACATTGGACTAGGTTCTTGTAGTAATGGTTAGTCATGTTTATGACTATGTTCACTCATGTGTTTAAGTGCTTTTTCATGTTGTGTTAACAACTATTATTAAATTCTTAAATAATTAGGAATGGATTTTCCATGTTGAATTCATTGGTTATGAGCTACGTATATTTAGCTTGTTATATTTTGATCTGAGAGATACTTGTTACTCATGTTATGTTTTACATTTGAGATGACCTGAGGGTCAGATGTTATACCTTGATTTTAGTATCATAGATGTTAGACTATTATGCTACACAGTTGATCATATTACATGATGGTGCCATTTTGAGATGACAATGTGTTTTATGATGATATCTGGTTATCTGGTATTTGGACATATCTCTAATTATGTTATGTGATAGATTTAATGCTATGGGTATTTACTTCATTCTTGCATTGTTATGCTTTATGCAAATGTGAGTGATGTAAATAGATTATTTTGATATAATTAAATAAATGGTTAAATTAGGTGATTTAATGCATTTATTGCTTTGACTATGTTATCATATGCAATAGCACTTGATCATGTTGCTTAATGTGCATGATTTATATCCCTAGTAGTGACACATGGAGTTAGTGAATACACCATTCATATTTTACCAATGTCATCCCTATATGGTCAACATATCCTTATTTTAATTGATTAATTAATCCTTTTGATGATTATTAAATCTAAACTCATTTGCATTATGTGATTAGACCAATGAGTATGGTTGTGCATTTAGAGGTTTACATCGTCACGAAAGTTAAGGAAATTTATGTATATTTTTATTTTTAGGCTTTTAATTGATTTAATTTTAATTTCTAGTAGCTTTCCCATAGATAAATTCCTATTTCTAGGAATCGCCTATTTTCGTTTGGGTCAATTTGGGGTTTAACTAGGTTGGCTAGTTTTTTGCCCTAATCAATTATTCACTCAAAAAGTGAATAAATATCCAAAAAGGAATTTAATTCCTCACTTCTCACATTTGAATTAGAAAGTTTGAGAGTAAAACCCAAAATCCTCTTCATGAGGATTTACTGTTTTGTTCATTGTGGGAGCTATGGGCATGGGATCATCACGAGGTTGGGCTTGTTGGATCTCGCTCAGGGAAACCTTGGATTGTCAAAATTTTTAGCTACTTCTGCAGGTGTTTTATTTTATGATTCATATTCTCATTTTTCCCTTTTGGCTATGAGGTAGGGATCTCCTATTTTATTGTTTTGATTCTATTTCTGCTTCTATTTTTGGTAGTCGTTTGTTAGGAGGTTGAGAATTAGTGTTCCCCTTCGTTTCTATATGCTAGCTCTACCCAGTTGGGTAGGTATGAGCATTTCCATATTTATTAGGTTGAGGGTTTGGGGTTTTGCACTGTTATGCTAGTTATTTTTGCATATAGTGTTTGAACTCAATTATTTTTGGATTTTTGGGGTTTTTTTACCCAAAGGCCAAATTATTTTTAATTTCAAAATTATTCCAAAATTTGGAGTTTTTACCTCATTTTGCGTACCACCATGTTTTCTCAGGTTTTCTTAGCATGAGATTAGTCATGGACTTGGATCATCCATTTGGATGTATGTCAAACCTTTATTGCACTTTTATGTTTGCATTAGGATGCGTGACGCATACATACTCCCAACTTTGTATTGAGTTGAGTGATTTTTTTACATGCTATTATGGTTTCTCTTGGACCTTTGTTAATGTTTCATGGACACTAGGATTCATGTAGAATCCATGCTCCCAAATTGAGGCTGGTTGAGTGAGTTCATCATGTTTGGTCTTGTTACATCATTTAGATTTGTGTAGAATCCATACTCTTAGATTGAGGCTGGTTGAGTGATTTCATGATGTATGGTTTTATTGTTTCTTGGGATTCATGTAGAATCTATTCTCCTGAGCTATTTTTGGTTGAGTGATATTTTGCATTGTGTTTTCATCAAATCCTTGTGTTATGATCTTTGTGATGGTGGTGTGCCACACACGAGTATGCATGCATACATTTGTTGAGTGACTTGTGAGTCCTAACTTTCCATGGTATTTTTGGAAGCTATGATCATTGGGGTTGCGTTGAGACTATGCATGCCCATGGGAACTTGTCATAGGATGAGCATGGGTAGGGCAGGGTAGCATATGGAGGGTAACTAAAGAAAATGTGTGACTGGTAATAAAAATTAAGATAATAAAATGTATGTGCAGAGCCCTCCATTAAGGATTTGAAATGTACAATCCAAGCTTGGGCTTGTTGATGCCAAGTGACTCTCCATGATGTGAACCCCTACTTAGTAGCCTTTTGAGTGTCTGACCAGGACCTCTACTACTTGCATTGTCTTAGGTTCTTGGTTACAGCCATCATACTACTTGGTGTGTGTGTTAGCCATGGATGTTTTCTTTTTGTGTGTTTGTAGTTGAATCATTATCTCCATAAACATGGTGGGTGTGGACCTATGAGTGCCATTTGGTTGGGAGGCGTGGCTACCTACACCACTATTAGGAACCGATGTTCAGAGATGGTCTTTTATCCTAGTGTGACCGTTGTTAGATGTTTTTACTTGATATTTCAAGCTCTGGAGTATTCTTTCTTGTGATTTATGCTTTCATTGGAATGCTTGTATATCATGTTTAGATGATGCTATTTTATTAGACACATTCCTATACTATAATTTTTAGCATATGACTAGATGATGTGAATTGTTGTATTGGATTATCTATTACTTCTTGGTTTAGCATGTTAGATTTCCTATTTGTATGATGTTGGCATATGATAGATGATGTGGTTGATTTATTGGATTATCTAATGCTTTACTTTTAGCATGTTAGATTTCCTTAATCTTATGTTGTAGCATAATTTAGTAGTGACATCCTCATAAGATAACACTGACAATTTGGTTAGTAGTTTGGGATGTTAGGTGTGGGGGATGGCTAGGATCCATGATGGTCTTATGATGTCATTGATGGTTGGGAGGAACCACGTACTTAGTTTGGTTGTTCAGTTATTGAGATGTTATTTATGTACATCGTGATGTTTCTTCTGATCACTGCAATGTTAATTTCTTTTAGTACATTAATTTACTACTTTGGTTTAGATGGATAGTTATTCCTCTTTCTTGTATCATGGCATCTCGTTGTTTTTTTACTCGAGTGTTCGTTCCTTGATCTATGTAGATTTGGTACTCCCCAGTGTGGAAGAAATCTATTTCCTATCTTTTTACTTTTTTGGTTTGTTGATTTCTATCCCCTTGAAAATTATGCTTTCTTGCATGAGAATGCAATTGTTCGTGTGGTGTGTTGGGTTTCTTCACATAGCTCGGTGAATCCTCAAATGAAACCCCACACCAGTTTGGGTGTCTTGGCTACTGAACCAAGCATGTCCTCATGCAAGAGGGTGTTTTGTCATGTGGTTTAGTGTACTTTCTCATGTGAAGAGGTACTTCCTCATGTGAGACTATCAATTGTTATTCTTTCACGTGAAAAATAGGGGACCTCTCTGTTGTCTTTCAGAGAATGCAATTTGGACTTTTGAGTACCCTCTTGGATTGCTAGTGGTTCCATGCTTCAATAGTTTGGATATTTTGTGTTCTATTGTCATCTTTTGTTTTCATTCTTGAGTTTCTGTGTGTTAGTCAAGTAGCAGTGTCTAGAGATTCATGTGGTTGCTCAGATTGTTGGTGAAGTCTTCTATTGCAATCTTTGTGATCCCTGTATGATGTTGTCATGTGCATTCATACTTGTAAAAAAAATATCTTGGCTTGAATTGAATCCTTGTTCCAAGGATCTCTAGGTGGGGCATTACATCATGTACCTTTTATCTTCCATATTTCTTGAGATTCTTACCATTCCTATAGAGAATATTGAAAAAAATTCAAGGTTCCAAGGTAGTTATGGAATATTGGTGCTTAATGTTATTCTTAGAATGCTTGATCCATTGATGAGGGCAAGATTGTCAAAGTTATGAAAGGGAGATTTGTGACTTAAGATGCTATCCTCAATTCAATCCAATAAAATGATTTGGTAGTCATATTTCTTCCATCATCCCCAGGGGCTCTTGCTATGTAAGTGTTACACACACGATATAAATCATTAATGAGCCATAGCTTTTTTCCAAATAGTTATTTCCCTAGGGAGTGTTTTTCCTTAAAAGAAGTCTTAGCCTTGAGATCGGGAATCACATAGCCTTCCACTATCTATTGAAGACTTTGCATAAGGAATTTGGATTATGCGTTGAGTGTAGATATGTGACTAAACCACCTTGGTGTGTGTAGAGCTTTTTCACCTATGATGAAGGAGATCTAAAATTGAAGGAGACCAATCTAAATTGTCTTATCTTTGAATTCATATACCCACAAAAGTTAAAATTGTTAGTTTGTGGTGAATAATCAGAGAAGTATTGTACATACTTCATAAAAATTTTCCACTCCTATTTTATCATGTCTTATTTAGATAGGCATATTATAACCCTAAAGTGGGAATATATTATATAAGATAGCTTAGGGTTAGGGATTATGGTAATGTGATGTATAATGAGATAGGTTGTTCTTGTGGTGGTATTGAGTTGTAAGGGTTTGTACTATAATCATTGGATAATAAGAAAGGTTGGATGGCTATGTAGGTGGTTGTAGCCCAAGTTTTGGGTGAACCACGTTAAATCTGTGTTATTTGTGTTCTTATGTTTTTCTTCTTTTGTTTTTGCATTTAACTATTTATTTGTAAATTGTTCTGGATATGTCAAATTCTAACAATTGGTATCAAAGAAAGGTCTGTTGTTTTAGATTGATAGGACTTTTAGATTTGAGTGGGAGCAATGGAGGATTCCAAATTCAAGAAAAATTCAATGTCTAGAATTTTCAATTCTAGAAAATGCAAATGGAAGATTATCTATATCAGAAGGATCTGTGGAAGCTATTAGAAGGGAAAGCTAAGATACAAGGAATGATCATAGATGAAGATTGGGAGATCTTAGATAGGAAGGCACTAGGATCTATTTGATTGTGCCTTGTGCTATCTGTAACATTCAATATATCAAAGGCAAAAATGACTGTAGAGTTGATGGAGACAATAGCTAAGTTATACGAGAAACCCTTAGCTTTGAATAAGGTATTTCTTATGAAGTGTTTATTTAATATGAAAATGGGTGAGGGAGGATCTATAATGAGTCATTTAAATGAGTTTAACATATTCACCAATTAATTGTCATCCATACAAATTTCATTCAATGAAGAGGTTAGGGCTCTCTTAATTTTATGTCCTTTTTTAGAAAGATGGAATAGCTTGGTTATGGTTGTAAGTAACTCTGTCTCTGGTTCAAATACTTTGAAATTTGATGAAGTTGTTGGTGTTATCCTAAATGAGGAAATGTGATGGAAAAGCTCAGGTGAAACTTCAACTTCATTAGGTTCTGCATTGAATGTGGAGAATAGAGGAAGAATAAGTCAAAGAGGAAAAGGCCCTTCACATGACAAGTCACCAAGGAAGTCAAAGAAAGGACATTCTTAGTCTAAAGGAAAGAAAGATTACTAGTACTATGGAAAACCTAGTCACTTGAAGAAATACTTTTTGTCTCGAAAAAACAAACAAGGAGATGGAAATGAAGATAACAATATCGAAGTTAATGTTGCAAATAATGATTTACAAGATGCTTTAATATTATGTTTAGATAATGCTAATGATTCCTAGGTAATAGATTATGGGGCCTCATTCCATGCTATACCCCATAGGAAATATTTTCAAGATTATGTTCAAGGTGATTTTGGACAAGTATATTTGGGTGATAATAAGCCCTGTCCTATTGTTGGAAAAGGAAAAATAAAGATCAAGTTTCCAAAATGAAATGACTAGATGTTGCAGGAGGTAAGGCATGTCCCTAATTTAAGAAGAAATTAATTTCCGCAAGACAACTAAGTAGTGAAGTTTGTGTAGTCATGTTTACAGACAATGTCTGGAAGGTAACTAAAGGTTTATTAGTAGTAGCTAAAGGTGAAAAGGTTGATACATTGCACTTCTCTATTGGGAACACTTATTCCACTTTAGTTGCTACTGATATTGATAATGCAAGGAAAGTTACTGTAAATGTTGCAAGAACAGATTTAGTTGTTTGGCACGATAGGCTTGGGCACATGAGTGAGAAAGGGATGAAAATCCTTCACTCTAAGAATCTATTGCCAGAGTTGAAAAATATTGATTTAGAGTTTTGTGAAAATTGTGCTAATGGTAAATAGAGAAGAGTAAAATTTCTCAAAGTTGGAAAAGAGAAGAAGAGTGAGAAGTTGGAGCTAGTGTACTTAGATGTTTGGGGACTGGCTCAAGTATCATCTCTTGGTGGCTCTCGTTACTATGTTATTTTCATTGATGACTCAACTCAGAAGACATGGGTGTATTTTCTAAAGTAAAAATTTGATTTCATTGGAACTTTCAAGAAATGGAAAGCTTTGGTTGAAAATGAGATAGGAAAGAAGCTAAAGTGTCTCATATCGAATAATGGAGTTGAGTATTGCGGCAAGTCCTTTGAAGATTACTATTTTGTTAATGGAATCAAAAGGCAGAAGACTATTCCAAGAAATCCACAAGAAAATTGTGTGTCTAAGAGGATGAATGGGACAATCATGGAATGTGCAAGGAGTATGAGATTGCATGTTGGGTTGCCACTTCATTTCTGGGAAGATGTTGTAAACACTGCTGTCTATTTGATAAATAGAGGACCTTCAACTCCTTTGGGTTGTGGTATTCTAGAGGAAGCATGGACTGGTAAAAAGGTAAATTATTCATTTCTAAAAATTTTTGGTTGTGAAGCTTTTGGCCATGTTGATAATGAAAATAGAACCAAGCTTGATGCTAAATCTTAGAAATGTACCTTCAGTGGATACGAAATAGATGACTATGGTTATTGGTTATGGGATTTTGAGAATCTGAAAATAATTAGAAGAGGATATGTTATATTCAATTAGAAGGTCATGTATAAAGAATAGTTGCAAGAAATGAAGCATGAAAGGTTCAAAGAACACTATGTGGTTTTGGATGAGACTCCTAAAAAAGAAATGCCACCGGTACCTAATGCTCAACAACTATATGTTATCCCAAAAACTCTTGTAAGTGTTACACATTCTACTCAGTTAAGTAGACCTTTTGAAAGGTTTTCTCCTTCTTTATACTCTATTTTATTTACTAATTCTAGTGAACCAAACGAGTATAAAGAGGCATTATAGGTAGATGCTAGACAACAGTGGAAATTGGGCATGAAAGAGGAGATGAACTCATTGTTGAAAAATAAGACTTGAGACTTAGTCCCTTTACCTAAAGGAAAAAGAGCCTTGCCTAACAAATGGTTTTATAGGTTGAAGGAGAAAGATGGAGGAAAGAAAAGGTATAAGGCCAGACTTGTGGTAAAAGGTTTTGCAAAGAAAAAGGGTATAGATTATTATGAAATATTTTTCCTTGTTGTAAAAATGAATTCAATTAGAATTGGAATAAGCCTTGTTTCTATAGATGCCTTGCATCTTGAACAACTAGATGTGAAAAAAATCTTTCTTCATGGAGATTTGGAGGAGGAAATTTACATGCAGCAACCAGAGGGATATGAGGTCAAGGGTAAAGAGAATTTGGGGTGTAGGTTAAGAAAGAGTTTGTATGGCCTAAAGCAAGAACCATGAACAATGGTATTTAAAATTTGATAGTTTCATGGCTAAACAAGGTTACCATAGGTGTCATTCTGATCACTATGTATATTTTAAGAGATTGGATAATGGGAGTTACATTATTCTATTACTCTATGTTGATGACATGCTTGTTGCTAGGTCTAATATGCAATAGATAAATGAACTTAAATAGAAATTAGCAAGGTCATTTTCCATGAAGTATTTGGGTGCTGCTAAGAAAATCCTTGGTATGAGGATCACATGGGATAGGAAAAATAGAACCTTCAGTTTTTCCCAAAGTGAGTATATAAAGAAGGTGTTGAAAAGATTTAATATGCAGGGTGCAAAAGCAGTCAGTACACCTTTGGCTAGTCATTTCAGATTGACTAAGGAAATGTGCCCAAAGGCACAAGAAGAGGTAGATAAAATCTTTGACATCTCATAATCATTAGTAGTTGGCAATCTATTGTATGCAGTGGTATGCACACAACCAGATATTTCTTATAGAGTGGGAATTCTCAGTCTGTATATGAGTAATCTGGGTATGGAACATTGGAGTGCTGTCAAATGGATACTTTGATATTTGAGAGGCACTACTACAAAGGCATTATGTTTCATAGGATTTAATTCTACTTTGAGTGGATTTTTTGACTCTGATCTGGTAGGAGATGTTGATACAAGGAGGGGTACTATAGGTTATGTTTTTACTATAGGGGGTACTGCAGTTAGTTGGATTTCTAGATTGTAGAAGGTTAACATACTTTCAACCATTGAAGTTGAGTATGTAGTGTTGATCTCAAATAAGTTTTGACAAGTGAGCATCAACACACTTAAGCTATTTTCTTGGTTCACGCTAAACTACTAATACATGTTGAGTACATGTAAATATTAGACCATGCCAAGTTTTAATGAGTGTCAAGTCACTCAAGTGCCGAGCAGATAGATCATGCCAAGTGATTCAAGAGCCGAGTAAACAGTGGATGCCAAGCAATGTAGGTGCTAAGTCATAATATAAAGATCAGTGCATGTCGTGCATTAGAGACTTCATATGTCGAGTAACACATTTTTCACATATTTGTTTATAATGGCACAAACAACTATGTAAACCACTTTTAAGCCAACTTAAAATTATATTTTGATATTTTGAAGATAAGGATGAATATCTATTTGGATTCCCTATACAATTACATGCAGCCAATCAAAAAATGAGAAGGATTAAGTGTCAAAATGGATGAATCTCAGCCTAGATTCATACCTAACCCTAAGCCACCTAAGTCTTCTTAAGGAGGAGATAAACCCTAAACTATCTATGGATGAAGGAATTGAAGGTGCAAAAAAGATAGTTTGCATGCAGAGCATTCAAGGTGACTTAGAAGTTATGAAGAAAGGGTGAATTGCAGAATCAGTTAGAGAAGAATAGAGGATAGAGAAAAGGATACAAGCATTGAGACATCTGATCATGAAGGATCAAGAACACATTGTCTAGAGGTGGTTTATTATTAGGGAAACAAGTGCCAACCATAGGATCTATGCTGAGACATTTTAACAGGTGATTTCAATCAAATCTCTTAATAGAGAAGTCCTAACAGACTATATGAAATCCTTTAACAAGTTTCTTACTTAGTTCTAAGTTGAAGTCCTCTAACAAGGCACACTTCTAATAGGGTGTTGAAATCCTCTAATAGGGTGAGACCTTACAATCTGTGTAAGCGTTTAATAGGGAAAATCTTTCACAAGGTAGATCATGTTTCATGGTCAAAATATTGTAACTTTCATTGGATACACTTTATTACAACAGTAGTGAAGACTTTTGGGTGTCATCCCCACCCTAGTTACACCTTCTCACTTGGAGGGTTTTTGGGTAATCATATCTAGTGTTATGTGTGTGAATGCTTACATGGTTATATGATTTAGATGTATATGCTTTACACATTATTTCAACTTAATTATTAATGCATGAGATGAATGAATGGTGAAAGTTTTATAGGTCCAAGGTCAACCTACTAGTTCACCCTCCTAGAAGTTCACTTTTCTTCTCATAATTCCAACAATTGGTATTAGAGCCTTGTTCTCTAAAAGGGAAGCTTTGTAGCTTTGAGGAAATATCTTGAAATGGAATTCTACAAGTTGGAAAAGACTATTGAAAACCAAGAGATTAAAATACATCTCATACTACATCAATTGAATGAAGCAAGAGAGGAACTAAAGAAATCCTTGAAGAGAAGGAAAGAGATTGCTATTGTAGAGAATGACACACTATATAAAGAGATAGACAATACTAAGCTATTTATAGACGATGACTCCAATGAATTTGATGCAGTAGTTTCATATCTAATAGAAAATAATAGAGTCCAAGTTGAGGAAATCATAAGTCTCAAGTTAGAACAAGAATTGCAAGCTATACTGCTATTTGAGGTGACTGAACAAAAGAAGAAAGCTATGGAAGATAAAGCCATGATTGAAGAAGACAAAATAATTTTGGCCAATAGATTGGAAGAGAAGTCAACAGAGCTAACCAAGATTTCCAACCTGCAATTGGATACTTTAAGTCAAATAATGAATGTCAACTATGAATTGAATGTCAAGGACATTGGGATAACTGATTTGAAGTTGTAGAATGAACAATTGTAGAGTGACCGAAAGAAAGAAAAAGAATTTGTTGAAAGTCTCAACAAGCCAAATGAATCCATCAAATACTTAGAGTAATTATTGAGATCTTCTAAATCTATGAATGATACATCTAGACTAGGACATAAGCACTGAAGAAGGAGAATCATCCAAAAGTGTAGAAGAAAGGAACACCAAAGGTAAGAACTCCAAACCTACTTTTCATAATTGTGGTAAGAAAGGGCATACTACTAATGTGTGCAAGAGCAAGATTACAAATCAAAATGTCAAGCCTAAGAACATGACTCATTGTCCTAAGTGTAACAAGCAAGGTCATTGGGCACATGAATACAGAACTAGGACCATGCATAAACAAAGATTTGAAGGATATTGCTAGAATTGTCAGAAGTATGGACATAGAGCTTTTGAATGCAGATCCAAATCCATGTGGTCATCAAACAAGCCAACAAAGGTAAGAAACAATGGCATCTCTTATAATTGGGATTATAATACAAGATATAGTTTTCACTACTATCAAGAATATGGATATGTTCCTAAGAATTGTATTAGGACACACTTCAATGGCAATTATAAAAGATGGTTAAGTCAAACTACATGCTTTATCTATTTGAAAATTGGTCACATTAGTAAATATTGTCCCACTAGGTCAAAGGCACCAAGTTGTGAATTTGATAAAGGTAAAGGCAAGACAAATGTTGAACACATCAGAGATGAGATGAACAAGACATGGAAAAAGAAATATTTTTGAAGCACATCAAATGGGGAAGGGATCACTTCACCCAATGGGTTAGGTGATCACACCTCATCAAACTAGGCAAACAAGAGGTATGTGGGACCAATATTTTAAGGTTATATCATGCATCAATTCCAAAAGGAGATGGCACTAAAAAGACTACATTAACATGAATAAATATGCAAGATGTTATTAAAAATTCATGACAAATATTTAATTTTTTCCTGTTGTTGCTGAGTGTGAAAAGTTTCTTATATGTGCCGAATGAAATGTTAGTTGATGTCAAGCTGCCAGACTAGTTAGTTGATACCAAGCTCATAGTAACTGTTGAGTGATATAAATATCAATGGATGTCGAGTGAACCCAAAATTGGTTATTGCTGAGCTTACAACTATGTAAGCACTTAGCATTAATTGTAAGATTTTCAAAGGGTATATGATTGATTTAAACTCATTTTTCATCATTTCAAAATTGAGAAAGAACAAGAAGAGCTAGATGCAACCAGAAATTTGACAAAAGTGATTGCAGAAGATTTGTGCAGTGATTCATCACCATTTCAACTAATCTTGCAAGGTATTTATCAAGAGTCAAGCTATGTAGTTTAAATTTTTATAAACCCTAGCTTGTCTCAATGGCATCAAGTTCAAAAAATGTTTAAGGAAAGGAAGTTATAAATGTTCAACTAGTTAGTAATGAAGTTTAAAAGCCCGTATTTAATGCCATTCCTAACATCGCTTATAAAGAAGACCATTCTAGTGCATTGTCAATGATCCCACCAAACATGATAATGGTACAAGATGTGAGGAAATGCTACAATTCCAAGATAGGAACCATTGGTGACATGGAGATAAGAGGTGCATACAACATGTTGTGTGAAAATGCTGTTTTGAAGTAAGAATACAAAATTGTTGAGAAAAAGGATTTAACACGAGTCCTAGATTTCCCAAATATATTTAAAACAGAGTGGATAAGAATTGTACTGAGTTGAATTCATGATGATTCCTTATGGCTAGAAGGAGAAACAATCAAAATAACTAAGAGAATCATTCATAGGGTTGCTAGCTACCCAACCATAGATCAACCTAAGACACTCAGAAGTGATTCCAAGGAAATGGTTGAGAAGAATACTGGAGAAGTCTGGAATAAGAGAGGTATGACTATAGATACAATCACAGATCCTCTTATCAATTTTGTTGTGAGGGTAACCTTGCATAAATTCTATCAATCCAGTAGATTGAATAGTGTACCCTACATAGCTGTAGATGTTGGTTATAAGATTATTAAGAAATATCATACATATGATCTAGCAGAACTTCAATTACAACAACTTATGGAGAACCTTGGACCAATAAGGAAAACCAAGAGTGCACAATGCAAGTTTGGTTCTATACTAGTTTGCATATTCTTTTATGTATTGAACACATTTCCCTCATTTGGAACAATAGGATGGAAGACTAATAGATCAGTTGCAACACAAATTGGGGAGTACATTGAGCAACTAGGAGAAAACTTTGAATCTATAATGACTAGCTACTTTGAAAACTTCAAAAATTCAATGAAGTAGAGACTCAGAATGCTAGTTTCCTTAGTTGAGAAACATTATAATGATGTATGTTTTCTTGTTGTTGTTGACTACACATTTGTGCAAGCTGCCACACCAAGGGTAAGATGGTTAAGACCCTTAGGTTATTAGGTCAATGTAGATGAAGCCTCAGTAGCCATAATAGCTATATTTGTAGAAGAAGTAGATAAGACTACAAAAGTTTTTGAAAATCATGAGATGGTGAAATCAAAGATTGTCATGGAATTGAAGACTACCTCTACAATCAAGAAGAGCGATAAGTTGGTAAAGAAGTTAAAAGAAAATTTGGAGAAGGTGTCAAGGAATAAGAGGAAGAAGAAGAAGATGATGAAGAGGATGAACAAATACAAGCTCAAGAACCTCTAGCTTTATCTCAAGCCATGGGAGAAGACAAAGAAGAGGAGGAGATTGAAGGTGCCAAGGGAGAAGAAGTCAAGGAAGCACCTACTCCTACTGAGTCAAAGAAGAGGAAGGAAAAGGCACAACCAGTGGAAAGGGCAAAGAAAATTGTAAAACCAAGTTAACCAAAACCCACAACACCTACTACAAGGGCCACCACACATGCTAAAACACAAAAGGCTAAAGAGAAGACAAAGTAGATAGAGTAAGGAGGTCAAGAGTAGAAAAGACAAAGAAGGAAGTATGTGGCTCAACTAGATTTTGATGAAGAGAAGATAGAATTAGATGACAACAGCCAATTCAAGGTGGTGAGTCACAATATTCTCTTAGATCTTGAAAATCTATGCTAAAATGTTAAAAACAATGTAGATTTTTTAGGATTTAGTCATGTTGATTTTGATATATTAGGTAAAGAGGAGAAAAACCAAGTGGAAGAGGCATTATATGCCATGATGTCAAAGTTCAAGATAACACCACTAGAATTTTCCAACTTAGTGCCAAAAAGTCTATATGACATTGTTGAGCAAAATGGCATTATTATCTGAATTTGAAAAGACAAATCAGGGATACAACACTAAACCAAGTAATGCCTAAGTTGACAAAGGGACAATTTTCTAAGGTAGTCAAGAAATATGTGGCAAGGCTCACACCTAAATACAAGGCCTTTAGCATTCTCCAAAATAATATTGAAGATGTTTTTAAGAGATCAACACAAATATGGAAACTCATTTATGAGTTAACCACTGTTAAGAAAGAAGAAGCTAACCCTTCAGAGGGAAAAGATGATGATAGAGATTATGATAAGGAAGATTATGACAAAGATAACATAGTTGGAGGAGAGATAGAAAAGCAAGATGATGACAAGGCAACAGTTGAAAAACAACAACAAGAACATAGTGTGCATGACGCACAATTGTTGAGCATCACTCCTCCCCATGACACAACCAAAACTACTAAAACTATAACTGTCAAGGATGTCTCTGATCTATCATCTCATAACATTAATCCTTTCACTATAGAAGATTTAAAAAAGATCTTAGATCAATCTACATTGCAAGCCAAACTATGTGGCAATCCAGTTTTGGTTAGTGTAGAAGAACTACAAAAGGAAGTAATTGATGTCACAAGGGTTAGGGTGAATCCACAAGAACCACCTTCCATCATCCCTTTAGTTACTAATGTACAACCTTTGATCCAAATAATAGTAGATACATCTACCAAGGTTGTAATAATTGAGAAGAAAATAGTAGAAGAGAAAGATATCACTGCAGGACAACATAAGGAAATAGTACAGATAGATTCATATGTACCTAAAGCATAAGAACAAGGTGCAAGAAAAGTCATAATAATAGACCAGGGTAAGCTTGAAGAGATAGAACCAAAAGTGAAGAAACAAATGACCATCCAAGCACGGGTAGCTTTACCAACAACTGGCACTCCTTCTACACAAACTCTTCAGAAGATGAGCACAAATGCTACTCCATTACAGATCTCAGTGCCAAGCCCAAGCTCATCAAAGGTTGAAAAGGTAATACATTATGTAGACATAAACCTTGATGAAGAAATTGTTATTCCAAAGTATGATTATGATACTATGAGATTGGAACAAATAGGCATTTTATAGCAAGCCCTAGAAAGGAAAAAGCATCAAGAAATGCTTAGGAGAGAACATAGGTAGAAGCAAGCACTTCAAGATATTAAGGAAATCTTTCTAGATGCATTTATTCTACCAACTCTTGAAGAGACCAAGCCACTAATAGAACAACTGACAAAAATAGTGGAGAAGGTCAGTAATGAAGACCTTGATACAAATGCAAAAGTGTTGGAGTGGTTAGAAAAGAAGTTTCAAAGCAAGGTAAATGAGAAAATATCTAGTGAGATAGCACTACAACAAGTTGCATTGACAACCAAGGTTGAGGATGTGAAGAAGTTACTTGAGAATATATTCTCATTGTACGAAAAACTATGCAATCCTACACTCTTCACCCAAGAGACTAGAAGTCACATTTTGAGCCTGGAAAGTCAAATGTCTGGATTAGGTGCAAGACTACCTACAAATCCAACTTAGAGTGAGAAGCATTTTAGGAAATTTCTTCAAACATAGAGTTAGTTAGCTATCTTAATAGTAGATGAGGCTAATATTAGAGCCAAACTGACAAGCATACAAGCTACCCTCACCCCACATATGGAGATAATGCACAAGGAGCTAGGCTATGCTGAATCTCTATTGAAGAAAGACCCCAACCCTTCTACTTTAGATGGTCTAGTACACCTTGCTACTGAGCTTGTAATCCAAATTAAGTCATTGGATGTTGCATGTGATAACTAGGATGCAGCCCTAAAGATCATAATGGATGTCCACAAATATTTGCTGGACAAACACACCATAGGTGTATAGCCCAGTTGACGTAAGTGTCAAAAAGGGGGAGTATAAACAAATGGGAGAGAAATAAGAAAGGGGGAGCATAGCAACAGGGAGAATACAATAGAGCAGAGATATATCATTGGAGAGATATACATTTTTGGGGGAAAAAGAGCAAACAGGGATAGATATCAGCTAAGGGAGAGCATATTAGATGAAAGAGTATGAGTAACACAGTGCATTGAAGTCAAAGTGCATCAGCAAAGATGCATTTTACTTAGAGAGGAGCATAGAATTTTGGATACAATAAATTCATATTAACTTAGAGGTAGTTATCAAATTTTGAGGTATACAAGTTATTGCAATTTTGTGTATAAGTCGAGTCATGGATATGCTATTCTTGAGAGATTAAGGATAATATTGTATATTCAAGTGTTTTTGACACTCATTTCAAAAGGGGGAGATTTTTTATCTCAAATTAGTTTTGACAAGTGAGTGTCAACACACGTAAGCAATTTACTTAGTTCATGTTAAACTAATAATACATGCCAAGCACAACATGTAAATATTAGACCATTTCGAGTTGCAATGATAGGAGATTCATTCATGTGATGAGCAGATAGACCATGCCAAGTGATTTAGGAGTCGAGTAAATAGTGGATGTTGAGAAATGTAGGTGCCGAGTCACAATATAAAGATCATTACATGCCGAGCATCAGAGACTTCATATGTTGAGTAACAAAATTTTGACATATTTGTTTGTAATGGCACAAACAGTTATGTAAACCATTTTTGAGCTGACTCAATATTATATTTTGATATTTTGAAGATAAGGACAAATATCTATTTGGATTCCCTATGCAATTACATGTAGCCAATCAAAAAATGGGAAGGATTAAGCAGCAAAATGGATGGATCTTAGTCATAGATTCATACCTAACCCTACGTGACCTAAGTCTTCTTAAGGAGGATAGAAACCCTAAACTATCTATGGATGAAGGAATTGAAGGTGCATAAAAGATAGTTTGCATGCAGAGCATTCAAGGTGACTTAGAAGTTGTGAAGAAAGAGTGAATTGCAGAATCAATTAGAGAAGAATAGGGGATGGAGAAAAGGATACAAGCATTGAGACATTTGATCATGAAGGATAAAGAAGACATTGTTGAGACGTGATCTGTTATCAGGCAAGCAAGTGCCAATTGCAGTATCTATGCTGAGACATTTTAACAGGTGATTTCAATCAAATATCTTAGTAGAGTAGTCTTAATAGGCTATATGAAATCCTTTAATAGGGTGCTTACTTAGTTGTAAGTTGAAGTCCTCTAACAAGGCACACTTCTAATAGGGTGTTTAAATCCTCTAACAAGGTGAGACCTAACAATTTTTGTAACCTTTAATAGGGCAGACCTTTCATAGGGTAGATCATGTTTCATGGTCAAAACATTGTAACCTTCATTGGATACACTTTATTACTATAGTAGTGAAGATTTGTGGATGTCATCCCCACCCTAATTTTACCTTCTCACTTGGAGGGTTTCTAGGTAATCTTATCTAGTGTTATGTGTATGAATGCTTACATGTTTATATGATTTAGATGCATATGCTTTATATGTTATTTCAGATTAATTATTAATGCATGAGATGAATGAATGGTGAAAGTTTTATGGGTCCAAGGTTAAACTACTTATTCACACCCCCCCCTTCAGAAGTTTACTTTCTTCTTATAATTCCAACATGTAGATGCTACAGAAGCTAGCAAGGAGATGATTTGGTTACAATGTTTTATGGAGGAATTAGGTTAGAAGCAAGAAGATTTCCCATTATACAGTGGTAGCCAAAGTGTCATTCATCTTGCAAAGAATTATGCTTTTCATTCAAGGAAAAAGCACATACAAATCAGGTACCATTTTATACGGTCTCTTTTGGAGGATGGCCAATTACAGCTTGAAAAAATTTCACACCAGTGATAATCCTATAGACATGTTCATGAAGATAGTCCCCAAGGAGAAGTTGGTTTCTTGCTCAACTTCTATTGGGCTTCTTGACTGATGATCATGGAGTTAATACACAAAAAAGGCTTTTATCAAGTGGGAGCCCCATGTGGTAGTGGTATTGCTATAAGATCAGTCTCCAAGTGAGAGATTGTTGTTTAGGATGGAGTTTGATCAGTCCCCAAGTGGGAGATTGTTAGTTTGTGGTGATTGATCAAAGAAGTACTGTATATACTTCATAAAAAAAAAATTCTCCTATTTTATTTCACCTTATTTAGATAGGCATATTGTAACCCTAAAGTGAGAATATATTATATATGATAGCTTAGGGTTAGGGATTATGGTAATGCAATGTATAATGAGATAGGTTGTTGTTACGACGATATTGAGTTGTATAAGGGTTTGTACTATAATAATTAGATAATAAGAAAGGTTGGACAGTTGTGTAGGTGGATGTAGCCTAGGTTTTGGGTGAACCACGTTAAATCTATGTGTTATGTGTGTTCTTAGGTTTTACTTCTTTTGTTTCTTCATTTAACTATTTATTTGTATATTGTTCTAGATCTTTCAAATCCTAACAAAAATGTTGTTGAATCTTATCTCTAAATTGTTGTGTGCTTTTAGCAATGGTTTGACAGAAATATTGGAGTTCACAAGTAAGAACATTGCAAGAATGTGGAAGGCGTTGGGTTTTAACATCAGGAAGCCTAAGTGAATTGAGGGGAAGCCATGGTTATGCAAAGTAAATATTTTGAGTCAAATAACCTTATCTCCCATGTAGCGTGGAGTCTGGTGCCAGTTGTGTGGGAACTAGCAAGAACCCAAAAGTGTTTACAGGAGAGTGTGGACTAGAATGAAGTCAGTTGAGAAGGTAGAAGTAGTTGTGAGAAGGAATATTTGAATCATGCAAAAAAGGATCAAACCACTTTGGCTAGTAGCATCTTGAAGTAAAGAATCATGCCAAGCATTACCAATTTGATTGGAATGATCAACCATGATGGAAACTAGGAAAGCTGAGAGCTTGCAAGGAATGGGTGCCATATGTTTTATTGAAAAACCCGTGACATTGGATGGAGTGAAGATGACACCCCATAGCTAGCATCCATGACATAATTGTAGGATCTTATGATTCATTGGATGCATTGGTAACATGCTTGGCATGAGGCATTCCTTTTCTCTATAGAAGAACAACAAGGGAAAAGTGCACAAAATGTAGGAAAGTGTAAGGAATGGTAAAGTTGCATTATTCCACATTGGGCAAGAAATGTATCAAAGGAATGTTTTTATATTCCATCACTCAAAGACCAAGTTTCGTAAGTGCTCAATGCTTTATGATAAGGATTTCATGTGAAGTGAGGCCAATTAACCCAGTTGGAGCATGAAAAAACAAATTTTGAACAACATGCCCATTGACATGGATGGCTGACACGACACTATGAGAGGACCCAATCTGACAAACCACAAAGTGACATGTGGTAGATGCCCCATACTTGGCATGAAGTTCAAGGCAATGATGTGGTAAAATAGCACACATGTTGCTATGTCACAATGACATGGCAACTGGATGACTGGAATAGTGACATAGTGACAAGCCATCACACGACAGAGGCTGGTGACATGGAAAAGTTGATGAAGCATAGATTACGGGGTAGATGATGTGGATGGAGGTGCCATGTGTCATGATTTTGTTATGCTTTGATGACGTAGCAAGGTGTTGTGGTGTCATGCCACATAGTGACATAATCTGGGAGTGACACGTGGTGGTCAATGCTGAGGTGGTAGTTACAGGATGGACACACCAAATTACACCACATGGAACAAGATTGACAGTTTTTGCTATCTCACCAAGGAAAGATGCATGCCAATTAAGTATGGAAAAATGGCAACCCAATCAGAGGCTATCATGTGGTAGAGGGCCCAATTAGATGTGGTAGAATGAGGACCAATCTAGAGGTGCCAAATGGTGCTCAAGTGGTAGAGGTACTGACAAAATAGGTGATGGAGTAGAACCCAATTAATTACGAAGGGAAACATGTCATAGAAAAGAAATATATTCCCATTATGAAACCAACAAGCCTATCCTCGCGAAGATCCAACTAGCACAACTCTCACAAGGAACAAATTACTAAAAACTCACAAGAGGATTTTTGAAAGATTTGCTCCAAATATCATGAATTAAAAAGTGAGAATTGCATTCAAACTCACTTTTTGGCCAATATATGCACTTTTACAAAGTGATATATAAAAAGTGTTGAAAACAGATTGATACAAGTATGAGAATGTGTTTCAATCATTGTTTTGTCACTGCTGTCAAACTTGCTATCATTTGTTTGATCAATGAGGAGGTTTTGATCAAATGAGATAACAATAGCACCAAATGGAAAGGTTCAATTATGGTATGAAAAAGGAGTACAAGGATCAGTTAAGATAGTGATGATATAGTACATTGACTGTCTACTTAAGGTCGCAAAGGATGGATAGACAAATTAAGTTTAGAAGAATAAGTAAGAATAATTGAGTCTACCAAGCTTGACTTAGTGGATAGTAGGTGTCGAGAAAAGTTAGTGCAAGTCGAGTAGAAAATCAATTAGAGCTAAGCAAAGTCAAAGTTTAGTGTATGTTGAGTGATACAGTATAAGCTAAGTAAAGTTTAATGTTTGTTGAGTTATCTAGTTGATGACGAGTGGAAGAATAGTATTGATGCAGAGTCCCAGTATTCATGTTAAATCATGGATTTGAGGAATCTAAGCTAACAATTTTTTTTTCTTGAATTTTGTGAAGCGTGTGGAAGATAAGCTTGATGAGTTAGTGGCGTAGAATTTATGTTAAACTATTTTGAGGCAAATTCAAAGAGGATTAAAGGAGAGGTTTCTAGAAGGGAATAAAATGAAAAGCTAGGTAGATTCATTGAATCCTAGCTAATCCTACCTACACCTAAAATGGATGATAGAGGATGAATGGAAAAAGATCTTAATTTTCTATTTATAGAGATGGTTGGTCATAAGAAAAGGTTGTCATGTGTGAGAACCTAAGGAAGACAATGAGTCTAGGGTATTGCTTCATTTAGTGACCGAACATAAGAGACTACTATTGGAAAGAAAAGCAAGAAGGCTTAAGGGTATGGATGCTTGAAGGGTGAACAAGCTATCAGAGTTGAAGTGTGTAAAAGACAAGTAGTATGAAGGACTGAAATAGAGATCTATAATGTGCAAGTGTGTTGTAAGTTGTTATCAAATCAAGCCTTATTGTTACTTTCTAATCATTGTGCCAGTCTAGGGTAATTCCTTTGGATTAAGGTTGACCTAACAATCATTTATAAATCCTTTAATTAGGTGACATTCCAAGTGAATGATCTAAAGTCCTCTAACAAGGATCACTCCTAATAGGGTGATTCAAATTCTCTAACTAGGTCACATTTAACAAGGTGTATTGTAATCTTTAATAGGGTTGGCCTTTTATAGGGCATAGATTTAGAAGAGTGAGAATGAGTAGCATGTTACTCATGGATTTTCCCAAATTGGGTTTCCATGTAAAATAATTATGTAAAATATGTTATTGAGTTTGTTATTTTTCATGCTTACATTTCTTCAAAGTTGATTTGATAGTAACCTAAAAGTTTAAATGATTGTATGATCTAATGGATGCATGCACTATAAATGTGTTTTATGGATATGGGTTCAGTATGATGTGAAAAGTTTTATTTGTAAATCTAGACCTTGGATGTCTATAATACTTACTTACTGCTGATACTCGGTAAATAGTGCAGGAATACTATAACTCGGTAGGTTAACTAATTACTGATCATCTATCTTTCATTGTTATTAATGTGCATGCAAAGGTTAAATAAATGAACACAAGAGACACTATATTTAATGTGGAAACCCAATATGGGAAAAACCACCAAGTAACTAGTCACCAATTTTCACTCTTCTGAGAATGAGTAGCATGTTACTTATGGATTTTCCCAAATTGGGTTTCCATGTAAAATAATTATGTAAAATATGTTATTGAGTTTGTTATTTTTCATGCTTACATTTCTTCAAAGTTGATTTGATAGTAACCTAAAAGTTTAAATGATTGTATGATCTAATGGATGCATGCACTATAAATATGTTTTATGTATATGGGTTCAGTATGATGTGAAAAGTTTTATTTGTAAATCTAGACCTTGGATGTCTATAATACTTACTTACTGCTGATACTCGGTAAATAGTGCAGGAATACTGTAACTCGGTAGGTTAACTAATTACTGATCATCTATCTTTCATTGTTATTAATGTGCATGCAAAGGTTAAATAAATGAACACAAGAGACACTAGATTTAATGTGGAAACCCAATATGGGAAAAACCACCAAGTAACTAGTCACCAATTTTCACTCTTCTGAAGTGAGCCCTGTTAGGAGCCAACCCTATTAAAGGTTACAATGCACATTGTTAGGTGTGACCTTGTTAGAGGATTTAATCACCCTATTAGGAGTGGCCTGGTTAGAGGTCTTTAGAACAATTCAATTGAACTATCACCTTGTTAGAGGATTTACAAAATGGCTGTTAAACCAACTTTGTTAACAGATTCTAGATTCACTGTTACAATGATTAGAAAGCAACAATGAGGTGACCTGAATGATATGCAACTTATCTTTTGTTGATTACAGATCTCTATTAGGCTTCATTGGATCCTTACTGATCAAATACAACTTTGCTTCTTCTCCAGGATATCTAATCCTTCATCAGAATTTTCTCAATATTCGCTTATCCTCATCCATATATTTCACTTACTCTTTAATTCACAACTTGAACATCTAAATATATACCTTCCAGATTATCAAGTCGACTCAAATATAAGTTACAACAACTAAAAAAATCATTACATCAGTCGGCTACATGAAACAATTAAACTTAATACCAAAACAATAAAATCCTTCGCTGGCTGACCCAGCTCACTGACCATTGCTCCAGAATGGTTTTCTAGTGTTAACCAAGTGAGGCTTGGTAAACACTACAAACCCTAAAAAAATTCTTTGGAGACCGAGTGAACTCGGTTAGCACTAACCTTCCTTTGCTGACCTTGTGAGCTCGGTAGAAGCTAACTCTCTGCCATATTTCCTTTGATAACCGAGTGAACTCGGTAGATGTTAACTTTTCTTTGTTAACCTTGGGAGCTCAGTTAACACTAAATTTTTTTTATAAAATCCTTTGATGCCCAAGTGAACTTGGTAAATATTAACTTTTCTTTGTTAACCTTGGGAGCTCAGTTAATACTAACTTTCTGTTACAAAATCGTTTGATGCCCGAGTGAGCTCGGTGAATATTAAATTTTCTTTGTTAACCTTGGAAGCTCGGTTAATACTAACTTTCTGTTACAAAATCCTTTGATGCTTGAGTGAGCTCAGTAAATATTAAATGTACTGAGCAATGTTTTAGGAATGTTCGGTAGACACTGTAAATTACTTTGTTGATCATCTAAGCTCAGTAAACTTTGTCTGATGACTGATATGACATTTGTGTAACATCAAAGACAATACATAATTAACAATTGTATCCAACAATCTCCCTCTTTGACATTGATGGAAACACATGTCATAGTAGAATGAAATTTGAAAATAAGTTTAACAAGTCTTTTTCTGTTAGAACAACCTTTTATATTAGATAGCAAACTCTCCCTCTTTCAGTAATCTCCCTATGTGAAGGAATTTCATAGAAAACTTCAGAAAATTTTCAAAAAGATATGACGGTAAAACTCTCCCTCTTTGACAACACATGCCAAAGACAACACAACTTAAATGAATTTTAATGTACCTTTAGTACTGATTCATATGTAATATTTCTTGATTGTGCTACATCAACTGATAGATCTTCAACTTAGTATATGTTGATGCATCACTAAAACTTCATTTTAGTGAACTTTAGATAGGGGAGTGACCCCTAACTTACCTCTTAGATACAAGAATGCATCCTTAGGTAATGGCTTTGTGAATATGTCAGCAATTTGTTCCTTTGTATGAACATATTCCAATCTTATCTCCTTATCTTGCAACAATTCTTTGACAAAATGATATTTTATTGCAATGTGCTTGGTTTTGGAATGCATCACTGGATTCTTAGATATGTTTATTGCACTTGTATTATCATAGAACATAACAATTGGTTCTTTGATTTCCACCTTCATGCCTTCCAACAATTGTTTAAACCAAACAATATTAGAATAGTTTACTACTGCAACAACATACTCTGCCTCTGCTCTAGATTGGGATGTACAATTCTGCTTTTTTCTTGTCCAAGAAACCAACCTCTTTACAAGAAAGAATGCTCCTCCATTTGTACTTTTTCTTTCATCAAGGTTTCCTCCCCAATCAGCATTAGTAAACACTTTCAAATCTATATTACCTCCAAATTTGTACCATAAACCATAATCTTTAGTTCCTTTCAAATATCTCATTATTCTTTTGATTGCCATCATCTGATTTTCTCTTGATTTTGCTGAAAATTTTGCTACAATACCAACTACAAGGGCAATATTTGGCCTAGTATGAACCACATACTGCAACTTTCCAATCATAGATCTATACAATGTTTGATCTACTTCTTTTGATTCATCTTCCTTGGTAAGTTTTAATCTAGTACACATAGGAGTCCCAACTGGTTTACAATCTTCCATACCAAAAATTTTCAATATCTCCTTGATGTATTTTGGTTGAGTGATATAGATACCATTTTTACTCTGCTGAATTTGAAGACCAAGAAAGAATTTGATCTCTCCAAACATAGACATTTCAAATTATTTGTTCATTTGTTCTGAAAATTCTTTGCAAAGATCATCATTCCCTATGAAAATAGTATCATCTACAAATATTTCTGCCAAGACAATCTTATTATTTGGTCCTTCCTTTATATACAAGCTATTGCTATCATTAGTTCTTTGAAAACCAATTTGAATAAGATAGTTATGCAATCTTTCATACCATGCTCTAGGGGCTTGTTTCAGACCATACAATGCCTTGTGTAATTTGTAGACCATGCTCTTCTTATCTAGATCAACAAAACCTTCGGTTTGTTCAATGTAAACCTCTTCATCCAGTATACCATTGAGGAATGCTGACTTGACATCCATCTGATAAACTTTGAATCCTTTGTGAGCAGCATATGCTAGTAAAGTTCTGACTCCTTCCAGTCTTGCAATAAGAGTAAAAGTTTCTCCATAGTCTATTTTTTTTTCTTGAGCATATCCTTTGCATACTAGTCTAGCTTTGTTTCTTAATACCTTACCATCTTCATCCAACTTGTTTATGAATACCCACTTAATTCAAATAACATTTTTATCTTTAGGCCTGGGTACAAGAGTCCATGTCTTGTTTTTCTCTATCTGCTCTATTTCTTCATTCATAGCCTCAATCCAATTATCATTTCCCAATGCATCTTTGATATTTCTAGGTTCAAAATCAGCAAGTAAACAAGTACCTTTCAACTTACTTCTTGTCATGGTTCCTTCAGATTTGTCTCCAATGATTTGATCTGCTGAATGATGTCTTCTAATATATTTTGCTAATATAGGTTCCTTGCCTTTTGAATGAATTTCATTTTTATCCTCTTGCACTTCAACTTCAAGTTCTGGTTGTTCTAGCTCGAGTCCTTCAGACTCGGTAGACACTTGCTTGGTAGCATTAGAATGTAGCTTGGGTTTTTGTAGCTCGGTTTGAACTTCTTGTAACTCGATTACTGATGACTTGAGAGTAGAAGATTCCTGATTGACTGGTACTGTATCAGGTTCAGTGAAAAAAAACCTTCTATGATCTTCTGGTTCCCTTTCGCTTCCTTCTTCAGTCCTTTCTGCAAACTAATCAACTTTCACATGTGCACTTTCTATGACTTTGTAAGTAGACAAGTTTAAACATCTATATGCTTTACTTTTGCAAGAGTATCCCAAAAATATTCCTTCGTCACTTTTTACATCAAATTTGCCTTTTCTAGATTCTTTCAAAATGTAACATTTACTTCCAAATACTTTTAGATAACTTACATTAGGTTTATAGCCATACCATAGTTCATAGGAAGTTTTGAATGAGTCCTTTTTAAGCTATACTCGATTCAAGGTATGAACTGCAATGCTGATAGCTTCCTTCTACTATTTGATAGCAATGTTCTTTTTAATCATTAAAGTTCTTGCACAATCCATGATAGATCTATTCCTCTTTTTAGCTATTCCACTTTGTTCAAGAGTTCCAGGGGCTGATACCTGTCTTTTCATTCCTCTTTCAATGCAAAATTTATTGAACTCATGTGAAATGAATTCTCCTCCTCTGTCAGACCTCAAGCATTTCAATTTTTTTCCTGTTTCCTTTTCTACTCTTGCAAAATACCATTTGAATTTTTTGAATGCTTCTGATTTGTTCCTTAGATACATGACAATCATCATTCTTGAGTAATCATCAACAAAAAGAATGAAGAACTTTTCTCTAGTATAGCTTTCAATTCCAATGGGTCCACATAAATTAGTATGCACAATTTCTAATATATCTTCAGACTGATAGTTTTTACTTTTAAAACTAGTCTTTCCCATTTTACCAATCTGACAATTCTTGCATAGACCAACCTCAGGTTTCTTTATATTAGGAATGCCTCTTACTTTCTTGAATTTTCTTATCTTCACCAAGTTATCAAAATTGACATGACACAATCTTTTATGCCATAACCAAATTTCTTCAACTTGAGCAATAAAACATGAACATTCACCAAGTTCAAGATAAAATAAGTTACCTTTTGTTTGAGTGCCTGATCCAATTAGTTTTCCTTTGCCATCCAGTAGTCTTTCTTTTACATGCATGAATTCTACTTTGAATCCATTATTGAGTAGCTGTGCCACACTTAACAAATTATACTTTAGTCTTTCTACCCGATAGGCATTATCACATATAAGTTCTTTGGTTAGAGAGATTCTTCATCTTCCTTTTATACAACAAGGTTCATTGTTACCAAATCTTACACTGCCACCATCATAGTCTTCAAAGTATTCAACCTTAGTCTTATCACCAGTCATGTGATGAGAACAACCACTATCTATGATCCATGTATCATTTTTTCTCATATGAGAAATGAGTGTCATTTCCTCATCATTATCAGACTCATCTTTCATAGCAATGTAGACAATTTCATTTTCTTCTTCATCATTAGAATCATTAAAATTTTTAGCCATAAAACATGTTTTCTTACCTTTATCCTTGAATGATTTGAATTCTTTCTTGCAATTGTACTTGTAACCTTTCTTCTCATCTTTGTTCTGCTTGTTTGGGCACCTAGCAGCAATATGACCAATTTTTTCACATGAAAAATAGATTAGAGGAACTTTACCTTTATATTTTCCTCTACCTCTAGAATATTTTCTTGCTAGTAGAGCTTCAATCACCTAAAGATCACTGTCTAAACTTTGCTGTGATTCATCTTCACTTCCTGACTAAGATTCCTTTTTCTTTTTACTTTTCTCCTTGAATGAAAACTTGGCTTCAAATGTTGATTCAATGTTTTTGGAAGCTGGAACATAGTTGTCAAAGTTGTCTAGTTCAAATGCAGTTAATCTTCCAACTATGGCCTCTAGATTTATCTTGTGATTTGCTTCACATCTTCTTTCTTGAATTGCAGACACTTTGATTGCATAAATGGGAAGTAGAGTTCTAAGAAATTTACTTATAACTATCTCCTCCTTGATATCTGCTCCAGATGCTTTGATTGTACTGACGCATGCTTTGACTCTTTCAACATATTTTACAATGTTTTCATCCTCTCTCATCCTCATCTGATCAAATTGTCCTCTCAGACTTTCTGCTTTGGCTCTTCTTACATTATCATCTCCTCCATAGATTTCTTTCAGCTTTTACCACATTTCAAAAGCATATTTTTAGTCCTTGATGTCATCAAATTCTTCATAACTCAGACTAGATGCTATATCTATCATCATGATGTTGTGGGTCTTTTTTTCAGCAATATCATTGATAGATAGTGTACCAGCTGGTTCTGCATATTTTTCGTCAAGGTATTTTAGTCATGTATCTCCAATAGAAGCTAGATGAAGTCTCATCAACCCTTGCCATGCTGAGAAGTTGTCCCTGTTAAGTCTTGGAACTTCCCTCTTATAAGACATCCTGATCTTTGACTTAGATCCTTGAAATCTTGTTAGCAAGCACCAAAATCTTTGATACCAATTGTTGGAAATATAGATTAAGTAACTGAGATGGGAGGGGTGAATCAGTTACCATAAAAATAATTCCAAAAATCCTTTAGATGTCTATAATACTTACTTACTACTAATACTCGGTAAATAGTGCAAGAATACTATAACTCAGTAGGTTAACTATTTACTGATAATCTATCTTTCATTGTTATTAATGTGCATGCAAAGGTTAAATAAATGAACACAAGAGACACCATATTTAACGTGAAAATCCAATATGGGAAAAACCACCAAGTAACTAGTCACCAATTTTCACTCTTCTAAAGTGAGCCCTGTTAGGAGCCAACCCTGTTAAAGGTTGCAATGCACACTGTTAGGTGTGACCTTGTTAGAGGATTTAATCACCCTATTAGGAGTGGCTCGGTTAGAGGTCTTTAGAACAATTCAACTGAACTGTCATCTTGTTAGAGGATTTACAAAATGGTTGTTAAACCAACTCTGTTAAGAGATTCTAGATTCACTGTTACAATGATTACAAAGCAACAATAAGGTGACTTGAATGATATGCAACTTATCTTTTTCTAATTACAGATCTCTGTTAGGCTTCATTGGATCCTTACTGATCGAATACAACTTTGCAGCTTCTCCAGGATATCTAATCCTTCATCAGAATTCACTCAATATTCACTTATCCTCACCCATATATTTCACTCACTCTTTAATTCACAACTTGAACATCTAAATATATACCTTCCAAATTATCAAGTCGGCTCAAATATAAGTTACAACAACTAAAAAAATCATTACATCAGTCGGCTACATGAAACAATTAAACTTAATACCAAAATAATAAAATCCTTCGCTAGCCAACCCAGCTCGATGACCACTGCTCTAGAATGGTTTTCTAGTGTTAACTAAGTGAGGCTCAGTAAACACTGCAAACCCTGCAAAAATCCTTTGGAGACCGAGTGAACTCGGTTAGCACTAACCTTCCTTTGCTGACCTTGTGAGCTCGATAGAAGCTAACTCTCTGCCACATTTCCTTTTATAACTGAGTGAGCTCGGTAGACGTTAACTTTTCTTTGTTAACCTTAGGAGCTCAGTTAACACTAACCTTTTATTAAAAAATCCTTTGATGCCCGAGTGAGCTCGGTAAATATTAACTTTTCTTTGTTAACCTTGGGAGCTCGGTTAATACTAACTTTCTGTTACAAAATCCTTTGATGCCCGAGTGAGCTCAGTGAATATTAATTTTTCTTTGTTAACCTTGGGAGCTCGATTAATACTAACTTTTTATTACAAAATCCTTTGATGCTTGAGTGAGCTTGGTAAATATTAACTTTACTGAGTAATGTTTTAGGAACGTTCGATAGACACTGTAAATTGCTTTGTTGATCATCTGAGCTTGGTAGACTCTGTCTGATGACTGATATGACATTTGTGCAACATCAAAGATAATACACAATTAACAATTTTATCCAACAATAGCCAAAGCAACAGTATGCAAAATTGTGTAAATAACATTTAATTAAATCCATTAAAATCATTATCTTGCATCATAATAAGTGTCTACTACAAGAATGATGTAGCATTTGTAGCACAAAAACAAAAACAAAAAATCTAATGATATACATATTATAACCATAAATAGATTTTATATCTGAATACATAACAACCAGATATCATCATAAAGCATCATGTCGCAATCACTAGCATCATCATGCATATATGGTCAAAATGAATCATATGGAATCTAACATGTATTAGCTATAATACTAACAATTAAAATAATGTCAAATCATCGAAGCATCTCAAATGCACATATACATGAATACCATAAAAGATCTCTCGAATGAAAATAGGTCATGGCACATAATCCAAATAGGAGAGGCACTACAAAAGGATAGACATAATAGAAAAACAAAAAAATGCATATCTTAGTGATATCTTTTCATGACATTTAAGATGGTCGTGCATAAAATGGGTAATTGGATAATGTACCACAACTTAATATTGAACTTATCAAGTAAGTAAAAAATACATACAAAACTTAACAATAATCACCATAAAACACATGAAACATAAAGAGTATTAATAATACATCAAACACAATATTTCCACATTAAAAAAATTAGCATTTAATAATAGGATTTTTTAATTTATAAAATGCAAGATGTATACAAAATCTAATTATGATCTACTCATTTTAATATCTATTCTGAATATGCAAAAATTTAATCTTTGAACTAATGTAATCTTGTATCAGTGCAGTGTTAAGGCTAATGAACAATGCCAAATTTTTAGTTTTCCTCTCCTTCAACATATTTTACCATTTCAATCACTTTTTATTACAATGGCCTTATCATACCATAGATAAAAATCTTTCTTGTGAACCTACACAATGACCTTATATATAATGCACTTTTAAATTATCCGAACATCTTTTATGATCCAACACGATTGCTTAAATAAAAGGATGTTATGATATAGGAAAATTCTTCATTGGTGAAGATCATGCTTAAAATATTGTTCCTCTTGTGAACAAAATGAAAAATTATTTTTGTAATTTGGCTTACTAAATTAAAAATGTAGTACATCATTTGTTTGATATGTATAAGAATGATATTCTTTTAAAAGATGTCTCTTAGAAATGGGTGTCTACATTTAGGAATCTTTTAGCTTTGGTGAAGATAGATTCTATCTATTTTATTTTCTCACTTGCAACAATGGAATAATGTGAATAAGGATTTAGAGTAGAAAATATTCAAAGCTCAAAACTTTGCTAAGTGAAAACAATTATGATGGGGCCCACCCATTTAATTCAATCAAATTCTGTCAAGTCAACTCTTAAAACATCTTATTGGTATTGAATAAGGTATACTAATTGAATAACTCTATGTTGACGAATCTTGTAATCAATGCAACCACAAATGTGAAGAGTGCATTCTTAGATGAATATTTTCATAGTCAAATATATGTAGCATTTCCATACATTTCACATGGGTATCCAAATCTTGCATTAACATCACTTTTTTTAATGTTAAAAATTTAAAAAATAATACACAACCATAAAAAAATTTATATAGTAATGATTAGTACAATAAATAATCATTGAATTTCCAGCATTGCGCCTACCATTGTGTATGTCCATCCCGACTTCCACATATCCCACTTTTGCATGGGCTATAAAGATCCAAACTCTTGCTGTTCTATGTCTACCAATCACATTAATGAAAGTTTGTAAATTCTTTTCAACAAATGTAAACACATTTTATTGATATCCTACAATCATAGCATTTTGCAAGAATACATTTATTTGAGGTGTAATTTTATCAAAAGGATATGTCTCTTTGTGTTGTCATTTTTTTTTCTAATTGTGATATGTGACAAGAATTTTCACTTCAATAGAAGCCTAGATCAGTTTTAAAACCACCATTTTGGTTTAAGCTGTGAATTATCAGAATAATGAAAAGTAACTAGTCAGAGATATTCATATTGGACAACTTAAACATCACACACTAAGGATTGATTCCTAGGATAAAGTGTTAAATAATCAAAGTTGACTTACCTTTTCCAAACATAGTTTTTTCCATTCATATAGAGAAGTGCTAGGGGAGAGAAACACTTTTCAATATTAAACTTCAAAGAGTTATGTTGAATTGAATAGGAGTAAAAATAATTGAAACAATAAACATGACAAGTTGGGTGAGGCTCACCAACCACTTGGAGCAGTCAAAGAAGCTTCAACTGTGTTGGTTAAGACCAACTAGATAAGTCACACTTGCGCACACTCTATTCTCCCTTCAAATCTATATTTATCTCTTATACACTTGCACATAGTCTAGTCTCCCTCCTAGTCTATATTTATCTCTTAATTATGTTCCTCTTATCTCCATCTTCTCATATCTTCTCTCCCTTTTTCCAAAGTTTCATTTGTTTTGCATCTATTATGACATATTTGATTCTCATTCCTTTTTTTTCATTCTTTTTCTTATCTAGCATAAAACAATTATGCTAGATCTTGACCTTTCTTACTCTGGCTATGAAACCACAACATACCAAGAATAGAAGAAACCACACCAACTAGATGGGCTTCATGGTTTTGGTAGTGAAAAAGAAAGAAATAAAAATAATTTCCTAAAAAATGTTAGTTATAAACTTGTATACCACTTATGAGGGAAAATGTTGGGTTCGCCAAATATGCAAAAAAAATTCATAGGAAGATTAGAAGAATAGCAAAAATTACAAAACTTATGTCATGGTTAGCATAAGTGTGAATCAATCTATGGATGCATATTCTCTACAATACATCATCTAAGATGAAATATTCTCATTTGGATTTGTAGTAAATGTCCATAATCCACTTGCCAACCAATAGAAATAGAATTTTTTTTAATCATATTCTCTAAAAAGGAATGAAAAAATGAATTGGATGGTTGTTCATGTCTAAGGTGAAATGTACACCCTTGATCAAATAAATCAGGTTGAACAACTCCCTTCACTATAAATATCAAGTATCTTTACTTATCATATGTTTTGTACCTCTTTTAATTCCACTTAAAACTCTTAGTTAAAACATAGAAACAAAATCAATAATCATATTTACAAATTAAAAAAGGAATGAAAACTATATTATATTAAAAAATCAATATTAATTATACTATTTTCTAATCTTTTTTGCCATTAAGAATAATATATCAACAAAAGATTACAAAGTCTCTCAATCATTAGTATCTTGGAACTACAAATAAGTATCTCATTTTGAGTTCAATAAGCTTTGTCGTAGAGTTTATATCATATAAATTCTACAACAAAAAATAACTCAGTAACATAGTTTGATCATAACATAGTAATGAATTGACTTATTCAAGTAATGAACCACTTGAAAGTTTTACAGTCCAACATTGGGGAGTCGAGTAGACCATGGTCGCAATTGCAAGTGGAGGAGCTGCTATTGGAATAAAAACAACTAGGGGTCTACTATCCACTAGTCTTAAAAAGAATATCCTTCTTTCTTTCTTTAAAAAAAATGACACCAAAAGTCATAAATCCAACATTTTTTTTGTTAGATAAGACGCCAAATCCAAAGATTTATATTAGAAGTTGCACATTTTTGTGCTTGCAACAATGAGCCAATAAGTGTTTTATAATAAAGTTATTTTTTAAATATAATTTAATATGGATAAATTAAATTATGATTATGTAAAATAAAAAAATGTTTTAAATACACTAGAACATATAATTTATTTATATTTAATTTATCATATATGAATAAAATGATCATCTAACAAAATCTTCACATATATAATCTATTATGAACAATTAGTAGGAAAAAAAAACATGAAAAAAAAAGCACAAATAAAGATAAGAGAAAAAAATAAACTGAAATAATTTTAAAAACTAAATCAATTTAAAATAACTTTTAAAAAATTTAGATTTTGTAAAAGAAAACATAGATTAACTTGCTATTTTTGAAATCATATCATAATTTCTAAAAAATAATAAGAAAATAACTAAATTGTACAGTTAGAAATTGAATGTTTTCTACAATAGAGCTGGATTTTTTTGGCAAGAAAAAGTTATTTTAAGAAACAAAGTTCCCACATAAAGTCCTATTAGCTTAATTAAAGATGAAAGCGAAGGATAAGTCAAAAAGATACAAAGAGTTTACAAACTATCAATAAATAGACAAAAAACATGCATACAAACTGTATGCATGAATATGCAGCCTCTGCTAACACACACACTTCAACACAGTCTTTATTTGCAGATTCATCCCAGAATGAACATTGGATTGTTCATCCAAAAATCAGTCGGCAAGGCGACCTATTTCCTTCTATCTAAAGGGATTTTGCTTGTTAGATATCCTCAGAATTTGAGGTGTTAAGCAATCAGACCCTCTAAGAATGAAGGCTTTAAGAAATAAAATTAATCTATATGATTATGCAAATTAATCTAGAATGAGAAATGCATTCTAATCTAAGAACAAGTAAAGGAAACTAGATTAATCATATGCATATTATGCTAAATGAAATTAAGCTAAGGATGAAAATGTATGTAAAATATGAGCAAATGTGAGCAAATGTGAGTATGAATTCCAGCAGCAATTTGATGCAAATTTCAAATTCATCCTCTCCTAAAATGAAGAGATGAGGGTCTCTTAAATAGACTTTCCTGGAATCCGTGAACGGTTGAGATCAATTTCAATCAATGGTCAGGATTAAAGGTGAAGTTCAGTCATAAAGGAAGATTCCCAAATTAAATGGAGTTAACTGATTTAATTTGAGTAGAATAAGGAGTTAACTGATTTAATTCCTTTTTGATCAACAGTGAACTGGGAATTCCCCTTTTTGAACTGAAGAAGGATTTTGGAGAGATATTTAATTTAATAAAATGAGATATGCTCTCATAAATATATTTCCTATTTAATTAATTAAAGACACTTTCTTATTTAATTAAATAACTATATTTAATTAATTAGGAATTACTCCTATTTAATTAAATAACTTTGTTTAATTAATTAAAGAATAGCCTTCCATTTAATTAAATAATTTTCTTTAATTAACTAGAAATACCTTTCCCATTTAATTAATCAAGATAGGCGTATTTATTAAATTAAATAAATTTAATTCCATAGTACATTAGCCTTAGGATATAATTTAATTTAATTAAAGTATAAATACTTAGAAATTAAATAAAATATTAATCAATAGGTTTAATGTGACTAATATGAGTAAATACTATAAGAATTAAATAATAAGCATGATGAATGCAGATTAGGGTTTTCTGCATCTGACAATTAAGTCAAGTAGCGAGTAGTTGAATAAGAATTTGCCTAATAGAATAGGACTTTAGGATTTGTCAGAAATAGACCAAAATTGGTATCATGGCAATGAGCTAATTTTGGGGTATTACATTTTGCCCCTCTTTAAATGAATGTGCAAGTAGCACATTCAATTCAAAGAAAATTAGAAAGCATGATGCGAAGATGAGATTGGTTCTGAAGTTGATGACACATAGACAAATTGATAAGCTTTTAAGGACTATCTCTAGAACAGAGCTTAATCCCAAGGAATCCAAGTAGAGCACCTAGATACCTAAGATTGGTAGCATTTAAAAGACTATCTCCAGAATAGAGTGTAATCTTTAAGGATCCAAACAGAACGTCTAGATACTTGAAATTGATAAGCATTTAAAAGGTTTCTTCAGAACGAAGTTTAACATTTAAGGATCCAGATAGAACACCTGGATACCCGAGAGTAATAGCATTTAGAAGACTATCTCCAGAACAGAGTGTAATCTTCAAGGATCCAGATAGAACACCTGGATACCTGAGATTGAAAGCATTTAGAAGATTATCTCCAGAACAGAGCTTAACCTTCAAGGATCCAGGTAGAACACCTAGATACCTAAGAGTAATAGCATTTAGAAGACTATCTCTAGAACAAAGCGTAATCTTCAAGGATCCAGATAGAACACCTAGATAGCTAAAATTGATAGCATTTAGAAGATTATCTCCAAAACTGAGCTTAACTGTCAAGGATCTAGGTAGAACACCTAGATACCCAAGAGTAATAGCATTTAGAAGACTATCTCCAGAACAGAGCGTAATCTTCAAGGATCCAAATAGAACACCTAGATACCTAAAATCGATAGCATTTAGAAGATTATCTCCATAACGCAGCTAAACTTTCAAGGATCCAGGTAGAACACCTAGATATTTGAGAGTAATAGCATTTAGAAGACTATCTCCAGAACAGAGCGTAATCTTCAAAGATCCAGATAGAACACCTAGATACCTAAAATTGATAGCATTTAGAAGATTATCTCCAGAACGGAGCTTAACTTTCAAGGATCCAGGTAGAACACCTAGATACTCGAGATTGATAAAAGATAACAAGGTCCAATCATGAGTCGTAGAATCATCCCCAGAACAAGGTTTGATCCTCAGGAGAAGGGGTTTAGACTGTTCCAATACCTGTCTATCAAACTTTGAGAAGAGTTGTTATAAGATTGATCAATTGATGAAAATATAAGATAGATGGCAAAGATGCCAAATAGAAGGGAACAAGATGCCCCAAGTGATGAGATGCCCTAATTGATGAGGACATGAGATGGGAACGAGATGCCCCAAGTAATAAGTATTCAATGATGTAATCATCCTAACCCCTCAAGAGCGAAATCGAAAGATGACACACCAGAAATAGATGTGAAATAATATAGCAATAGATACAAAAGAAATCCAAGTTGTAGCAGAATGTAGAAGAGATCAGAATGATTTGAAGAAAAGTTAAGAGTTGATTTGAAATTTTTTGCGAAGTCGCAAAGACTGAGTTTGACCAAAAGTTAATCAGATTTAGCCACGGTTAACTTGAGTTGACTATTTTGGAAAATGATTTTTGAAAATATGAAGAATGTAAAGTTGAAAGGATTCCAAGAATCACAAAGTATCAGAAAGATTTGGGCTGCACAAGCGTTCAATCGCGTCAGTCCCCAAAATTTTAAAATGCATTTTTGAGGCTCTTAGGTGTGTCAGATTTCAAATTCGATCCTGAAAATGGATCTAGAACGGTCCAATTAGCCAGGGATGTGATTTTTGCGCAAATTTGAGCACTTTGAAAAATTTGGGTCAATAGTTATATAAGGGTCCAAGGGGTCATTTTCAATTCATTTGTGCTTTTTGTCTTTTATTTATTTGAGCTCCAAGAGAGACATGGCAGTTAGCATGAGACATCATCAATTTGAGCACTCTAGATGTCATAGCCGCCCCGCGGACTACGGACCACCAGTGAGTCATCGATTCCCCTTCTTCGTACTTTCACTTTTACGCATTTCAACATCATTTATTGCACGTTTTAGTATGTTTTTAGGGGGTCAAATCTTTCTTCGCGCAAGACCTATCGGCTTTCGCGCAAAGATCTTCTTTCTTTGCATGAAGAAATTGGGTTCACTGTTTCTTCACGCACGGCGGTGAGGATCTTCGTGCGGGAGTCATTAGGTTTCATGCGAAGAATGAGATTTTTCACATGAGGTGATTCGATTCTCGCACGAGAATTTCTTTTCTCGCGCGGGCAGCTCTTTTTTCATGTGACTATGTAGTTCTTCGTGCGAGATCAGTTTCATTCACGCGAGGCTTAGGGTACTTCGTGCAAAATTTCACGAACTTTGCACAAAAGTCCATGATAGTCATGCTTTAAAATTTGATTTTCGCACTCAAAAATTGCATTTTAATTTGTTTTGATGCATCATTTCATCGTGATACTGATTGGTTCTTTTTTTGTTTCTTGTTGTGCGTACGGGAGGTCTTTGGTGATGTTGCATTTAGATCACACTATCTTCCATATGGAGAGTTATTGCAGAGTCTTGATGACGCTGATCGGGCACACATTGTCCAATTGGGTTTGTCTTCTTTGTGCTAGATTCCAGTCGTGATGGTCAATCATAGCCTTCTCACTGCCTTGGTAGAGCGTTTCCATTCGAAGATGAACACACTCCATTTTTCAATGGGCAAGATGACCATCACTCCAGAGGACATCTGGAGGATCTTGCGGATTCCTTTCCACGACGCCCGGGTTGTCTATGATACAGTGCCCCGAGAAGGGATAGAGGCACTGTCCATTCTATTTGGGAGGGAGCTACCGAGAGGCAGGGCTATCAGCTAGGATGAGTTGATGCACACTTATGGACCCACGAATAGGCTAGCATCAGTGCTGGCTATATTTTTGAGTTTCTTCCTATGTCCTGACAGAGGACAGCATGGTTTGGAGTGCGGGTGGGGAGTCATGCTCCACAGGATGCTAGAGGCACCTGAGATTTTTGGGTGGGGTCAGTGCATGCTAGCTCACCTTTTCCATGAGATGCACAAGGTCATCTTCCATAAGAAGAAGACCATGGCAGCTGGAGTTTATGTATTACAGATCTGGGCCTAGGAACATCTTTCCATATGCAGGCCAATTTTTGAGGATGCTAAAGAGCCCATGGAGCCCTATATTTGCAGATATCAAGGGCATATTACCCAGGCCCATCTGGGTAAGACAGATCAGTGGAGGATACATCTTGACGACCTGGTGTCTATTGTATGGCGACCCTAGTGAGAGATAGAGGACCAGGATGATGCTCCCAAAGAGTTGCCATGGATGTTCAGTTCTCGACCTTTGGAAGGCAGGATGACATCAGTTATTGAGAGATTTGTGATATCACGGGTGTGGTGGTAGTATGGCCGACCACAGGATATTTCTACTAAGTACTGCACATATGCCAAGTTGCAGAAGAATGTCGAGCAGGGTTGGCTAGCACGGATGGATCCATGGCGATCCATGATAGATATTCGCAGCTTAGCTATAGTTCAGTGAGACTACCTGCTAGAGGTAGAAGATGCGAGGATGACGCCTGCATATCAGGCATTTTTGATCAGCCATCCATTCCCACATTTTACAGATCTAGTGGGGATGGCAGGGTAAGTAGAGAGACAGGCACCTCAGCAGCAGCAAGCATAGCCACAGTAGTAGTCATGAGTCTGACACTGGGTTTAGCAGATGCAAATTCCCCCACATTAGATGGGATTAGACCCAAGTGCCGGGGGCAGTGGGACTAGACAAAGTCAAAGCCATAGGCAAAGGATAGAGGAGGAGACCCCTCAGCAAGAGGCTCCACAGCATCAGGTGCCACCATAGCCACAAGAACCTCCACAGTAGCAATCACTAGAGATGGTAGATGAGGACATGTCAGATCAGTCGGTAGGTGGGGTGCAGGACATGGTACGGCGATATCGAGAGTGGATTCATCAGGCCTCCCAATAGTTGGGAGAGTTACAGATTGCGATGGCAATCTGAGATGCGTAGCTGGTGGAGCGATAATGGGACACTGATCTTTGGAGAGAGCACACCAAGACTGCAAAGCAGAGATTAGAGCTGGGGAAGGATGAGATCTGCTTCCAGTCAACCCAAGCAATGTACTATTATGCGACATATACGAGTGTAGTACCTGATGAGACACTTCAGGTGCAGCAATTTTCTTAGTATGCGTGAGAGTCTGGAGGCGCACAACCTCTTGTCAGGCTAGATATGGCACTGTTGTCTCTGCCACCTGTTGCCCCTGCTCCTCCTGGAGGTGAGGGTTTGGGACAAAGTTAGAAGCTCTATGCCTGATCTTTAATTTTGATCCCTAGATATATATCAATTGGTGTGCCAACACCACATTTACCATTTTTGATCGATTGCGCTCAAGTAGCGCCCATTTTTGTACTGACCCATTCTTTTGATATATATATACGAGATCTTGAGCCGAGTATTCCTATGTACATGTTATTGTCTATTTTTTTTTACTGTGATGTACATGAGATGTATGTTGTACTTAGATAGAATGCATATGTATGAACTGACATCTCACGTAGTGTTGTGTGTTTTTGCTTGATAGTCATAGGTATTCCATTGAGGAGCGTGAATCGACGAACCAAACGCTTGTACAGCCATGGAGGAATCTGATGCATGTAGAGTATGAATATAATGACCATTGAATTGTATGCTTATGCAAATTAAGTATGTAATGCAAGACTGTTAAATGCAACCCTAGGTCTGGTTACCAAGCCTCGATATTTAATCATCACCGGATATAAATAAAGCTCGTATGTTATACAATTCTCATTGATATTGCAATTATGGAAATATGAATATAACATATGTTATTGGTTTGTCAGGATTAAATGAAAGCATTCAAGGCACAAGAAGCCAGAATGACCAGAGCATTTGTCCCTTTTAATGTAGCAAGTTAACATAAGCATCAGAGCATAAACGCTAGGATGACCTGAATGTTGCTTGCATGATAGGCACACCAAACACACATGAGATCCCTCTTATGCTAAGTCTTTAGTATTCATTCTGTCTACAACATCCCTTGTGTTCGTAACCTGAGACAAAAGTGTGCTAGATATACTCCCAGTGACCCGTACGTTCACTTAATAAGATGAGTATCAGTATGTGCTATAGCATGAAGAGTTCACTCCAACAAATAAGGAGAAGAACCAATGTTATTGGTGTATTCATATAAAAAGAGTCAAGGTACAGATGGCCATCCAAAATGAGATGGAGGCTCTTATAGTGGACACCCCTTTTATAGGAACGTATCAACTTGTTAGAACTAAACCACAGACAGAAAGCCAAGAAAAGATCATGCCCCTAGTCATTACTTCTCTAGTCACAGATGACATCATCAGGTTGCTCGAGGAGATATGATAAAGCAAAAACAAAGAAAACAAAGAAAAAGCTCAGCATATCCAAACAAGTATATCATTTTTGAGTTCAATATTTTGGGATTGATGTCAAGTGTCAATTTCCAGAATACATTTGAAAGAAATCTCTTCAGTAGGGTGACAACAGTAGGCAGAAGTAGTCAGAACAACTAGTGACTAAGGTCAAAGAGGAATCTTCACAATGAAGAATCTAAGAAGGACTGAGTGACAGTAGGTAGACACAACCAGGACGACTTGTGACTAACACAAGAGAGATCTTCCATAAAGGAATCTAGAGACATAACCCAAGCAATGGTAGGTAGACACAGCTGAAACAACTGGTGACCATTGCCAAAGAGATTTTATGAGGAGAATCTCAAAAAAGTGACACTTGCAATAGTAGGCAGACGCAGTGAGGACCACTGGTGACTATCACGAAGGAGATTGTATGAGGGGAATCTTGAAAAAGTGACACTTGCGACAGTAGGCAGATGCAGTGAAGACCACTGGTGACTGTCATGAAGGAGATTGTATGAGGAGAATCTTAAAAATAGTGACACGAAAGGGGGAATGCCCCTGAGCTGTGACAAGACTCAATCCATGGATACATGAGCGAAAAGTAGGAAAAGTAGAAAAGCAAAAGCATGAAAGCGACTGTACAGAGTAGCCAAAAGATGCATTGCAAGATGGAGCATTGGGAAAAAGAGGCACCTGTTTACCAGGTTTTCACCTTCTTGGCTGTATTTTCCTTTTTTAGCTACCATGATGCCTGTTTCCAAGTTTTCACCAATGGCACTTTTCTTGTTTTTCAATTTTTTTGTATTTTTCTCTTTTTTGATTTTTTTTTGTGTTTTTGATATTTTTCAATTTTTTTGGTGTTACCAAGGTGCCTATTGCTAGGTTTTCACCAAGGTAACAATTTTTTTCAGGACCTTTTCCAATTTTTAGATTTTTTTTTAGGACATATAGATATGTACAAAGAGCTTGTTGAGATTAAATCAACTGTAAAACCACTTCAGGTGGAGAGTGTTGACAGGCTCTTTAAGCACTTCTCCTTCGGTTGTGGAAATCTGATAAGCGCTAGATCCATATGCTGCAGTGATGATGTACGGACCTAGCCAAGTTGGTTCAAACTTTCCATTTTGCATTCGTTGTTGTTGATTCTTAGAGTTCTCTCTCAGGACGAGGTCACCCAGCTGGAAGTCACGTGGCCTGATCCTTCGATTGTAGCTTCGTACCATTCTTTGTTGATATGCTCATAGATGATCACATGCCACTTGTTGTTGTTCATCCAATAACACAAGCTCTTGAAGTCGAGCTATCCTGTAGTCATCATCAGTGATAAGGCCTTTCATAGAGATTCTTAAGGTAGGAATCTCAACCTCTATTGGAAGCACAGCATCTGCCCCATACACCAACGCAAAAGGAGTCGTGCTTCTTAGAGTTCTAACGCTTATCCTATATGCCCACAGGGCTAGGTTGATCTGGAGATGCTAGTCTCTCCTTGACTTACTGACTGTGCAATGAAGAATTTTGAGGATCGCCTTATTAGATGCCTCAGCTTGGCCATTACCCTGGGGGTAATAAATGGAAGACCAATGTTGTGTGATCTTGAATTTCTTGCATAGTTCTTTGAGGTCTTTATTCTTGAACTGTCCTCCATTGTCAGTAATGATTGAGGATGGTACACCATATCTACAGATGATATAATTTGTGATGAAAAGTGTTACAATTTTTCCATCAGCAACTGTGAGAGGGACTGCCTCTACCCATTTCGTGAAACAATCGGTAGCCGTGATAATGAACTTATGTCCATTGTAAGAGGTTCGGTGAATCTGCCCCACCAAGTCAAAGGCCCATTGTTGAAATGGCCATGTTGTAGTAGAGGGAATCAACTCTCTGGCTGGAGCATGAATGAGATTCCCATGTAGCTAACATTTCTTGTAGGACCTAGCATACTTAACAGCTTTTTGCTCCATTTTAGGCAAGTAGTAACTAGCACGAAGGAGTTTTTGAGCTAGTGTCAGGCCATTGGAATGAGATTTGCAAATGCCTTTCTGAACGTCAATTAGTGCATGTTTGGACTCATCAGGTTCTAAACACCTAAGGAGTGTTTTGTCGAGACCTCTCCCATATAGATCGTCAGCAATAATGACATAATGTGAAGCATTACAGATTAGGTAATGTTTCTCATTCTGGGTCAGACCTTTTGGAATGGTTTGATTACGAAGGTAGGAATAGATGTGATGGTAGTGGGATGATTCTTGTCCTATAATAGAATAGATCATCTTGGAATCAGGTGTGTCATAGGCTGGGTAGTGTAACGCTTCCACCAAGAACTCATGTCAAAGATCATTTTCTAGCATTTGTAGCAGGGAGGCCAGAGTGGCCATGACATCAGCCGCTTTATTATCTACGCATGGAACTTTTTGGAAGGTGATGTGTGCAAAATACTTTGTCAATTCATCAACCATGCATTTTTAAGGAATTAATTTCTCATCCTTTGTTTGATACACATCATTTACTTGGTTGATAACAAGCTGAGAGTCACCAAAGATGTCTAACTGATCCACCCTCCATTCAGCTGCAATTTTCATGCCATTGATCAAAGCCTCATATTCAACAATGTTATTTGTACAAGGAAACAAGATCTTGTATGCTTTGGGCAATGAGTATCTCTGTGGTGTAATGAAGAGTAATCCAACACCTGATCCTTGTTGTGTGAAGGACCCATCCAAGAACATAACCCATGTATGGTGTGTGAGTGTCAGAATTGACTCATTTGGGAAATCAATGTTCATTGGTAGAAGACTTTGTATAGGTGCCTTGGCCAGCTAGTTTGCAATTGTCTGTCCCTTTATAGCCTTGCATTCAACATATTGGATATCAAACTCACTAAGTATCATGACCCATTTAGCCAATCTTCCTATTAGAGATGCCTTACTGAGCAAGTACTTAAATGGATCTATTTTAGCCACAAGCCATGTAGTGTGGGCAAGCATGTAGTGTCTCAACTTCTGGGAAGCAAAGACAACTGCCAAGCAAGCCTTCTCAATAATGTTGTAGTTCTTCTCATAAGAGACCAATGTTCGGCTCAAGTAATAAATAACTCTTTCTTTGTTGTCATTGTCTTCTTGGGCCAACAGGATTCCCAAAGATGTTTCAGTGGCTGAAATGTATAAAAGTAAAGGCTTCCAATGCATAGGAGGAATCAGGATTGGTGGATTGACAAGATATTGTTTGATCTGTGTTAAGCTTTGTTCAGAATCCTGGCTCCAATTGAATTTCACACCCTTATGTAAGGTCTTTGTGAAGGGTTGTGATCTATCCGTCAATTGTGAAATAAATCTGTGAATAGATCGAAGCCTTCCCTGTAGTCCTCTCATCTGACTGATGTTCTGAGGTGGTGGCATGTCCATTATTGCTTGTAATTTTTCTAGATCTACTTCAATACCCTTTGCAAAAATAATATATCCCAACAATTTCCCTGATGTAACACCAAATGCCCATTTCTTAGGATTGAGCCGAAGATTGAATTTTTCCATATGATCTAGGATGGGACCCAAATCTTGTAGATGAGTATTGTGTTTAGCACTTTTGACCAAGGTATCATCAATGTGGTCCTCCATGGTTCTATGTATCATGTCATGGAAAATTGTAGTAACAGCCCTATGATATGTAACACCAACATTCTTTAAACCAAATGGCATCACATTCCAACAAAAGGTTTCCCATGCACATGTGAAAGTCATTTTCTCTTGATTTTTTGGTGCAATTTTTATCTAATTATATCCAGAAAAACCATCCATAAGTGAGTACATCTCATATCCAGCTATCATATCTATGATCATATCAATATTAAGGAGCGAAAAGTCATCTTTAGGACATGCCAAGTTAAGATCACGAAAGTCTGTACAAACTCTGATAGATTTATCATGCTTGGAAATAAGAACAATATTGGATATCCATTCAGCATAATCAATTGCACGGATGAAACTAGCCTTTAGAAGTTTCTCCAATTCGGCTTTGACGAGCAATGCAACATGGGGGTGCATTTTTTGAAGCTGTTGTTTAACTGGTTTGATGCCTGGTGCTATGGACAAGTGATGCATGATAAGATCAGGATCCAATCCTGGCATGTCAGAATATGTCCAGGAAAATTTTATTTTCTTTTCCTTGAAAAAGGCAATGAATTATTCCTTCTCTTTAGGTGATAATGACTGTGCTAGATGTATCACATGAGGATGTTGTTCTGTGCCTAGGTTAATTGGTTGTGTCGGCTCTATTAACACTGATGATCTCTCCTAAAAGTGACTAGGAAGGACATCAAATATCTCATCTGCAGGTGCCTCAAAGAGGTTTTCACCCTTGGATACATCTTTTGGTTTTACTTTTTTGGGATTCGACACTGCCACAAGGTGGTTTTCACCATCGGACCGTGGTTTTCACCATTAGACCTCTTGCATTTTTTCTTTTTAATTATGTGACTGAGATATTTGATGTCAGCCTCAGTCATGTTGATACTCTACTCATTGGTGGAAGACGTTACAGGTTCAATAGCATTTAGGTAACAGGCGAGAGCATAGTCATTTTGGAACATGGGGACTTCGTTAGATGCATTGGGGTTCCAATGTATAAGCTCGAGATGTGTGAGTGAGAGAGTAGTGGCTGGTTCAATTGTGTTCATAGTATAGTGATTAAGTGCATGGACCAGTAATTTGAGACCTATAGCAACCTCATCCACAGGTGTATTCAAACGCCTCGAAATACTAATGTCAAGAATTGATGACTCTAGGATACTAGTTGGATCAGACCCCTGTGACCTAACCCTATACATTTCACCCACTTCGATTCAATTTTCATAGACATGCACTTGGTAAATGTCTTTATCAGTAGTAGCTTTTGAAAGATTGTCAAACTCATATTCATGAGAGTCGGTGCTACATGGTGAGAGACTATAGAACTCCCCTATAGTGATAGGTACATACTCTCCTTCAACCTCTGGATTCTTACACAAATACTCAATACAACATGACTGACTAGAATCTCCCTTTTTTTAATGATATTTGAGTTGCGTAGTATTGTCCTCAAAATAATCACTAGTATCATCCACAGTGCTAACACGTGGCACAAAGTCATCTGGCTCAACAAAGAATTTAGCGAGATCATAAGGAATAGGACGAGGGTAGGAATCGTCATCATCAAATTCTTCCTCTTGAGTATCTGACTCAGCTTGTGACTCATTTCTAGATGAACTCTCAGGTTTGTGGATGAATTGATTTGATACCAGATGGAAAGGGACCTTCTTAAAGCCTAGGCCAGTTGTATCACTGTTGCTTCGAGCTGTTGCTTTGATAGGATCAATTAGGCCATTGTTATTGCAGCCAATAGGGCCAGTTCCCTTGTAACAAAAACACTTCATAAGCCTAAGACCAGGTCCATATTTCTTAGGAGTGATTTCTCGAGCTTGTTCTGTTAGGTCCACTGGAGCTTCTTCTCTATAAAGCCATGTAGAAGTGGCTCTGTTTTCACTTTCATCTTCTAAGGGAACTATAGCCTTAACAAAAGTGCCATTATACTTCATCTAAGGTATTAGCATGAATGGATTCTTTGCCTCTGAGGGTCTCCCAAAATGTCGAGGGGACTCTGGGAGAGACGTTAATGATAGCACTGGTTCAATGTGGTACTCTCCCATACTAGTTTCTTTCAATTTGAATGACTACTCAATTTTTTTTAGCTTATTGTCATGAAAATCAGTAGACTCACGGTAGCAGGGACAAAATTTTCAACAGCTTTGAGCATATTGCAGGTGTAGCTAGTAGTGGCAGGAATAGTAACTTCAGAACCATGAAATGGGAATTTGATGCATTGGTGGTATGTGGATGGCACAACGTGCATCTCATATATCCATGGCCATCCCAACAGAATGTTGTAGGTTAAGGGAATGTCAAGCACCTAACAGGTGACATCCCTTTCGACAGGACTGACATGAATTGGTAAAATCACAAGACCTAGTGACTTTCATTCTACTTCATCATATGCTTTAATAGTGATCTTTCATCGAGGATCAACAGAGTCCTCAAAATAATCCAATTTTCTAAGCAAAGTAGCAGAGATAATATTTAGGCTAGCGCCATTGTCAATGAGTACTTGACAAACACATGTCTAGTGGATCATAACCTCAATGTGTAGAGGCTGATTGTGTGGATGATTCAGTGAGTTATCATCCTCCTCGGAGAATGTCATAAGATAAGGTGAGGTCAGGTGACCTACCATGGATTGAAATTGCTCAAGATCAAGATCTTGAGGAATGTTTGCCTCAGTGAAGGCTTTGTCCAAAATTTTCCTGTGAGCAAGCGAGATTTTAAGCAGCTCAAAGATGGAAATCTGAGCATTAGTTCGTTTCAACTGATCGAGAACATTATAACTGGTTGCAGTCAAGTTTTTTGTGTGTTTTGCACCTTTACCAGATGGACCAGAAAGGGCTTTGTCTTTGTGTTGTTCAAGATTTGAAGTAGGAGGTGCAGGGCCTTTGAGCACCAACTTTGCATGAGAGCAAGTAACAATGTTAGCACAGTGTTGCGAAGACGCATTATTCATCTTATTGGAAGTAGGGCCTCTCAAGACAAATGGTGTCTTGGGTTTGTCGTTATCTTGCTTGCCCTTTATGGTAATAACATCGCAGTATTCATAATCTATAGCTTCAACCATGTGAATAACATTGTCATCATTGGTATATGTATACTTGACCTTATTGTAGGGTTCTGGTTTCGAAGTCTCTCCTTTTTCATAAGCTAGGAAAGGCTCTTTGAATGCCTTATGGTCTAAGTTTTTATTATGTCCATCTACCACAAGATCACAAGCATCAATCATGTCCTGGACTTTATGACGCAAGTTTATACAGTTGCTGGTTTTGTGTCCCTTTTTTGGTGATACTCACAAAATGAGGTCTCATTCCACCATGGTGGACATGGTTGTGGATCATAGGGATGAGGGTTATCCATTGGTGAGATAAGCTTGTGTTGTAGCAATGTTTTTTAAACCACATCCAAAGGTTCTCTCAAAGGCATATACTCTCGCTTGGGTCATGTTGTCCATGAGTTTCTCGATTTGTTCCCAGACGTCTTATTGTCAGGGGGAGGCTTCTCAGCATTTTTGGCCGCTTTGAGGCAGTCTGTCAGATTAAATATGATTTTAGCAAGTTTGGGTGTGACATTTTCAACAACCCCATCATGTACAATTTCTCGCTTCTTGTTGACTTGTTTGGTTTTATCCCTATTGGAAGTGGAACCTTGTTTTGTGTCTCTCTGAAGACTGAGCTCACCTTTCTTGACCATAAATTCTTCAATATGGATAGCCTATGTAATCATGTCTTCAAAGGTACGTGGACCTTGTAGTTGGACTCTATACCTGAAATCAGGTAAGAGGTTATCAGTAAAAATGTCAAGCTTCTCCGTTTTTGGGATTTTATGGGAATACTTAGTGTATAGTTGTCTCCACCATTGGAGGAAAGTGAGAAAAGGCTCACCAACCTTTTGTTTAAGGTTGCGTAGATCTTGAATATTTACAAGATGTTGAATATTATGAGAATATTGCTGAACAAATGAATTGGCAATTTCGTCAAACGTCTTGATACCAGGAGGTAAATGTGAGAACCACTCCAAAGCCTGACCACCTAGGCTTCTAGGGAATAAATGCATAAGGTATGTTTGATTGTGTATAAACTCCATAGATAGAGCACCAAATTCTTGCAAGTGATCTTGGGGATCAGTAGTACCAAAGTACTTGTCATATTTGGGTAGTTCTACACCTCGTGGGAAAGGCGGCATGTTTATTCTTTTGTCAAATGGAAATGAACAAAGAGCATCCAATGTGTATGTCTTTGTGGGTTTCTCTTTCTCATGCATCATCTGAGCCAATTGGTCTTGCATAATTTTCAATTGTTTTTGGAGTTTGGAAGTCTCAGTTTCTTCTTCAGTTTTGACAATGGTTTCTACATTGAAATGAGAAGGTAATTTTGCTCCCTCTTGGGCAAGTTTAAGAAAGTATTTATCTTTCTCTTTGCTGATTAGGATTCCCATCACCTTCTAAATTTTTTTGTCTCTTCAACATTTTTCTATGTGTTTAGGGAGGATTTCTACCTCTTCCTGTTCCTCATCAGTGTCATAGTCTTTCTCTTTCTCTTTGTCATCCCTAGGTGGTTCTTGATATCAACTATGACTACCATGTTTAGGTTCATGATTAGTCATTATAGGAACATGTTCAGTTTTTGTATGTTGTGTTTCAAAAGGATCTCTAGAGAAAGGATCATACATTGTATTTGGGAATGTAGGACCTCTACCTATCTTAGTATCCTCTTGGTAAAAAGGATTCCTAATTTGTTGCAAATATTTGAAAATTTTTTGTTGAACTTGAGATGAGTCCCTGGTAGGTGAGGGAGATTGTGAAGATGCCTCACTAGCCGAACTGGATGCAGATTGTGTAACAAAAGGTAAGTGACCTCTACCACGGTTACGACCCCTAGCATGACCACGTTTAAGGTTATAAGGATAAAACACGTTGCCGCTTCTGGTTGTGATAGTCATAGACAAGGACAAAAAGCTAGAAACTGGACAAGGACTACACTAAGACTGAGTCTCAAAAAGGACAAGATAATAGTAAGAATGTTGTTCACTAAGGCACAAATGGTTTGATTTAAAGGTTAGAATAGCCAGAGATTATGACCAATGCGACACAAAGTATGACAAGCATTAAGACAAAGACCAAAAAAATAAGTTATGAGATGAGACTAGTCAAGGTGTAAGACACAAGTCTTCAGCTAAGCGAAGTGTTGCTGTTTCAGGACTGTTTGTAGATAGAGAGTGATAAATGCACGGAGAAAAAGACAATGTGCAGGTCGTAGACAGCTAAAACAGACCCAAATTGGTAATGCTGACATAAGATCTCGTGCGAAAAACCTTTACAGGCCACATGAAGAAGTTTCACAGACTGCGTGAAGAAGTTTTTTGGCTTGCGCAAAGGTCAGTGATAGTAATTTAATTTCACAGGAAGAAGTTCATAGGGCCATGCGAAGACTCATAACAGCAGTTTAATTTTGTGTGAGAACAAAATGATTTCGCATGAGGACCAGATGATTTTGCGTGAGACCAAAATGATTTTGTGCAAGAAGGCAGACCAATTTTACAACAGCAACTGATTTTGACAAATTTTGATCATTTCAGTAACCAGGCAGATAAATAGGCACATAGAATAGCAAGTAGGTGATTTTAAGCACGTCTAAAAACAATGAGCAAGGGCAAAAGCAACCTTGCACATGAACAATCAAGTGACTTAGTTTGTGCTAATCCCTAGGAGAGCTATTTATGTACATTTTCAAAGAGTTTTGCAATCATTGCACATATTCCTAGAAAGTGAAAAGTTTGGTCTCTCTAAGGTTTTTAGCAATGTTTTGACTCTGTAACTTTTATGACTCACAGGGGTGACCTCCAATCCTGGCACACCAAGGTTTCAACACAGTCCGAGAACTTAATCTTCAAGAGCTACTAGGGAGATCTGACAACCCACAATGAACCACACCCGTGGAGATTTCATCCACAAGGACATTTATATAGCAGTTGTCACTACCACATCAAAAATGGCTATTACCGCTCGAGGTTCTATTAATGCAATTTTCCCTGTAGAGGGATTATCTGCTACGGTTAACCCTCTCTAAAGGTGACCGACTCACAATAGTGTACCACAAGGGGACTTAGCTTCCAGATTCAAGGTTTTGACACCTTTTCACTTTTAGCCCAATCAAAGTAGACAGATTAATTTGACATGCTAAACTAAGAGTATCTCTTAAAGACCTATGATATCAACTCCCAGTGATCTATCAACCTCTCCGGAGAAAGGATGTCTCAATCAATAAGTTGAAGATTCATCTATCTGCGAGATGCTCAAAGTATCCTCCCCACCTACAAGGAATTTGTCGTAGAGAGGAGTTTCACTAGGAACCCACTCTCTCAAGATTCACGAATAGTGTTCATGGGGGTCTAATTACTATGTGTGTACAGATGTTAATTCTCGAAAGCAAATCTATCCAAAAGCAATCAAAGAGCACAAGGTGGTACACTTAAGGCTTTAACTAATGCGAGGTGAGTCCAAAGATGTGAAACATTTAACCCCTCACACAAGCCAACATGAGTCCACAACTCATAAACTAGTGAGTTCTAGAAAGTACAAAAGGTTGCTTAGTGGAGCATTTAACACTTCTTTCCTGTAGACCCCTCCCCTTTAATGTGGTGATGATCTTGCAACCACAGGGTGAAACGAGGGGCCGGTGGATTAGCGAGTCCAATAACCTAAGATAGCTAATTAGATCTATCACTAGTAACTAAGCCTGCTAGATGAAACTAATAGAGATCACAACCTAGTATCAAATTATGCATGTGTTGTAAAATGAGAACATGGAAAAAGACACACACAAGCTTGACATGAGAGATGTTCATTTTAGGTCCAAATGAAGTGTTACAAGTCAAAGAGAATTACCTGATAATCCTCGCAATGCGCTTAGTAGATGTTTTACCTATTTTTAGCAACTTTATCATATTTTTCCAATTGTCCCTCAAACCACTGTTATGCTATTCCAAAAAATTAGAAAACATAGGAAAACCAAAAACAGTGAGCAATTAGCAGAAAAACCAGAAAACATGAAAATCAATGCAAAAAATAGCATCTGTCAGCAGAGTCTTGCATGAAATTCCTGACAGTCCACGTGAAGAAGTTTTACGACCCGCGCAAAAAAACATGTGCCGCACGAAGTTTCGCGTGCCCAGGCACTTTCTCGCACGATACGGAAAGAATCTTCGTGTGAAGATTTTGGATCCTCGTGCAAAAATGAACAGTCTCGTGCAAAGATTCCTGAATCTGTACGAAACAGTATGGACAAAGAACAAAAAAATGATTTTAAAAATGTAGAAAGAGGCTAGAAAATTTGATTTTCCCTGCCCCACGGTGGGCGCCAGAAATGTATGCATGAATATGCGGCCTCTGCTAACACACGCACTTCAACATGGTCTTTATTTGCAAATTCATCCCGAAATGAACATTGTATTGTTCATCCAAAAATCAGCGGGCAAGGTGACCTGTTGCCTTCTATCTAAAGGGATTTTGCTTGTTAGATATCCTCAAATTTGAGGTGTTAAGCAACCAGACCCTCTAAGAATGAAGGATTTAAGAAATGAAATTAATCTATATGATTATGCAGATTAATCTAGAATGAGAAATGCATTCTAATCTAAGAACAAGTAAAGGAAACTAGATTAATCATATGCATATTATGCTAAATGAAATTAAGCTAAGGATGCAAATGTATGTAAAATATGAGAAAATGTGAGCAAATGTGAGTATGAATTCCAGCAGCAATTTGATGCAAATTTCAAATTCATCCTCTCCTAAAATGAAGAGATGAGGGTCTCTTAAATAGACTTTCCTAGAATCCGTGAATGATTGAGATCGATTTCAATCAACGATCAGGATTAAAGGTGAAGTTCAGTCATAAAGGAAGATTCCCAAATTAAAGGGAGTTAACTGATTTAATTTGAGTAGAATAAGGAGTTAATTGATTTAATTTGAGTAGAATAAGGAGTTAACTGATTTAATTTGAGTAGAATAAGGAGTTAACTGATTTAATTTGAGTAGAATAAGGAGTTAACTGATTTAATTCCTTTTTGATCAACAGTGAACTGGGAATTTCCCTTTTTGAACTGAAGAAGGATTTTGGAGAGATATTTAATTTAATAAAATGAGATATGCTCTCATAAATATATTTCCTATTTAATTAAATAATTTTATTTAATTAATTAGAAACACTTTCTTATTTAATTAAATAACTATATTTAATTAATTAGAAATTACTCCTATTTAATTAACTGTGTTTAATTAATTAAAGAATAGCCTTCCATTTAATTAAATAATTTTCTTTAATTAATTGGAAAAACCTTTCCCATTTAATTAAATAATTACATTTAATTAATCAAGATAGGCATATTTATTAAATTAAATAAATTTAATTCTATAGTACATTAGCCTTAGGATATAATTTAATTTAATTAAAGTATAAATACTTAGTAATTAAATTAAATATTAATCAATAGGTTTAATGTGACTAATATGAGTAAATACTATAAGAATTAAATAATAAGCATGATGAATGCAGATTATGGTTTTCTGCATCTAATAATTAAGTCAAGTAGCGAGTAGCCGAATAAGAATTTGCCTAATGGAATAGGACTTTAGGATTTGTCAGAAATAGACCAGAATTGGTATCATGGCAATGAGCCAACTTTTGGGTATTACACAAACCATATTAGAAATTATCCACTATATATAAGTTCATCTACCAATATGAGCTAATCTAACCAAAAAAACAAAATCTCAACTAGAAACTAAAAGCTATATTAAGATGCATTTACAAAATAAATCTAACTATAAGACATATATGAGAAGTATTTTAAACAAAATAGTCTAAAAATGTATCTATTAAAAACCCACAAAATGGTCATACATATATTATTATTTTCATTCTTAATGGGATATATCAAGTTCATTCTTCTTTGGATCCATCTTGGAGGATGTTCCTTCTTTAAAATTGGGTAAAGGCCTCATTCTAGTAGTTTTCCCTATGTGTACTCTTTTTGGTTTTTCAATTTCTTGATAAGATTAGAATTCTTCTTCTCCTTCTAATCTATCTGAGGAATCTTCTCTTCCAAGTCCATCTAAATTCTCATCATACTTGTGTACCCAATCTTCATCCCTATTGTTGTTATTACCAATTAGCTTGCCTAAAACATCAATAATTCCATGGATTGCCTTCAAAAATCTTAAACATTTTTGCATAAAGATAGTTCTTAATTCCTTGAATTCATATTCCCACTTGGTTACACAAAAAAACTCTTGGTAAGGCCTCCATAACTTCTTTGAACTAGAGCTCCAAAGTATAGCATCCTTCAACTGACTTCCAACACCATTGCATCATCCATGGGGAAATGGATTGTTAATTTTTTGTCAATGTTGATAATTGTATCATTAAGACCTTGCAAATATTTTTTTTCAAACATGTTACAAATTTCTTATACTACACATTTGGCTTTCCTCACAACCAAGATTCACACAAGATGTATCTTATAACATGAATTATCAAACATTGGTTATACTTAGATACATCTCTCATTCTAGAATTTGTTATGGTTCCATTGTATATTGTATACAGGGTATGATAGCTTAATGGGTATGTCCATATTCAATTATGCCTTCCATTTGATGAATGAAAGGTGCAAGAAATTAGTCTATTGGACCAATGTAAATGAAATCAATTTCAATAATATTTCTTGGAGAGAGAAAAATGATAGTAAATTTTAAAATGGAGCACCAAAATCAAAATCTAGCTATGAAGTTGAATAATGTTACAAGAATTTCCTTACATCCCTTGGATGTCATTAAAACATTTGCATCACCATCTCAAAACAAGCCACGTGAAATGCATTAACTATACATCAACTATGCTTCCCTATGAAAATTTACATCCAACTCTATCCCCAATTTAGCAAGACCAATTTATTGCTATCAAATATTAATACACTATTAATTTCAATTTTTTTTTCCAATCTTCCTCTCCTCCAACAATTTTTGTCACTTGAATACAAAATTTAAATTTGGAAGTATTAATATTTTCACCTTATCATCAATGGTTACCACCTCCTAAGTTTTTAAATTAGAATTCAAACTTTTTGTTTCTTGGGGATTGTCTTATATCATCCATTATAATCACATATTTTTAAACAATTATCTATTTTCTTCATCCCAATGATTACCATCTCATCAATTTGACCATTTAAATTCAAAATTTTTGCTTCTTGAGAATAATATGTATCCACTCATTATGGTTACATCACTTTTAGATTGTTTTTTTTACCTCCCTCCGTATCTACCCCACATTCTGTCTTGGAAAATGCTCTTTTTAGTTATATCATAAAAAGCCAAAAAAATACTTTAGAAATATTACTTCCAATACCTATTTTCCAAACTCCCTAAAGCATATATATTGACTTTATTAGTACTTTCTAGTAGATATATACTATTGCAATTAAAACTTCTTAACTAGTTATTATTTAAATTTTGTTTTACCAATAGTACATAAGCATATTCAATATTTATAAAAAAAATTAGTGTAATGAATTTTACATAACTATTTTTTTAATTTATAAAACTGTAAAGTAATTCTCTCACCATTCATTGGATAATAATTTTGAGGTCTTAAATACATTTTTTTGCATCCCATTCACGATAACAATTTTAAGTTCCTCTAAAATAGGATAATGGATGCATTGTGGTTGCACGCTCTTCTATCTCCTCAACTTGATTAATAGAACACATGAGGTATACTTAAAATTGCAACAATAATTCTTGCTTACGATGCATATCATGAACTTATTGTCATTATACAAATTTAAACCTTCAATCATTTATAATTTTATGCATCGAAAAATATCTAATATGCATGTTGTATAAATTTAGAAATTAAGGTATAAAAATTAATGTGCACAATTTGAAAAATATTTTTAATTTTATCAAGATTCAAAAATAATAATTAAGTGTTTTAATTGGGCTAAATAGGGAAAGGACCCTCAACTCATAATTCAGAAAGAAAGGCAAAGGAATGTAAAGATACTCATCTTTGCAAATTTTAAAAAGCCATACAAATCCAATCATTCAAATAATCTAGATAGCATTTCAATTAAATTACCCTTGTAGTTCAAATACATATTTCCAACCATTATAGTTACAATGATCATTACAATTAAATTTGGTCATATAATTATCATTTTACTATTTCAATTACAATTATTAATTAAAATATATTTAGTACTTATAATAAATATATTAAAATGAGAATCACTATTATAAAATAAATTACTATACCACTACCAAGGCTAGTACTAACCACTATGTGGCACTTGTTTACATTTCCTATGACACTTACATTTTATTTTTTGATCATATAGAAGAAAGGTAGAATAAGTTTGCTAACATTGCTATCAATGCCTCTTCTAGAGTCCCAAAAAACCCACATTAGCATTGTTTTCTTTCCTTATAATGCTTCTTATTTTGGTAGACTCCTGCCACTACTCAAAAAATCATGATTCCCTTAGATTTGATGAATAAGATTTCTCATTAACCTTACTAGATAACCCTATGCTAGACAATTAATTAACAGAGATAAGGATGGAAGAATTCCCAATGGAGATGTTCAACCAAGAAGCAAGAGAAAACATAGAATAAGCAAAAATACATAAATGAGAAAAATAATCGATTCAATCATCTATATATAGATCTAATGACAATTTACCTACAAACATGTCAAGAAACAAGCCTACTCAATTGCAGCCTTTAATTACAGACTTGATTCAATGTGCAATACAAAATGCATTGTTAAATAACTAGGAGGGGGTGAATCAGTTATGTCCAATTATCCTATAGGCCTTCCAAACACTTTAGAAGAAATCCAAACTTCATAAACTTCAATAGAAATAACTCAGTGATCTCATTCAACTTCACAATTTAATCTTGTGATTAATTTAATTCAAACTATTATCTCATTGTTTCTATTATTACCGAGTATTAGAAATATAACTTAGCTTTTACCTATCTTTTACAGAATTGCAGTATTAAGTTAATACCATGAAAAATAAACTTGCAACATAAAAGAAATCACACATTTGACACCATGATTTAACATGAAAACCCTGCAAAGGGAAACACCACATGATACTGGCAACCCAAATAATTTCACTCTTGTGAATTGAGTTGTACTAGGAGAAAACCTTGTTAAAAGTTATATGCACATTTTTAGTGTGACCTGGTTAGAGGGTTTTAACATAAAGATCATCTATACCTTATCACTCCTTGATCCTCTCTAAAGAGTTGACTTCTCTAAAGGACTTACAAACATCATTAATTGATGTTACCATATAGGATTTCATAGACTTGTGAGGTCCACTCGGTTAAGAGATTTTTTTTCTACAATGGTAAAAAAGTAGGAGTCAAATGATATGTTAGGTTTAGCACCACCATGCTTGTTGAGATCTCATTTCTGCTCTATCTTCTTCTTTCTTTGATCTCCTTCTAATCTCTATTTGCCTAATTCACTTCTTCACACTTTCACTTTTTCTCTTACTCTACTTGATCGTCCTTCTACTCTGCTCAGTTCACCTTGCTTCTTTCTTTCTCTTTTCTTCATCCAAATCTCCAACTTAGCAATATTGATCAACATCCAAAAACTTTCTTGAACATCTCTTTATATAGTAAATTATTTACCTCCATATTCTTCCAAATTTTGTCACTTAACCACATCCGTAGATCTTAGATTTAATGTATTTAGTCACTTAGAAAATAGAACTTTCATTGAAATGTGTGCTCATCCTTATCTTGCTTAAATATTCATCATTAGATGTTTATTGTATTTTTCCAGCCATAGATCTTGTAACAAACTTTGACTTTCACCTTCTAACTTCTCAAACATTCTTGATTTTCATCATAAGTCAGCCTCAATTCCCATCTTACTTAACTTGTTCTTCCATATCATACTCGGTGAACATTACATTTCACTTGGGCAATACATCACTAAGTTAACATATGAATTACTTGATTACAACTAAACTTTAACTTCTCTTTGCTAAAAACTCGGTGACAAATGTAATCACTCAGTGAACATTATATTCTTTCTTTCACTTTGTTGCTTGGTATATCTTATATAGGTAGGTGAATACATAGACTTCATCATTACATTACATGATTGTAAAACAATCAAACCAACATTGCATTGTCACAGTCCAACTCATTCAAGTGTTCATTGAATATCATACTTATCAAATCTGTCATCATCATACTTTCTTCAAATCCTCTTCATCAATCAAATGATATGATACTCTACTGAATTAGCATAATGTCTAGTCAACTAAGACTTTGACATCAATTAAAACATAACAAATGATATGACTCTTTCACATATATACACTCAACAATGAGGGAGTGAAATATATTATGGGAGATTGGGATGTTGATAACTACATTACATAATAAGTTACACTTGCAAAGATTAGGGAGAGTTTCCCACTAAAATGGAAGAAATAGAATAGGGTGGTGGATAGTAGTAGTTTGACCTAGTTCTTCTAGGAAAAAAGATGCTAGTTAACTTTCATGACGAGTTTGATAAAGCTAATTTTTCTACACTGTGAAACTTGGTTTGTCTCATTATTATAAAAAAATTGACCCGAGAAGGTAGATTCAAAGTCTATTACAATTATCATTTACCTTTGTTAAGCCACTTTAGTCACCATGTTTTGATTTCATTTTCCATTTTAACCTTTTAATTCACTTAAAATTTTGGTTAAAGATGTTGTTAGATTATTGTTGATATTATGATTATTAGGGAGATTGTTGGACTATTGGACAATAGAATTTCTTCTAGTTATATTTAGCATTAATGTTTTTCCATTAATATCAATGTATTGGTTTATCATAATATTGTACCTATTATTGTTCAGTATAGGCATAGGATCTACATAGATATAGTTTGGTGCATTTGTGTTTCTAGATGTTATGGATTGGAGTTTTCTGAGTCTACATGTTATATTTTTCATCATATATGGTTGTGAGATTATTAGGTGAAGTTACATGGGATTTGATGAAGAATAGTCACTTTAAGTGTTTATTGTGAGTTATTTCACATAGTAGTCTAGTGTTTTGATCATAAAGTTTTGATGGGGAAGGATTTTGATCTACAATTCAACATGCTTCATGCAAACATACATTCTTATGATTTAGCATATCTTATTGAGGATTAGTGGTTCATAAATCATTTTTATCATTGGACAAAGAAAAGGGATTTATTTCCTAGCCAACTCCATCAAGAAATGTGTTGTTTGGATTATTGTGGTTATATATAGACTAATAGGTGTTAATTATTATTATAATGTATTATATATGTGTTCTAACCAACATTTACGGAATGATATTATTTAATGTAATTACTTTTGGTATTAGGTCTCATATTGAACCAACCTAATAAGTGTTAATATTTGTATAAGCAAGTGAGTTCATTTGTGAATTTGACATAAGTGTACTAATGAGAGATTATTACTATGAAAATCCATTGATGCAAGTTTGGATTAGATTAGAGATCAAAGCTATTAGAGAATAAGCATGAGTAGAATCCAATATTTTTCTTCAAAGAAACTCTATTGACATAGTTGATTATTTTGCTCAGTTCATTTTAGTGGATTACTATCCATAGTGAGTTGGTGTTAACTCTTTGGCAAATTTCCCTTACTGTAATTGGATTATTGTCTAGAAGCAAGTATGCTTCCCTTGTTGTAATAGAGAAGTGAGCTCTAGGAAAGTGCATGAATTCATGCGCATTACCTATTTTACCTTTATGCTAGTACATAATCTTGTGCATGTGATCCCTATTAAGGTTTTTCATTTACTGAGTTTTCCTCAAGAACAAACTATTAATATTATGTATTGTGGTGATATTTTCTTTTCCCTCTTTTAAAAGTTTCGCATATGTTAAGTTGTAGGTGGTTAAATGTTTTGGATTTCTTACAACTAATTCAACCCCCCCCCCCCCGACCAGTTGTGTGTGGTGGATTATTATTATATATAATTTCAATCCATCCATAGTCCCTCCTAATAAAAATGTTGTAACAAAAGCCATATGATTTGTATCTCCCCTAGAAATTCTTATTCTCAAATTCTATGGCCCTTGCAAGAAAAAGATTCTACATATCTTTGGTTCCAAATACTTTCCCAACTTGATACCTTTTGGACTCCCACCCATAAAACTGTAATTCAAGGCCTTTGCAACCTGATTTAATTTGCAACCATTTCCACTAGAAAAAAATAGAAACTCAAGAAATTAATCCTTTGGAGAAAAAAATAGAGATTCTCATAATCATTAAAAAACTTGTCACTGATGTGAAAGTCAATTTAGGTGAAGAAGATAGTGAAAGTGGAAGTCCCAACCTTAAGCACTCTATAAGATTTACAAGGCATACAATTGGAAAAAGGGAAAGGAAACAAATTGGTAGATTATGAAGAAGATTTCGAAGAAGATATTTTTTTATGATGGTGACATGAAGGAAAAATGATTTTCCAAGTCTACTAGTGATAGTTTCATGCACATATCAGATAGTTTTAACTATTAATTAATGAACTTGACTAAAGAGGATCTACCAAAAGAAGGCACTCCTCAAGGTGTGGTAGGGGTATGATGTGTGCTCACTACAAGACTGTTTTGATAAAGGTAGAGGCCTAAAATAATAAAGTTTTGGATGGAGGAAATTATGATCAACATACATATGAGTGATGCACAGCTTGACTACATATATGTGAATGAAGCAACGAATGTGCTAGGAAAGGATATTGACACAAGGAAATTATAAGGATTTTTTATGTTCCTTGCTAATGATTGGAAATATGTTCTCACTTAGCCGTTAGATGGTTGATTTTAGATCTTTTATTTTTAAATAATATGATTCTAAGGCTCTTAATTATTTTGCTTTTAATTGTTGCCAAAAATCTTGATCTATTTGTTTTGACGTTGAGCTACTATTAGCACGTTGGTAGTGTTTGTTTGATAACCTATTTAAGTTTCCTTTGTGATATTAGTGTTAAGGGACAACACCAGGTACTTTTTATGGGAAAGTAATTTCTGAGGGGGGAGGGGGGTGAATCAACACTTAAATTTTTACCTTTAAAACATTTTTCCATACATCCATCTCATAACTTAGCATGTTAGCTGAAATATTTAAGAGTCGATGAGCAGTGTGTACAAAGGGCAAGGATGTAGTCAACACAAGCTGAAACTGTTCATCACATCTAAAACATGAAATAAACCAAAACATAACACATGAGTTTTGGTTACCTAGAAATCCTCCAAGGAGAAGGTAAAACTAGGGTGGGGATGACACCCACAAATCTTCACTACTGCAATTGTAAAGTGTGGCCTATTATGGTTACAATGTTTTGATCATAGCTATGATCTACCCTATGAGAGGTTAGCCCTATTAAAGGTTTACAAAATACTATTAAGACTCACCTTTCTAGAGGATTTAAAATCACAATAAAGTAAGAACTCGATGAAGAGATTTACAAGAGCTTGTTAAGACTACTCTATTAAGAGATTTACTTTGTATCACCTATTAGAATGATCTAGCACTTGGTCCTTCGATTAGTACCTTACTGCTCGATGTCATCTCTCCTCTTTATTGGTTATCTCTTGATCCTCCTATTCAAATCTATCTTCTTTGACCTTTCACTGCTTGTCTTTTTTCCTCTCAGACTAGTTCTTCATTGCAAAACTCTGTCTTAGCCATCTTCTCCATGCTTCCTTTGCACTAGATACTCTCCTTAGTATCCTCATTCACAAGATTAGGTTACCCTTAGGGTTTCCTTCTTTTATAAACATCATGGAGACGAAATTAGGTTAGAATCAATGGTTGTGGTTAATCCATATTATCGCCTCAAGCTTCCCTTAATCTGATTCATTGCATGTATAGCATAGAGATGCATATTATGACTCCATACTTATCTCTTATAATCATAATTTTTTTATTATGTCGGCCAAAAATGGTATACATAGAATTTTGTGCCATTAAAAACATCTATGACAAAAATTATTCACTCGGCATCAATAGGCTTTGATGCTTAACCTTCATTGTGCTCTATTTACTGATACTCATCTTTTGAATAGCTCTGCATACTCTTTTTGCTTGACACCTAAGTGACTCAGCATGCACTGTCTACTTGGCACATACTAGTGCTCAACACTACTTGTCATATTACTTGGCATGTACTATCTGGAGACTTATGCTTGACATGCTCTATTTGCTCGGCTCGCACTGATCACTTGGCTCATTTTGTTCACTGCTGAATAATGACTAAGCATTTTGTCACTACCTTTTCAAAACCAAAATGAGATTAACAATCTCCCCCTTTGACATGAGTGGAAAAATAACTTTTTCATGGCATATACATACTTTTTGTATGCATAAGTCAGACAATGTATCTTCTCTGCTCAACTTGTATGCATAAACTTCAAATTTACAAAATTTGCAAAAATGTTGAAGTTCCCTTAACAATTTTACTCCCCCTAAGTAAATACTTTACTTTTTTTATGTGACTCATCCTTAGTAGCTATCTACCTTGACAAAAAATCTTCAAAATTGTATAATCCCCCTTTTTGACACTATGTCTTGTGGGTGGTACACTTATAGTGTGTTTATCCAAAAATGGCTTGTGTAACTCCAAAATAATCTTCAAAGCTACATCCCAATAATCTTTTGTTGCATCTAGAGATTGAACTTGAATTTCTAGCTATGCAGCCAAATCAACTAAGCCTTCATGAGTAGAAAGATGGGAGTCTTTCTTCATCAATGTTTCTAGATAGGCTAGTTCCTTTTGCAAAACTTCCATGTGAGGTTTCAGCATGGACTGAATACTAATCAAAGTAGACCTGATATTTGCATCTTTGGCTTGCAACTCGAGAATCCTACTTTGTGTAATTAGTAACCTCTGAAAGTGCAATTGACTATTTCCTAGAGATTGGTTCAATGTGGTACTTGTGAGTTGAAAATCTCCTTGCATCTGGTCAATAGCCTATTGAGTATCATTTGTGAATAGTTCAACATTGCAAAGTTTTGTGTATAGAGAGAAAAAATACTCTAACACCTTCTTTACATTCTCCATCTTGGTTGCTAAATAAACCTGTCTAAGTGCAATAGCACTATATATCTTTTTCAAAACTTTTGTGTGAAATTTTCTTTTAGGCCATTCTAGCAATTTTACATTGGACTCTAGGTCTTTATCTTTAATCTTGTCCACTATGATGACAAGTTTCTCTATGATAAGCATATCTACATGTGTATCTGGGAGACTGAAAGCATCAATAAAAATATCTTTAATTTTATGCAAAACTTTCTCTTGCTTGTGCTCCCTCCTTAAGATTTTTTGTATTTTCTTTCGTTATAGAGTGTCTTGAAGAATGCTCATTTCTTCAATTGTAATTGTTGTCAGATCAAACTTGGGTAAAACAATCACCTCATCTAAGATGACATCCTCAAATGATGTAGCATCAACACTTTAGGGTGTGCTCAGACTCAGCCTTGATATTTGCAACAGAGTAGCTTATGTAGTCAGCATCTAAAGAGCCTGACTACTGGGAGGAGGTGTAGATACTAGTAATATAACCAATGCCTATATGGGAATTTTCTCCTCAGGTGCAATAGTCAACTTGTCCTCTTATATCTTCTTTCTCTCTTTTTTTCTTCACCCTATGATGGTGGAGTGGGTATAAGAATAGCTTCCTAACCCTTGTTCACTTCATTTCCATCCTTATCAATGATCACAATGGTTGGTAAACCTAAAATGTTTAGACTCATCAAACATGTAACTAATAGTTATGCCTTAGTCTCTTGCATTTGAATGACTATTGTAGGCATTGCAAATGTTGTTTTTGAAGTGTCATCTTACTTTTTAGTGTTTACACTTTGATCTATTTGTAGATCCTATGATTCTTTCTCCTTTACTTTTGTAGTTGATGGGGCACATTTGGTGTAGCTTGTTGGTTCCCCCCTACAGATGCAATTTATGCCTTCTAAATAACATCTACTCTCACCAGTATTAGTTTATCGCATAGAGTTGCTGCATTGGTAGATTCTTCTTTCAATTTATTCAAATCATCCTTAGTAAATGGATTAAAATTCTAAGATGTATCATCAAGAACATCCTTGATAATCATTGAGTCATGCTGACTCTCTTGGTCTTCATGTGGGGGACTGGCACTCGATAATTGAACATATTGAGTATCCTAAAGTTCTTCCTATGATGCTTCTTTTGTTTCCTCCATATTACCTTCCTTTATTGTCTCATTGGTTCCTTTCTCTCCTTTTCCTTCCTCCACTGATGTGGTTAACCCATAGATAGTTTTCCATAATAAGGTGCTCTAGGTTATCACCTCCTCTACTTATTTATTCAAAATATAAAATGCTCAGTATTTGGGAGAAAATCTCCCTTTACACTTCACCATTGCCTTAGCAATTATCTACTTATCCAAAGCAGGCATAGCTTGGGCTAATGTAGCTTCTCTAAAAAAAAATTCAGTGGTTAAAGTTGAATTGCCACTTTTGCTCAACTCTGTCATATAGGCTTTTTGGTAAAGAGTTGGTAATATCTATTGGAGTGGTCTTTAAAGTGGTGATCATATCATAAATAGCCTCTTCCATATTATGTTTATCCTCACTCCCTAATTTATCAAAATCAATATGTGAAAAACCAAATAAATCTGCATTGATCTTTACATTTTCACATAAATTGTCATGTGAGATGAGATATTATGGCTTACCACTTAGAATTGACTTAAGTCATCTGACTCGGTCTTCTCTCCATCTAAGTCCTCTTAAGGTATGTACGTCCTTGTATTCTTGGTGGGATGACTTGGGTCTATTGTGGCACTCTCTCTTTTTCCTTTAGCTTTTGTCTCTTTGGCTTTTGCAGTGGCATCCCTTGTGCTTGACCTTGTCAAAGATGCAACTAGATTTTCTTGAGACTTCTTTTCATTCTTATTTGGTTTCTCACTTCCTTTTGCTATTATTTTCTCTTTTTTTCTTTTCCCTTGGATGCTTTCTCAGCATCATCTTCATCATCATCTTTATCTTCTCCCAATCCTTGTGTTAGTTCCAAAGGTCCTTGACCTTCTTTCTGTTCTTCATCTTCATCTTCATCATCATCATCATCATCATCTTCTTCTTCTACCTCTTCCCCAAATTTCTCCTTAAGCTTCTTCACCATCTTGTTTTTCTTTCTAATAACTATGGAAATCTTTAAGTCTATGGTGATCCTTGACTTAGCTTCATCATAATTACCAAATTGTGTAGCATCTTTATCAACTTCTTCTGCCAATAATGCAATAATGGCTGTTGAAGCCTCATCAACATTAATTTCATATGGTAAGGGTTTTAATGATATAACTCTTGGAATTGTTGCTTATACATATGTGTAGTTCCCATCAACTAGAAAACACATATCATTATAATGTTGTTTAACTAATGACACATGAATTCTCAATATTTGCTTTATAGACTTCTTAAATTCTTCAAAATGACTAGTCATTACAGACTCAAAATTATCACCCAATTTCTCAATGAGCTCTCCTATCTTTGAGTAATAGATCTATTTGTCTTCCATGAAATCTTGCCAAATTTAGGAAATGTATTTTGCACATATAATAATATGCACATGATGAGTAAGCCAAACTAACTAAATGAAGAGTTCTTGGCCTTCCTACCAGCTTCCAAATTTCCTGACAGTTGTTGTCATTGTAACTTAGCTAGGTTGTAAGAATGATCACACTTCACAATCTTGTAACCTAGGTTGACCGCCATACAAGATACACTATTCAGTCAGCTAGACTAAAAGAACTTGTGTGCAATCACTCTTATTGCAAATGCTACAATAAGATCTCTGATTGTGTCAATAGACATCCCTTGTTTTTTCCACATGGCTCCAATGTTCTTCTCGATGGTTTCCTTTACATCACTCCTGATACTCTTTGATCTGTCAAGGGTAGGATACCTTGACACCCTGTGAATGATTCTCTTAAAGATTCTGATAGGTCCACCTTCAAACCATATTCTATTGTCATGTATTCTTCTCAACAAAATCTTTATCCATTTAGTTTTAAATATTTGTGGGAAATCTAGGGCATGCGTCAACCCTTTTTTCTCTACAATCTTGTTTTCTTCCCTCAACACACCATTCTCACACAACTAACAAGTTTCTCTTATTTCCAAATCACCAATCTCACCTACCTTGCAGGTATAATAACATCGCACATCCTAGATTATTAAAATTTTTGGTGGTATCATAAATAACACACCAGACATATCTCCTTTATAAGTGATCTCAAGGATGCAACAGAATGGAGGTTGTCTCACATCATTGATAATTAATTGAACATTGAAAATGTGCATCCCTTCTTTCCTAACCATTGTTGAAGAACTAGCTACCATTTCAGTTTGATAAGGTATACAAAGCACAAAATAGTGTAACTCAACACAAGTTAAATACCTCTTAAATTTTTTGACTGTTGTCGAGTTATAGTAGAATCTCATTTGCAAATGCTTGAATCTTCTTTTGCAAATCACATTTGTGCTCTTCAAACTCTGGTAAGTGAAAATGACTCAAAAAATCATTTATATAGCCATAAAAACCTTGCATTAATTGCTCATTTCTTATACAATTGTAAGCTCAGTTGATAAAAGGTTTCTAGTATGCTCGGCTAACATAGTGAGCTTGGCTATCACTAACATTTCTCTTCTACTCAACACTCATTGCAATACCTCAAATGCTTGGCAACAACACACAAAATAATATAACGATAGATTGTCTCGTACTTTTAATCACTTCAATGCATCTTGATTCATGTTAATATTATATTTTCATACCTTAGATACTTGGAACTGATGCAAAGTATATATTTTCAAGTGTCAATTCCACACATACCTTTGATTGACTAGTTGGGGGTGATGTGATCACCTGATCCATTAGATGAAGTGACCTCATCGTGGCTTGAAATGATGCAACCTTCCTTCTTTTTCCATGTCTTGTTCATTTGTACTTTGTCTTTTCAAAATCTACCTTTGTTGAATTCACTACTCGATGCAAGTGACCAAGTTGGACAATTTCTGCTCACATGACCAGTCTTAAGACAACTAAAGCATACAACCTCACTCAACCATCTATTGTAATTGCCACTAAAATGTGTCCTTATGCAATTTTTAGGAACATGGCTATACTCACTACAATAATGAAAAATTTACCTTGTGTTATAATCCCAATCATAAGCATTCACATGATGGTGTACCTTGGTTTTCTTGTTTGATGTCCACTTAGGTTTAGATCTGCACTCATATCCCTTGTGTCCATATTTTTTATAGTTGTAACAGTATCCTTCAAATCTCTAAGTGTTGATGGTCTTGGTCCTGCATTCATGTGCTTGATGTCCTTGCTTTTTCTATTTATGACAATGTCCCTTGAATTTATGCTTAGGATTTTGATTTCTAGTGTTTCTCCTGTAAACATTTGTTGTGTGACCCAATTTTCCACAGTGATGATAGGTGGGCTTGATGTTCTTTCCCTTATAGTTCCTTGTTCACCACTTCTAGATGATTCTCCTTTCTCAGTAGTAGAATATCCCAAACCAACAGTGTCATTGTTTGACCTTGGTGCTTCCATCAATTTTTCAAAATACTTTATGGCTTCACTAGGCTTGTTAAGCTTTTCTTTTTCATTCTTCAATTCATTTTCTAGTAGGGTTTTTCTATGTTTTCAAAGTTGTAATCTCAATGTCTTTCCTATTCAGTTCTTGATTTTTAATCATCAGTTGATTCATTTGATCCAATTGAATGCTTGATAACTTTGGCACATCTGATAACTTCTCCTCAAGTATATTAGCTAGTAGTCTTTTGTCTTCTTCAGTCATGACTCAATATTCGTTAGCTTTCTTTATTAGTTTAGTTGTCTCACATAACAATATTAACTGAGTTTCTTATTCCCTTTTTAGATTCCTAACTTCTTCATTTAGGGCATTGTTCTTTTCTATTAAATCTACAATAGCTACATCAAATTCATTTGAGTTTCTATCCTCAAACAATCCACTAGTGTCAACTTCTTGATATTGAGTGTCATTTTGCTGAATGGTCAATTCCTTTCTTCTTTTCAATGAATGTTACAATTCATCTCTTGCCTCCTTGAGTTGATATAGGGCAAGTTGTATTTCAATCTTCTGGTTCTCAATAGTCTTTCCCAATTTTTAGCCTTCCATCTTCAAGATCTTATCTCCAAAGCTGTCAAACTTTCCTTTGTAGAAAACACAACTTTGATGCCAATTATTGGAAATAATAATGGGGTGGGGGGGGGGGGGGGGGGGGTGGTGAATCAACACTTAAAACTTTTACCTCTAAAACATTTCACCATACATCCATCCCATAACTTAGCATGTAAACTGAAATATGTAACCATTCATCACATCTAAAACATGAAATGAATCAACACATAACATATAAGATTTGGTTACCTAGAAACCCTCCAAAGAGAAGGTAAAACTAGGGTGGGGATGACACCCACAAATCTTCACTAGTGCAGTTGTAAAGTGTGCCCTATTATGGCTACAATATCTTGATCATAAATTATGATCTAACCTATGAGAGGTTTCCCCTATTAAAGGCTTACAAAAGACTCTTAGGTCAATCCTCACAATAAAGTAAGCACTTGGTTAAGAGATTTACAAGAGCCTATTAAGACTACTCTATTAAGAGATTTACTCTGTATCACTTGTTAGAATGATTCAACACCTAATCCTTTGGTTAGCACCTTACTACTTGATGTCAAATCTCCTCTTTACTAGTTATCTCTTGATCCTCTTTATTAGATCTGTCTTCTCTAGTGTTTCACTGTTTGTCTTTGTTCATCTTAGACTGATTCCTCATTGTAAAACTATGTCTTAGCCATCTTCTCCATGCTTCCTTCACACTAGATACTCTCCTTAGTATCCTCATTCACAACATTAGGTTACCCTTAGGTTTTCCTTCTTTTATAAACATCATGAAGATGAAATTAGGTTAGAATCAACGATTGTGGTTGATCCATATTGTCACCTCAAGGTTCTCTTGATCTAATTGGTTGCATGCATAGCATAGGGATGTGTAATATGAATCCATACTTATCTCTTATAATTGTAAATTCATGATTATGCCAGCCAAAAATGGTTTGCATAGAAGTGTGTACCATTATAAACATCTATGACAAAAATTGTTCGTTCGGCATCAATAGGCTCTAATGCTCAACCTTTATTGTTCCCTATTTACTGATACTCAACTTCTGAATAGCTTGACACACTATGTTTGCTTGGCACCTGAATCACTTGGTATACTCTGACTACTCAGCACCTAACTGACTCGGCATGTATTGTTTGGAGACTGATGGTTGGCATGCTGTGTTCGCTCAACTTGCACTGATCACTTGGCTCACTATGTTCACTGTTGAATAATGACTAAGTGTTTTGTCACTTCCTTGTCAAAACCAAAATGAGATTAACATTATAATCTATCAAAATTTATATATAATTGTTTTATTATCTTTGATAAGAATATATCACTTAAAGTATATGTAAAAAACTATGACCTAGATCATAGAAGAAATCCTCAATGCTACACTAATCAAGACAAAAAAAAGAAGTAAAACTAAGAACCTAACCATTCCTTGTGATCAATATGTGTAGTTTCTAGGCATCACATCTAGTACAAATTTATGATAGATTAAAATTAAACTAAATATAATTATAGTTCCCAACATACTCTCAAATGTTGTAGTTAGTATACAAAAATCACAAAGTTGGCCTATTTGTCAATCATAAATATTTGATTGTCAAACAACCAAATTTATTAGATTTAATAAAACTCAATAAACAAGAGATATTAGTAGGCATTCCACCCCTCAAAAGTAAATTGATTCCAATCATCACAAAGAACATGCTACAAGTTCAATAGGTTTAATTTAAAAATATATCAATGTCTAAGAAAAATATGTAGTACCTCAAAAACTCATCCACTAACAAATTTGCTAATGCTAAATTTTTAATCCTCAACCATAAACAAAAACGTATTTTTAGGTACTAATTTTTTTAATGCTTGTATTATGAGTGGAAACATTTGAGGTGTTCACTAATATAAGCATGTGAATTAAGAATTAGAACTCTTTCCTCTCTGATTATATTAAGGAGAGTGGATCCACTTGGCTCAACCTCAAATCTAATTGGAAATGATTAGGCACAATTAATCCAAACACTCCTTGCTTGAGTTAACAAGGACTATGAAAATATGTGAATTAAGTGCTAGTTCTAAGGCCAAAGATGATAAATTGAGAGTATTTACCATACATAGAGAATCACAAATTAGATATGTAAACAAGGATTAGAGAGAGGAGATGAAGAGGAAACTATGTCTAAAATATAGGTTGAAACTAGAAGTTCAATGTTGCCTTGGGTGCCCTTAACCCCCTGGGTGAGGACTTGATTAAATGGGACCCTGAGACATTGTACCTACTTCCTTCCTAATCCTAATCAAAACTTGAAGGTCAATGATACCCCAATCACCCTTAACCATGTGTTTTCTAACAAATTTTGGAGTGGAGCCTTGTCTCTATGTCTTGATCACTTTTCCATATGTGGTCTCTGTTGGAAACCCATTGCTAGACCTAATTATGCACACGAGACAATAATTGTGGCATTTGGGGTTGTGTAAGGGATTTCCTTAGTCAAGTCGTAGGTTGGGAGTTAATTTATGTATAACAATGATGAGTTGAAACAGACATTTGAATTAAAATGCTAGAATGGAAATTCTTAACTAATATGATTATATCTCAAATTGAAAATACAATGTCTTTAAGATAATTCCTACATGAAAGTCAATGCAATAACATAATATAAAACCATTATGAAATCATAATTGAATATGTCTTATGTAGCATGTTTCTCATTGAATCTAATCTACGTTTGAAGAAGAATATTTTCTCTAAATAATTGCAATGTAAAAATGATGTCTTGTCTTGTGTTGATATGATGAAATGGATTTAGAGGGATACCTTATATAGAGATTTCAAAGTAAATCATCTTTTGACTGACATAGAATTATCATATTTTTGCAATGGAGATAGTTCCATAAAGGGTAAGACAAATGTAATATCCTTCCAAAAAATTGGTTTAAAAGCATTGATGAATGGTGCTTGGGGCACAATGACTTGACTAAATTGCCCCAGATGTCTAGCTACCTGAGAGAATAGGGCCTAGATACTTTATAAAAGTTTTTATGAAAAGATATAATGTTTAAGTGCATGAAACTTGTCTTGAAATTTTAAATGGGGCAAAAATTTATAATAAACTGAAATGATGAAAATTAAAAGGCACACCTAGAATATGCCCCCACCCCACCCCCCACTGCCCAAACAAGTATTGATGTATTAATGTTGAATTTGACTCAAAATATTAATTTAATTTTAAAAAGTCCTATAATGTGTAAAGGAATAATAAACACTAAAGTGAGGTAAGAGTAGAGTGTGAGATTTGACACCCTACTTAAAAGTCGGCAATTTATGAAGCTACGAGTCTCAATCACAAACAAAACTTGAAATTTGACCATTCAAAACTCAATAACTCAAAATGAGAGTGAAGAACTATTATATATAACCTTCTTTAAAGGAATCCATGCTAGATATGAAAGAAGTAACAATGGTTGACCATTTAGTTTTCTATGGTTAAGTGTGCTTGAGTTGGAGTAGTATTAGAAGGGGTGAGTTTCTAAGAAGGCTCAGTGCTTCACTTATGTGAACATTGATGTAATCTACGGGAAAACCAAAACTCACCTCTATAGTGTATAAATATAGGGGACAAACTAATCTCCATCCAAAATGCACTAAAGACAAAACAAAGTCAAACTTCTTTTTTTTCTAGATTCACGAAAAAGTAATGATTTATTTCTAATTTTGTTGTTGTTTTCAACTATAAACTATGCAGATCATGAAGATCAAACGCTGAAATTTTCAAAAAAATCTATGATGTTTTCGATTTTATGAAAATTGGTCAAATATAAACTTTAGATGGAGGATAGCCATAGAGGATAGCCACGTCTTAAATATAGTAGGCTATTTAAAAGGCAATATAAATGAGCCTATTATGAGTGTCTCATAAGCCAGCTGCATGAACTTCACCTACATTCAATGAGTACCACCAAGTGTACTATTTCATGACAAATTGTAATTTATTGTAAATCATAGAACATGAATGAATGAATTGACTCAAAATCTAAGCAGTTGAATTCTAATGACAATTAGTAACCTATCATTACTTTGATTGCCTCTCAAAAACAGATGATGGTCCATATGCCTTCACTATCGTACACTTTTCAAGAGAGTCTTCAAACGGTCTTGAATGCCCACAGTGGTGACAGGCAATTGAGCTTGCATTGGTATAAAACACTGTGTGTCAGGATTCCAATTTACACACTGGAATAGACACTGAGGTTTACAAGCATGCCTTTCTAATCCATTAAACAAACATCGGTACTCTGATATACTACAGCGAACGGACATAAAAGAATTTGGTGAAGAGGCATAATTAACTGTTGTTGTACGAGAAGATGTAAACCCACGTAAAGTCTCTCTGCACCTTACATTGTTCCCGAGATCCATGTGAGCTTTTATCCTCTATTCAGTTCTGCAGCGGCCAATTATGTGTTTTATATAGATTTACTTCATAGCCAAGTCTTAATCTTCTGATCAGTATAACAGAAAACATAGGGAACTTCTGTGGTGGTATAAAGAGGATTAACTACATACGACAATTATGTACGTAACAAGGTACAATGGTAAACTGTTATCCTTACAAGCTTCTTAGTAATTAGCACTACTTAAATGTAGGAAAGTTGTTGTTTGGTCACCCAAAAAAGCATACAAGTCGTTCGATGAGAGAGATCTGGTTCAATAAATATTTAATTATAACAATTCAATATTGAATACAATAGGCCAACAACTAACATTATAATGAGTGAATATGACAAAACACTATGTGAAGATTCTCTTGAGAGTTACTTCGAAGCTGATTCATTTGTTCTTTAAGTTGCTGAAGTTGTGTTATAGCTAACACATTCATCTTCGATAAGTCTTAAAGTCGAGGCAAAAAAAAGCAGCCTGCAAAACTATATCAGAGTAAAGCATTAAGATGTCACTTTCTTGAAAATAATTGCTTGAAAACACAAAATACATCTAACTTTGGATGAGGCTTGTTCTCAAGCGCATTACCTTGAGATGGACTAACGAATGATGCATCTTTCAATTAAAATCTATCTAAAGAACAAGGTCAAAAAATTAAAATGGTAATGTAAGAGTTTAATGACATTTTTAAAATTAGGGAGCATTTTCATTTGTGTTATAATGCTCATGGTTGTATAGTTGAGATTTGTTGGAGGGTATATCTTATAATAGTAGTGCATCGTTTTAGAAGTATTTTCATATGCATTATGATGTCAATGGTCGTATAGGTGAGGCTTGTTTAAGGGTGTAGTTTAAACTTTACAATAGTAATGTATGAGTTCACTTATGTAGCTACTTAAAATTCAAAATAATTTTAATGTTTGTTATGATGTTGATGATCATATAAGTGATACTTGTTGAAGGTCAAACCTTAAATTTTAAGAAATTTCAAAAAAAAAAAGTCCTTGAATTTGGATGGGACAAAATTAGAACAAATGTAACTTTAAAATAGATACATCGTAGTTCAATCTAGAAATGTGTATTTTAGTAAAATAGGAATCAAGTAAAGATATTAAAATCTCATAAATCAAAATTTAAATTGATAATGTTATAGTTAAAATGTTGTTTTTGTTTTAGTTCTAAAGAAAATTTGATCATATATTGTGTTAGTAGATATATTATAATTCAAACCATATCATAATTTACTATTAGATTTGTCCAAATTAGATGAAATAATGAGTGGAAATAAAAGAGAAATTAATGCAAGTTCATTTTAAGACAAACATTACATTTATTGTGGTATTGTAGATTCTAATGTATCTTTCATATTTGTATTGTAGTTGTTGGTAATATGTGTAGTATTTATGTTAGAGATGGTAACTTTGTTTGAGTTATTAATAGGGGAAAGAAACCACCATTTGAGTGTGTTCTAATGACTATGAAAACAATTGTTGATTTAATAGTCACATTGCTTGATTTAATGTATAATATTCTTAACAACATTGCACCTATAGTAGTGACTTTGAAGTTAATATTGTTGATGATGACGATCCATAATTAAATGGAATGTATTCCTTAGTTCTTATAAGAAACCAAATATGTGATATTGCACTAAGCACAAATATGAGTCTCTCTTTTGCACAACCATTCACCTCACTTTTTAAGGGGAGTTGTTTTGAATACCTTGACCAAAATCAAGCTAATGCGGCATCATATTTGATGATGTGTTCCTGAAAACTTAACTATAAAAAAAGGATTGTCCAAGTAAGCCACGATAATAATAATAAATACTAGGAGCGATTTAAAATGTCTACATAGGTTATTAAGAAGTACAAAGTTAGGGTACTCAACTACTAGGTCTTTTCCCCTAAATAGCATTTTCCTAGAGTATGAAAAGTGAATCACTTGAAGCATATAAAAAAAGTAACACAATCCTTCAAATCTCTAAGATAATATATTGTTACACTATCTGCTAGTGTTTAGTGTACTTATCTAATAATACAATAAAATAATAGTAAATTTATTAGATCTTATTTGTGTACATAAACAAGTATGAGAGAGATTAATGTATCCCTCTCTTTTAATTTTGGTGTTAGTGGAGGCTTGTAAAAAATCGGCGAGTGTTGAAGGAAGATTTCTAGGGACCTATGAGAAATTCTAGAATTTTGTTAAATACTTTGGTCTAGAAAGGGAGTATCATGTCCAGGATGGGAAACTCGTGTTTAGAGAAGGTGATCATGTATAAAATAGAATCTCATATTTGAGACTCAAAATAACATTAAAATCCCACGAGTTGTTTACCTTGTCTTTCTAATCTCTATCCTTTATGCAAATTTTAGATGTGACACTAAATGCTAAAATATTCCACTTAAAATTTGAAGGAGAAAATGATTGAACCTATAGACGAGTTTTAGATGAGTTTACATCAATTGGTCTACTAAATAAACTCCAATTCTAATGAACGATGAACCCCTTAATAAAAATACATAACAGAAACAAAGAAATTACAATGATTTACGAGAACAAAATATGGGCTTCTGCAAAATTACAAAATTTTCAAATACAATATGTTAACCCACATGATTGTCTTCCTTACAATAGTATGCAACACAAAGCCACAAACTATCACCCATAATTGTTCTAGACAATCTACGAGTCTTTCTTATATATAGAATTTTATGTCTCCTAGGAAGTTTCTAGACATCAAACCCTAACCCTTAAGGTTGACCAACCCCCAAAATGCATATAGAATCATCCCAATACATTTTTGACATTTATTTTGCAAATTTTGATCAGCCCAACTTTGGAATACCATAACTTTTGAATTGTTTCTCCAATTGGATATTATTTAATCCCTTTTTAGAATCCTCATCTTCTGGTCTATAGGGTGTGATTCACACAAGCTCTAGTCGACCCCATTTCAAAGCCCATTAGGGGCCTCAAAGGCCTTCAAAACTAAGCCTGAAGCTTTTGTACCAAAATTACACACCAAAAATTACAATAACTTCACGAATACTCATGATATGGTACTAAGCCTCAACTAACGGTCTAATATATCCAAGATGAACATCTAAATCTAAAATTAGGACATCTAAGCTTGTATGACTGACTTACTAAGTAGAAAACCTCTAGAAACAACAACTCTGCACTAAGACAACCTTTATTCAAGAAACAAAAAGGAAATATTTTTGGGTGATGCAATATTTCTCTTACACCTAGGATGCTCCTGCATTAGACACTTGAGGTAATTTGAGAAGTGACCCCATACTGTGTCAAGTATTAATAGGAAAACCAAGATAAATCTTCATATAAATATTCTATTAGTCTCCCTTTCCACTTGACCAAATACTCTTCATACGTTGTGTTCCTTGTGCTCCTTCCAGTACGATTGTCTAGTATCTCTTTAATCTCCTTCATAGCTAAAGTAGCTATTTGAATACTCCACTGTGCCTTTGCAACTTCATCTCCATCACCTACTTCATGATACTCTATCAAATCTAAAATGTTAAATATTGGTGAGATATTTAGTTCAGCAAGAAACTCTACTTCATAGGCATTTCCAAAATCATGTTTTTTACTATCTTGCACAATCCAAACTTCTTCTTTTTAGCTTATTATATGTACTCACTAGAAAAAGATCCTTCCTCAAATGAACCATGACTTCATCTCCAACCTTAAATTTCTTATATCTCCTTTTCACATCTTCCTTAGTCTTGTATTGTGTATCCATCTTTGTAATATGTTTCCTCACCTCCTCATGGGTGTTCTTCAAATATTCAAAAAAATCCTCCACTTCAACACTACTCATCTCTCCTTTATCCAAATGCCTCAAATTAGAATCATTGTTGGGACTGCTCCCATATACAATTTGGATTGTTTATTTACCATTAATCCTATTGATGGAATAATTATATGCAAATTTTTCCTATGGTAAAATCTGATCCCAGCCTTTTGGCTTATCTCCAACAAAACATCTCAACAAATTCTCCAAATTCCTATTCACCACCTCTGTTTGTCCATCAATTTGTGGATGATGGGATGTATTGAACTTCAAATTTGTCTTCAACTTCTTCCACATGTATGCCAAAAATACCCAATAAACTTGGTATCACGATCTGAAACTATGCACTTTGGCACACCATGTAGTCTCACCACTTCTTTGAAATATTACTCCTCCACATGAAAAACATTACTAGTCTTCTTCTAGGGAATGAAATGTGTCATCTTTAAAAATCTGTTAACCACCACAAATATTGAATGATTCCCTCGCTGAGTGCCTAGTAAACCAAGAAAAAAATCCATGCTGACATCCTCACACGACTTCTCTGGTACAAATAATGGCTAATACAACCTTGTATTTTACTTCACTCCTTTTGCCATCTAACATACTCTTCAAATCTGTAAAAACTTCTTAACATCTTTCTGCAACTGTGGCTAGTAATATATCTCAACAACCAAAGCAATGGTTTTATCTCTACCAAAATATACAACCAGTCCTCCATTATGCTTCTCCTTTATGAGATTCTCTCTCATAGAACTTCTAGGAATGCACAATTAACTTCCTTTGAATAACATTTCATCCTAAATTAGAAAATCCAACCACTTCGTCATGTCAAGTGTAACATGTTTTGACAAGCTTTCCAAGCTTCACCAAAATTAGGATCCTCTACATATAATTTTTTTAGCTCCTTGAATCCAACCACCGCAATTTGTATCTCTATTAGCAAAAATTGTTTCCCATCTGCAATTCTGTTAGACTCCCCACTCTTGTGTTTCAAATGAACCCATTTCAAATGTCTTTGGTTCAACATTCCTTGACTATTTAGATTTGCAAAGCTTGATGATCAATATACAAAACAAAATCCCTAGGAAGAATACAATGTCTCCACTTCTTTAATTCCTCAACTAGAGCATAAAGTTCCTTATCATAAAAAAAATATTTTCTTTTGGCATCATTCAACTTCTCACTAAAATAAGAAACCCTTCTTGGCTCAAAATAGCTCCTATTATAGTACCACTAACATCACAGTTTACTTGAAACACCTTATTAAAATATGGAAGTGTTAAAAAAAGATACTATGTAACTTTTAATTTCAACTGATTAAAACTCTTACATTCTCCTACAATCCACTTATTTCCCTCTCATTATTTTAGTCAAGGGTCCACAAATACTCCTAAAACCTTTAATAAGCTTTCTTTAAAATCTAGCCAATCAATGAAAAGATCTTACCTTTGTCCCACTCCTTGGAGTAGGCCATTCAAGGATAGCCTTCACTTTCTCAGGGTCTATTTTAGACCTTCTGTTGAAACTACAATTCCCAGGTACACTAACTCCTTCTTCACAAAACTACACTTCTTTAAATTTATCATTAGCTTTTCTTCCCTCGACTTATCAAACACCTTATGAATATCTATAAAATGCTCCTCCAATGTCTTACTAAAGATCAAAATATCATCTACATAAATGATGACAAACTTACCCTGAAGTTCCTTTAGTGCCTCATTCATGAGTCACATGCAAACTTTCTTGGTACATTGGTTAGCCCAAATGGCATCATTGACCACTCATGTAATTATTCCCTTATCTTAAAGGAAGTCTTCCACTCATCTCCTTCTCTAATGTGAATCTAATGGTACCCACTCTTTAGATCTATCTTTGTGAAATATACAGCTTCGCTCAAACAGTCCATAATATCATCCATCTATGGCAATGAAAACTTGTACTTATATTGATATTGTTGATAGCCCGTGAATCTTTGCACATCCTACATTCTCCATTCTTCTTTTGTTATAATACTATGGGTACAACATATATACTTAGAATCTCTCGAATCAACCCCTTCTGCAACAACTCGTGCAATTGTCTATTTAACTCATTATTTTTTGTTGGTATCATTCTATGCACTGCCTTATTTGGAAAGTTGGCTCTTGGAATCAAGTCCATCTGGTGACTGATCTTCCACACTAGTGGCAATCCATAAGGGAAATTATCTAAGATAATATCTAAAAACTTGTCCAACAAATCTTCAACTTCTGCAGGCACCTCTTCTACTTCTTCATTAACATCTTTTGGAATTATAGAAAAAACACATATGCTCACCCCTCATACCCTCTACAAACTTCTTTCCATCAATAAAAAAAACTCTAGTAGCACTACATACATTTTCATCTATATAATTCAATGGCTTCACCTTATGTTTCACTCCATCCTTTGTTGCAGTGTAGATATTTGCATGCCCATCATGTACAACATGTCTATCAAATTGCCATGGCCTACCCAACAACATATGACATATGTCCATAGGTATGATATCACACAACACCTCATCCTAGTAGCTCCCAATCTTGAACTTTACTAAACATTTTTTATTTACCATGACCTTGTGGTCATCATGCACCTAGAAAATACGATATGGATGTGGGTGTTTCTACCTCTTCAATTCTAACTTCATGACCATATTTTATAAAACTAGATTGTTAGTACTTCCACCATTAATTATCACATCATAACGTAAATCTTCACATTTGCACCTTATGTGAAACAAACTCCTCCTTTAATCAGGTTCATTCTTGCCACTCAAAAGGACTCTTCTGTTAACTAGGACTATTCCTCTTTCAACTCTTGAGAATGTGATGATTTTGCATCTTCATCAACATGTGTAACTCTAGTATGCTCTTATTTTCTTATATTAGTTCTTCCTTGGCATTAAGGACACTCAAATGCCCTATGTCCTTCTTCTCTACAATAAAAACAAGTTCCACAAGAAAACCTCCTCTATAAAATCATTTTCCTCTTCCTCTTCCTCTTCCTCTATGAGCTCTATCATTCTAATTATTAAAATGATTGGAATTGTTTCCTCTCTAGTTCTAAGTGCTACTTTTGGCCTCATCCTTCTTCTTTGGATCTTCATTTTGGCCTCCGTAGCATCTTCTACCAAATCTTCCACCACGCCCTCTACCACTATTCTTGTTTTCAAACTTCTTGTTCAAATTTTTCTCAACTCTTAGAGAAAACTTATATGCCTCTTTAATACTATTCATTCATACCAGACTCAATTCCTCCTGAATGCTTGGCCTAAACCAATTAAGATAATGAGAATCTTTCTCTGTGGAAGCTTATGCATGGCTTTATTGTGATGAGAACTTGATAGAACTCTTTGGTATACAATTGAACAGATCTTCCTGCTTGCGGGTAAGTGCACCAAGTTGTGGTGCCAAAAGGGGGGTATAAGTGGACACCTTTTTTCTAAAATCAGCAATTTCTAAAATTCAACAAGAATTTGAAGACAGTGACACTCAAAATTTTAAGATATGAAAAAAACATAATTAGTAGTCCTTTAAATCTAGTTTCTAAACAACTAATATTTTTTTCAAAATGTTTTAGTTTTAGGTCCTTAAAAAAGGGGGCCACAGAAAGTGGTACTATTTATTCCAAAAAAATATAACACAGTACAAACTGTAGCCCCCCTAAAATTTTAACTTTTTTTTTAAAATTCTTTAATCACTTTGGTCAAAAGTTACCTAACACTATGTAGTTTATCCCAGATTTTTCTAGTAATTTTATAATGTATATTTTTTTAATGAATTTTTTAATTAGACACATCCCAAAAATGTGAAATATCTGTGTACTTCCCATAGAAATGATTGAAAACTAATCTAAAATCAAAACTTCTTTTGGTCAAAGTGTGTAGAATGGAGTCTACTTTCTAAAAAACTAAGTTGTTACAAAATTTGATGAACGAGCTAAAATCTATAGCCCAATTAGTACATGTTGGTTTTTGACAAAAAAATGGACATACATTCAAAGAAATTATAGTTGAAAAACTTGAAATAGTTCAAATAAAAAATAAATTGCATGGTTATATAGCTAATACAGAGACCTACAATGTCATGTAACCTGATTTTGTGGATGCTTAATCATGAGGAAACTTGAAGGAGAGCACACAAGAAAAATCAGCCATTTTTTGTATGTTTGCAACAAAACATGTCTCAGACCAGTTTATAGACTCCAAACCTTTGAGTTGGATCCCCAAGGAAAAACCAAGCCCTAGACTTGGTAGAATGCAAAGCTTTAAATATTGTGTACACCCTATAGCACACACGCGCTATTTAGAGCTTTTTGAAATTTGATTCTTAATAGCGCGTGCGTGCTTTAGTGCACATGCACTATTAAGACCTAAATAGTGCATTGAGAGGGAAGGAGAGAGGTAGAGCAAGAGTGAGAGAGAGAGAGGAGAGGGGGAATGGGAGTGTGTGTGTGTGTGTGAGAGAGAGAGAGAGATAGTAGGGGATGGGAGAGGGGGGAGAGAGAGTAGGGGATGAGAGAGAGAGAGAGAGAGAGAGAGAGAGAGAGAGAGAGAGAGAGAGAGGAAGTTTGTGAGAGAGAATAGGGGTGGCAAAGAGAGTATGGGATGGGAGAGAGAGAGAGAGAGAGTAGGCAATGGGAGGAGTGGGAGAGAGAGAGATAGATAGAGAGAGAGAGAGAGCGAGAGAGAGAGAGAGAGAGGATGAGAGTGTGTGAGAGAGAGAGAGAGAGTAGGGCATGGGAGAGTGTGAGAGTGAGAGAGAGAGAGTAGGAGTGGCAGAGAGAGAAAGTAGGGGATGGGAGGGGAGAGAGAGAGAGTAGGGGATGGGAGAGAGGAAGTGTGAGAGAGAGAGTACGGGTGGTAGAGAGAGTATGGAATGGGAGAGAGAGATTGAGAGTAGGGGATAGGGGAGAGAGAGAGAGAGTAGGTAGTGGGAGAGGGAGTGAGAGAGGGAAAGTGAGAGAGAGAGGAGGATGGGATTGAGAGAGAGAGAGAGAGAGTAGGGGATGGAAGAGGAGAGAGAGGGGGGATGGGAGTGTGTGTGTGAAAGAGAGAGAGTAGGGGATGGGAGAGGGGAGAGAGAGAGTAACCTGAGAGAGAGAGAGAGAGTATCCTGAGAGAGAGTAGGCAATGGGAGAGGGAGTGGGAGAGGGAAAGAGAGAGAGGGGGGATGGGGGTGTGTGTAAGAGAGAGAGTATGGCATGGGAGAGAGTGTGAGAGAGAGTAGGGGATGGGAGAGAGAGAGTGAGAGTACGAGATGGGAGAGAGAGAGAGAGTAGAGAGGGAGAGAGAGAGTAGGTGGTGGGAGAGGGAGTGGGAGAGGGAGAGAGAGGGGGGATGGGAGTGTGTGTGAGATATCTAGATAATAGGGGATGGGAGAGGAGAGAGAGAGGGGGGGATGGGAGTGTGTGTGTGTGTGTGTGTGTGAAAGAGAGAGAGTAGGGGATGGGAGAGAGAGAGTGTGAGAGAGAGTAGGTGGTGGGAAAGGGAGTGGGAGAGGGGGAGAGAGAGAGAGAGCGGGGGGGGGGGGGGTGGGAGTGTGTGTAAGAGAGAGTAGAGGATGGGGGAGAGAGAGAGAGAGTAGGGTTTGGTAGAGATTACATGATTGGAGAGAGAGAGTGACAGTAGGGGATGGGAGAGAGTGTGAGAGTGAGAGAGAGAGAGAGAGAGTAGGGGTGGTAGAGAGAGATTAGGGGATGAGAGAGAGAGTGTCAGAGTAGGAGATGGGTGAGAGAGAGTAGGCAGTGGGAGAAGGAGTGGGAGTGGGAGAGAGAGAGAGAGGAGGAGGATGAGAGTGTGTGAGTGAGAGAGAGAGTAGGGGATGAGAGAGGAGAGAGAGGGGGTATGGGAGTGTGTGTGTATGTGTGTGAAATAGAGAGAGTAGGGGATAGGAGAGGGGGGAGAGAGAGTAGCTTGAGAGAGAGAGAGAGAGAGTAGGCAGTGCGAGAGGAAGTGGGAGAGGGAGAGAGAGGGGGGATGGGAATGTGTGTAAGAGAGAGAGAGTAGGTAGTGCGAGAGGAAGTGGGAGAGGGAGAGAGACGGGGATGGGAATGTGTGTAAGAGAGAGAGAGAGAGTAGGGGATGGGAGAGAGTGTGAGAGTGTGAGAGAGTAGGCATGGTAGAGAGAGAGTACATGATGGGAGAGAGTGAGTGAGAGTAGGGGATGGGAGAGAGAGAGAGTGAGAGTGAGAGAGAGTGAGAGAGAGAGAGTAGGCAGTGGGAGAGGGAGAGCAAGTGAGAGAGAGTGAGTAGGGGATGGGAGAGGAGAGAGAGAGGGGGGGGATGGGTGTGTGTGTGAAAGAGACAGAGTAGGGGATGGGAGAGGGGGGGGGAGAGAGAGAGAGAGAGAGAGAGAGTAGGGGATGGGAGAGAGAGTAGGGGATGCGAGAGAGAGTAGGTGGTGGGAGAGGGAGTGGGAGATGGAGAGAAGGGGGATGGGAGTGTGTGCAAGAGAGAGAGTAGGGGATGAGAGAGTGTGAGAGAGTGTGAGAGAGAGTAGGGGTGGCAAAGAGAGTAGGGGATGAGAGAGAGAGAGAGATAGTAGAGAGGGAAAGAGAGAGTAAGAGAGAGAGATAGTAAGTAGTGGGAGAGGGAGAGAGAGGGGGGATGGGAGTGTGTGTGTGTGAGAGAGGTCTAGAGAGTAGGGGATGGGAGAGGAGGGAGAGAGAGAGAGGGGGATGGGAGTGCGTGTGTGTGTGTGTGTGAAAGAGAGAGATTAGGGGATGGGAGAGGGGAGAGAGAGAGAGAGTAGCCAGAGAGAGTAGGGGATGAGAGAGAGGGTAGGTGGTGGGAGAGGGAGTGGGAGAGGGAGAGAGAGAGAGAGAGGACGGATGGGAATGTGTAAGAGAGAGAGAGTAGAGAATGGGAGAGAGTGTGAGAGTGTGAGAGAGTAGGAGGTGGAAGAGAGAGAGTATGGGATGGGAGGGAGAGAGTGAGTGTAGGGGATGGGAGAGAGAGTAGAGACCTAGAGAGAGTGAGAGTGAGAGTGAGAGAGTGAGAGAGAGTGAGTGAGAGAGTAGGTAGTGGGAGAGGGAGTGGGAGAGGGAGAGTGAGTGAGAGAGAGAGTGGGGATGCTAGAGGAGAGAGAGAGGGGGGGAGATGGGTGTGTGTGTATGTGTTTGAAAGAGAGAGAGTGAGGGATGGGAGAGGGGAGAGAGAATAGCTTGAGAGAGAGAGAGTAGGGGATGGGAGAGAGAGATTAGGGAGTGGGAGAGGGAGAGGGAGAGGGAGAGAGAAAGGGGGATGGGAGTGTGTGTAAGAGAGAATAGGGGATGGGAGAGGAGAGAGAGAGTAGGAAGAGAGAGAGTAGAGGATGGGGGATTGTGGGACAGGGAGAGATTTTTTTCACATAGTGTGTACACACTATAGTGCATATGTGCTTTATAGTGCATACGTGCTATAGTGCATATGCACTATATGAAAACACCACAAAATGATCATAATGCAAGTTTGCATCCCTGCTGATCCATATTCTACTTTTTGTCCATTGTGTATTCTGTTGTTCCAACAAAAAACATGAGTTTCAAGCTATTGGAAGTTAGCAAACAATACTTGAAGGCTTTTTGAACATTCGTTCATTCTATTTGAAGCTAGCAAACAACAAATTCAATCATTGGATATGCTATTTGAAGGTTTTTTGAATATTCTATCTATAGAACAGGTTAGTGCAATCCTTTTTAAATATTCTTTGTTGTTATATAGAGACAAATTTGATCATAATTTGACATGTTGTTTAATATATAGTGAATTCATTGAAATTTGTATGTTTGAATGAATTGTTATTTAGAAATGGTTAGAAATTTGGTAGGTTGTTTAATATATATTGTGTATTCATTGAAATAATTGTAATTTTTATATGTATTTGAATGATTTTTAATTTACAAATTGTAAGTAATTCAAATGTTTGAATAATTTGACATATAGAAATCATCATCATGCCAAGGAAGAAACCAAAAACTCAAACAACAAATGAGAGAGAGAGAGAGATTTGGCAATTAAAAGAGATAAAATGAAACTACTACATGAACAAAGAAAATTGCAAAGCAATAATGAAGAATTGACTTTCAAAGAGAAACAAGAATCATCGATACAAAGAAAAAAAGAGGAAGAATTGAAAATACAAAGAGAATGAATGAGACTGTTATACTCAAGAAGACAATTGAATTGTGAAACTACACCATCTTCCAATGTTGGAGTCAATGCCAAATTTCTGACTCAGGAACTAATCAATGACTAGCCCATCATCCATATTATCCCTAGCATGACTACCAAATGTGCATAAGGATCCACATGATGTGCACATGTGATCGCGATGCACAGAAGGCTCCTCCTCAACTAATGGACTCGTGCAATGAATGAGGGTTAGTGTCAAAGCATTAATAGTCCCTAGAGTGTTGGTCTCTACATGTTCCTTCACAACTAAAGGAATAATCACATGCTCACCTTGTGGCTTGACAACAAGTACCCTAACTACATTAGGGTCACGACATGCCCTTGGCCTCTCAAATGATGACCCCCCACCTCTACCCTAAGATTCTAATATATCAAAATAATTGGGGAGCTCCCCAAGGACAAATTCACAATACATTTTCTTTAAGAAATACATTGGAACCTCGTGATTATTGCAGGGAGGGGCATCAAAGACCATCCACCATATATCCTAAAATTTATTTATAATACCATCATGTATGCACCAATGGATGGGGAATCTTTTAGTTGTAGTTCTAACAGTATCTTGTTCTCTAGGCTTTTTAAACAATGCACAAATTCTACCTTTTTCTATTTATTTATTTTTTACATCTTGATATGATAATTTATTTGCATAATATCTTCTTTGTTCATCCCTCTTAACACACCAAATATCCAACTGACCACTAATAGAAGCTACATGGGTCATAATGGATTCGAGGGAGGATGCTAATTGTGCTCTCATCAGATTGGTTTGTCCACAAGCTTTCAACTACCAATGATTACATCTAATTCATTTTTCCCTCTTTTTATTTCATTCATTATTTTGTCTTGTGTGCTAGGAGGAGGTCTTCCAATTAGTGCAGGTTGTGGAATTTCTTTCTCTTGTTGTGGAGTGTTTTGATTTGGATCTTGTGGAGGATTTTTCTTTTGATCTTGTTGATCCGGCTAGGGATTTGGCAGTTCATTATTCACATTTTATAATAAGAAACCAATTTCAATCTAAATAAATAAACAAATTTAAAGCAAAATTGAAAAAAACCTACAAAATAATGCAAAAAATTATAAAACAATGCCAAAACATATAAAACAACGCAAAAATAAGTGTAGAAAACATACGATGTGATCTCAATCTTGAAATTCGGGAATGAGGAGGCATTTTGAGGAGGCGGGTGACAAAAGTCTTCAATTTCTTCAACTTGTGTACGTGCTGTGAGGAGAAAACACAAACAAAATGGAATGGGCCGTGGGTTTGCAGCCCATTTATAAATTTTTTTAATTTTAAAAATAGTGCGTACGCACTATAGCATGCACATGCTTTTTAAAATTTAAAAAAAAAAATTTGAGGTGTCATGTTTTTGGCGCCACAACTTGGTGCACACACCCTTGCTTCAACCCTTGGAATTTCTTTAGCAAATCAAGCTCATAATCCATGGGAATGAATTGTCACTTCAAATTGTTCAAAATAGATTGATACAAGTATGAGAACATGTTGCAATCATTGTTTTGTCACTAATGTCAAACTTGCTACTTGTTGGTAAGACAATTGCTTAGATGATTTGAGTACTATCATTTTTTTGATTGACGAAGAGAATTTGATCAAATGAGGCAACAATAGCACCTAGAGGATAGGTTGAATTATGATATGGAAAATGAGTAAAAAGATCAATTAAGACAATGATATTATAGTACATTGATTATCTACATAAGGTTGCAGAGGATGGATACACTTATTAAGTTCAGAAGAAAAAGTAAAACAAATTGTGTCTGCCAAGCTTAAAAATCTGCATAGTAGGTGCTGAGAAAAGTTAGTTAAGCTAAGTAGAAAATTAGTTGGAGCCAAGAAAAGTCAAATTTTAGTGTCATCAAGTGATATAGTGTTAGCTGAGTAAAGTTTAGTTGATGCCAAGCACCAATAAACTTTAGTTCATGTCACGTGATTTAAAAGTGGATATCAAGCAATGCAGTATGTGTCAAGTATTAGAAGCAAGTTAATGTTGAGTGACATAGTTATGAGCAAGATCATGAATTCGATGAATCTGAGTCAACAAGTTTGATTTCTTGGATTGTGTGAACCATGTGGAAGATAAGCTTGATGAGTTGGTGGCATAGAATTCAAGATAAACCATTTTGAGGTGAATTCAAAGAAGATTGAAGGAGAAGTTTCTAGAAGGGATTAAAATGAAAATATGGTTAGATTCGTTGAATCCTATCTAATCCTACCTAACCCTAAAATAAATGATAGAGGATAAACAAAAAAAGATCTAAATTTCTTATTTATAGAGATGGTTGGTTAGAGACAAAAGTTGTCATATGTGAAAACCTAAGGAAGATAAGGAGTCTAAGATATTGCTTCACTTAGTGACCAAAGAGAAGAGATTGTGATTGGAAAGCAAAGAAAGAAGGCTCAAAGGTATGCATGCTTGAAGGGTGGACATGCTATTAGAGATAAAGTGTGTGAAAGACAAGTAGAATGGAGGATTGAAACAAAGATCTATAATCTGCAAAGTGAGTTGTAAGTTGTTATCAGATCAGGCCTTACTATTACTTTCTAATGATTGTATCAATCTAGGGTAAATCATTTGGATTAAGGTTGATCTAATAGTCATTTGTAAATCCTTTAACTAGGTGATATTCCAAGCGAATTATTTAAAGTCTTCTAACAAGGCTCACTCCTAATAGGGTGATTGAAATCTTCTAACCAGGTCACACTTAACAGTGTGCATTGTAACCTTTAATAGGGTTGGCCTTTCACAAGGCATCACTTCAAAGGACTGAGAATGAGTAGCATGTTAGTAGTGGTTTTTCCCAAATTGGTTTTCCATGTAAAATCATTGTGCCAAATGTTTTATTGAATCTATTATGTTTTATGCTTACATTTCTACAAAGTTGATTTGACAATAACATACAAAGTTTAAGTGATTGTATGATCTAATGGATGTATGCATAATGAATATGTTTTATCGATCTATGGGTTTACTAAGCTATGAAAAGTTTTATTTGTACATCTAGACCTTGGATAACTTATTCATCCTCACCACCCCCACCACCACCCCCTAGTTATTCTAACGAATTCCAACAATTGGTATCAGAGTCATATGCTTAAGAGGACTAGTTTGAAGGTACTAGAAGCAAAAGATCAAGATGTAAAAAAGAGAGCTACCTAAGCTTAATAGAGATAACTTCCCTACATGGAAAAGTTTGATGAAGCTACACCTAGGAGGTCTTGGAGATCATACACAATATACAATCATCACAGAGCATGTCAATCCTACTGGAGCCCTAACTACCAAAGATTTGAAAAAGAAGCAAGAACACAACTAGGCAATGTTGGAGATTGCCTCTACCCTAAGTTATGCCAAGTTTGATGATATCAAGGGTTGTGACAGTGCAAAGAAAATGTGGGATGCTCTTTGCACTATTTATGGAGGAGACACAAATGTTCTAAGGGCCAAATTTGAAAGTCTTAGAAGTAATTTTGATGATATGAGAATGCAAGAAGGTGAGAATGTTGCTCAATATTGCTCTAGGATAAAAGATATTGTTAATGCAATAAGAGGAGCTACTAGTAAGATAGATGATGAGGCTGTACTAAGAAAATTTTTGAGAACATTGCTACCCATTTATGCTATTAGATTTTTTGTAATACAAGAACTAAGATGCATGGCATGTTCTAATCTGACTCTTAAAGGTCTGGTAGGTGAGCTCACTGTTATTGAGCTATATAATTTTGATAATTTCAAATCTGAAAAAGTTGAATCTACTTTCAAAGCCAAGATGTCATTGAAGGAACCTAATGAGAAGAAGAAGAAAAAGGTAAAATATGTTTCCAATGATAGTGATACAAATGAGGAAGATGTAGAACAACTTGAAGTACTAATAGCAAGGAAAATTCATAGAGGTAAGGGAAAATTCAAATGTAACTTACCTATCATGTGTTTCAATTGCAATGAGGTTGGTCATATTGCTACAAGATGTCAAGAGAAGAAAAATTACAAAGGTGGAGACAAGTACAAAATTAGAAGAGATGAAGACAACAAAGATTAAAAAGACAAAGGCAAGAAGTCTTGTTACATTGTTGAAGAGAAAACTAAAGATGGATCTGATGATCATGATGATGAAGTGGTGTATATTGCAATGAAGGATGATTATGATGAGGATGAAGCAACTGCACTGGTGTCTTGTGTGAACAAGAATGACAGTGGATCATTGGTAGTGGGTGTTCACATCACATGACTAGAGATAAAAGTAAGTTCATTACCTTGAATTATTATGATGGAAATAGTGTAAGATTTGGTAATGATGCACCCTATCTCATAAAAGGAAAAGGTTCTATCAAACTCATAGAAAATATTTTATGTGATAATGCTTATTATGTTGAAGGACTTAACTATAATTTGTTGAGTTTGTCACAACTAAATAGTTTAGGTTGTAAGGTTGAGTTTGAGAACAAGATTGCTAAGATATATGATATTGATGGAAAACTAATTAGAAAAGGTGGTCAGACTAGAGGTAATCTATTCTACCTTGATATGGAGGATGCTACTTGTTTAGTTGTAGAATTTGATGATGTGTGGCTATGGCACAAGAGGTTATGTCATGTTAATTTTGATAACTTGGTTAGTATCAGTAACATGAGAAGAGTCGAAGGTTTGCCTAAGTTGAAGAAACCTGACAATACAATTTGCAAATAATGTTAGTTAGGCAAAATGACAAAGTCAAGTTTTAAGAGTAAGACTCATTTAGAGATTGTTCATACTAACTTGTGTGGGCCAATTGATGTGCAAATCTACAAAGGAGATAAGTACATTATGCTATTTTTTGATGATTATTCTAGAATGATGACAGCTATGTTTCTGAAATAGAAATTAGATGGTTTCCAAATGTTTAAGTGATACTTAGCAAGAGTTGAGAAGGAAACAGGTAAAAGTCTAAAGTGTTTGAGATCTGACAGAGGAGGAGAATTTACATCAAATGAGTTTGAGATTTTTTGCAATGACAGAGGAATTAAGACAGACATCTGCCCCTAGGACCCCTCCACAAAAAAAAATCTAAAAGGAGGAACAAATCTATAATGGACTGTGCTAGGATACTCATGATGGAGAAAAAAAATTCTTTGAAATACTAGAGAGAAGATGTAAGTACAATTATCTATACCTTGAACTACGTGCAAGTCAAGAAAGGTACTCACTTAACACCTTTTGAACTATGGTATGGATAATCACCCAATGTAAAATATTTTAATGTATTTCAAAGAAAGTGTTATATTCTCAAGGATTTCAGAAATGGTAAACTAGATGCAAAAAGTGATGAAGGTATATTCCTTGGCTATTCCACAAGAAGCAAAGCTTATAAGTGTTTAAATATTAGCACTAACAAAGTTGTGGAAAGTGCATTTTTGAAATATGATGAATATACAGAAGTACATGAGGCTAAAGCTATGAAGGAACTAGAGGAATACAAATCATTTGTATATTTTTATGAAGGTATGACTGCTAATGAAGATGTTGTAAATCAAGTTGCAAATCAATAGCAAGTTTTAGTGACTATCGAGTCACATACTATTAATGTCAAGTTGCATTTAGGAACCGAGCTACATTCACATGCTGAGTTATAGAATGATGTTGAGATACATTCTGATTATGAGATTAGTGTACATTAAAGATATTTTGAACTACCTGATAGAGATGTACATAGTGATTCAGAAGTTGAGAGACCAAATGAGGAAAATAGAGCAGAACCAAGATTGTTAAAGTATGTCAAGAGACATCACCCTGCAACATAAATCATTGGAGATAAAGATGCAAGACCAATGACAAGGAAAAAGTAGAGAAATGATACATGTTTTCTTAGAATGCATGAGCCTAAAACAATGAAATATGCCTTAGAAGATGTGGACTAGAGTAAATCCATGAAAGAAGAGATTGAATAAATTGAGAAAAATAAGACATGGACTCTAGTTCCTAGACTAGAAGATAAAAATGTGATTGGCACCAAGTGGGTGCACATAAACAAGTTAGATGAAAATGGTGATGTCACAAGGAACAAGCCAAGATGAGTTTGTAAAAGATATCCACAAGAAGAAGGGATGAACTATGGAGAAACATTTGCTCATGTTGCAAGATTGGAAGGACTAAGAACTTTGCTTGCTTACTCTACATACAAAGGTTTCAAAGTTTATCAAATGGATGTTAAATCTACATTTCTAAATCATATATTGGAAGAGGAGGTTTATATAGAACAACCAAAAGGATTTGTTGATGCTAACAACAAAAGCATGGTATGTAGACTACACAAAGATTTATGTTGTTTGAAGTAAGCACCAAGAGCATGGTATAAAAGGCTTTATAATTATCTTGTGAAGATGGGATTTGAGAGGACTAATGATAACAACAATCTATACTTGAAGATAGAAAAAAGCAAAGGTATTTTACTATCTAAAATTTTTGTTGATGATATCAAATTTGGAGGTCAACATACTTTATGTAAGGCTTTTGCAAATGAAATGAAGAAAGAATTTGAAATGTCTTTGTTTGGAGAGGTCAAGTTCTTTGTGGTTTTGTAAGTACATATGATGAAATATGGTATATACATCACTCAGTCAAAATATGTAAAGGAGATTTTAGCAACTTTTGGATTGAAAGATTCCAAGCTAGTAAGCACAACTATGGTGATAGGACATAAATTGTCAAAGAATGATGATTCATCTGAGGAGAATCAAACATTGTACAAGTCTATGATTGGAAAATTACAATATGTAGTACATAGTAGACCTAATATTACATTATCTATTGGGATAATTGCAAGATTCTCTATTAATCCCAGGGAGAATCATTTGATGGTTGTTAAGAGAATAATGAGATATCTGAAAGGCATGGAAGACTATGGTCTATACTATAAGAAGAATGAGAAATTTGAATTGAGAGCCTACATTGATGCTAATTGGGCTAAAAATATTGATGATAGAAAGATCACTAGTAGAGGAGCATTTTTGTTAGGAAAAAGGCTGGTTACATGGACTAGCAAGAAACCAAACTACATGTCTCAATCTGCTACTAATGTTGAATATGTTGTTACTACCATAAATTTTATAAACATTATATGGATCAAAAAACTACTCAAACGTATGAAGGAGGAAATCACTGAACCTATGATACTTTATTGTGATAATATAAGTGCTATAAATATATCAAAGAATCTTGTGATGCATACAAAGACTAAGCACATTGGAATCAAGTATTATTACTTGAGAGAGTGAGTTCAAGATAAAGAGGTGAAGATGGAATATGTTAACGCAAAAGAGAAAGTAGTTGATATCTTCATAAAAGCATTACCTTAGGATGCTCATGAGTATCTAAGAGGTAAATTAGGGATGATATCCCTATCCGAGGCTATTTAAGAAGCATGAGAAGTTCCCTGCATCAAATAAGATGATTGACATATGTTACACATTGATGCAGTGGATCTTACTTTAGGAGCTACCTAAAGTAATCAAAGAGCTAGAGCTACAAAGAAATCACAAGCTAGGTGATAGAGGGAGAAACTAAAAATGTTCATATATGCATATTAAGATGACAAGTCTTTGGCATTTTTTTCAAAGAGGAAGAAATGCAAAGAAAGATAGAAATAAAGGGAGAGAAACATGGAATATATACTCAGAGGGAGATAATGCTAAGGGAGATATAAGAAGTGATCAAGAGGGAGTCATAAGGATGAGTTGATTGTCTATTGATTAGAACATAATTTGTACCTTATAACAGAAGTAAGGATGAGTTGATTGTCTATTGATCATAACATAATTTTATACCTTACAATAGAAGATGAAAGTTGTTGATAGAGGGAGAGACTTCAATACAATGAATTATTTTCTTTTTGGTATTATTGTTGGATGTACTAATTTAGTTTGGTTCGCCATCAATTCCAAGGAGGGAGATTGTAAAAAATAGATTGATACAAGTATAAGAATGTGTTTCAATCATTATTTTCTCACTGATGTCAAACCTGCTACTTGCTAGTTAGACAAATGCTTAGATGATTTGAGTACTATCATTTGTTTGATTGATGAAGAGGATTCGATCAAATGAGGTAATAATAGCACCTAGAGGAAAGGTTGATTTTTTATATGGAAAAGAAGTACAAAGATCAGTTAAGACAATGATATTATAGTGCATTGATTATCTACTTAAGGTTGCACATGATGGATACACTGATTAAGTTCAGAAGAACAAGTAAAATGAATTGTGTCTATCAAGCTTAACAATCTACATAGTAGGTGTTGAGAAAAGTTTGCATAAGCCAAGCAAAAAAATAGTTGGATCCAACCAAAGCCAAATTTCAATGTATGTCAAGTGATACAGTATTAGCCGAGTAAATTTTAGTTGATGTCGAACATTAGTAAACTTTAGTTCATGCTGAGTGATTTGATAGTGGATGTCAAGCAATGTAGTATGTCTCGAGCATCAGAAGAAAATTAATGCTGAGTGACAACATTATGAGCAAGATCTGAATTTGATGAATATGAGGTGACAAGTTTGATTTCTTGGATTGTGTGAACCATGTGGAAGATAAGTTAGATGAGCTGGTGGCACAAAATTCAAGAAGAACCATTTTTAGGAAAAATTAAAGAAGATTTAAGGAAAAGTTTCTAGAAGGGAATAAAATGAAGAGATGGGTGGATTCATTGAATGTTGCTTAATCCTACTTAACCCTAAAATAGACAATAAAGGATGAATGAAAAAAGATCTAAATTTTCTATTTATAGAGATGGTTGGTCAGAAGAAAAGGTTTTAATGTGCGAGAACCTAAGGAAGACAAGGAGTCTAAGGTATTGCTTCATTTACTGACCAAAGAGAAGAGACTGTTATTGGCAAGCAAAGCAAGAATACTTAAGGGTATGGATGTTTGAAGGGTAGACAAGCTATTGGAGGTTAAATCCTTTGGATTAAGGTTGACCTAATAGTTATTTCTAAATCCTTTAACCGGATGACATTCCAAGTGAATGATCTAAAGTCCTTTAACAAGGCTTACTCCTAACAGGGTGATTGAAATCTCTAACTAGGTCACATTTAATAGTGTGCATTGCAACCTTTAACAGGGTTGGCCTTTCACAGGGCATCACTTCAAAAGAGTGAGAATGAGTAGCATGTTATTGATGGTTTTTTCCAAATTGGGTTTCCACATAAAATTATTGTGTCAAATGTGTTATTGAATCTATTATGTTTCATGCTTGTATTTCTATAATGTTGATTTGATACTAACCTACAAAGTTTAAGTGATTGTATGATCTAATGGATGCATGCATGATGAATATGTTTTATGGATATGGGTTCATTAAGCTATGAAAAGTTTTATTTGTACATCTGGACCTTGGATAACTGATTCACCTGCCCCCCCCTCTCAGTTATTTTAAAGAATTCCAACACAGTTTAGCTATCATACGGTGCCATCTTGTGATTTTTTCCTTCCCTCTTCTATTTTCCTCTAACTGCATCTATTACCATAGATCTTTTCATGACCCTTCAGTTTTCCCTTCGCAAACTTGAACCTATCAAGATCCTCAATATATTCATACTCAAATTATTCCTCCAATTCATTGATCCAATTGATCATCTCCTCTGGGTTAAGATTTCCCAAAAATGTGGGAACCTCAAACTTAGGTCTTCTTCCAATCTTGGAGATGGTCCTAAAAATCCTTGCTTCTTTTGGGTTCAAAATTGCCTCTTCTTCAACATTTTCTTCTTCTCCTCCTTCATCCTCACTATCATCTCTTATAATAAGATTTGTTCCTCTATGATTTTTTGCTTCCAATTCTTGCATCTATCTTTGGAGGGCTCTAAAACTATCAAGTATAACACCTACAACTCTTCCACCATGTTGTCTTAATGGAGGCATTTTAGCACTTCCACTAAAACTCTAGTGCAAACTACCTCATAATCATCGATCTATCTACATACTTAGCCCAAACCATGGTCCTGGTGAAATTGTCTTATAGTCAGTGATCTATTTACACAGTCAGGAAATCTTGCTCTAATACCACTTGATGAAGGGTGATCCCCTTAATACCACAAGCACATAATAGTAACAAAGAAATATCACCAATTTATGAGAATAAAATATCGGTCTCTTACTATCACCACAAATGTGAAAATATAAAATTTTGAAATACAATATGAAAAACTACATCGACGCCTTCCTTGCAATAATTTACAATAGAAAATTGTGAGCGATCACCTAGAGTTGTCCTAGACAATCCATGGGTCTTTCTTATATAGGAAAATTTATGCCGCTCAAAAAGTTTCTAGACATCAAACCCTAATCCTTGAGGCTGACCAACCCTAAAAATACATATAGAGTCATATATACTTTTTACATTTATTTTCAAAATTTTGGTCTGCCAACTATGAAACACCATAACTTTCAAACAGTTGCTTCGGTTGGCTATTATAACCCCTTTCTGAAATCCTTGGCTTTTGATCTATAGGGCTTGACTCGCGCAAGCTCCAATCGACCCATTTTGGGGCCCATATGGGGCCTCTAAGGCCTTCAAAACTAATCCCGATGTTTTTGTATTAAAATTGCAAAAAAAAAATCTGCGATAGCTTCACAAATACTCATGATATTGCACTGAGCCTACAATGGCAAGCTTATATATCTATGATGAACATCCACCTCTAAAATTAGGACATTTTGAGCTCGTGTGACCAACTTACTAAGTAGTAAGCCTCCAAAAACAACAACTCTGCACTAAGACAACCCTTATTCAACAAATAAAAAGGAAATTTTTTGGGTGATGCAAGATTTATCTTACACCCAGGATGCTCCTGCATCAAATTCCTTCCTTTAATAAATTATATTGTACAATAAATGAGATAGAACATATAGGGATGTCAAGGATAAGGTGTGAGATGATTATCTCGATGAATTGTTTCAACACTTCTTGATCTATCTATCCATGTGAAAACTCCTTGCTTCATCACTAAGTTTGAAGTTGTTGCTAGCTATGAAGATAGATTAACATAAGGTGTGTGATAACAATAGAGTCCAAACAATCATCTAATCAATGCTAATCTATAAGGGATAGCCTAATTTATAATGGTTTGGATATTTAAAAAAATCCACTTGAATGTCCCAAGTAGTCATGAGATGGGCCAAGTATAAATGTTTTTCATTACATCATTTTTCATACTCAAATTATGTATCAATTTTCAATTTCGAATGTTGTCTTTCTTCATAATCTTTGTTAGTTCTAGTTCAAATTTTGAATTTGATATTTTTCCATAAATTAAATTGATTGAAAAGTTTTATTTATTTATTCAAATGGCACTATATGTATACACATAAAAAATATACAAATAAACATCAAATCTATTATGTGTCCTTAATTTACATATAAGATTGTTTTTGCTTCATAATAAGATAGGTTCAAATGACTCATCCTATTTTATTTCAAACATACTAATAATGCTTGGTTTGAAAATTATTTAAAAAAATACTAGTCCATAAATTACATTCAACAAAAAATATATTTCACTTTTGAAAAAAAAAAAGGTGACAAAAGAACTTTTCAATTGTTACATAAATTAACTTAATCTTGTTTTCAAAACATTTTCATTACCACTTTAAGACATTGTTTGGCCAATGATGATTTTGGACTTGTAAAAATTACTACATACCTAATTAGTCCACGTCTCACCAAATGATTTGTTGGTACAATGAATGAACATAGGATAATGTAATCAAACTAACACTAAAAAACAAATTCAATTGATGTCATGCATAAATTCTCAAAGTTTAGTGAACTTCGTAATTATATATGAACCAAAATAAACAAAATTGAAAATAATAATAATAAAAATTATCCAAATATATATAACAAACAATTCACTTGATGGGTTTATCCATATTGCTGAATTCTCGTTACAATGACAAAATCCCTTCTAACTTTATATGTCTTAGTCAATTCTAATCATCAACCCTAGTGCTTTGCAATTTCCTATGCACTACTAGTATTGGTGGCCAATTCTTAAAAATTGCATGCTTTTATCTTCTATACAATCAATCACCGAATTTTTGAAAATTAGTACGTCATCACCTTTTAAAGGAGAATTTAGATTGCCTAGTGGCTTCTTTTTTGCCAATAGGTAATATTGAGTCAATATGAGAAAAAGAAAAAAAGATTCTATGGGATGCTTTGTTTCAAGGGGATCACAAAGATCTTATTGGCTATGGGTAAAAGCTCTCTTTATGGGGATTTTTCCACTCATGTACTTGACAATTCACCATTGATATTCTTTTAAGTGAGATCTTATAGAACAAATATCTAGAATTGTGACAAATAAGTAGTGGCAAGTCCATTACTTTCACTTCAAGGTCATTCCTTCCACTTCAATTATGGGGCCAAGTATCCCTTTTTTCTAATAATCTTTGTTCATGAAGTCTTTGGACAACTTAGAAAACTAGGAGATTTCTATCAAAAGGGAATGAAATTTTTACCAATAAGTAATATGATCATTCAACTTGCTAGGACCATGCAATTCCAATATCTCATGATTCATATATGTGACAAGGTCATTAATTATTTTATAAAAATCCAATAGCCCATATTTCATGTATGTGAGAAGGGGCACTAACAATTTTATAAATGTTGGAAGTTTTGATGATGGATGTGTCATTTTTGTTAGGCCATTTGGTGTATAAGGAGTCTTGTTTACTCTAGCATAACCATATTTGGTGCAAGAGCACCTAGATACCCTAAACAATCATGAAGACAAGATGGACATCATGAGATCACAAGGAGTCATCTATGATTTGTTAAAAAATTTAATGATGTTTTAATGCAATAGTTTCAATGTATTAGCAAATTGTCATAATGGTCCTAAAAGGACCATAGGACCCAAAGATGCAAAGTCTTGGGATTATGGGTGGAAAAGGGCTAGAGACCCTCAAAATGTTGTAAAAGGGCTTAATAAGATCAAAATCTCATAGATTTAGGAATTAGAAGTAGTTAGTATTAATCAAAATAAACAAATTCACAAATTTGAATTTGAATGACAATGACTAGTTATGAGTTTGGGCTGGAATCCTAGTTTAAGGCTTGTTTAAGGTTTGTAATCACAAAAACTTACTAGAATTGGTTTTAGGAGTTATAAATCATTTTTATAAAGCTTGTGGAAGGTAAAAATAAGAGATCACAAAGTCAAAGGAACATTATTGTATCTGGATTATGATAAGCCTAAGCAATAAAAGTTTATTATTTCTTCAAATAATTGGTATATGTATTGATTCCTTAAAGACTATCAAAGACATTTTTATTTTGATGATTGGTTAATAGATTTTTCATCTATTCAAATCTTTTTGTCTATTCTAAAGAAAATTTCATAAGCATTTCAATAATTTAGTGCTAATAGGCTTCAGAAGGTTTTTATTGTTAGTAACAGTTTATTGATATTCACATGATTTTAGTGATCATTCCATGGATGATTTTACTAGTATTTTCATGATTTTAGTGATAATTATTTTATGTATATTAGGTACCACTAACATTGGATATGAAGAAAGGTGAAGTGTTGCTAGCGACCACCATGAACAAGTGTTGGTAATGACATGAAACTGCATGAAACTAAGAGGTAGAGTACAACTTTAGACATTTTGATCAAAGGAGAGACGTCATTTTATTCTAGAAACAACTAGCACATGTGCTTGTGATGCTATAGGAACTTTTTTTGAGTCTCAGAAGTTTTGGGAAGTGTGAGATTAAGAAGGCCCTAGTTCTATGAGGATTTAGTGAGGGTTTGGACACAAATTTGGGACTTTTGCATCAGATGAGTGTGTGAGTCCAAATTAAACACAAATATATTTGGTTGGGATATTTTGAGACATTGTTGAAGATTATATTGTTTGGTGATGAGATTAACACCTACTTGCTTTGGAAAAGTGGCATGTTTGAGGCCTTAAAACATTCATATTTGCCTTTTTGAGGGATTTGGTCCAAAACGTCATGGGGAGAGATTTAGATATGTTACAAAATTTCCAAAAGGTTATTTGCAAGTGCAATTTGTTTGGGAATTCATTCAGTAATGTTTTGAGAAAAGAATCAAAATCAATTGTTGGATTCCTAACGAGGCTGGTAGGCCTAATAGGCAGGGTTACTTGAGTTTTGCCTAAGAGTTGGGCACTTAAGACTTTGGAACTTGATTGTTTAGGTTGAGTTAGTCAATTCAAGTCCCTTAGAACCCATTGGGGGTTATTGAGAAGGTTAGACACTTAGTTTGGACTATGTGCACATTGGAAATATCATATCCTATGGTGCATTTGACAAGTTTTTTATAAAATACATTGAACCATACACCCACCGACCTTCCTCTGCATCACTATCCAATTATGGAATATAGGATCAAATTAGATTTATTTTCCTTCTCTTTAGCATGCTAACTTATGTCTTCTTTTGCCAACATAAACTTTAAATCATAGTCATTTTGGTAGAAAATTTCATAGTAGATTTTTAGTCTTAGCCTTCTAATGTAGGGACTAATATTTGCAGATATTGTTTCAAGCAATACCTTATGCATCAGAAACCATGAAAAATGAAAAAAAAAATCCCTTTATACTATGGTTATTTTATTATTATTGAAATGATTTTTTTAGATTTAAAATTTCTTTTTTCATATTGGCTTAGCTCTTTTTTTCAAGCAATTGTTTTGTCTTTTAGTTAAAAAAATTTGGTAGGAAAGGGCTTGTGGCACCTTGTGGCAATGAACAACCATGTATTGTTCCCACATTTTGCATGTGGTGGATGTATGCGTAACCTACCAAAAATTTTAGAGGGTAGATGACATCAATTGGGACTTTTACTTATATTACTTTTTCCTCACTCATCATGTCTTGTTTTCATTTTCCCATCCCAATTTTGCTAGAGTTCATGTGACTTATCCCTTATATAATCTCATTATAGGACTACCCATATACAATAATAATTTTGCACAAGCTATGGGTTCTCAAAGATCAACATTATACTTTCCACAAGATACTCTACTAGATTTTTCGTATAATATTTGGTCAGTGACAAGTGCAAGGTAAATTAAACAATCTTTGTATTAGAGAATGACTGCCTCTTTATGATTTTTATATAAGTTTTTGAGGGATTTTCAGCTTTGTTTAGAAGAATCTTAGAGTAATTTGGAGAGATTTTCTATTGTTTTTGAAGAACGCATACATGTTTGGAAGGCATTTTATTAAAAAAATCCCAACTGATTTTTTTGAAATTTTTTATCTTATTTTGAAAAACTTGTTGCAACCTCATTTTTATCAAGTCTCAAAATATTTTTGAAGAGATTTTTTACTCTTGCTTTTAAAATTTTTATAAAATTATTTTAGTTTTTATGCTCTGAATTTTAAAGAACATATATAACATATGTATGTTAATTTTTCAGAAAAGAAAAAAATTTAAATACTTAAAAATTTGTAATATACATTTATATCAGGCTGAAATTTAAGTTTTATTCGTTTTGATCCTAGAGTTTCTATAGGAAGTACAATTTTGCATTTTGTGAAAAATCTCTTCTCTCATTGTTTTATGCATTTTCCTTTTCTTTTGTCTTTGTGATGTATACATTATGAGATATTCTCAATGGACAATAATGGGGGAGCATCAAAAACAACACATGGACCATGAAAATAGTAACCACTTGTGATACTAGACTTATGTTAATAGTTTTTTATATTTATAGTTTATATACAAACTAAGAAAAAACATAAAATTGTATTTATTTTATTCTCTTTAAAATCATTACTTATTGTATAGGGAAGAAAATGAATCCATTACCCTATGCAAAGATGAAGAGTGAAAACCAAGATTCACCTCCTAATGTAGGACCGATTAACAAAAGATAAAGTGTTAATGTGTAACCTATGCAAAAGGGTGAATTGCTCGAACTTACCTCTCCTTCACTTCCACTAAGGCAAGGTTTCATGTAAGGTAGATATATAATGTTAAATCTGAATGCAAAGGAATGGAAATGCATATTGAATGTAAAAGAGGAAAAGACTCACATTGCAGAATACAAACCTAAAAATGGGCTATCAGATGGTGTCAAAAGATGCTAAAGACCATATTTTTGGATCCTAAAATTGTAAGATCTACAAAACCCAAAAATTATTTGGTTGCATGTCATATTCAACCTGGAGGACTAGTGTTGACCTAGGATAGTATAAATCTATAGGGTTAGGGAAACAATGTGCCCCCGAACTTCTATGTCTAATCACAAAATAGATTTTAGATCTTTAAAGTTCTATGAAAAGGGTATTTGAATCTACACTCTCTTCTACTTTTTGAGATTTGTAACTTGAAAGAAAATTGGTTTTGTTTTGTTGATGGAGTGTTTACCTTGGTCAAACCCCAATTTAGGAAATAACCTTGAATTTATAATAAATGAATTGATTTAAAATATAAAGCAAATGCATGAATTTACCATACAATAGTATGATTTCTCATATCAAATGCAATATGCTCAATTTACCAAGTTGATTGGATCAAGAAAATATGAAGGTAGAAGAAGGATGAAAGATGGAACCCTCTCTTAATGACAAGCACCACTATCACCAATGGTGGAAGATAGATCTTGGAAGGTTGTGGCATGAGCATGGAAGATACATGATGAAGCTTCAAATTAACTCCTTTGAAGCTTTGTGTAAGCACCTTGAATGTAAGAGATCTCCTCTCTAATGGATTGCAAAAGTTTCTCCTTTAATGTACTTGAAGACGGCTTGAAGGCTTGATGTGTGTGGATGTATTCTTTCTTGTGTGTGGATGTGTAAAATGAGGCAAATGAGTGTGCTTATAAAGGATTTAGAATAAACATTCTCCTATCAATTAACTAAGCAATCAAAATAATGCCTCAAATCAACCCTGACACAATGGTCAAGAAGGAGACCTAAAATATGTCCAAGGTTAGGGACACACCACATCCCTGACCTAGGGTAGGGATACACTACATGCCTAACTAAGGGCCCAAAAAGCTCCTAGATCCCCCTATGATCCTAGAATAGGTGCTAGTTTTAGGAAATCAAGTACAAATCTCAAGAAAAATCTTATTTCAGTGCAAAAAAGAGATTCCAATGAGTGGGAGAAGAAAAAGGAGGATCCAAGTGGATAGGTCCTACCTCGATATTTGTGCATAGATTAGGAATACCAAGGAGGATCCATTAGGTCCTTTCCTAATTCCATATATGATGGAGACACAACCCAAGAACAAAATGGACACAACAAAAAGGAAAAATTATATTAACTGAGAAAATAAGCTATTACAAACAGTACAGAGAAAAAAAACTTCAAAACATGCCCTAAGGGCTTACAATAGCATAAATCTGGAGATAATTTCTCCTTTCAGTACCTCCTCTCAAACTCCACTCCGAACTGCCTTTTACAATGCCAGAAATCTCCTTAAATAGACCCCTAAGGGTTAAGGACTAGGAGTACATTCTAGAAAGTGCCAGTAGGCATCCACCGACAAAATAGAAGGTTCTAGAAGCTGCGTTAGAAGTCGGTACAAATCTAGAAGAATCCAAAAATGGTAACCGAACTTCTGGGAGGCATAACTTTTGAACCGTAGCTCCGATTGACGAACTGTTTACATTTTTGAAAAGCTCTCGAAGCGCTCTATAGCCCTATAGACCAGCTTTGCTCGTCCCCCATTTTTTGACCCTTTTCAAGGTCATTTAATGCACCAAACCTGACTTTGAAGCATTCTTAGGAGGTCTCCAAAACCTGAAAAACTGTAATAACTTTCAAACCGTGGGGCCTATTGACCTGATTCTTTTTCTGGAATGCTCTTAATCATGATTACATTCATCTGGCCAATTCACACCTTCTAGTTTACCAAAATGATGGCCCAAATACATGCTCCTATTTTTTTGGGATTTTCAAACGCACTGATAGTGGAACTGTGAGAGTTGGAACCTTTATTTGACCCAAATGGGTATCCAAAAATGAAAACACATCAAACAGAAACTAAGTCTAAGTAGATTTTTTTTTTGGGTGACACAGGATTGCCCTTATACCTCTGGATGCTCCTGTATCAGACACCCAGGGTAGATTGAAAAGTGACCCTGTCACTTTATAAATGGTAGAGGTAATCCCAAATGGGAAACCTCAGCTGCTGAAATCCAAGTTGAGTCCTCGATCGGCTGTCCTTTCCACTTCACCAAATACTCTTCATATTGCCTATTTCTAGTACTCCTACCCACACGATGATCTAGAATGTCTTCTATCTCCTCCTTCTTAGAAGCAAGAATCAGACATGGCTCTAAAACTAGCTCCTCATCTGCACCATCATCATGATACTCTGTTAAATCTGCAATGTTGAAGATGGGAGAAATGTGAATACCTTCTGGTAGCTCCACCTCATATGCATTTCCTGAGTCATGTTTCTTCAGAATTTTGCAGGGGCCAAATTTCTTCATTTTCAGCTTGTTGTAAGTACCGGCTGGAAATACTTCTTTTTGTAAGTGCACCATGACTAAATCTCCTACTTAGAATTCCTTATGTCTTCTCCTTTGATCAGCCCTAGCTTTATGTCTTCTTCTCACTAAAATATGCAATAGGCTTACCTTCTTGGCTTAATACAGCCCCAATAGTGCTGCCACTAGCATCACAATCCACCTGGAAAACCTTTCTAAAATCTGGAAGTGCCAACACAGGCTGTTCTGTCACCTTCTTCTTTAGCAATTCAAAACTTCTCACAGCTGCTGTAGTCCATTTGAACTCTTTTCTATCCCCTCTTATTGTATCAGTTAGGGGTGCACATATGCCACTAAAATTCTTAATAAACTTCCTGTAAAAACTAACCAGACCATGAAATCATCTTACCTCAGTAGCAGACCTTGGAGTAGGCCATTCCAAGATGGCTTTTACCTTCTCCGGATCCATTTTGAGACCTTCAGGTGATATAACAAACCCAAAATAGACTAACTCCCTTTTTGCAAAGTTACACTTCTTCAGATTAATTAACAGTTTCTCTTCCCTTAGCCTTTCAAGGACACTACGAATATGCAATAAATGTTCTTCCAAAATCTTGCTGAAAATTAAAATATCATCCAAATAGACAATAATAAATTTTCCCAAGAACTTCTTAAGTACCTCATTCATGAGCCACATGAAGGTGCTTGGGGCGTTCGTCAATCCAAAGGGCATGACTAACCACTCATAAAGACCCTCCTTGGTCTTGAAGGCGTACCTCACTCAAGCAGTCCATAATATCATCCATCCTTGGCAAAGGAAACCAATACTTGATGGTGATCCTATTTATAGCTCGAGAATCTATACACATCCTCCACTCTCCATCCTTCTTTGGTGTGAGTACTGCAGGTACTGCACATGGACTCAGGCTCTCTCGAATCAAGCCCTTCCTCAACAACTCCTGAACCTATCTATTTAGCTCCTCTATTTCAGTAGGAGTCATCCTGTGAGTAGCCTTGTTAGGAAAACTAGCTCCTGGAATTAGATCTATCTGATGACTGATTTGCCTTACTGGTGGCAATCCATCTGGAACATTATCAGAGATAATATCTCCAAACTCCCCTAGTAAATCTAAAACTTCAAATGGTATATCACTACTACCTTCTTTATCTTTCCTAGGAATCAAAGCATAGCACATATGCTGATGTTTCATGCCATCTAAAAACTTTCTTCCATCAACAAGACAAATCCTAGCACTGCTACATACCTTTTCACCTTCCTTTTTCATGGGCTTCAATTTGTGGCGAACTCGATCCTTTGTCAGAGAGTATGTGTTTGCATGTCCATCATGCACTCCATGTCTATCAAACTGCCATGGTCTACCCAACAATAGATGGCAAACATCCATCGAAATAACATCACAGAGAACTTCATCATGGTAACTCCCAATTTTGAATTTTACTAAACATTGTTCACTTACCAGGACCTTATGATCATCTTTACCCAAGCAATCTGATAGGGCTAGGGATGTTTCTCCCTCTTGAGCTTCAGCTTAGAGACCATCTCTTCTGATACCAGGTTATCAGTGCTACCACCATCAAAGATCACGTCACAACATTTATCCTCACACTTGCATCTGGTACGGAACAAAATCCTCCGTTGTCCTAGTTCAATCTCACCACTTAGTAGGACTCTTTCATTTACCAAGGTCTCTCCTCTTTCTGCATCCTCATCCACATGAGCAACCCTAGCTTGGCCCTCAGCTCTCCTATCTATCCTTCCTTGTCATTGAGGGCATTCAAAGGCACGATGACCTTCATTGCAATGGAAACAGGTACCACGGAAGCCTCCTCTTCCTTGTCCATGTCCTCTACCTCTTCCTCTCTGATTTCCAAAGTCTTGGTCACGGGAGCGGTTGAAACCCTCATTCCTTTGGTTCCTGCTAGTACCCTCATCTTCAATTTTCTTTTGGGTTTCATTGCGGCCTCTAGATGATCTACCGCTTCCCCTTCCTCCTTGACCGCGCCCTCTTTGTCTTCCTTCAAACCTTTTATTTAGCTTCTCTTCAACTCGTAGGGAAAATTGGTATGCCTCTTCAACACTGGTCATTCTTACCAGACTTAATTCCTCCTGGATGCTAGGTCGCAACCCACTGATATAACGAGCAACCTTCTCCTTATTTGCTTCTGCATGCCCCGCTCTAATCGAGAGTTGATAAAATTCCTCTATATATTCTTGGACTGATCTTCCTGCTTGCTTTAACCTATGCATCTTCTTAAACAAATCAAGCTCATAGTCCACAGGAATGAACTGCTTCTTCAATTTGTCCACCATGCGATCCTATCTTGTGATCTTCTCCTTTCCTCTTCTATTTCTTTCCAATTGGACCTCTTGCCACCAGATTTTGGCATGGCCTTTCAGTTTGGCCTTTGCAAACTTAACCCTATCTGGGTCCCTAATATCCTCATACTCAAAGTATTCTTCCAGTTCATTGATCCAATCGATCAACTCATCTGGTTTCAGATTTCCTGAAAATACACCCACTTCAATTGTAGGTCTTTTCCCAAACTTAGTAATGGCCCTAAAAAGCCTTTCCTCTACAGGATTCATAACTTCCCCGTCAAGTTCCCCTTCTGGTTCTATTACTTCTTCTTCATTGTCATCCTCACTGTTGTCACATGCAGCAACATTTGCTCCTCTATGGAGCTCCTCTTGCAATGCCTACACCTGCCTTTGGAGGGCTCTAACCTCCTTAGGATTAATAGCTCTGGCCCTTCCACCATGCTCTCTTCATGGAGGCATCTTCTAACTCGATCCCACAACCACACAGTCCTGGTGCAAACTGCCTCACAGTCGGCGCTCTGTCTACACACTCAGGAAAACCTGCTCTGATACCACTTGATGGAGACACAACCCAAGAACAAAATGGACACAACAGAAAGGAAAAATTATATTAACTAAGAAAATAAGCTATTGCAAATAGTACAGAGAAAACAAACTTCAGAACATGCCCTAAGGGCTTACAATAGCATAAATCTGGAGATAATTTCTCCTTTCAGTACCTCCTCTCAAACTCCACTCCGAACTGCTTTTTACAATGCCAGAAATCTCCTTAAATAGACCCCGAAGGGTTAAGGACTAGGAGTAAATTCTAGAAAGTGCTAGTAGGCATCCACCGACAAAATAGAAGGTTCCAAAAGCTGCGTTAGAAGTCGGTGCAAATCTAGAAGAATCCAGAAATGGTAATCGAACTTTCGGGAGACATAACTTTTGAACCGTAGCTCCGATTGACGAACCGTTTACATTTTCGGAAAGCTCTCGAAGCGCTCTATAGCCCTATGGACCAGATTTGCTCGTCCCCCATTTTTTGACCCTTTTTGAGGTCATTTAATGCCCCAAACCTGACTTTGAAGCATTCTTAGGAGGTCTCCAAAACCCGAAAAACTGTAATAACTTTCAAATCATGGGGCCTATTGACCTGATTCTTTTTCTGGAATGCTCTAAATCATGATTACATTCATCTAGCCAATTCACACCTTCTAGTTTACCAAAATGATGGCCCAAATACATGCTCCTATTTTTTCAAGATTTTCAAATGCACTGATAGTGGAACTGTGAGAGTTGGAACCTTTATTTGACCCAAATGGGTATCCAAAAAATGAAAACACATCAAACAGAAACTAAGTCTAAGTACATTTTTTTTTGGGTGACACAGGATTGCCCTTATACCTCTGGATGCTCCTGCATCAATATAAGAGGAATAAAAGTGATGAGAAGAAGGGGGAGAATGCAAATTAAATTGAAATATAGAATTAAATCTCACTATATGGATGCTAAACCATCATTAAATTGAAGTATTTCCAATTTAGGATGGTACATTTAGTCATTTAGCAAGAGTATGGGCTCAACCCAAAATCTTGCTAAAGTAGAGTGCAAGGCATGAGGTGATCTTATCACAATCAAGGAGACAAAGAATCCATCAAGCCCCTAAGGGATTAATTCTTTGCTAACTCTGAGATCATAATAAGAGAGAATTCACTAACAAAGAGAAGAAAATAAAGAAGGGGTGCGATTAATTTTCCCCAAAATAGTGTACATCTAACTGTGAGTCACACAAATAATTAGAACATTGATTACCTATGTATGGGATTTAGTATGTTTAATTTTAATGTGTTACCTATGTATGGAATTTAGCATATTACTAAAAAGGGGTGGGATTAAATGATCTAACAAGTTGTGTGCCTAATACCCAATCCCACAAATTTTGCACCTTGCGGATGCTTTACACCCCCATGATATAGTACTCTGATACCATGATAAATTATTTTATATATAATAGGATAGGTTAAATGTTCTAGTAAGTGTGTATAACATGCTAGTCAACCAATCCAAGATATGTAAAAAGAGGAAGAGTAGTTTTCCCTAGAAAGTTTTGTTATGCTAGTGTACTCTATATGGTGTGCTTGAAATAAATAAAGGCATATGAAAATAAGGGGAACATGTATGTGCCCCCCACCCCCATAAGATGGAAAAATAAGTTCTTATTTTAAAATATTAAGAAAATGATGAAGAAGGATGAAACAATTTCAGCATCAAGAAAGTATCCACAAGCAACACCTGGTCCAAACCAAAGAGGTCATAGATCCTATGAGGTCATGGAAGAGTATAATGCACCAAGACACCATGCAAGAAGTGAAAAGATAAATTCTTACAAGGGATAACCCACTTCTATAATTCCCCAAGATAAGTGATATATTTACCATGTAAACCCAACTGCAAAATGATAGAAGATTGGATCTCGCATGATAAACAAATAACACACAACCAAAGGAATAATGGATCTCTATCAGAATGGGATAGATGGATGGGGTTCTCTCTCACCCCCCAGGAAAAAACTATAAAAGAGGACCTATTATGCTACTCACAAGGTGAACCATGTATAAAAATGAGCCCCCAAGAGATAGGCTAACAATGTTACACGGAGTGGAGTGACATAATAGGGACCTATATGTTATTTAAATAAATTGGGATTTAAATAGAACTCATCATAAAGAGATATTTTAATAACCTCATTATTATGAGTTGTTGAATCTTGTAATGTAAAGCTCGACAATCATTAGTAGATTAATCATGATAATGGTGATACATGCAAAATTAAAGATTCATAAGTTTTCAACTATATTTATTTATATGTTTAGGTATAATAACCACCTTAGCACAAAAAAGTTTAGGAAAATTGATTTCTTGATTAGTAGAAGAGTATATACTAGAGAATAAAGGAGAGGATGTGGACAAAGAATGAGATTTGAAACTTATTTTTTTGTACATATCCTGATGTAGGATCGGTAATAATGTTGAAAGAATGGTGTCATGCCCCCCATTGTCTAAGTGCATATCATTTTCTTGTTGTTGGATACGAACTCTATTCTAGTGAATCCATAACATGAATCTATATTACTAGGTTTATGAGATTTATTAGGGGTTGAAGTGGCAACAAAGTTATTAGAGAGAGGAGTTGGTTAACATTTCATGAATTGAAGGTCCTTAACTCTATATTCTTGAATAAAAGTGGGTGTAAAATCTAAGGTGTTGATCATAAAGGCATTGTCTATTAGTTCAAAATACTTAGTTATTTACTAGGCATTATTAGTTAGTCATTATTGGGACCAATCCACTATGCAGATTGAGTTATCAAGTAATGAAGTGGATGAGTTCAGTATGTGTTAAGGCAATTACAATTGTTGAGTGCACACAAGTGTTGTCAAGAAATACATAGTCATCGAGAATTTTAATGATTATCGAATGATTCATGAAGCAACTTGAACCAAGAAATTCGAAAGGGTAAAAGCACAAACTTGTATCACCTTTTATAAAGAAAAAGGATCTTAGAACACAAATTGTTCAACTTTAATGACATAAAACTGGAATTTTTGTTTAGAATTTAAAGTTGATGTAAACTAATGAAATGTGTGAAAGTGAATTTCTTTTTTAGATTATGGTAAAAGTAGGTTTTGAGGTGACCTGAAACCCCTTACAACAGCAAAAAAGATAGAACATTAAAAGTCCCCCAAGTGCTACAAGGACTTGGAACCTACAAAATAATTGGGCAAAGTTCAAAACCAAGTTTTACAAGGACCTAGAACCTAAAAATAGTTTATCAGAAAAAAAAGATGGACAAAGGAAATAGATGGACATAGAGAACCAAGACCAGCAACCAACCAACTATTAAGCTAGCTCTTTAATCACCTTAGCCATCTCATTATTAGTAGTCATAGTCCCTTGAAGGATGTCCTCCAACACCAATCTAGGAGAAGCTTCAACATCTTTCTTTATACTTTGCCTAGTTCTCTTACCAGGGCCACCAATCAACTAAACTGCAATAGTGGAAACAATTTCTTCGTTGTTTTTTTTACTGATGCTTGTAGTAGCAACACACAAACTCAGTAACCATATCCATCCTTTTAGCATTGTCCTTTACTAGTTGATGTTGCTCCATTTCATAGGCCTTTAGCTTCTCAAGGATATTACCCACTTGATTCTTCAGCTGAATTTTGTTCTCTCTCTTCATCTAGGTCATTCTAAAGCTCCCCAATATTTTTCTTGAGGATAATAATCTCATTGTAGAGCCAAGAATCATCCTAGAGAAAAGTATCAACTTTTAATTTAGTTTTGTGGAGGAAAGTTTGCTTCCCATTATTTTTCCATTCTTCATTGGCCCCTTCTTCAACCAAATTCTCAGGATTGAAAGTAGCATCCTAGATATCATCCAACTTCAACTCATTTTCCTTGTTTGAACCCCTTATCTAGTCTCTTCCTCCTAGTTATCCTTATTCAAATTATGATTATTAATCACAAGGGTATTTTTATCATCATGATTTTCCTATTTGAAGTCAACCAAGAGCTTCACCTCTTGAGTCACCATCTGGGTAGGCCCTTCCAGCGATAAATCTCGATAACCAATTTCCACTACTATTCTAATAGTATAAAGTGTAGCAATGGCTTCTCCTCTATGGCTCATGGAGAAACCAATTGGGATCGCCACAACATCCACAACCCTGCTATTATGATCCCTCAAGACTCCACTGAATCTAGCTCTTCTAGGATTTCCTTTAGCAAACTCATTAGATTTTACTTTTAGCCATCCCATGGGAGGGGAGTTCCGTATGACACCTTCTCTGCTATCATTATGTTTCATTGTTTTATTTTCTTCAATTTTCAGGGGGTCACATATTATAGAATCACCAATATTTTTATTCTAAGAGATGAAATTCTCTTTAATATCCCCAAGAATGTTTTGGCCCACTACCAAGTTAGGTGTTTCTTTCTTTTGAGATACTCCAACAAAGCTGAGGAAGAGAAATACTCCAAAGGAAACAAATTCAGGGTCATTAATAGGGAATTTTTGATTTTGGAAACATTCCACAAGATTACTAGGCTAAACTCAAAAGATATTCTAGTATTGGAGGAGAATTTCCCAAACATTCTAGCTGAATATACAATGAATAAAAAGGTGGTTAATATCTTCACCTTCCATCTTATATAAATTGAATATATTCACAATATAAATACCCTATTTTTGAAGATTATCTAGAGGTAAAACATAAATTTGAAGGTCAACCTAGAAGAAAATATTAATTTTAGGAATAAGATCCTTTTTCCAAGATTTAGCCCAAGGGGGAGGATTTCCATTTAAATCATATCTAAACACATTAATCACCTTAAATTTACCACTTGGTTCTATACCCCAACACCATATAATCTTCCATATTAGGAGTAAGATTAAAGAAATTGAGAGATGAACCTATCCATAATTTCTCCAATAGTTACAAACAAAAACCCCAAAAACTTGTTTGCATCTATCAATGGGAGTGATATCATTAAAGTCATTCAATAGTGGATGATCCAATAACAACACATCTTCCCAAAACCTAACCTTTCTTCCATCCCAAACTTTCCACATACAACTTTTATTAAGAATGTCTTTGGTACCCTACACCACACCCCATATAGTTGAAGAATTAGAAATATTTGGGTAAAATGGACAATCTAACAAAGATATAACATTATAAAGATACTTATACTTCCAACCAAAACTCCATTCCTTATCATCTTAGTACACTCTCCATCCTTGTTTAGCAAGGAGAGCTTTATTCATACTTCTTATAGATATGATACCTAGTCCACCTTCAATCTTAGGTTTACATACCTTTTCCTAAGCAATCAGTGCCATCTTCTTTCTTTCTTTAGAGCCAAACCATAAAAAGTTCCTTTGTATTCTATCAATAGAATCTACAAATTTTTCTTGAATTTTGACGAGACTAAGAGCATATGTAGGGAGACTTTTAAGAAAAACCTTCAAAAGAGTCACTTTACCTACTTGACTCAGCATATTTGCTTTCCATCCAGCTAATTTCTTATTGAATTTCTCCACTAGGTCCTCCTAAAAAGAGTCTAAAGGATTATGCCCTAAAGGGGACCAAGGTAAGTACTTGGAAAGGTACCTATAGAACATCCAAAGATATTAGAAATTTTCCTTTGCCTAAGAATAAGGGTGTCAATAAAGAATAGAGAACTCTTATCCCAATTGATTAGTTTCTTTGTAACTGTAGAATACAAATTAAGAGCCCTTTTAAGACTCCTAGCCTCCCTAACATTTGCCTTTCCCATAAAAAATAGTATCATCCACAAATTGTTCATGAGAACATAAGAGACGTCGATAAGTGGATCTTACACCTTGAATTTCCCCTTTCAAGACAAGACTGTCAATATACCTTCCAAGACAATCAACCATAATTGTAAAGAGAATAGGAGAGATACGATCACCTTGCCTCAAACCCCTAGAAGGTTTCAAAAAACCTAATTATATCATGTTGACCAAAAGCCTACATTACCTTTTGAAGAAAATTCCAATCAACTCTATTATAAGCTTTCACTATATCCACATTCATCAAAAAACCCTAAGAATTAGATAGAGATAAATAATGTATGTTTTCATGAACTACAATAATAGAATTCATGATTTTCCTTTTGGGAATGAAGCTATTTTATTGATTAGAGATCAAGTTAGGGAGGATAGTCAGAATATGCTGAGTAAGAACTTTTGATATAATTTTGTAGATCAAATTACATAGGCTTATAGGCCTAAATTATTCTAGAGACTCAGCACCTCACTTCTTTGGAATTAGACAAAGAAAAGTAGAATTTATTTCCTTTTGCATTCTTCTAGCCCCAAAGAATTCTCTCACCGCATCATAAACATCTGTATCAACAACATCCCATAGCTTCTAAAAGAAAAACATTGGAAAGCCATCTGGACTAGTGGATTTATCTCCTTCAAAGGAACATAAATCCTTATATATTTCCTCCCCAAAAGGAATTTTCATCATCATTTTGTTCTTCTCATTAGCAATAATTTGAGGAATAGTTTCAAGAAGCTCCTTCTATCTAGCATCATCAACATTCGAATCAGCAGAAAGAAGAGAGGAGAAGAAAGAAACCATCTCTCTTGTAATGTAATTTTCATTAGTAATTTTATTCCTTCTCATAATTAGGTTATAAATTTGATTCCTAGCCCTATGATCAATTGTAGTTAGGTGAAAAAATTTAGTATTCCTATCACCTTCCTTGAGCCATATTGATCTAGATCTTTGCCTCCAACAGGTTTCTTCTCTTGATACAAGATCATGGTAACTAACCAAGTTCTCATTCTCTTCCTTTAATAACTCCATTGAATAACCATCAGACTGAAATTCCATTTTCAAATTAGATTTACTTTTAAAGATATCTCTAAAAGAGCTCTTGTTCCACTCTTTAACCCTATCTTTCACATTCTTTAGTTTTTTAGCTACATGAAAAAGGGTTGTACCATCAATATTGAATTCCACCAATCTTTAAAAATAGTAAGAAAATAAAGATGTTTCATCCACATTATCTCAAACCTAAAAGGAAAACTTTTCCTTACTTGAAGAGGATCTGTTTCAAACAGTAGTGGAAAGTAGTCACAAGCATCTTGTTGGATAAAAGAAAGGGCACAAAAAAAATATTGGGTCCAATAAGGGGATATTAGGACTCTATCCAAGTGGTCTTGAATAAAATTATCTCAAATTATTCTATTACTCCAGGTGAAATCTATTCCTTGAAAGTCCATATCCATTAATCCCTCCCTGTTAACAAAACCTATTAGATCCAATCTTCCTTCCAACTGGCTTGGATTACCTCCCTTATTTTCATAATCATAGAGAGAAATGTTAAATTCCCCTAGCATAATTCATCTACCACTATAATCTAAAATTTTAATCTTAGATAAAGAGATCTAGAATTTTTTCCTCGTGCTTTTATTATTAGGAGCATATATATTTACCATATACCAGTAGGTTCCTAGAATTAAATTTTGGATCTTTACCACAATAAAGTGCTTGTTTGCATCCATCAAAGTTCCTAAGAACATTTTTTTTTCCACATGATCAGAGTGCCTCTTGAGGCCCCTTCAGAACTACTAGCCAAAAGACCATAGTTATTAAAAGATTTTAAATGCTTTGCTTTTCCTTTCTCCATTTTTCATTTCTAAAATCACCACGATATCTAGTTTTTGATCTTGAAAAAAATTCCTAACTACATCTAATTTATGGATGCCATTCATCCCTCTTACATTCCAAGATATGATCTTTGTTACTTTTTAGAGAGAATAGTAGCTTGCTTCCCATCAGCTATATTCTGCATACTTTTTATTTCTCTCTTATTTTTAATAGTCTTTCTACCCATTTTTCTTAGAGATCCAACATTAGGTTTAACTTTTGGTGATGCTATCTCCAATTTCCTTCTAGTTGCAACTCCTAAAGATGAGATTATTGATGAAGCCTCCTTTTTAGCCTTCTTCCTTTGTCTAGTTCTCTATTCCCTTGGTACGCTTGGAGAACCAGGGATAGAAAAAATCAAGATTGACTCCTCAAGTAGAGGTTCCAATAATGGGAGGTTACCTCCATCAATAGACTCCTCTACATAATCATTTAGGATATCATCTAGATCTCCTTTCTCTTCCTCTTAGATTTCTCCTTCCTCAAAATCCCCTTCCTCATCATCATTTCTCAGATCCTCATCCATATTCAAATTAATAACCATCTAGTCTTGTATCCTTCCCATTTCTTCATTTACTTGTGGAATAGAGGGAAGAATTTCCTCCAATTCCATCACCATACTACCATCCTTAGACTACAACCCACTCTCATCTTCCTTATCATGATTGCCAGGATTTTCCCGAGGTTGTATCTCCTTATAAATTGACTCCCCTTTTGTTTTTTATTAAATAAAATAGGTTTTTTTATAGGGGTTCCTAAAACTCACCAATTAACAACAAAATACTACTAAAAGTCCAAAGTTAACAACAAAGCAACATAAAAACAATAGGCTATACCTGGCCACAAGGACTAAACAAAATTAAAAATAGCCAAAAGCTAGGGTACAAACAAAAAAATAGGAGCACCAATCAGGGTACCATTTCTTTGACTAGCTCCACATTCTTAAGCTCCAACTCTCCTATAGTCTCCGCCTCATCATTATTCATATGATTGTCATCTAGAGAAGCCTCCTCTTCCCTCTTCCATTTTTCTGATCTTCTTCTTTTGCTCAGGCTCTCAATTTGCAAGAAGTCATCTTCATCAGGAACCCTTGTTTCTTCTTTGTCCTTTTCCTCCTTCCCCTTTTTTCTTTCCTCAATCATTGAGTGTAGTTGAATGATATTGTCATTTAGTCCTTTGATTATGTTGAGGCTCTGGTTAGCCGAGATATGGAGAGAGCTCTCCATCCTTTCCAACCTTTTTTCAATCTCAATGACCCTTGCATCCAGCTTGCTAATTCTCACATCCCCATCTCCCCCCCCCGTGCTTCTATCCTTTCCTGTCCCTACATCTTGAACTTAATCTCTTCAATTTCAAGGAAAATCCATTTAATGAATCATAAATTATCCACTGTACTACTAGAAGCATTTTTTAGGAGGTTCATCCCCATTTCCCTCATGTTATCACTTAGAATCACTAAATTCGGGTCGATGAGTTCCTCCAACTAAATCTTACCATTCCTTCCCTCCATAACCTCTAGGTGAATATGCTCTCTTACCAGACCCATTTTTGTAGTGCTAGAATGAAAATTCCTCCATGCAGTTTTACTTCTGTTAGCACCCAAAGTAATAGTGGTTTTTGTCAATCCATCTTCCTCTTTACTCTCTTCTTGAGCTTTCGAGATTGATCTCCTTACCATCACCATGAACCTTCTCTTCTTCCTTCTCTTCACCCCTCCTCCTTTTGGTCTGGCTATCACCTTTCCTACTTTTCTGAGCCTTATTGGTGCCTACCTCTTTCACATTACTCTCCTCTTCCATTTCCACCCCCTCTTCCTCATCATTATAATCCTAATCTAAGTTGACCTCTTGCTTAATCCTTCTCTCTGTTCCTTTCCCAAATTTTTTTTTCTTCTTCCTACCCATGTCCTTCATAATTTTAGCCACCTCCTCCTTGTCTTTTGAATGTTGACCTACACTATCCTATGTATCCAAAGGGAGGTAAGAGCTCGTTGTTTCTTTTGAGGATTTTTCCTTATGGGAAATAGCCTTTTTGTGGGTTTGAGCTTTAAAATGCTCATATATAAGTAATAACAGACCCTCATGGAAGGCAAGGTTAGTGTACGCTTTCTTCTTAAAGTCCATGATACTCTTATTTGTAGAGAAGAAAAGGTAGAAGGGGATGGAAATTTTTGTTCCATACTTGAAGTGGTTTAGGATAACAAAATGGTGGGTATGGATACTTTCAAACCTAGTGTTGAGTGTTATGTAGGAGATAATTGCCCTTAAGATAAACCTCCAAAGTTTCTTTATAGAGGCAGGTTCATAATAAGCACTAGTCTTCACTAAATCCTTAATCTCTTTCGCATCGTTAACAAAGTCTTTCATACATTTAGAGATATTTTCTTATCCCTATAGAATTTTATGCCCTAGTTAGGACAATTGATGACCTCTACTATGACCCCTTCATTAACCTAGAAATCTATACCATCTATCTTCACCTTCCCATCTTTCCATGACTTAACCATAAGATCATTTATCTTAGTATGCAAACCATGAAGTTTTTCAATGAAAGTTGAGATGTCACCTTCTCTCAATTTCTCCCACACCTTTGATCTCCTCTTCCACTTCTCTACTTCTCCCTCCAACTCTCTACGATGCCTTCCCCCACCATTATGTTGCAAAAAAAAGAACAAATTCTCTATGTTATTTTAATGTGATGAGTTGAACAATGGTTTTTCTTGCAAAAATTGTACATGTCTCTATCCTAGGTAAATTAATTGTTATTACAATTACCATTTTCCCATAAAATCACCTAGAAAATGTACCACAAAGCCCCCCAATTATGATACCTCCAATTTAGCCCTTGCCAAGCTTTCATAACTTTAAAAGTTTGATTGACTATATTAACTCCCATAATTACACTTTACGTTTTCCATCCTCCCCTATATTCTCTCAATCTCTATTAACCTTTTAGCAGTCGCTGGAATCCCCTCACCATTTGGCCATTTGTGTGGCATGTCCCTACTTACCACCTCATTAGCCATCTAGTCAGAAACCACATTTCCCTCATGGTAAACATGTGACACATAGACCCTCTTGAAGGTAAGTAAATTTTTTTTCATTTCCTCCATCATATTCTTTATACTCCAAGATAGAGGGTATTCACTCCTAAGGAATTTAATAATATTATCTGAATCCCCCTTAAGCCATAGGCTTTTCACCCCAACCTCTTTCACCCTAGTCCCCCTTGCTGGAAAAGATTCTCCAAATCTGTTTAGCTTGGAGAACTTTATTGAAAGGTCTTAGTTTCCTTACACCCAACCCCACATTCTACTTTGGTAGGTCTTAGCTATTTTTGCCTTCCTACTAAAGTTGAAAGGTTTGAATTTGAACATGTTTAACATTCCATATTTGAATATTCAAATATATTAGTGCACATGAAAATGCATTTTCCAAAAACCTTGGTTATACATTTTATTTCCTAAGTTTCCAAGTGAATATGCATTTTAATACTTCAGAGGGCCCACATCTTCTTATCCATTAGATCAAAAGGGATCGATGATCATCACTTTGTCACTATCAAAAATTGTAGCCCCTTTTGTCATAGAAACAAAGCAAAAAATTGTCATGTAGCACCATGGGCCCCTTTCTCTTTAGTCAGCACAGTCATCAACGAGGTTATTTGTCCATTATCTGATCTTCCATGATCTACGACCATCACTTTGTTGCTTCCCAGAAGTGTGCAGACTTTATTTTATGTGACAAAGTGACTGTGTGACATGTGGCATGTGGGTATTGTCTTCTTTATAGGTCATAGACAAGGTGGGAAAGGTGTCATATGAGCTGGCATTAGGTGGGGTTTCTATTGGTTGAGGTACTGACAAGATCAACACATCTTCAGGACCGTTAGATCAAATAAGATCCATGGTTATCACTATTTTGCTTTGTGAAATAGCAAGGAATTTAATTCATGTGAAAAAATGATAGACAGACATGTGTCCCAATGTACCTAGTTAGAAAGGTAGAAATAACAGTTAAACATTGTGGTTAAGTCTACAATTTCATAGAGTAGTTATAGTTAAGTTGAAAGGTAGTGTGGTTAAGATGATCAGGTAGTCAAACTTGTGAAGACCTTGCAAGATGGAAAAAGGAAATAATGTTATTGGTCCATGTGTCTCATCTTGGTTCTGGACTTAGTTAACCTACTGACTTATCTGATTTGTCAAGCTAGATATAGAGGAAGGTGGTTTTCCTATGCAATTTGATCTCCATGATTGATTCCAACCACTTTTGAATGAATGTATGACTAATAGGATGCAAAGGACATCCCCTCCACTGCTTGGTTATCCATCTACTAGGTTAGAACATTAATGGCCACCATTTTTGTCACTTTCAAGGTTTCTTCTAGTTAAGGTTTTGATAATTTTCTCACCTCCAAAGATGTACCAAATTAAATCCATTATTTAGATTGTATCCAATGGCCTTAGTTCATCCCCTATAGTCTTAATTATAATAATTGTATCTAGCTTCCTTCTAAAGTTATCTCAATTATGATTGAACTATAAAATCAAGTTTTGTTGCTATTTCAGGGGTTGATCTTTCTATGATTCTCTAGTATTGTATTATACTTTGCTACTGTAATTTCTTGTGCCTCTGAACCATTGTAGTTCATTGATGTATCTCTTTTAGCCATTAACACACTGTGTAAATACTTCCTTGCCTCTAGTTAATTTTTTTTTTTAAAATTCTGCAACTATATTATTGTATCTATTTTAACATTTGAATGGTATTGAGTGAAGTCCTTTCCTTATAGCATTCTTTTGTTGTCTGATCTACATGTGGTTGTTGAGTTAAACAAGTTTCAACCTATATTCTTTGAGGTTATAATTGGTTAACTTTGTATTTATAGGTATAGACAAGATCAAACACTCTATTTTGATGCATCACCCCCTTAGGATAGATTAGGTTAGTGTTCTATGCATACTTTTTCCCCCTTTTCCTCTCCAAGTGTGGTTTAGGTGCACCCTGATAGAAAAGGAAGTTTGCCTTCTCCAGAGACTCAAGCTCATGGTTCAAGTCCCATAAATTGGAGGTTTTTTCCATGTTTCACAAGGTTTCCTTTAAGTAAAAACTTTAGGCAAGGCTGCAAATTTTGCAAAAACAGTAAGCACACATTATCCCACACCACCAGGGGAAATCTCTTGTTGTCTTCCAACCTCAACCAAAGATAATTATGTTGGATCTTTTCCAAAAGATAAGCATACCTGCTAGGAATCCCATAGAGACTTAGAGCATAAGTTAGGAGATTATAAAGAGTAGATTTGACCAACTAAATCTTACTAGCTTGGCTAAGAATGAATCCTTTCCAGCTAGCCATTTTTTTATTAAACCTGTCAACTAGGTTATTCCAAAAATAATCTTGGGGTTTTAGGCCCATGGGGAGAGCCAAATAAATTGAAGGGAGGCTTCCTAGTTCAGATCCCCAAAATAGTAGCAATCTTCCTTTGTCTCTCAATCATAGTGTTAATGAAGAAAATAGAGCTCTTGTTACAATTGATAAGTTGCCCCGAGACCCTAGAGTAAGAGCTTAAGATATTTTTCACCACCTTGGTTTCACCAACTATGAATTTCCCTCCCATAATAGTGTCATCAAAAAATTGTTGGTGAGAGAAAACTAGGGGGACCAGAAGAAGGTTTGATTACTAATAAAGCTTCAGAATTTCTATTGGCAAAAATCATCATTCCAAGACACTCAACCAAAATAATGAAAAGAATGGGCGAGATCAAATCTCCTTTCTTGAGCCTTCTAGAGAGTTTGAAGAAAGTAGAGGGGGAGCCATTGACCAGAATAACCAGAGAGGTAGTAGTAACTAGCTAGTTAATAAGTTTGATGACCCTAGAATTAAACCCAAAAGCTCTAAGAAATTTGAAAAGAATTTTTCAATCCACACAATCATAAGCCTTTGACAAGTCAAGTTTGAGGAGGAAAACTTCTCTCTTACCTTCTTCCAAAGAGTGGGTAATGTCATGGATAGTCATAATTAAATCTAGGATTTGTCACCCTGGGACAAAGCCAAATTTTTGAGATGCTATTAAGGAAGGGAGGACCTTGATAATCCTTGAAGCCAACACTTTAAAAATAATCTTGTAAAAAGAGTTGCATAGGTTGATAGGTCTAAATTGGTCCATAGAATCTGCCCTAGCCACTTTCAAAATAAGCACCTAGAAAGTGGCATTAACCTCCTTGAGTGGACTCTTGGCACCAAAGAACTCTTGCACTACTTTGGTGACATCCTGGTGGACCACATTCCAAAATTTGAAAGAAAAAAGATGGGAAACCATCCAAGCCTAGGGAATTGTTGGTAGCAAGAGAAAAGACAGCTTGCTCAACTTCGACAGGGGAAGGGATAACCTCAATCAAAACATTCTCCTTAGGTTGGATTAGAACCTAGATATTTAAAAGGATTTCTTACTGATCTTGCTCCACCAGATTTTGATCTTTTGAAAGAAGATTAGTGAAGAAAGCAATAGCATTAGCTACATTTCATTTTCCTCTTCCAAATCAACAACCCCCTGCTTTATTTTGGTAATTTTCTTATGTACTCTATGTTTTAGAGTAGAGGTGTAGAAGAACCTAGTATTTTGGTCCCCCTCTTTTAACTAGAAAGCCCTCAATCTCTATTTCCAATAGGCCTCTTCTTGACTTATAACTAGGGTATTTTTTAGTGGTGAATATTTGTAATTTTGCAAATTTTAGAATTTTTTCACTAGTAATTTGGCTAATAATTTAAGATTTAATGCAACCTAAATCATCACATTTTTGAAAAATTTAGTTCTAAAATATTCAAAATGGCTCAATAATTAATTTTATTGAAAAATTAAAACTTGAAGATTCACCACAATATTTGATACATGAGTAGATTTGATTCACCTAAATATTATATATTATCAAAGAAATTAAAATTAATTCACCAAAATTATCATAATTATTAGCTACTTTAGGGATATATTATCAATATTTATTTTCCACTATTGATTTAAAATATAATGTAATTATCCTCATAATTTCCATGAGATAAAACATGTTCAATTTTGATTTGTAATATTCCATGGTGATTAGCGAACTTCCTATTATTATTGAGATACACCAATATTTTCTACTCAAAAAATATGATTCCAAAATAATTGCCAATGTAAATAATATTTAAAATTTAAAAATTGAGAGATTCAACAATAAAAATAATTTGTTTTTTCAAAATAATGAAAGATTTGCCAATAATTTATATCTTTTTTCTAGAGGGGGGTTTCTTAAAGTTTACCCTAACTAATAACATTGTGAAGCTGAGTTAGAATAGATTTTTCTTCCTCCAACCCTTCTTCATTGCACCCCTCCTTCTAAATGACATCATGAATGATGTTGAGGTCCTCTGAGATCTGTGCTTTGGAGTGAAAAATGTTACCAAAATCAAACTTGTTCCATTCTTAATATTGGGAGCATACACATTCAAAAGATACCACGATTCTTTATTTTTAATATTTTCAACTTGAATGAGGAGAATATTACCTTCATCGTATAAAACATGAAACTTGAAAAGATTAAAACTACAAAGAGTAAGAAAACCTCTCGAAGACCCATCTGAATTCATAGCAAAGCCCTCCAAACTTCTATGGAAAGAGATTCTTTCCACCACCTCCTTTCTCATTTTGGTTTCTTGAATAAGGATGAACTCTAGTCTATGGTCCCTTAGCATATTTCTTATTACCTCTTGTTTGTGGGCTCCATTTAGCCCCCAAATGTTCTGGTGTATGACCTTCATTTATTCTTCGATAGGCAAGCCTCTTGGATGGTCTTTTGGCTCCCATCTGCTAGATTCCTTCTTGTCTTCTCTTTCTTATTCTAACTATGATTATTTCTTCTAGGAGTCTTAGGTTTTTCTCCAATGTTAGCCTTTACTCTACTTCTTATTGCAACAGGTGAGACCAAGGAAGGGTCATGTTTGTTCCTTTTCCTTCTAATAGTTGTCCATTCCCCCTAGCTTTCATATATACAAGTTGCAAATAGATCCTCCTTTACGAATAAGTTGACCCAACAAAGAGGCTCTAACCAATTCCACCACTCTTGAGATCTTCCCAGGAGAGGCAATCCCCTGGTAGAGACTTCCAACTTCCATGGGGATAGGTCTGCAGGAATAAATTGCCTCCACTCTCTCAACCAGGTCATTGGAATTAAGGATAATTGATATTTCCCCTATATTTTCTAGGTTTGTCCTTGTTATCCTTGAAATATCCCCTTGGATGGTTTCCCTAGTCGGGCATGATTGCAATATGTTCTCCAAATGTTTGAGTTTAGAGACTAACCTCTACTCGTCAGCCATAGGCATTTTTGATTCAATGACCTTAGTTTCAGTTCTATCGGATTCTACCTTAGGGATCACATCAATAGCCAATGACAGAGCACCCACCATTATCTCATGTTGTTTCTCTGGAGTAGATTCCTTATTAGTTTTTTCCTTCAATTTCCAAACTTTCTCTCCCTCTTTGTAGCTATTGATTTTTTCCTTTGTTATTCCATTGACCTTACTTTTATTTTGAGACTGTTTCCTAGCTTTCTCCTCCTAGACCCTAGGAAAAAGCTTAGCTACATGGCCAACCTTCTTGCATTGAAAGCAAGTATAGGGGACACTTTCATATTCTAGCTTCTAGATATGGGTACCTAGCTTAGAGTGGAGATACACCACCTCCATCATATCTCTTCCCTCACTGACTCCAATGCATATCCTTTCATAAGTTAACCGGCTCCTTGACAATATGACAGGTTCTATGGATAAGAGCTCCCCAAAAGATTTAGCTATGCCATAAAAAAAAAATTCATACCAGATCTCCATTGGAAGTTCAGGAAAATGAGCCCAAACAAGAGCTTGAACAAAGAAAGAGTCATTGAGATCCAACTTTGAAGTCCATTTTTGCAACACTAGAGTCCACTGTCCAAAGGACCAAGACCCAACATACAGAATCATCATGAGATCCTCAATGCAAGAGAACTTAAAGGTGAGAAAATCCTTTTCCATAGCTGCAATCTCCACATGCCTTTTTAGGTCCCATTTGTTTCGTACATGGGTCCTCACAATGTTTATATTTTTCCTTGGGCCTATGAACTTCCCAACTAGAGAGGATGCCATAGAAGCGATGTTATGATCTACAAGCTCATCGAGGATTTCTATCACATACTTCCCCTTATCTTTTTTTGTGATATCTTTTATCTCTGGGAAGGAAGACTTACCTGTGGGCTTGATACCAAAGGGAGAAGACCATCATCCCTTCAAGCCTGAGTCTTGGACCTTTCGAGTAGTTTGCAAACCCAGTATTGTTTGTCTAGATTTCATAGCCTCCTTCCCTGGGGCCTGCTTTGATTCCCGTAGGCCCTCATTCCTAGAGGGAACATTATTCCCCTAGTCATCCTCCTCTTGGTAGTCACCTGAGCCCTTCTCTACTCCATCCTAGATAGAACTACTCGATGCACAATTCAAATTTTTGATCTCTCTTATTCCAACTCTGACTCTCACTCCCTCGCCGCATGCCATTCTTTCTGTAACTAAGTTACTAAAGGTTTCCATACCAATTTTGGAGCCTTCTTTTCCACTATCCCCACCTTTTTATTTGATTTTAGTTTCTGTGGGTAGTTTTTTTCCCAATAACCCATCTTCTTGTAGAAGAAATATGCATTAAGGAGATCCCCAAAAATAACCTTGAGTCTATTTTCCTAGTTTAGAGATAATATCCACCTTCTAAGGCAAATCCTTTAGTTGAGAAACCTTAACATAGATCCTAGCTAACATAAGCCTCAACCTTGAGTCAGTCATATTATCAATAACATTAAGTTCACCATAGGATCGAACAATCCCATTTAAAATATCTTCATGCCAAAACTCCAGTGGCAGACTTGGAAGTCTAACCCAAACAAGAGTGGTGAGAAAGAAAGCATCTAATAGGTCCATATTTGGTTCCAATTTTTTTACTGTGAGAGAGCTACTTCCAACATACCATTAACCCCACATAATACCATATTCATATCCTCCTTACCGGTAAATAAAAAGGAAAAAAAAACCCTTAGGCCTAATAGCAATGTCAAACTAACCCCGAAGGGCCCATTTCCTTTTTACCATATTTATTAAGGAATCAATATCTAGTTGGGCCCCTAGAAATTTCCCAACTAGGGTTAAATCCATCAATGATATCGAGAAATCAATAGTCGGGTCCAAAACAAAAATCTGGAACTCACTTTTTTCTCAACAATATTAGATGTACCAGGGGGGAAGATGACTTACACGCTGGTCTTTTTCCAAAGAGAGAAGACCACTTCCATCCTCCAACTTCATATATATCCTCCTTACAAGCCAAATCACATGAATGATCAATGTCCTAAATAAAAATAGAGGAAGCCACCCTCCCCCTTGATTTTCTCAAGTGGGTCCCTTTGAGGAGCAAGGATAGAGGACAAAGGATCAAACTATAGAAAGTCAGCATCCCCATGCCTTCTTGAAAAACCCCAGTAATACTTTATCTTCTTCCTTCTCTTGGGAATGACCCAGAGTTTTGTTCCTAGCATTACCATTACTAAAGTCCATATCCACATGCCTTGTGATTCCATTGTCGATCCCTATAGCCAAATTCCTGCCAATAACCTCTACCATTACTGGCTTCTCTTTTACTATAGTTAAATTGGATTAATTTTATGCCTATAAATTTTTCAATATTTTTGAGTAAGAATTAATTCATTTGTTAAAATGTTGAAGTCCTTTTTTCAACTACAAAAAATATAGGATGTAGTTCCCATCAATCAAGTGTATGCAAATCATCAATTTTTGCTCTGATTTTAAAATATGTTATAGATGACATGTATAGCTAGGACACAAAAAAAGAAATACTAGTTTTTGATGTATATTTTCTTTGTTTTAAGTACTCTAAGTTGGCCTTATCATAAACCAAGAGTTTTTTTTCCTCTTGTCAAAACTTTCCTATCAAATGTACACCTTTTTCAAAAAACATTGCATATTCTTGAAGAGGACTCTCTCCTCTAGGGATAAATACACTAGCAAATTTGGACCTATTTTTTGATGAGGTTGGTTAATTTTTTGATAGTAAATGGTCAAAAAAATCTATTATTATAATTTTATCAAAATTTTGAAGAAAGACAGGGCTATTTATTTATCGACAAATGACCTTGTCAAAAATGATCCCAATTTTTGTCAGGTAGGCGACATTAGGCCATAACCAATAGATGTTGAAACTTTGATGATTACAAGTAGTTTCTGATGAGATTTCCATGTCGAGCAACAGGCCTCATTGAAATGTCAACCAATCTTTGTCAAAATCCTATGAGATTCTGATGACATTGTCATGTCATCAACAAAAAACATTGTCAAAAGATCAACAAAAAGCCAACAAAAGTTCAACGATATCCCTATTTTAGAAAACAAAAATTGATAATGAATCAAGGGGATGATAAAAAAAATTTAGATATATGTGGGGGGTCTTGAGATTGGTAAGAAAGTTCCATGAATGGTAGGTTTAGATTTTTCTAGTGGGGATGAAAATAATGGTAGTAGGGGAAGAAAAGATAAGAAGGGGATAAATTGGGTGAATGTTGTGGATTTACAAGAGGAATGGGAAGAATAGTAAGAGGTATGGGTTAAAAATTTAGTAAAAGTTCAAGAAATGATGTCATTTGTGATAAATTTAAGGATAAAGACATAGATTTTCCTCCCAATCATATTGATAAACAAGATTTAGATTGTCAAAAAGTCTTACTAATGTCAATGCAAATGCAAGAGAAATAAATTTAACAAAAGTTTCGCAGGCCCCTCTCTTTGTGAGAGATTTTGGTCTCAATATGGAGATATATGAAAGTGGAGATGTCATAGATGTGCAGATGTGCTTTATACTGAATTATGAAAGCCTCCCTGGTGTCCCCCTTGATGAAGCCAAACTTGAGGAGTTCAATGCCAACAACATTGGCTTGTTTAGACTACTTGAGGGATACCTCATTGCCAACCCCACTTTATACTTATAATAAAGTCTTAGAATCCATGTATCTATTGTAATAATGATCCCATCCCAATACCCTTTCTTGCAAAATGTATATGTATTGTCATTATGTGTGATAATATCCAATGATATTGTCATTATGTGTGATAATATCCAATGATATTGTCATAGTCTTGTATGACTAGACGTATGGCTCAAGAGCCTACTAACAAGTCATAAGAATGAATGTAGGTATATCACACAAGTTGATTACTTACAAAAAAAAATTTCCTAATATCATTGAAACTCAAAGGGCAATTAAGAGGTAAACATGTATATTTACAAGTTTGTAACTTTTGCAAGCCTACTCAATCCTGCAATTCTAGAATGGGTTTTTATTGCAAGAGACCTTACATGGTAGTTGTGATTTAGATCAAAATCTATTATCCAAAATGGAAAAAAAAAATTTAAGATAACTACTTATTTTCTCCTTTATGTAGCTCATTAGAACTTGCACACTATGCTTCAAGAATACAAAAAAAAATTATGGCTACCCCATTGATCATTACCTTAATGAGCTTAGTAAACATTTCTACTTTTTTGTAGTATCTAATGGTTTATCAACTATTGTTCTCTCATTTCCCAAAAATGTTTCAAGATTAGTATATTTCAATGACAAAGTTTTCAATAATAAGTCATATTTCTAGATTGATCCTAACTAGGATTCATCTTATCTTTGGTCATAGAACAAGTAGTTGGCATATGCAAGACTAAGGAATCTATTTTTCTTATTTTTAATATTAAATATAAGGTAGAGATATTATATGACTTCAAAGGAAAAATATCTAGACAATGTTCTGAATGATTGTGGATTTTGTTGATTTTAAAAAGATAGGACAAATAGGTGATAAGAATGTTAGTCAAAGAAAAATGTAAGGTTCCTAATCCAATGTGAGTGAATATAAATGATATTTGAGAAATCAAGACAATATGTATGATCACTAAAGGAATAACCTATGAAAAATGTTCCTTCTAATTTGGAAAATAACTCTCCCTAAGATATGCAAGCTATAGTTTTATATTTTTCTAGGCTAAAAGGATGACTATGAAAAGAAAATAAAGGTTCTAAATGCAAGATACCAATTACCTTTGTATGCTAACCACTAGTACAAGTTCTAAAAAGAGAATATTTGGGATATGGTTTAAAAATAGAGAAATTTACAAAAATAGGAATTCATGAGCAAGAGGGTGTAGGTACATAACGTCCCTCGTTCAACACCAAACATGTAACAAAACAACATTATGCAAGAACCTTAAAAAAACATTGTCATCAATACTTTCCTACTAGATTCAAACCATAATAGATTCATTCCTTACTTGGAATTACCCTCAAATGATGGAGAGATGTTTTCTTTACCCTACAACCTCATTTTCTCATTCAGTTCTATTGCTCAGTACCCTGCGACCAAATACAATGAAATCATGATCAATTAGCATTACAAAATATGTTGAAAAGTTTCAAGATATGTTCTAGTTTTGTTGCATTGGTGAGTGTGCTATGTGCATATTAGGATCTATAGTGTTATAACAACAACTTTAAGAAGACTAAGATCAACATGTTACCAATATGGTTGCAATTAGACGAGATCAATTTTAGTGAATGAAGGCATGACACATTTCAACAAAGGAAACCAAACATTACTTTTAATAACATCAAAATGTAGAATGTGCCAATAGTCAAAATAAGGAACTCAACAATAGAACTACAATGTAAATAGTGAAGAATCATTTTCTTTAGCCACAAAAGCGCCCATATGTCTTTGGCTTCTCTCCCTTCCATCCAAAATAAGATTCACCCACTCTAAATCAAGAATGCACATGCAGCTACATTCCATATGCATGGACAACAAGTAAAGCTAAAAAAATGCACCAAGTTTACATTATTTTAATAGGTCTATAATTTTATTTGAATTATAGAACATCATGAACATTAGAACTCTAACTACCATGGCCAAGAGAATGTCCTTGATAAGGGAGAAAATAAAAAGTATTCATTTGCTTGCATGTTGAAGATATTACCCTCAACTATAAGAGTCAAAATTATAATTTTTATGATGGTCTATAACTCAAAATGCCTAATTAATGACCTGTAACAAAAATGAAAACCTATTGCATTTTTTAGCTCCACTTGATGTCCTATGCATATCAATTGAGATTGCATATTGAACTAGGGCCTCCTTCTACATTGCCTAAAACCAAGAGATTGATACAGTCAGCATCTAATACTATCTCCAATAATTTGGTCCACTCAAACATAATATTTTTTTTTTTCTTTAAAATATAATTAGTAAAGGATATCCAACATATTGATTTCCAATTTCTCTTGAATATGTTGACTGATAGGATCAACTCATAGATAGAAAAAAAAAGTGTCTGATGCAAATTCAATGAAAAGTTTAAGTGTTTCTTCAATCACTTTAGATACCTATGAAATAAAAATAGAAGACAAACAAATTATCAGTATACAAAGAAGATTTTGAGAGTATTACCAAGTGTGTAATGTGTTCATATGTTCCTGTTTCATTCTTAAAATATATACAAGGTAGTTTTTCCTCCTAAATGTAGAGGAATTTCACATTATAAAGTGGTTTAACCTAGATTTGTATTTAGTTTTTCATACTTCCATTGGGCACCTTGTCAAGAGTTTCAAAGTGACAAGTCTATTTACCAATAGATAATATTTATCACATAAGAGATGATTGTGATTCATTATGGAAATGTAGTGATAACAACTAATAGTGTAGACATGTGATGAAACTATAGTGGCAATTCATATGGAGTCTATAGAAATGAACATCATAGACATGTCTACATCAGCATGGAAGAAATAATAGTTGTTAGTGACTATGGTGAAGTTCTCCAGCCACTCGATGATGGGACCATATATTGGTATTTAATTTTGATAGGTTTAGTTTGAGCTTCACTTGCTTTGGAGAATCCTTCAATATTCTCTGCATAACAAGGTGAACCACATGAAGATGGATGCTCATTTTCCCCCACCACCCCCGACCCTATAATCATTCTAAATTCCCCATTAACATCTAAGTGAAAATTTCATTCATACATTTAAGAACTATAACATTGAACCATTATAATCACATAACATTCATTAACATGACATGCAATTCATTAATACATATAAATATACATCAATAATTTGTGAACACATCAATCATTATAATCACATAACAATATTCAATAACATGACATTAAATTCACTAATAAGAAATATTCATAAAAAATTCATCAACATTCATCATCAAACAAGGTTTTCAACATTCATTTCTTCTTTTATTTTTTCTTTGATTTTTGTTGAAGATAAAGGCTAATAGGCACATTGTGACTATCTTTGGTATTCTCCTCTGGCTCTTGTGGTTATGATCTTATGATATGATGCTTCCTCTCTTTTTTTGAGCACAAGGCTGATACGCCCCTGTAATAACAAATAAATGGGTTTTATTCTAAACATTTTTTAAAAATGTTATAAGTATTTTATTAATGTAAAGAACATAATAGGGATTTTTCTATACCTGATGGTGCCACATCATCTATTATCATAGTTTGTTTAGCCCCAACCTCAATATGCTCAACACTAACATCACACTCGACTCTGTCACCATGACATTCTACATGCTCAAAAAAATTCACATAATTGTTACACCAATTTCAATTTAAGGTGTTAAATTTTTTTATTAATTATATTATTAATTTTTAATAGAAATTTATATACCTCTATCATTGTGATCCACATCAAGGCCTTTGTCATGTGTTGGATCTGTGTCAAGAGTAGAAGGTTGTAGTGAAATATCATGCCCATTGTTATCATTGTTCAAAATTAACATCAAATAGATTATTTCTCATAAGGTTCTCAATTTGAGTTATTATTCATTAGACCTATTTACCTGTTTGAAACAATGCACCATAATCTTCTACATCTCTTTGGCCACTAGAATCTATATGGTGGTGGGCAATCACAACTTTATAGCTTTTTTTGAAGCTAATTTGTTTGTCCTCTTCTGTGGGTGCTAGATTAAATTCAATGCCCTGCATTTTTTGCATAATATCATCAATATTGAACGTATTTCTTATCTATAATTTTATATTTAAAAAATAGATATGAAATTTCAATTATTGCTACTTACAAGTCATAAATGATGTTTCATATATCCACCAGAGCCAAGATGGTATTGGCCAACCTTATCTTTTCTAGCTTGGGTAGCCTTTGATGTTTCATGCAGCCTATATATGTAAACTTTGAAAGATGTTAGAAATATGTTAGATTATATAAATATAAAGATCACTAATTTGTGCATAATTACATCAAGACTACCACATACTTGTTTTTGTCGGGTGGTGGTTTAATTCCTTTATATTTTAGTCTTATCTCTTTTGCATCTTCAATGATTTTATTCCACTCTAGCTCTGGTACCATAGGAGGATGCCCATACTTCGGGTTGACCTTTAGAGCCCTTCTATATTGGTCTCTCATAGTCTTTAGATGTTTGCAACCTTTTTTAACAATTTGGACTCTATTAAAAATATTTTGACCAAAGAGATCCTCTAGAGATTTTATGAGTTGATCTGTTAATTTAGGGTCTTTCTTAATCCCTTTTAACAAAAAACAAAATTTTTAGATTAAAAAATTAGTTCAAGCTATTTACCTTGAATATATTACAACAAATGGATGAACAAAAAGATATTCTACCAATTATATGAAGCTACGTACCTTTTACATAATGTGGACCCAAATATGTTCAATTTTAAATCAAAAAAAGTTTCATAGAAAATATTGTTTCTTGCAAAATCATCATGGGATCATTAGTCAAAAATGAGTTATCAATAAGTATACAACAACTAGACTCTAAATAATTACAATTTTAAAGTACCCAGAAGCTTAGGAAATTTTAAGGGAATCGTATCTTTCTCGGCCATCAACTATGATGCCTCCAAAAATCTAGTAAAAGCAACATGGGCTACTCCAAGAAACGATTGTAAATTATCACCAGTAATGGTATATGTTCTATCATCATGAGAAGGTTTACCTCTCACTGTACAAAGTTTATCAATGACATACTATGATCAAATGAACAAGAAAGTACAAATCAAATCATATTTAACACATAACAAAATTTAGCAAAACAAGGTTTTACTAGCTCTAGTTGCAGTAGGCATGGATGTTTCCATACTCCTTATTACTGATCTTATAGTCAGCAATCTTAGAGTGCTAACCAACCTCATCAAAGGAGGTGTATGCACATCATCAGGACCTAAAAAATAATCATATATACAATGTATTGTGTTTTTAAAATATAGATTCCAAAAACATGACAATAGTAATATACTTCATGTTTCTTATTAAATTGTCAATAATAATCATGAAAAAAATAATGGTGCAGTTTTGATTATTAATGGACTACAATAGAGAAGCATGGTATATGGTGATTTTGATGATGTCCCTTCTAATGATTGAAAATTGAAATCACATACCTATAGGAACTAGACTAGTACCCTCGTCAGGTCCAACAACTCGGTGAGGTCTCAAAACATATTGTAACTACACATACATATTTTGGTTCATGATCCATAAATTAGTATAAAATATAAATCTTAATTAAAATATTGTACTAGCTAAAGATTCATTGTTTCTTACTTCTAGACAACATGCTCTCTGACACAATTTATTTCTTGTCACCTCTTTCTCTTCGGTTGGATTTCAATCCATCACAAGCGCAAGAATTTCTAGATCGATGTTTTTTAGGATCTTTTTACACATGCTTATAGGGTCAGTGGTACATGTGATGTCATCATTGCATAATACTATGGCCGCCATATCAACAATTAATTGCTCTTATGTAATTGGTTCTTTTCCCTTTCTCTAAGCATCAAATTGTGACAAAAACATCACTAAAAGAATCAAAAGAAGTCCAAAACCTTAAGGAGAATAACATAATAATATGACATTTTGTAAAATTACAATTACATCATTTTTTATACAAAAGGGTTACCTACACTAATGAAGGGGTGGGAGCAACATCCCTACCTCTATCATCTGATGGATCAGCCATGTCACCCTATGAAAAAGAATATATATAAAAACATTGGCATAATGAAAGAAATAGTCAACTTAGCAAAAAAATTATTCATAAAATGGTATATTTTATATCGAAGTTATTAATTGGAATTAGTAATTAGTTTAAACATTACATATATAGTACTTGCAAGTCCCATGATAGTAACTTTCTTTGTATCTATGTGATTCAAATTATTAATCGATTATCATCTCTTCCCCTGCACTTATTGATTTTATCACACATACAAAAATATGATTTCCCTCACGTACCTCAAAAATACAATTGGGTTGCTTATTAGTTGACCTAGGATGCATACTATTTATAAAATGAACAATGTTCCTTGTTTCTTTTGACCTTCCATAAATGTACACAGAAAGTCTTTTACTTTGATAATTTTCTTTCCATTGTAGATAATTTTTTGATCATGCATACCTATGCATACTTTTTTATTTATTGAACTATCTACATCCAATTATTGCAATTGTAACAAGGTCTTACATACTCCATCAATTCAACAACTTTTTTATAACTAACCTTTATGTTATCCATGGGAAATAAGCCCAAACCATGTAATGATGATGGATCTATGTGATATATCCTCTCATTAACACAAAAATCAGTGTTAATTGGAGGTAATTCCTTGGGTACCCATTCTTTTTGAAGATGTTTGTACCTCAAGGGAACCTTGATGTCACCTTTTGTCTCATCATCATAAGAATATGACCCTCCTTGAGAAAGCAAAAATTACATGCAGTTATTAAATTTTCTTCTAATCTTTTGACCTCTAGTTCATCTCTCTTTTGTAGACCTACTACATGTCTCACTATCCTCTTCTATTCCCACATTTCCCTCACTCGAGGGAGACAAATCGGATGAATACCTATTTGGTGGTACCTATAGCCCATCAAATGAGAGATATAATTAAAGGAGTAAAAATTTTTGCTATAAAATGAGGCTAATAATGATGAACTAGGCCTAAAGTTAATCTTGAATGCAAAGAGAAAGAAAGCATGCAATAAACTTATACTCTTGATCCATGTCACTGTGTACGATCCTCGTCAAAGGGGTATAGTTTCCTACATATGTAAATCATTTAATTGTTACAAATTACATGATACTTATGCTAAAAATTACATAGAAATTAACATGAATAATATGCATACATCATAATCATTATATATATTTTAATTTGTTACCTCTACAAAAAATAAAAAATTATAAGTAATCAGCACAAAGAATTGAGCATCGTAACACATATTTGTAAATGTGTATCATAAGTCACCAATGTTGTTATCATTAATCATGATAATATATTAATCATGATAGCTTATAACAACTTAAATAAATTTTCAATGAATATATCAATACCTCTTACATTTTATTGATCATACCTAATACGTTTCTATTGATCATGTCATTAATCATCTTCTTTGTCCATCTCATCATCATGAACATCATCATTATCACCATCATCATTGTTGTATTCACTATGACCATCGTTATCATCATGATTGTTAGTATGACCATCATCATCATCATTGTCGTCATCATTATCATCACCATTACCATTTGACAATGAATGAACTAATTTGAAGGAATTAAAGATGCACTCAATTATGTCTTCCAAAATTCCATAGTATCTATTTCCATATTGTTGAGGATGTATGTCGTTTCTAGATGAAATATCAATGACCTCAAAGACTATAATAATCCCAAAATCACAAGTATTCTTTGTGTCATCCAACTTTTTAATGCAAAATTTACTGCCATTGTAGTACATAGCTTTGTGGTGATTGACCTATTATTTTCAAACATGTCAACATTATGCATCCATCTATGATTTGATATTAAATAAATGGGTCATGATAGATGAACTTATATATACCTTTCCACCTCTTAAACCATTTGCTTGATCAATTACCATTGGTGTACCTTTGGAATCTCGATTACCATGAGATTCTTTAACTAACAAAGCAACACCTTCCCATGTTAATGAGGTACCATTTTGTTGAGATCATTAAATACATATTGTCATCCAATAAAGATTATTTTCAATATACAAATGAAGTGCATCCCACTTAGGAACAACTATATAAAATAAATAGACCAATTAGAAACAACTTATATTGATGATGGATAAGAATTAGTTAACTACAATAACATCTTATAATTACCTCTCACTTTCCTCAATCTACCTTTGCCCATAAAGTACTCTCCTTCAAATCTATTAATGGAGTTGGGATCGCAAATGCAATATATATGGATCTTTGATGTAAACTTGGAAAAATATTTACTAATGTACACTATGGTCTAGTATACCATATATTCCTCTACCATGGTACCCTTAGAATGTGTTGTTTGTCAAACCAAGCCCTTCAAAAATTTCAAGTGCCTCTCAACCATCCACATTGACCTAGTTGATATAGGTCTACACAATTAAATCTCCTCAACTAGATGTATGAGGTATTGTTCTTGTACATTGAAAAATGTTGAAGGTAGACACTTTTGCATCTCACACAAAAGCTAGGGAATTTTGTTTTATGTCTTTTTTTATATGACAACCAACTAGAAGATATTCATCATGTAAAAACATATTAATGAGGCCCTACAAAAAATCACACAATAAATTATAGAAAAATAAGTGAAAGATACAAAAATAATATCTATATAACATATCTAAAAAATAACACTTCTAACCTCATGTATTTTCCAAGATCATATATAACTTGTTTGACACTCATGTTATCAAAGTTGTGTGGGAGAGATATAGGTAGAACATACTGCAATAATAATAAAATGATCTTTTCAATATATTATAAAATAAAACAATGAAAAGTATATGATGTTTTAAAAATTTATTGCAAATAGAGAAGATCAAGGTATATCAATCATGCATTTTAAACCTTGACCCAAAATTACCTTTCTTTGATATGAAACTCCTTATGTTTGCACAAAATCCTATGGAAAATTTAGTTTTTTTTATGGCTTCAAATATGGCATAAGTTTGTATCTGTGTTAATAACCAAGGAATGACACTCGTATTAATCTGGTTTCCATTGCTATTTGATTGAATGAAAAATTTTAATGCATGATTAGATTCATGAATGTTATAACAACTTTTGACCATTTTTTATTTGTCATGCCTTCTACCAACTATTTTCCATAGTGTCTCTATTAAACTCTTTCCAATATGCATAGCATCAAATAAATGTATGATTGGGAGGTGTTCATAGTATGATAATCTACTAAATTTGTTAGGATAACTAAGTCCTTTTGGAAGTTTCTCATCAATGCCTTTACGACCTTCATGATTGTATCAATTAAATCATTACTAAATAAAAGATAGTATCCAAATTTAAATTTCATACAAAAACTTGCATCATATGGAATGACATCACCTCAATGATTCATTCTATTGTATTCCAACTTTCATATGTGAGGTGTCATTCTTCATGGCTTTGATGTTGTCTCTTCTTTTCTATTGAAAAGATATTTTTCAGTAATTTGATACTTCTAATTTTTGTGGAGAAAATCCCTATGCTCATTGAAAACATGCTTTCCTAAATATTTTCAATGATGAGATTTACATTTGGACCACAAATTGGACATGTAAATTTTCCCTTTGTCTAAAGACCTACAAGATCATGTATAATTAGATGACATGTGTAGAAGATTTATAATTAGAATTATCACATGCAACTTAAACATAAAATGAAAATGTTTTAGAACTATTACATACCAAAAATATGTGTTAATAATTATACATGCCACAAAAATTTGTTATCTCAGGGGCATCATGTATTTTCTATACAAGCATTGCATAGAATTAAAATTGTCTTTCACCTATTGGTCTAGAGATGTTGTACATAGTGACCCCATTCCATAAGTCCAACAACTCATCAATAAGGGGCTCAATATATACATCCATATCTTTCACTTGGTCCATACCAAGTTGAATGAACATAAACAAAACATAACTATTATGGATATTTTGATATTGTGTTTATAAATTAATTTAGATGACTATAAAATGGAAAAATACTTGGTACAATCATTTCCAACATTATGTGCTCCCTCTTTATGGACATCCAAGGAGGATTGTTATTGTTAATAACAAAAAAAAGGTCAAACCGAGTAAATAGATCTCATCTCTCCAAATGGATTGACATCGTTTGCTACCAATGAAGCTTCAAATTATGAGGTTCTTCTTTAAATATTGGACACCTATCTTCTATGTCCCAAAATGCAAAACCATCTGCAGGCATTCACATAATATCATCTTGACTTGTATTGCATGCATGATAATCCATAAATTGTGCCAAGCTAGTGCACCTGAATAATTTTTGTAGATGTAGAATAATGGGAATGTATCGAAGAACCTTACAAGACACCTATATGGTTGTTTAATCTTATTGATATGTACTAATGTGTCAATTAGAGCATTGTGTTGAAAATTCAAGTTGTTTATGATTGTATCATCTTAAAATGGAAGCACTTCCATGATACGAATGTTTATCCCTCTGAGTAAGTAGTTTGGGGTCATGTCAAGTGCGTTGAATAGGTATTTGCATGGATCTAGTTGTTTCCCCCTGTTACACTTTTCTCCCCCTATTTCCAACTTCTTTTTGACAACTTTCTTTGAGAAACTAAAGACTTTGACATTTTGGGTCAATGACAACTTGATCAGTCAACCTCAACCTCAACCCTAACCTAGGTCAAGGATGACCTTGACTCTAACCTAGGATAGAGTCAATCTCAACCTTGACCTCGAGTCCAAATTTTAAGTTCTAGAGGTTTCAAGATATTGGGCTTCAAAAAGTTTTATTTTCCCACTTCTGGGTTGGTTGTTTCAAGTTTTGGAATGGTAAACTCTTAAATTGTATTTAATCTAGGTCCATTTCTAGGGGTTTAAGGTTAACTTGGATTTAATTATCCAATGTCAGCCTCTCTAGAATTTTGTACCCTAGATCACTATATAAAGAAGCCTCCTCCTCTCATTTTCTCTAACGGAGGGAGATCATAACATAATAAGAACACACCTTATGATATCAAACAATCCACTTTCATGATCAAGAATTCAAGAATTCAAGTATTCAAAATCCAATTCATCAAGGAGATCCATTGCTATCCATTGTAGGATTCAATCTCTATGGAGCCCTCTTGTTGAAGATTTCTCTATTCACATTCATTCAAACCTCTTTCTAAGCTAAGAATCATTCAATATTGGTGTTGAAGATCTAATGCCATTGATTTGAGACATCCTACATTCATTTTTATCCTATTCATTTTGGTGAACCCAACACACTTACCCTCTTTTCTTTTGTGGAATTAAATGCCCTATTGTGTTTTGTGGTGTTAGATTTCCTTTTATAATATCTTGTTGGTGTTAGAATTATCTTTTATATTAAATATTGTATGTTAATTAGATTTCTTGCATCTATATTTCAAAAAAATACAAGAAAATTGCAAAATTTCTTTCAAAATACAAAAATATTCATGCTTTATGTTTTCTTATTTTAGTTCATTTGTATTTCATTGGTTTATGAGCTTTACTACTTCTAGTCCTACTTTTAATATTCTAGTTAGATGAAGTCATAGACTTATGAGTGTCTTTGATTTTGAGTTTGCTTCTCCTTTTCTTAGGATCCCAAATGATAATTTGATACAAACCTTTTCTCACTCATCTCATGGTTAGGATGATGCTTTAAGAGTTCCTCATAAACAAGTCCAAAAAATTTCAACTGAACTTGATAAAATGGGTAATTGACTCATTCAAGCAAACCATAATCAATATTCTATTCAAGATATAGAGGCTCTTAAGAAAGTTCTTTGTGATAGTGTTCAAGGTGTTAATCTCTTGCATGGTATTACTCACCTTGTGCATTCAAATGTTAAACTTTCAGCTCAAGAAGCTCAAGATTTAGGGTTGATTCCTCTTGTCACTAGTGCAAAACCTTCTTCTATTCCTTTACCGAGTATTCCTACCTATACTCCTATATGCAAGAAAACTAGACCTGTTGGGAACAAGAGTAAACAAGCAAACATTAGCCAATATGTACATATAAAATGTTCAATAATAAAATGAAAACTAGTTAACACTTGTTTGAGTTTTGTAACTCCAAGCAACCAAAAGACCAAGTCCTCAAGCAACCTCAAATAGCTCAAAAAAGGCACCTATGAGAGGCCTTGTTGGTGTGTTTAGATTGGAGGGATGTTGATGTGCTCTCCCAAAACACAACTATATTAAACCTCTTGATATAAAAATGCAAGTGTGATAATGATCCTATGCTAAATGAATGAAGAACACTTCAAACAATGGCTATGGAAGCAGCCATGCTTGAGAGCATTCAAGGATATGGAGGTGGAAATGCAAGAAAGAAACTAATCTAACAATGCAAGTGAAATGAGAATGGAAATGCAAGAAACAAGCTAATCTAACAATGCAAATACAATAAAAGCTATCAACTACCAAAGGTTAGTATGCAAGCATGAAAATCACTAACAAGCTCTAAGATCAAACTAGCATGATAACAATGCATATGAGGGAGATGAAAATGTTTGAGACAAAGGCTCTATTTATAGGCTTGAGAGAGGTCTTGGTGATTTAAGATTAAATTAAATAAGATTTAATTTAATCATAGGTTTAGAGAAATTAATAAGATGGAGGGGATTTAAATAAATTTAATACATTAGGGATGGAAGTATTTAAATTAAATTTAAATACATAAGGAAAGTGAACTTATTTAATTAAATATGTAGAAGAATATGAAAAATGTAATCAATTAATAAATAATTAATTACAATGTTGAGGGCAATATTAAATAAATTAATATAGTGTTTTGGGACGATTTTAAGCATCTACATTTTGCTTCTCTTTGATGTGATGTTGAGATGGCATCATATCAAAGAAAGAAAATATAAGTTGCCCTAGAGAAGGTAGGAGTCCTAGGAGTGACAATAGAGGAGGAGAGTGCTCCCTCTTGAAAATAGTGTAAAAAATAAATTTTGGGCAATTTTTGCGCAAAAAAAGTCTTTGGAAGAAAGGAAATAGGAGAAAAAGGGAATAAATGAAGACAGTGCATGACTTCCAGGCAAATAGGGGACAGACATGACTTGGAAAAGACACGGGCTCAAAAGGGGGCCTTGGAGGGCCTATATAAACCTCCAAGGGGCTCAAAGAAGGGTCATTTGCACACCTAGGGAGCATTGAATCCAGAGCGAGGATGGACCCCATCAATCGATTACAGCTTGGCGAGTGCATCCAGGAGCACTGTTGATCAGCAGACATGGGCCCATCGGTGAGTCAACTAACCCACTCCATCAAATTTTTTATTTTGGTAGGTTAGGTGCATTTATGGCACCCTAAATGGGCCAAAAATGCAATCGAGGTGGAGACATCAATCTCTGCCTTATCGTCTACACAGATGACAAAACAGAGATTACATCATCCACAGAGATGACAAGATTTATCATGTCATCTATGTAGATGACAGACTAGGGAAAGGGGGTCTACGAAGATGATAGGTTTCAACCCATCATCTACATAGATGATAAAAGAGGGAAAAAAGGGTTGTGAAGATGATGATCTCCATATTGTCGTCTTTGTAGATGACAAATTAGCAGCCACTGATGAAAAACTGTCATCTGCCTAGCCACCGGAGGTGCCGAAACAATGTCTTCGTAGAATGTTGTCTGCACTAATCAATTTCTTTGGGGATTAGTGTCTGTGTCGATTGGGACAAATTAGCAGAGGACAGGGTAGGATGCCCTATTTAGGGAACGACATAAGGTAAAGAAACTAACCATCTGCATGTCTATGCTGTAGGAGGAGATGGTGGCATTTCAATCGAGGGAGCACTATCCTCTAACAATGGTGCTAGAGGAGAGACTCATAGATGCGAAGTGGGGTCACATCAAGCTATGTGGACTAGAGCATGTACATGAGTGGTCTAACCTCAAAGTACACTCAACGCAGCTGTCAACGCTAATAGAGCAATGGCACATGCCCAAGTCTAGCTTCCATCTACCGACTAGGGAGGTATAGTGACACTTCTAGATGTGTGGAGGATACTGTGAGTGTCGATCCAAGGGATGTACCCAGAGTATGTGCTAGAGGGTGCAGATCCCTTTCTATAGGAGTGCTTTGGGAGACGATGATAGAGACTGTCAATTCAGAGATCTTGGCTGACATGGCAGGAGGCATTAGAGAAGTGATTGTCGAGATTAGCTGTGTACCTAGCTTCACTGATCTAGAGGATGGTATCGAACCATGTTGGCCATGGTTTTCCTATTGGGTGGACAAGGGTGCTCAGAACCCTACTACAGGAGGATGATGCAGTTTATTATTGGGGACAGACAATTCTGGTAGAGCTCTATCATGATCTGCACATGTGTGCATACAAGTTACAAAGGACCATGGTGTCGATATTGACACTACTGATGGTATGGTCCTGAGAGCACATCAAGATGACATGGCTGATCAGCAAGCGGGAGGCACCACAGCTTGGGAAGCCATTCGCGTGTAGGTATAGGCCACCCATCTAGTACACATCCACAGAGTCAGTGAGATTTTGGCATTGGTGCTTGGATGAGATTATTATGTTTGAGTGGACCCCATATGATGGAGTGGAGTGATGGGGCACCGTACTGGCAATGGGAGGGGAGGATAACACAAAGGACCAGCTATATCTTTCATATACATAGACAAACTAATGGATTATTAGGTGCTCTATGCATGTGATTATGTGCTATATTCCCTCTAGGGTGTGGAGGTAGTTTGGCTGAGTGTAGGATGCAGTCCTCGACATGTTTTTATACCCTATCATATCACGAGAGTATGGCAGGCTATGGGGTCATGGGACCACCATGTAGCTAGCACAAATTTCATGGGTCACGATGTAGCCAGTGCCCTAGGTACATGAGCAAGATCAAGGAGATGTTGGGATGACACCAGCTTATGCTCAATGGTGGACAACACACCAGCCTATCAGACTAATAATGCCAGGAGCACTACCTCCAACAAAGCAAGCATGAGGAGAGGGTGATGAAGTAGGGGATGGAGGTCAAGCAGTAGTCATGCCACCACTAGCATAAGGGGCACAACAAGGGCCATAGGGGCCCAGAGCCTGTGTGAGGAGGGCCCCAAGACTAGTATAGGTTCTAGCACAAGCACTAGCACCAGCACAGGGGCCATAGATACAGGTGCCACCAAGTGGACAAGAATAGGGGCTAGTAGAGGACCCATATATGATTAGGGAAGAGTAGGATAGTCTCTGAAAGGAGGTTTCCTGACTCCAGGGTGTGGCATAGGCAGAGTAGACCCGGGTAGATAATGTACAGTAGGCCATGGCAGCCTTACAAGTAGAGGTCTAGGCATAAAGGGCTAGAGAAAACAATGCACAAGAGGCCCTAAAAGCTTTAAATGCATGGGTGGATACGGGTGAGTTTTCGGACTTCCAAATGTAGGAGGAGGTTGATGAGCTTTCTGAGATAGAGACCCTCCAGCAAGGGGTGGCCACTTTACATGCAGAGCGAGACACCCATCAAGTGCAACTGGATGAGTACCACAGGCAGCGGGACCTAGCTAGATAGATGTTATAGCCTGGGGTCCACTGAGTAGAGACACGGGAAATGTTGGAGGTGGCCTACTATAGGTCACTATATCATGATGTTGTGCTTGTTGAATAGTGGCAGCCTGATTTACAGGTTGCCTCAAGCTCATGGACTACCAGGGGCAGAGATAGATTAAAGCAGTCTGTGGGACAGCACCAACCTCCTTGAGGGGGTGACACAAGGAGGGCAAGGACCTCATAGCCAACTTCTAGATTTTGTACAGTGAGTAGTTTTTGACAAAGATGCAAATGCTGCGATTTTTTGATGATGCATTTGTACACGATGATTCTATATGATTCTTTTGTATACAGACTATACAAACACTTTATATATATATATATATATATATATATATATATATATATATATATATATTTGTGTGTGTGTGTGTGTGTGTGTGTGTGTGTGTGTGTGACATGATTTGATGGGCATATGTGTACATGTATGATTATGATGATGCGTATGATATCTATGATGTAGATACTGACATTTGTAATGCAGGATGTGTGTGATGTGATATTGCATGTATATGATGCTTAACATGTGTATGATGCAGGTTTGTTGGCAACTATGAGATGTATGCGTTGGGTTATTTTTACATGTATGGATGCACTATATGTATTATGAGATGTTTTTATGATGTATATGCCACTAGTTATGATGTTTATGATTGATGCATGTATTAATGTGATGAACTAATGATGCAATATAATAATGAATAAAAATGTCTAATGAATAATGAATGTATCCTAAAATGTTAGTAACTATTAATGCAGATTGAAATGAACCTAATGAATGGACATGTGTCAAAAATTCTCACTTGTACGAACTAGGTAGCATAGCATAGGAGGGGGGAAATAAACAAGACCCTTGTCTAGAGCATGGCTTAATGAAACCCTATACTAGATGAACCCTAACTACATGATACCAAGAGATTCAGTTGTGTTTATATGAAAAAGCACACCACATTTTGATTTTGCAAACGAGTTTATCCATTATATGCTACAGAAGCATACATGACACAACTCTTTTGCGTAGACTAGAGACTTTAGAACAATAGGTGTAGTTTGCATAGTCATGATGGAACAAATGTCATATACGCCCTGGAGAGGTCTAGGTACACCCAAAGTCTTTTTAGGGATCTTTGGTGGAAAGTGTACTAACCCATTACCCCTAGTGCACAATGCATAAACATAATCTGAAATTGACACATATGTAGTAAAGCCTCAAAAATAGATCATACAAACAACACGTATAGTCAATGAAAGTGATTCAGGTATGACCAAAATATGGAAGATCAAGGTGCACCATAAAAGGCTTCCACTAACACACAAAATGAATTCAACCAAAAAGAGACCTCATGACCAAGTAGTTATTTAGTCCACAATTCCTGCCAAGAACCTTAAGGTCTAAAGGTGAATGTCATAATGTCACACATAGGAAGGATTCATCCTATGCAAGTTTGTGTTGATTGATGTTAGTTATCACAATTTATTTTTTGGCAAGGGCTGTGAAAAGAAAAAGTTTCTCAAATCATTAAGTCTCAAGGGTGATTTTGTTTAAGTCCTATTGCAGTCACTGCTGTGGGAAAAGCTCGATGTAATGGGATTTGAACAAGCACTCAACGAGAAAATACCTTGTGGAATAGAGGTCTTTGGAAAAATGGGAGTGAAATGAAGCCTCGCAAACAAGAGGTCTTTTTTATTGGATGTTATGAAAAGCATGAGCTAGATAAGACTTTGCACAAATAGGAAGATGAAATGGAGTAGAGTGAAACTAGCCTTATAAATAATGGATCAAAATGCTTTTTTTAGGAACTTTTTCTTCATTTTAGTCTTTTTTTAAGAACTTTTTATGGATTTTTTTGTATTTTTCTGATTTTTCAATTTTTTTTGTATTTTTGTGGGACTATAACAACACTGTACAGGAACTACAAAACTCAAGCATAGAACCTCTTAAGATGTTGGATATTTACAAGCTTAGGGAGCGGATCTCCCTCTGGAGTGGCAATCTAATATGCCCCAGAACCATATTTGGATGTAATGATAAACGGATGAAGCCAATTAGCTTCAAATTTTTCTTTCTTATCATGGTTATGGAGATTCTTCATGTTATGCTGCAAAACTAAGTCACCCACCTCAAATTCCTATGGCTTGACTTTTTTGTGATACTGAAGCTCAAGGTGATTTTGATACATGCAGAGGTGGTTTAGGGCATTAAGGCATCTCTCATTGAGGAGTTGCAGCTCTTGCAAGTGAGCAACTCTATATTATTCTTCAAACATCAAATTCTTGAGAGAGATTTTGAGGGAAGGGAGCTGAATTTCGATGGGAAAGATAGCTTCAGAACCATAAATAAGGGAAAATGGAGTGGCTCCTGTGGAGGTATGAATGGAGGTATGGTAGGCCCAAAGGGCTGGAGCAAGATGGAGGTGCCAGTCTCGGCTAGCTACATCAATGATTTTCCTTAGGATTTTCAAAATGGTTTTATTAGTAGCTTCATCTTGGCCATTGCCTTGGGGGTAGTCTTTGGTGAAAAAATGTTGGGTGGTTTTGAATTTCCTACACAATGTGGCAACTTCTTGATTTTTGAAAGGCGTTCCATTATCAGTCATGATGTCTTGAGGTATACTAAAATGATAGATAATGTAGTTCAAGATGAACTTCAAAATCTATTTTCTGGTGATGTAGGTTAATGGGATAGCCTCGACCCACTTTGTGAAGTACTCAATGGTGGTAATGATGTACTTGTGGCCATTTGTAGAATTCAGGTATACTTGACCAACAAGATCGAATCCCCAGCGGGAAAAGGGGCATGGGGTAATGGTGGGTTGGAGGTCTTGGGTGGGGGCATGTATCAAATCGCCATGCTATTGACAAGGAACACATCTCTTCACAAAATGATAGGCATCTACTTCCATAGTAGGCCAATAGTAACCCATTCTAAGAAGCTTTTTCGCTAATGTAAGGCCACTAGAATGGGCAACACAAATCCCTTGGTGGACCTCTTCTAATGTCATTTTGGCTTCATCTGAATTGAGACATTGGATAAGGGTTCGATCAAAGTGTTTTCGAAAAAGCGTATCACCTAGGATAGTATAGCAGGTAGTGCAATGAATGAAGGTTTTACTTTGATTCGGGGTGAGGGTGATCGGAATGGTTTTGAGACATACATAGGAAAAAAAATTGGCATACCATGGAGACTCGGGACCAACAATCTCACACACCAACTCTAAATCATTTTGCTCATAAGCAGGAATAGAAGGATTCTCAACAAGAAACTCACATTCAGGACTATATTCTAGCATGGCAATCATGGAGGCAATGGTAGCCATAGAATCTACTCCTATGTTATTAGCCCTTGGTATCTGCTGAAAGACTATCTCTATGAAGTGTTGTTTAAGAGCCTCAACTATCCTGCGATATGGCAACAACTTCTCATCTTTTGTGTGGTATTCATTGATAACTTATTTAATGACTAATTGTGAGTCTCCAAAGACAAGAAGGCTTTTGATATTCCATCTGATAGCTTGATGCAGTCCTGTGACTAATCCTTCATACTCAGCTATATTATTTGTGCAAGGGAATAAAATTTTATAAGACTTAGAAAAGAGGTCTCCTTGCGGTGTAATAAACAAAATTCCTTCCCTCAATCCCTTTTGTGTAAAGGAACCATCAAAAAATAGCTTCCATGGTGTACTAGGGGTAATAGTCATAATTGTGTCATCTAGAAAGTTTGCTACAATAGGATGGTCCCCTGGAAGAGGAGCTTTAGCAAGCTGGTTTACAATTACTTGTCCCTTAATGGCCTTGTGATCCTTATAAATAATGTCGAATTCACTTAAAATCAAGACCCATTTTGTAGCTCGACCAGTGAGGGAGGCTTTTGATAGAAAATATTTGAGTGGATCTATCTTGGTAATGAGATGTGTAGTATAAGTAAGCATGTAATGGTGTAGCTTCTGCGTGCAAAAGATTACTACCAAACAAGCTCACTAAATAGCAGTGTAGTTCAACTCATAGCCAACTTATGTTCAATTGAGATAGTATATAGCTTGCTCATTACCATTGTCATCTAGTTGTGCAAAAGGGCACCTAAGGTAACTAAAGTAGCTGAAATGTATAGGATCAATGGTCATCCTACAATTGGAGGGACTAGAACTAGAGGTTTAGCCTAGTATGCCTTAATTTGTTAAAATGCCTTCTGACATAGACAGTCCCACTAAAACTTAGTGTCTTTATGAAAAAAATGTTCAAGGGGATGGACTTTATCTACTAACTGGGCCACAAATAGTCTAATGGACTGTAACTTTCCTTGAAAATTTCAAAGTTGTTTCAATGTGGTAGGTGGAGGCATTTCCATGATGGCTTTTACTTTGGTGGGATCTATCTCAATACCTCTTCTTGACACAATCCAACCTAACAACTTGCCTGATTTGACCCCAAAAACACATTTCTTAGGATTTAGGTGCACTTTATATTTCTCCAACCTTTCAAAAATGGTGGTGAGTACATCAATGTGGGAATCACATGTCTTTGATTTTCCTAGGATGTCATCAACATAGTCCTCCATTATGACATGTAGAAGATCATGGGATATTCTAGTCATTGCACGTTGATAAGTGGCATCGGCATTGTTCAAGCCAAAAGGCATGACTTGATAACAAAAGGTTCCCCATGGGGTGGTAAATGTCATTTTATGTTGATCTTCTTCTGCAATTTTGATTTGGTTGTAACCGGAGAAACCATCCATCAAAGACAACATCTCATGTCCATCTGTCAGATCCACTATGATGTTTATGTTAGGAAGTGGAAAATCATCCTTGGGACATGCGAGATTTAAATCTCAAAAATATACACAAATGCGGATGCCCCCAAATGCTTTCCCAAAAGGTAAAATGTTGGAGACCCATTCAGGATAATCAATAGGATGGATAAACTTTGTCTCTAACATTTTTTGCAATTTTTCTTTGACCAAAAGTGCTACCTTGGGATGCATTTTGCGCAACTTTTGCTTCACTGGTTTAATATTTGGATCTATTGTCAAGTGATGCACAACCAAATATGTGTCTAAACAAGGCATATCTCTATATGTCCATGCAAAATTGATTTTACCCTTTTTCAAGAATTCAGTCATTTCCTTTTGTTCTTTAGGACTTAAGGTAGTTGCAATATAGGTGATTTTTGGATTATCCTCTATACCCAAATTGACTAGAATTGTGTCCTCATTCAAAATAAATGACTTTTGTAGTGGTAAAGATTTGAATGGAAAGTCAAGCTCTCTCTCTTCTGGTGCCTCTAGGAGATTTTCACTAGAAGATGCATCCTTTATTTTATCTTTTTCTTCATCCAAAAGTTCCCTAAAAGAGTTTTCACTAGAGGATGTTTCTTCTGTTTTTCTGTTTTTCTTTTCTTTTTTACTTTTGTGACTAAGAGAGTTGACTTGGCTACCAAAGTAGGCTTCCTCATTGTATTGGATCTCATGTTTGTAATCTTGGAGATTCTTCAGGCCAAAGAGTGCCATCATTGATTCATCAGAGTTAAAGATATCAAGAGCTACTGGTGTGTACTGAAGGTCCCAATCTATCATGTTAGGGTTGGTAAGAGGTAGGTCAGTGGATGAAAGGTTGGCTATGGTAATGGCATGGATATGGTTATATAGGTCATCCTCAATGTATTGGAAGGGTACTTTGAATAATTCCTCCTCTTTAGTCTCAGAATCAGGGTCAACTATACAATAGTTGTCAGAAAAGGATACCTTGGTTTTAATGGACCCCAAACCACATCCTTTAGCATAGCTAGTAGCCTCAAGGGGTTGTCTGATTCCATCTTCTTTAGGTCCAAGGTCGGTACCATGATATCCCATGTTTTTGATAATGGGAGGGGTCTTAACATACTTATCCTTGGGGAACTCCACAGGTTCATCTTTTCCTTCAAAATATAGCAAATCTAGGATATTAGATTCCATATGTTCATCACTAAGTGAACCCCAATGTTCAAATGTTGTCTTGTTAACATGCATAGTATCCTTGTTCATGGGAGGTGGTAATTGTGAAGGTTTTCCAAAGGAATGGGGGGAGAGTGGTAGTTGTCCAATACACAAGATATTTTCAAACTTATACTCTCCCATTCCTAAATCAGTAAAAGTAACCTTCTTCCCTGTAGTATTGACCTCAGTATCTTCCACCTTTTCTTTTCCTTTGTGGGAATTGGAATCATTATTGACTAACTCTAGCACTGTTGTAGAAGGTGATCATGTTATTGAGAGAGGCTTGGGTATAACTTTAGCAAACTCGCTAATTGGACAAAAATTTGCTGGTGCACCTTCCAATCTTTTACAAAAGGCAAAAGGTGTGGGATCACCTAGAATCATGACCTCTCTTCCTTGGTGAGGAAATTTCAAGCATTGATGATAGGTAGATGGTACCACTTTTAGTTTATGTATCCAAGGTCGGCCAAGCAAAATGTTATATGGAAAATCCAAGTCTAGGACATGGCATTCAGTATTTATGATGGCTGGTCCAATGTTGAGTGGTAACATGATAACTCATTTTGATTCTCTTTCTCTTTCATCATATGCTTTGATTGTTATCCTTTTATTGACATCTAGGCAGTCTTCTAGAAGTCCCAAGAAATGAATCATCTTCAATGTACATAGGTTCAAACCATATCCATTATCTATAAGGACTCTTTTAATCTTATGTCACTATATAAGGACTTCAATGTGGAGCAACTAATTATGGTGGGGATCAGGGCCTTGGAAATCTTTATCTGTGAAGACAAGGTGTTGTTGTGTGGCAAGGTTTCCAATCATGGTGGTGAATTGGGATGCAATAATTTTTTTAGGGACATGAGACACAAAAAGAGCCTTCTCCAAAATTTCTTTTTGGATGGGTGATGTGGTTAGGAGCTCTAGAATGGATATTTGTGCAAGAGTCTTACCTAATTGGGACAACAAATCATAGTGAGAAGTGGGCCTTTGTGAAGTGGATGGCACAGCAGGCGCATGTGGAACTAATGGATTAGTGGGGTTGGGAGTGGAAGCTTGCAAAGTAAGTTTTCCCCGTCAAGTGGTTGCATCACAATCAGCTTCTTGTAGGACAAGTGTATTCACATGAGTGTCTACCTCTTCAATGCAACCACACATGGAGTCAAATCCACATATATTGTTGGTTTCTATTTTACCACACAAGGAGTCAAACCCTGATATGTGGTTAGTAGAATAGTCATAGGGTAATGCATTTGATGTGGAAGCTCGATTTTCATTGTTCGTATTTTTTTTCCATTGTTGTTATTATCATTGTTATGATTAGGAAATGGCTTTTGGAATATCTTTAGCTTAGCATTTTTAGAAGATGGTCCTCCTTCTACCTCAATTTCTCCATCATCGACAAGATTTTGAATGAAGACTTTGAGTTTTATACACTAGTTTTTGTTATGTCCCTTGATGCGATGGTATTTGCAATATTCATTTTCCCTATGTGATTTTGATTTGGGTTGATTTTCATCAATGGGTCGTGTGTTGGGAAATACCATCAAATTGTAATCCACTAGTTTTTGTAATATGACTTCCAAGGGTTCACAAAAGTTAGTGAACTTTCTATTGCGATCATAGTCATGATTGTAATTGTTGTTGTTGTGAGGGAAAATTTGTGTTTGGTTTCAGATTGTTGATTGTTTTGATTTTGATTGTCATGGTTTGAATTGTTGTTGTTTCGGTTACGATAATTGTTGTTGTTTCCTCCTTGAAGGTTTTGTACATTTTTAACATCAGTGATACCATCATGTGTGACACCTTTGTTCTTAGACTAGAATTTGGGTTTGCTATTGTTGTTTGTTTCATTGTGTGAGGATGATGAACTATAATGTTTAATGGTACCTTTGTCTAAAAGTCCATTTTCAATGTTCTTGCCTTTCTTAACAAAGGTGGAAAAGTCTTCGGTACTAGTCATCTTCATGTGGAAAGACATCTCTAGTATCAAGTTCTTGATAAATATATCCACAAGGTGGGAATCCTCAATTTTATATGGCATGTGATTAGCAAGATGTCTCCACCATTGTAGAAAGTTGGCAAATGTTTCACCGTTTCATTGTTTTGTGTTGCACAAATCACTCAATGAGGCATGATGTTCAATGTTATAAGAGTATTGTGCTACAAACTCTCCCATTAAATTATTGAAAGAATTAAAGGAACCCTTGGGTAAATTTATTAGCCACTCTAATGTGGGGCCTCTAAGACTTCATGCAAAGAGCCTCTTAAGATAGTCCTCACTATAGGCTACTTCTAGGGACAAAACATAAAATTCCTTGAGATGTGTGATGGGGCATGTTTCTCCCGTGTATTTGTAAAATTTAGGAATCTCAAAGTTGGGTGGAAATGGTATCATGTTAATGGATCTATCAAATGGAAAGGGACAAATTTCCTCAAAAGAGAAATCCTTCACCCCTTTGTTATTCACGGTATGGACTAAATTTCAAAGTTAATGCAACTATTGGGCTAAATCTTGGTTTGGTTGCATTTGTGATTGTTGGGAATTCATAAATCCACCTCCTAAATTATAGGGAGTCCCAAATGTAGTGTGAGGTGGTGGAAGTAGTCCACTTTGTCCAATGTATTGATATTCAGTCATTGAAATTGGCACAGATGTTTTCACCATACTTGTTGGAATTTGTGAACAAGAGAAATACATTGGTTGTGTTGGAATTTCCATCTGTTGAGTAGACACCTTCCCAATGTTTAAGCATCCTACAGTTGGATCCGTTAAGGTGGACTGCAGAATATTAACATGCATAGTAGTGTTGGGTATGGCATTAATGATTTGTTGGATATGTTTTGCACTTAATTGGAATGTTGGTTGTGTGGTACCACTTAATGTGGATGTAGCACTAGTTGTCACTGTGGGTCCTTGGCTAGATGCTTGAGTTGTGTTTGGCAATACGAGAGCACCACCCTTTATAATCTATCTAAACAAGGTGGTTTAATCAAAACTCATAAGAACATTAATGCCATCTTTAACCAAGGTTAGGAAGATATTAATCTTGTTTTCCCTAATAGCTTTTTCCATCATTTCCACATTATATGGATCTGCAAGGAATGTTTGGACATCATTAGGGATATTGTTGTTGTTAATAGGGTTTTCCTCTTGGTATACTTCTTTGTCATCATTTCCCAAAGTTTTGTTGCGAAAAGGATCTTTTGGTTCTTGTGTGGATGTTAAGCTAGGCATGCCAAAGTTCAAACTAGAGGGAAATGTACCTCCAAATGATGTTGTGTGTGGAGGAAAAGGATTCTCCATCTCTTTTTGCCTTAATGATTCTAACAAGCGAGACATGGGATTAAATGTGAATCTATCAGATCGTGTATGTACCATACAATAGTGACCAAACCAATGGATGGAAGATTACGAAAGAAAGAGAAGGATGTGTGGGAGAGCTGATGAACCTTGTGTGATAAATGGGGCCAACAATCTAAATGTAAACAAAAGACCTTGGTTTAGCAAACAAAGTGTGATTATAGGATAAAAGTATCTTTCTCCTACCAAAGATGGTTAAGTGATCTTTAGGCAAGATAGGATACCAAATTGATTACTCACTATTTGGAAATGGACTTGTGGTCTCAAATAAGTGATAGATGTTTTCTTGTGGATAAAAAGTTTAGTGTTGTGATCTCGAAAGGTGTTCTTATGCCAAATTCTTCTGGTTAAAATGATCAAGCTCTCTAGAGGAAAATTTGCAAATGGAAGACTAGGAATTTGGGAGAAATGGGGTTAAAATGAAGGTGTGGTGGTCACTCATGCGGTTAACTCAATCCTTGCTTACTGGGAACGAAAATCTTGGGTTCACTCCAGGGAAAGTTGACCAATTTCAAAGTTTTGCACTGTATTCAACTCTACCGTAGTGGTCTTCTTTAGCTTCTTCTTTGTGGATGTCTTTGATAGCATATCGGAATTGTTTAGCACCGTGTGCTAGGTTCTTCCTTTCCTTGTAGACAAATGATTTGGACAATTTCACCTTCTTATGTTTGACTTTGTCAGTCATGGTAGGAACAAAACAAGACCCAATTTCTAAGCGCAAACTGCAATTAGACTCAACCAATTTCAAATACTAGACCAATATAGAACTCTTGAAAATAATTGTGATTCAAGAGGACCCACTTACCACTATTTTACTCACTGAAGTTTTTCTCACAATTTCACTTATTTTTGCACTTGTTTGATTTTTGGTGTTAGTTTTGAATGTTTAAACAATCAAGCATGCAAAACACGCCAACAATCCTAATAAGGCTACCACTATGATGTACAAGGATTATCTAGAGGGCATCCTTGATATATGCAAGGTATGTGAGGCTCAAATCTGTAAATGAAGGAAAATAATGCCACACAGCTAGGAGGAGACGGTAACTCAAATCTCCACCTTCACTTCCCAAAGGTATAAAGTTCTTTAGGGCTTAGCCAAGAGTGACAAGATTTTACTTCCAAGAGAGATGTCTTTTGATTCACCTCCTGATTCTTACACTCCACCAAAACACTAGAGTTGAGGTCATCCTAAGGGGTGATGAAATCCTCTAGCAGGCCTCCTAAAAAAATAAAAATAAGACCACTTATTTCTTGTGCACCCAAGATCACCCGAAGGCGTGAGGGGGGCCTCGGAGTATAAAAGACACTTGTTCTTTCCCAATGAAGTTTTAGGTTTTGTAATCTACTTTGAAGATACATGTGTCTATAGCATACAATATTCTTTCCAACCTGAAATCATCGTCAACATAAATAAAAGTGCAAATTTTTCAACAAGAAAGTAAATCGCTCATGAATATAATCAAATTGCTAAAAATGAAATCAGTTCCCTTAAGTCATTCAAGATAGTGGGAGTTCATTTTAAGCACCAAATCAAAATGTTTGCTATCCTAAGCATACATGTCAATTTTTTTAAGGCATTCAAGAGTGTATGAGTTCATTTTAAGCACCAAATTCAAATGTTTGCTACCCTAAGCATTCATGTCAATTTTCTTAAGGCATTCAAGAGTGTTTGCTACCCTAAGCATTCATGTCAATTTTCTTAAGCCAAAATTTTTTCTATTCTAAACATGCATTCCAATGAAAAGATTGTTCATTCATTTAATGGCATTCAAGAGTGTATAAGTTCATTTTTAGCACCAAGCCCAAATGTTTGCTATTCTAAACATGCATTCCAATGAAAAGATTGTTCATTCCTTTAATGTTATTCAAGAGTGTGTTTGGATTTGCAACATACATTCAAGGACAAATGGTTATTCATACAAGTTCATTAACCCTTTAAGCCTAAAGTGATGAAAATCACTACAAATTTCCTAAGTGATAAAAATCACTACGAGTTTGTTTTAAGTCCTCCAAGGTATGTTTCTTGCATGCAAACTTGTTAGAAATCCCTACAAACAAACAGTCAGCGAATAATGTGTCTAAAATGTAATAACTTTGCCAAAAATCATAGACAATAGTTAACAGGCATAGACAACAGAACTCGTAGACGCTAAAATGCACATATGACATAAGGTAAAAAGGTATAGCTTGTAGGATAGTGATACTTTTGTTAGGTGTAGATGAAAGTTCAAGGTTTAGAGATGCTAAAACATGCAGATGACAAAAGACACCCATTACACAACGCAGATGAAAAAAGTACAAAATGGAGACGACAGTTGGTAAATGCAGACGATAGATTGTTAAGCACAAATGATAGTACAGTTTTTCATATTTAAAACCCACCCACAATGTAGATGATTGAATGATTTGTGCAGATGCCAAACTAAGTTTTCAAATGTAATTTGGGTGGATTAAAGCTGCAAGGCAGAGACGTCAATCTACGTAGATGCTTGTCTATGCAAGCACTGATATGGAGAGACAATGTAACACAGACGACACTGTGTTCAGCATAGATGACAAAGTGAGGTTTTTGACAGTAAGTTATGGATTTTTTTGACAAATTTTTGGATGCAAAAAAGGGATGTGGGTCTCACCGGGTGTGCCAAAATGTATGCAAGAAAACTAGACCTGTTGGGAACAAGAGTAAACAAGAAAACATTAGCCAATATGTCTATATCAAATATTCAATAATAAAATGAAAACTAACTAACACTTTCTTGAGTTTTACAACTCAAAGCAACCAAAAGACCAAGTCCTCAAGCAACCTCAAACAACTCAACAAAGGCACCCATGAGAGGCCTTGTTGGTGTGTTTAGATTGGAGGGATGTTGATGTGCTCTCTCAAAACACAACTATATTGAACCTCTTGATATAAAAATGCAAGTGTGATAATGATCCTATGCTAAATGAATTAAGAACACTTCAAACAATGGCTATGGAAGTAGCCATGCTTGAGAGTATTCAAGGATATGGAGGTGGAAATGCAAGAAAGAAACTAATCTAAAAATGCAAGTGAAATGAGAATGGAAATGCAAGAAACAAGCTAATCTAACAATGCAAATGCAATAAAAGCTATCAACTACCAAAGGCTAGTATGCAAGCATGAAAATCACTAACAAGCTCTAAGATCAAACTAGCATGATAACAATGCATATGAGGGAGATGAAAATACTTGAGACAAGGGCTCTATTTATAGGCTTGAGAGAGGCCTTGGTGAGGTGGCATATATGTGGCATCCACATAGGTGCCACATGGGAGACATGGGAGCAAGCCATGCAAGTGGTCAACATTCAAAGTTTGCTCACACATGTGTGAGAAAACTTGAAGATAGGAGTGGGGGACAAAGTTGTAAGAGGTGTGAGAAGTGTGAGGGGTGTGGGAAGTGTGAGTGTTCCTCATACTTGTGTGAGCACACACTTAGGATTAAAAGGGGATTTATCAAGGCGATTAAGAAAAGTAAGTGGGATTAAGTAGTGGATACACTTAGAAGGATGAAAATGATGGTTGTAGACTAGGTTTTAGGCTAGGTTTAAGACTAAATTAAATAAGATTTAATTTAATCATAGGTTTAGAGAAATTAATGAGATGGAGGGGATTTAAATAAATATAATTTATTTAAAAGGAGGATTTATGGAGGATCATGTATTAAATAAATTTAATACATTAGGGATGGAAGTATTTAAATTAAATTTAAATGCATAAGGAAAGTGAGCTTATTTAATTAAATAAATTTAATTAAATAAATAGAAGAATATGACAAATGTAATCAATTAATAAATAATTAATTACAGTGTCAAGGGAAATATTAAATAAATTAATATAGTGTTTTGGGACAATTTAAAGCATCTACAACTCCTTCTTTGGTGATTACAATGGTTCCCTCTATTCCTATAAGTTTTCCTCCATTATCCCTTCCTACATCACAACCTTCTTATCATAATGTTCCTTTTACTTATTCTAGTCCTCTATCAACTGTAGTTCCAAGTGTTTATCTATTTGTGTCTTCCATTCCAATAGCTTCGTACACTTTACCTAGTGTTTCTAATGTTGATATTCCTCCTATTTCTTCTAAGGATTCAACAATTATCATTTTGGCTCAAACTATGTCATCTTTAAAACAACAACTTTCATCCTTGACTCAAAGAAAATTTAGTATTCCTACATGTGACGTGGGAAATCCTTTTTCCCATGATATTATTCGTACTTCCAATCCTCAGCAAGCCAATATGCCTCTTCTTGAGAATTACAATAGCAAGGGAGACCATGTTCATCATGTTAAAACATTTCAAATCTTTTGTAGTCATTATGCTCATGACCATGGGATTTTAGCCAAGTTTTTTGCTAGAACCTTTTGCAACAAGGCCTTACAATGGTTTTGTTCCTTTCCTCCTTAATCTATTTATTTGTTTCCAAAAGTTGCTAATGATTTTATTGAACAATTTGAAAACAACATTGGCCCACAAGTGCCTTTGATTGATTTGATGCATTCTAAAAAAAGTGCTAAGGGAAAATTTACTAATTTAATTGGTAGATTTAAGAATTTACATGCTAAGATTTCCTATCCTATTCCTAATATTGATAGTCAGCATATGTTTATTTCAAATTTACAAAACGATATTAGAGATAAGATTTTGCTTACTGAATTTACCTCTTTTCAACAACTTTGTGCAATGCTTCATCATTATCAATTACAAGTGAGTCAATCTAAGAGTAAAACTCCAATGGATCCTATTCTTGTTGATAAAAGTGATGCTACTCCTAACCCAAAAAAATTTCAAAAATTTAACACCTATCTAAAGATAAACAAACAAGAAAATGTAGTTGTTGATCAAGTTTTTGTTGCATCTCACAATGCCACTTCTGCATCCATTGCCTTTCGATTCAATCATACATTTACTCCTCTTTCTAAATATTTACATTCTATTATGAATAGCTTGTTAACTGCTAATATGATTACTTTACCTCCTATTCGACCTCTTTTACCTACTATGATTATATCTAAATCCTTTAATCCTCAAGCTTTTTATCAATATCATCGATAGAATAGTCATGATACTGAGAAATGTTATTCTTTAAAACATAAGGTTCAAGACTTAATCAACTATAATAATTTATTTGTTGATAATTTTGATGGTAGTGGGAACAAATCTATTTCCCCTCGTAATCAAAATCTTCAAATCTATACAAATCCTTTACTTATAAATGATACTAATACTAATATGATTCAAAGATGGATGATCTTAATCATATTGTTAATCAAGCGGAGCATGTTGTTCAATCTATATCTCCACCTTAGACTCAACCTAAACATTGACAACAATCTAAGAATAAAAGACCTTGGGAACTTTTGATTACCTTTGATGATTCTAAGATTATCAAAGCTCTTGACGGTCCCTTTTATATTTATGCTAGGATTTCTCACATACCTACTCGTGGTTGTCTTCTTGATCCTACCTCCTTAGTAAATCCTATTACTGAAGAAAATATTTTTATGATAAACTTGCAATATGATACGCCTGATGTGTGGATTCAAACTTGTAATGTTTTTCTTTATCCATCATTTGATTCTATTAATTTATCGATTGAACTTTGTGGTAAAATTTTGAACACTACCTTTGTTGTTGTTCCTATTTTTGATCAGTTTCAAGTTAAGTTAGGTGTGTCATGGTTAAATTCCATACATGTTGTTGCTTCACCTATCCATAAATGTCTTAAATTTTTTCATGATGAAGAAGTGAAGATGGTTAATCATATTTTATATCAACCTTCTAGGCCCAGAGATTTTGCTACCCTTGACTTCTTTTAGCCTTCATTGCCTAATTCATCTCCTTCTCACCCTGATCATCTTTTTTGCTCATATCAATCCTATAAGTATCGTAAGATTATTGAGTTAAGCTTACTGCCTATGGATATTAATCATGGTCTTTTTCTTACACCTTCCATACCTCCTTTATTTATGGCTTCTACATATCTTAATCAAGCTCCTACTATTGCGTGTCCATCTTTTGATAATTTTAGTAATCCTCTTATAGAAACTATGAAGGATATAGTAATTGCTCCTCCTAGTTCTCAACACATTTCAAACAAGAAAAAATATAATTGATCTACTAATGAAAATTGTAAGAAGCATTGTGCTCAATCTAAAGCTCGTAATTATGTTCTTCAAAAATTTGTACCTTCTTCAGATAAACCTATGCATGATGTGTTAGAAGAATTTGTTGCTATAAATGATGTTAAGATGCATTGTTATGATGATTCCTTTCATATCTTAGATTCTATTTTGATTAATCTGGATGAAAAAGATACTCTTGATGATATTGATGATGTTAATGATGAATATGAAACTATTGGCATTGATGCTGATTTACCTAACATGTTTTCATCACAATTGACACTTCCACCTAGTATCAAACATTATGATTCTCAAGAGGATCCTTGTTTGGAACTAGCTATCATTCCTACTATATTGGATATAGTCCCTCTTCCAAGTTACTTGCCTTCCCTAAATGATACAGAATGAGATGGGGAGTGTAGGCATTACGCTTGATTTTCTTGTCCTTTATGGTAGCTTTGTTGTGTTTTTTCCTATTGTACTACACTTCTCCCATGATGTGTTTACTAAATGTTGTTAGATTCTTTTATATGACCCTTGTTGCTCTATTGGTGCAAGGTGATAAAGGAATCAAACCTATAGTACTATTCCTCTATATGTATCTCTATTCTTCCATATGTTGTTTCATGTTATGTTGTACCTATGTTATTGTTCGTAAATGTTTCCTTGTGTAATCTACTTGGATCAGCAATTTGGTAGCACTGATTCTTTTTGGTCTCCACGTCATGGTCTAAAAAGACTCTTCTTTGTATCTCTTATGTGATCTTTCCTCCTTTGTGATTGTAGTTTTACTTTCTTTGGGGAATGATGTCAATACATTTGCAATAATATCATATTATATATTATCTTATGATCATACTGACCCCACGGTAGGTAAATCCCTTCTATGTTCTATGTATGTTAATGTGGTATTTCACTTGATTTCTCTTGGTCTGGGGGCATCTTGTAGTGGAAAGATAATGAGCGGAGTTGTTTATGTTTTCCATTAAATTCATTGCTCCTATTAAAGTGTTAGCAATGACATTAATGTGGGGGCATACACTTTGCTCACTTATTGCACACATGCACTTTTTGATATACAGATTATTTTTCAAGATATCTTTTCTCCCTTTTTGGATTAGTGATTAATCATTAAAGCATGGATTTATATTTTAGGATCTCTTGATCCCTCTAGTTTCAAATGTTTTGATCCCTTAAGGTCAAAGGTCCTCTTAAGACTGGATCTTGTTTTCTTTTTTCTTGGTTTTGCTCTTGTGGAATACAATATTCTTGAGGGTGAATCCTTGATGGGTTGACTAGTGTGTAGCCACATTCACTAGGAGGTTCAATTCCATCTTTCTGGTTGTGTAGTTTCCCTATGTGGTTCATAATGGGACATAAGTTCTCATTGGGCTAGATAAGCACACTCTTTTTATATTTCTCTTTTTTTAGAGATATTTCTTTTATTGTGATCTTGGAGTTGATGAAGACTTGAGTCCTTGGGGGATTGAGGATTTATTTTTCTTTTTTATTTTAATAAGATTATCTTTTCATTATGATCTCCTTTAGCAAGAGTTTGCATCAAGTCCATACTCTTGCTAAAGTGGGGGCTTAATGTATCATCTTAAAATGGAAGAACTTCCATGATAAAAATGTTTAGCCCTTTGAGTAAATGGTATGGGGCCATGTCAAGCACCTTGAATAGGTCTTTGCATGGATCTAGTTGTTTCCCCCTTGTTTTTCTTTTTTTCCCCTATTTTTAGCCTCTTTCTAACAACTTTCTTTAAGAAACTAAAAACTTTGACTTTTTGGGTCAATGACGACCCAATGGGTCAAGGTCAACCTCGACCTTGACCTAGGTATAGGATGACCTTGACTCTAACCCAGGGTAGAGTTAAGCTTGATCCTGACCCCAAGTCCAAATTTCAAGTTTCAAAGGTTTTGGGATATCGGGCTTTAGAAATTTTCATTTTCATGCTTCCGGGTCAACCATTTTTTGTTTCAAAAAATTTCATTCAATCTAGGTCATTTCTAGGGGTTAATGTTAATAGGGACTTAATTCTCCAATGTCAGCCTCTCTAAAAGTTTGTGCTCTAGATCACTATATAAGGAAACCTTGTCTCATTTTCTCCAATAGAGGGAGAGCATAACATGATAAGAACACACATTATGATATCAGACAATCCACTTTCATGATCAAGCATTCAAGAATTCAAGAATTCAAGTATTCAAGATCCACTTCATCAAGGAGATCCATTGTTAGCCATTGAAGGATTCAATCTCTATGGAGCCCTCTTGTTAAAGATTTCTCTATTCACGTTCATTCAAGTCTCTTCCTATGCCAAGATTCATTCAAAATTGGTGTTGAAGATCTAATGCCATTGATTTGAGACATCCTACATTCATTTGTACATTCATTTTTATCCTATTCAATGATATATAATATGATCATTGGGACATGCATGATTCCAATATCTTTCATAATGGCTAATAATTCTCGATAAGAGTAAGGTAGAATGTTTGATGGTGGTAAAAAACACTCACCTATCAACCTATGGGAAAAAAATTGTTGATATAAAGAACATTAATGGTATGCTAACGTAGAAGATGACAAAAATTATAATATATCCTAGCATACATGAGATTTCTACATTGGATATATCATTCATAACCTTGAAGTTTACCAACAACAATACATCAAAGAGAAGCATTATTTGGGAGCCCTCGTATAGGGGCTCATATTCCTTTTCAATTATAGGTATATCAAGGTTCTCTTCATTATCATCATTAGATGTGCTACTATCAATGTCTTCATCATCTTCATTAGTTGCAACAGTAACATCTTCTTCAATCCTATTCTCTGGCACATTATTAGTTGCACCAATACCAACATCTTTAATTGTTTTCTATGTCTTGGGATCATCTTCTTCCATGGGAGTATTACTTTTAGTGTTGATATTCTCACCTCCATGTTCTACTAGTTGGAAATATACATCCATTAAAGGACAAAAATCCTTACCCCCTCTAGTGTGATCATGTTGCCTACAATATCTCTGAGATGTTATGATTAGAATTCTTTGATTTTTTAAGCCCTTGCATTTTTTTCAAGGACAATAACATTTTCCATTCTTTTGAAGTGACTCCAGAATCTAGTCATTGATGCTTTATGTTGTTCTGGGTTTTTCTTATTAAGTGTGGACTTTCTTCACACATAAATATCCGAACTATAAAATTATATCAAATATAAACATACAAGCATTAGTAGTACTTCTATATAATTGAAAATAATTAAATAATTAAATATTACTATCTCTTCATTAAGGGTGGCATCTAAACAAATCAAATGAATATATATATATAAGAAAATCTTTCATTAAAAAAATATCATTATAGAGGCATAGATCACAAGGGTGCAATAAGAGACAAAATATATATTCATTATTAAATCCTAATTGAATGAATGAATAGAAAATATATTCCTTGGTCGCTAGTAGAAATATATATTCATTGTTGAATCCTAATTGAATAAAATTTTCTTTTTTATGGTGTATGATGGTCCATTATTCTAGATGAGTATTAGTGAAGTCGGTTTCATATGTTTAGAATAATGCACTACAATTATCATTTCAAAGAATGTGGTATATCTTCATTAACCATACTTCCTTGTAATGAATTTATGTTGTATCTTATCTTGAAGAATCACTATTTAGTCTATGAGTCTATTGCATCCTTCCCTAAGGTTGCACACCTTGGTGTAAAATTCAAGTTAGGATCAATGAGATTCCTGTCTAGAGCCTAAAATTATGTAGCCAATGTTCATATTGTGAGAGAGTTTTCACTGTGGTTTTTCCCACATTGAATATTTTTCATTTAAAATTCTTAAAATTCTTGTGTGTTGAATGTTGTATTTCTATTATTTACTTATGTACATATAATGAATGGTTAATAAATTTATAGGTTTCAATATATGTTGATTTATTTCCCCAAAGCATCTATAGTTGTTCAAATATTGGTAGCAAAATAACAATCTAATCATTTAGGTAAATTTGAGGTTCAAACAATATTTTATTTTAAATTAAAAAAAGATTTAATGGATGCCATAGAACCACAAGGATGGGATGTTGATGAATGCTTTAGATCTTGAAGGATAATTAAGATTAGATCTTGTTGATTTGGAATGATATCAAGAAATTCTCAAGAAAGAAGAGAATTGCATTATTCATCTAAAGATTCAATTTGAAGAAGAAAAGAAGATTGGTTATATTCTTGAAACTAAGATACATATTTTTGAATGTTCAAGACAAGTAAGAGGGAGGGAGGGGGGATCTTTGTCCACAAATTTAGAATATTAAAAAAGTTTTTGATCATTTATGCCAAACTTGTTTTAAGCTTTAAATTACTCAAAGATATAAACATAATAAATAACAATAAACACATGAAATTCCATATTTATGTGGAGAACCTTGTCAAGGGAAAAATTATATAGAGGGCTATTCTCAAATATATGAAAACTGTTTAAGGTGGGATACAAGAAACACTCATTTCTAAAGGCTCACTATTGAAGGGTTTATTTCCCAAAGAAAAAATGATCACTATCAAAGGGCTTACTGCCTAGATAAAGAAGGATAAGAGAGAATAGATTCACCATTAGTATACAACTATAGCACCACTTCAATATCTATGGTCACTTTTGGCTCACTTCTTCCACTAGCTAAAACACTAAAGTTTACATTACTCTACACTACACTTAACTTATGTTGCAAGACTTATTGGGAATAACAATATATTATTTAGTAGAGTTACAGGTTTCAAATACAATAATTTTGGACATATTTCTAGAGATTATAAATTAAAGGTAAATTGGAGTGGGACAAGGTATGGAATTTCAATTTTTACACGTTACAAGTGTAATAATCTAGGTCATAAAACTAGATATTGGAGATTTCATAGATTTGTAAGCAATAGAATAATGCCTAATGTTTGAAGGAATAAATATATTGCAACAAGGAATGATAGTATTAATTTGACAAACTATGAGAATATTAATAAGACTTTTGTAAATGAAACTAATGGTGGAAATGAGAAGGCACATAAAGAAAAAAGAGAAGAATATTACATCAAATAAGAGAGTATCAATTCCAAGTATTGAACCCTCTTCATAACCTAGTTGTCTACCATATTTAGAGGTGGAGAAATTATGCAAAGATTGTTCAACCTCCAATTTAGCGAGTTACAAAGTACAAGATTGGATTAAGGTATACTGAGGTAGATACTTGATATCTCTAATCACAAACATTGATATGGTGATATGAGACATTATAGTGAAAATTCATGAATACTATCTTTGTAACACCTTTTTCTAGATGAGACCTAACACATTAACCATAGAGGAAATTGAAACAATTCAATAGATAAAATTGATTGATTCGTCTATATTTATGTTGCTAGAGCTAGAGAAGAGTGAGCTAAAAGTGGTTTGAGCCTTTGTGCAAGAGATTTCAAAGTATCTTGAGAAAACCCTACTTCTATGATCCAAGGGGTATTTTATTCTTGAAATCTTTGTTCAACATTATTAACAGTTGTTCATAGTTCAATACTACACTAAAACTCAAAAAATTTATCACATGAAGGAGAGAACGTGATACCATTTTAAGAAACACTTATTTCAATCAATGGAAGATGATCTACAGGGTGCATTTCCACAAATCCCTAATGGTGTTCTTCATGTGAAAGATATATGAGTATATATTCACTACAATTATAAGGCCATAGGGAATGCAGGCATTTGGAATGATTTGAATGATGTTTACAATGAGGAAATAACATTTAAGGATGAATTCAAGTAATTAGAAAACCCAAATATTGTGCAAATCATGAGCTTTATAGAATTTGATGAGATATAATGGATCAAAGTTATGGTAAGTATAATTCATGATTATTTCTTTTGGTTAGGAGATAAATCTATCAAAATAACCAAGGGACTTGTCCATTTGGTCACTAGATTTGACAATGCTAGAATTATTCCCATTGTGACCAAGTTAGTGAAAAAGAAAGTGGAAAGGAACACTAGATCTAAATGGGAAAAGTGAGAAGTGACCCTCACTAACATTAGAAAAAAAGATGTGAGGTTAATTTCAAGATTTAAGGTTATAAGATGCATTATAGTAGCTACGTAACTCTTCATCAACAAAAAATATTCATACAACCTATAAAATAGTTGTTGAGCATGAACATTTTAAAATTTGTGAGATCCTAAGGAAATAACTACTTGAAAACATAAGGAAGATAAAGCATGAAAAGTCACAAATCTTTAGATTTGGTTCTTTGATACTTGTTTTTCCATATAATTTAAAAGTTTCCCAATAAGTATCCTCATATATGGAAAGAAGACATTCATATTGCTCAGTTAATCACAAAACACTACAGAATGCATGATAGGAAGATGATTGATAGTGATTTATTTAAAATATTGAAAGGTTTTTAGACAAAGATGAAACAACAAATAATGATACCGATAAACATTATTTAGAAGTATGTAGAAACCATATGTTTTATGGTTGAGAGATATAGAACTTGTATGGAGGTAGTTGAACTAAGGGTTCAATGGATGCCTACCATGGCTAATGAAGTTGACCGCTTCATTGTTGTACAATATGTGGATGCAATTATTGCATAAAAAAATACCCTAACTTAGAGATATGTGAAACATGTGAGAAAATTTTTAGTAAGGTTTGCAAGATCCTACCAGAGGCTCTTTGTTATGTAGTTGACCCCTTCATTATTGAATGACTCTAATACTAAACCGTATGACAATAGTAACTTTTTGTAACATGAAACATGAAGGTTGTGCCCAAGCCCTCATATCAGTTGTTCATTGTACGTTTTCAGTGCCTCCTCTATAATCCTCCTTTGTTAAGGATTGGTATCTGCCAAGATGATTTTCTTATGAGTCACACATTCTATGAAAAAGATTACACAACTCCTTAGATCATGTGCATGTTGTGACTAGGGCATGAAACATGGGACTTGTCAACTTGAAGATATAATGATAAGTGAAGATGGAATCAAATTTATACTCCAATAACACAAAGATATTCATGTTGGTTTGAAAATCAACTAAAGGGATTTGATCAATAAAAATAGACACTATATCATCTAAGTGGAAATCATTTAATCAAAATTTAATGACTTTTAGTTTCCTCCAATCTCCAAAAATGGTGTGGGTGTTAAATCTCTTACCTAATTCAAGCTGCACTTTCGCTTGCTTGAAGATAATATAGAAAAACCCTCCCACGCACTTGCAATCTGTCGCATACAAAATGGAATGTTTACTTTTTCTTTTTTTGTTTATATCCCAACAATGTTGAAATTTTGACAATAAACTTAACTGTCATCAAAATTTTGACATAAACCTTAAGTGTTGTTAAAATTTTGACAAAAAAACTTAAGTTTGGTCAAAATTTTGACCTTGTCGGGATCATATTAAAAAAAAGTGAATTTAAGAAGCCAAATTGGCCCATCATTGACACTTTTGGTCAAAAATGGAGGCCTAATGTACTACTAATATAAATTTTAATTTTTTTTAATATGATTTACTATTTTGTTCCTTTCTTGAGGGAGCATCTTCTCAAATATTAAAATACGTACGTATAATATTTTGAAATCATAACATATTATAACTAATCAAAATGCTATGAACTTTATATAATGATGATATTGATTCTGATATATATAAAAGGGTATTTTTAGTTTTTGAAAAAAATTGAGTTTTGCTAAAGAAATGTAATTTGATCAAAATAGGTTTAGAGGTCCTAAAAGGTGACACAGATCTATGCTTTTGCCCAAAAGGAATTTTAGTTATGGACAAGTCAAGTTCATGCAAGGGAAAACATGAAAGAACAAGCAAAGCTAAATGCTAGAAGCTATATGAGCTGAGTAACACAATTTTTGTATTTGTGTTTGGAATGGCTAAAACACATATGAAAACTATTTTTGCCAAATTGGAAGCATTATTTTATGATCAAGGAGTCAATCATGGAGGTAATTATGCCTTTAATTATGGATCATTAATCCCTACATTGTGTGATTAACCAATCATAAAAATGGAAAAGTCAAGTGGCATGGACAATCAGCTAAATACCTCAATAACAAAGGACTAGACATCCTTTCACATTGAATCTATGATTAGATAGAATCATGTATTTTCCTAAGAATAACATACTAACTTCATTTTATTTTTCAACTCGGGAGCGTAAGCTTGAGAGGGTGACCACAAATTATATGCTCTAATTCCTCTTTAAGTCATTACAACTAAAACAAAAAAGAAATGCTAAAGGAAACTAAGCTAGGAACTGAAATGACATCTTGTCTTAAAGCTTAGAGTAAAGTTAAAAACAATAATTCTATCTATGCACCTATGTTGCAGTAACAATTCAATAATTTTGTTATCAATGGCTGCAGGAACAACAAAAGTTTACTATGCAAAGAAATAAATAAGGAAATGAAATCTATTCTAACAAAGTAATTCACTCACCAAGTGGACCGCCTTAGATGAGTAAGCACAAAAGATGATCAAGATAGAAGGTGGAAACTTGAACTTTGTATTCTATTCATTCATCATAAGAGATTGCATCTATTTAAAAACAAGATTACACACTGTTGATATGAACAAAAAATCTATTCTATCTTCCTCCTCATAAAAACTTCTTTCAAAGCTACAACGGACATTATTTAAAGAAAAACTATAATAAATTCCTACTTTTACAATCACTCTGTCAATGAGGATCAATTGCAAATCATAAATTTTACAACAAAAATATCATTAGCTACAATTCAACTCCTTGAAGAGTATAGCAGGTTGAGGAAGTTATATTTGTACACTATCATAACAGAAATCACACAATAATCTTCTTTTTGCAATGATTCATTAATTTGGTCAGCTTTGACTTAGCATTGAAATATTGACTTTTAATATGTGATACAAGTACCTACAAAACATTGAATGCAACAACTTCTACATACATATATATTCATTTCATCATCAATGTTAGAAAAGGTATAATGTTCAAACTATCACTCTTTGCAAATAATATGGCTACAGGAAAGAATCTACCCAAACATAGCATGGATGAGGAAACATTTATCAACATCTAATATTCTTTCATTAAACCATAGAATTCCATAGATTCAAGCAAACATAGCATATACAAACTATCTACACTTCAATCTTCATGTCTTAATGTATAGATAAAATATTCATAGAAACATAAGTTCTTTTGCTTAAACCATAGAGTCCTAAAATGTTTCTGCAAGATAATTGTCAAAAAAATAGGATAAAAGGTTCTTAAAATAATGGCCTTTTAGAGGCTCATCATTCCCCCAACTGATCTATTGCTAGTCCCTAGCAATCATGAAGTTCCTGATCTAGGCCCGCACTCTCCAATCACTAGGTGTCCTTTCACTTGGCTCATTTTGCAAATAATCGAAATAACCATAATTTTTCTTGAGCCTCTTCCAACATCAAACTTCAGCAGTCATGTCATGATCTTCTACATTGTCATTTGCTGCTGGTAGTGGATGCAGGAGAGCTAGGGGCTGATACCTTAATGGTAACCAATGTTTGCACTAATTTCTCCCCAAGTCAATATACCAAGGAATTCTAATGGTAGCAAGAGTCAAGTTTTGTAGGGAGTGGGGTTCTCTTATTTTTAGATCATGTGGCATTCTAACCCGTCGCTACCTTGAGGCAACAATTAGTATCTCAATATTCTAAGATAAGTGATGTTCCTAGTCTATAAAGGCTTTTTCTCTTATTGTACTCACCTTACCAAGTCCTGTAGGATTGCCCAAATAGAAATTCAATCTAGAGTGTATCTAGAATGTTGAACTTCCAATCTCATGAAAAATGGTGCTATCATTTCATTCTCCATGTAGGGTGCAGCTTGATGTTCTCTTCTTATTTCATTTTGTATCCATGACGTTGCTGCTCTTAACTACACATCCTCTACATACAGGATTGGGTACCATTTGATGTTATTAGGAACTGCCAGATTATGAAGATACAACTCACACAGTAAATTTTTCAAAGCCATGGGAACAGATTGAAATGCATCATAAAACACATGTGGGGTAGAGATAGAGGATTAAGACCTTCCACAATTCTAGTCAATTTATAATTTTTAAACTTTCTTTAAGAAATAAAGTATATACTGGTGATGATGACCTACATCTCATTAACTCAGGATTTAATCCTGTGATCTACTCAATTCTTCTCTTTAAGACTTCATTATGATCTACACTTTATTTCAACTTTTAACTCTACTCATTAATAACATGCTTTAATTTGTCTTTCTCCAATTTCCATTGAGCTCTCTCCATTAATAGCTATTGAAACAAATTAATTCTTATAGACAAAGGTGTAGAGAGAGCGGGTGGTGGTAATGGCTCTTGAATAAAGAGGTCTATCTATTCAGGTGCCAAATGGGAAGTTTTATTGGCACTCTACGGTGTGGAGCACTCTCACTTTCTTATGACAACAATTGTCTCCACATTTTCTTTCCTACTAGATTCAATGGCTGCTATAGCTAATGTTTCTAACCCTTCTTGATCAAGTTTATCTAGTACTTCCTTAACAATTTCAAGTATAAATTCTAGGTAATTCTCTAAAGGGAGTTCAGCAAAATTTTCACTAATGTTTTTCATATGAGGGGTTTTTTAAAACTCCCTAGATATTTCACTCTCACTAGACTCCTTATCACTATCAATAAGCACATAATCAACAATACAATCAACTTCTGGCTACAGATTCTAGGTTTTGCTCTCATTTTCATTGGCTTGATTTTGCTGCAATTTTTCCTCTAAAGAGGACCCCTTTTCATATTTAGAAATCTTAGGGGTAACTATAGGAATAGAGGCTTCAGGAACCCTACTCTTGAAGAGTCTTGCACTTCACCTTGTGGGTGGTGTTGTCAAGCATGGAGGATTCTTTTGTTTCCTCTTACTTACAAGTGCTTCCACTACAGGTGCTTCAAGAGGTTTTCTAGATTTTCATCTTCTTAAGTGTGCATTGGTTCATCAAGGTTACTCTCCTCACCTAGTTTTTTTTCTAACACTTTTGCTTCAGGTTCCAAAGTTTAACCTTTGTTTTTCTCAGTGGGAGACCTATTCTTAGCAGATGATGTTGCCTTAGGAGCACTAGCAACTTCTACATGTTTTCTTCTCTTTTTGTTAACAATGGAGGATTCAACTTTGTAAATCCTCTTCCTAGTTGGTTTGGGACCAAAGGGAGAGGCTTCAGGAGCATTTTCAACTCTATGAATAATTTTGCAAAAACTAATGGATGCTCTTTCCCTTCGTCCAACACCGTGGCCTCTAGGACCAACCTAGGCTCTACCTCTTTTAACTACAAGAAATCCTCCCTATTCTCAATTTCTTTCTTATTCAATTCTCTTTCTATGATTAATTTTATTAAGCAGTAGTGAGAGATAGATTGATCTTTTCATGACTGCATTAAAGAAGCTTGCTCCTTAACAATATTAAACAGGAGATTTGGAAGGTTTGCCCATTTGTAATCATGTCATAGGTGAGCCAATATATTGAAATGTAGGGCATGTAGGTATTTGTAACATCCCTCATAGGCAAAGTATCGAATAATAAACATGGTTGGTTGAATAAACTCCATTCGCAAGGATAACCTAAATGTACTTTATTTCTTATCAATGTCTAGTAGAGGGTCCTGGTGTATACTAAATTGTGCCCTAGTTATTTTTAGGTCAAACTCTTTCTCCCAATTTTTTCCTTCCTAGGAAACCTAGTGACCTCGACTACCACCTCCTCTAGGAACTAAATTCTCATACCTTTAACCACTACAATGCCATCCTTTAAGGTGCTCATGAATTGAAGAGCTACCTCTTCATCAAATCCTTTTAAACTAAGACACTAATCTAACCATCCCATTCTTCTAAACATTTCACAACTTACTACATCACCCAAAGGAACTCAAAAATCAATGGGCTCATTCCTTTGTATACCTCCACCCATGGTTAATTCCAGCTAAATTATGGAAAAACTGTGATGTTTCAGAGCTTGGTGAATCAAGTTTTACAATATTATGGCACTAGCCCTAGTTATTTCAAAAAAATGTGTACTTGGAGTGTTTAATGCACAATATCTCATAATATTCTTCTTGCATCAAATTTTATAATTTTTGCTCGTGTACAGGTCCATCACCCGAATACATTGAAAATCATCATTAAAAGTTAAGTAACTACTTTTGATGTCTTTAAATTTCATGATGATGCAATCACAAAAGGACAAGTCACCAACATGTGATATTAAGTATGCAATTATTTCCAGTCATCTCAATGAACTTTTGAAGTTACATGCAATTTGAAATTGATTTCAAAAGAAAACAATTAATATTTCCCTTCCCCCAACTAAATAAAGGCATGGGTCCCACTAGGATAGGATATGCAAGAGTGAATAATTATAAACAATATCAAATCCTAACAAAGCATGAATGGAATAAAATAAAATACATGCAAAGTTATGTGGTAGGTACCTGGCAACTGTTGTAGGAAAGATGTTTTGGAAAAAATCATCAAAATTGATAGAGTGATGGGATGGAATGGTAAGATGGAAGAAAGAGAAGGTGAAGTGGAATGAATGTGAAGAAAGTACTTTAAAAAAGAAAGTGTTTATTATGAATGCCTTGAATGGAATCAAGAAGTATCAGGAGTCATGGTAGGAGACCCAGACTCTTTGGCTACAAGAACAAAAATGTCCTCATTGTGTTGGAATTTTTGTGGGAACTCTTCACTAATAACTAGTTTATTTTAAAGATTAAGACAATGCCCATTGATAAGTAGTTTCAAGCGAATAGGATCAATGGTAGATAGCCAAACTGTAGCGTTTGGAAATATGACAACAATCTCATCTATTCCTAACTAGCGTGTTTGGAACTTCCCTGGGTTATGTTGGTACTTTGAGTCATAAAAGAGTGCCCAATCTCCTATAGAAAACATTTTCTGTTTGATAAACTTGTCATGCCATTGTTTTCTTTGGTGTTGAGTGAGCTTAGTATTGTTCAATACAAATTTCCTCCATTCATCAAGACTATTTAAACTCAAGATTCAGTCATTTTGGGCAATAGTGGGTTCTATCCTAAGCTCTATGGCAGTCTTCAATGTTTTATATTCAAATTCTATAGGCATTACTACTGATTTACCATAAACAAGCTCGAAGGGAGTAAAACCAGGTGTGGACTTCTAGGTGGTTCTATAAGCCCAGAGAGCTTCAAGAAGGCATGTGACCCAATCCTTTCTATGGAGAGATACAATCTTGGTGAGAATGGATTCCAGCTCCCTATTAGTAACTTCTACTTGACCATTAGCCTAAGGATGATAAGGTGGTGATTTACCATGCCTGATAATATACTCCTTCATAAGAGTAGTTATCAAATTGGATGTAAACTGAGTCCCCTGATCAAATGTTAATTTCCTAGGAATGCCAAACTCTGTAGAGATGGATTCATATAAAAACTTTTCCACATTGATATCCCTTGGTTGTTTCATGGGTTTAGCCTCTGCCCATTTGGTTACGTAGTCAGTGCACACCAGAATGTAGTATTTGCCTTGTGAAGCAGGTTCAATGGGTCCTACAAAGTCAATCCCCCATTTGTTTAAGGGTGTGACAACTACTTGACGTTGTAGGGGCATTTCATCTAATTTAGTAGGTCTTCCCATTCTTTGACATTTGCCACATTTCTTTGTATATATGGCTGCATCCTTGTGCAAGCTTGACCAATTATATGCAATTGTCAACATTTTGAAGGTTGTTCTTTTGGCTACAAAGTGACCTCTACAAGGCTCATCATAACATGCCTTCAAGACATCATATGTTTAATCCTCTCTTAGACACCTATGCATAAGTTGATTAGGTCCAGTACAGAACATAAATCTAGCAATCCATGAATAAATAAAGCTCTTTTCTACTAGTAATTTTCTTGCTTGGGTAAAGAAGTGAACTGGAATTTTACCTATGGTGAGGTAGTTAGCAATATCTGCATACCATGGGTTATGTGTGGTCAACAAAAAAAGGTGCTCTTCTAGAAAATTATCATCAATGGCTGCAAGATCATCAACGACATATAATTGGGAGAGAAACTTGGCTACCACATTAGCTTACCAAGTTTATCAACTATGGTGATGTCGAATCCTTGCATGAGAAATAACCATTGAGCCAATCTTCCTAAAATTGCAGGTTTGTTCACCAAATATTTTATAGTAGAATGGTCAGTGTAAAAAAAGATTTTATATCTAGTAATGTAGTGCCTAAACTTATTGATGGCATAGATGACTACAAGTAATTCCTTTTCAATGACTGTGTAATTAAATTTTGCAACTTGCAAATTCTTACTGATGAAATAAATGGCATGTTTGATAGAGTCTACTTTCTGGCCTAACACAACACGAATAGCATAGTCTAAGGCATCTATATGAATGTGAAAAGGTAGGCCCCAATTGAGTCCTCTCAAAATAGGCATTATGGTAAGAAATTCCTTAAGTTGCAGGAAGGATGTTGCACAATCAAAGTCCCAAGCAAATTCAAAATCCTTTTTGAGTAGGTTGTAGAGAGGTGTTGCAAGTTGACTAAAGTTTTTAATAAATCTTCTATAATATCTAGCATGGCCCAAAAACTACATACATCCTTCTGCTTCTCTAGTGTACGCAAGGTACTAATGACTTCAATCTTTGCTTGATCTACTTGGATATCCTTAGATGAAATGAAATTTCCTAGCACTACCCCTTCCTCCATCATCATAAAACATTTCACACTATTTAGGGAAAGGTTATATTTCTAACATATTTTGAGTACCATTTCTAAATTTTTTTTTACTTCTTCAAAAGTAGCACCATAAATAGTAAAATCATTCATATAGATCTCCATACATTTAGCAAAAATATCTAAAAACATACTGATGACAGGTTGTTGAAATGTGGCTCAAGCATTGCACAAGCCAAAAGGTAGGACTGAGTAGGCAAAGTTTTCCCATAGGCAAGTAAAAAATATTTTTTCTTGAACATTTGGAGCTATTTGAATTTGATTGTAACCACTAAAACCATCTAGAAAGGAAAAATACTTTTTGTTAGGAATAAACCATGGATAGAAATAACAATTACATGCAAATATAAACAATATTAGAAAATAATAGATCACATTGAAAAGAACACAAGACACCAAGATTTAATGTGGGTCGCCCAAACCCTAGACTACGTCCACCAAATAGCAAGTCCAATATTTTTATGATCCAGTGATTACAACCTGATTATAATTTGCAATCCCTTACAACTCAATACTACCACAAGAACCAATTTCGCATCACAACTATGAAACAATCCCTAACACTAAGCTCTTTTATACAAGTATTTTTACCACTTTAGGGTTATAATTACTAATTACATGTTGCCCCAAAATCTTGATAAAATAGGGGCCAAAGAATTTATGAAGTATGTACAGTACTTTTCTTATCACTCACCACAATCTAACACTTTTTACCAGCTAGGTCATCAAGGACTTCGTCTATAAATGGCAATGGAAAATGGTCCTTCTTAGTGGCTGAATTGAGCTCCCTATAATCAACACAAACTCACCATTTTCCTCCCTTCTTGGGTACTATTACCAAGGGTGAGACCCATTGGCTATCAAAGATGGGGTATATAAAACCAACACTTAACTATATCTTTTAAGATAGGGTTAACCCTCCTCTGAGACTGTTGAGTAGGTTTGAAGTCAGGGCTGATGTAGATCTTATGAGTGTAGAGCATAGGGTCTTGTCCTTTCATGTCCATGTAATCCCAACAAAATGTGCTTTGATTATCCTATAGTAACTACAACATAGCTTTATGTTGAGAGGGTGATAAGGCATTGTTTAGATTCAATTCCTTTCCTAGACCAATTTCCATCTTAATAACCTTATCTTCCATGAATAATTGGGCAACATGAGAACAATCCATCTCATGAGGTAATAATGAATGGAGAAACTATGAAGCTTTTGAATGATGTGTGAATTCAAGGATGCTACAACGATTTTTCGGATACATTTAGCTTGAGAACACATTGGAGATTTTTTTCCATATTCATTCCAAATAATGGATGAAATTATTTCATCTTCTTCTTGAGCAGCTATAAATGACTCTCTACCTATCATCATCAATTGATGGATGGAATTGACTTTTGGATCATCATCACCCAAGTCTGGCCAGATTACTTAGTCATCTAGTAACAATAGTTTTAGTAGAGGAGTATAAAGTCAAGTTCTTGGTATGAATACCATTGGACATTGTCATCTTCCTAGATCGGAAAGCTATATAAGCATCTACAGTGGCCAACGATGCTCTTCCTAAAATTAAAGGATATCCTCCCATACTAGCCTTTGGGGAGAGCATGAAAAAATCAACTGGATACTCCCAAGAATTTAAGGTGACTATAACATCTTCTGTCATCCCATTTGGTTTAATGGTAGAGCTATAAGCAAGTTGAAGGATGGTGGGTGTCTCTCTAAGGCCAGTGATATGCAGCTAAGACAATACCTCATTTGTAATGATATTAATAGATGCTCCTAGGCCAACCAAAGCATTTTGAACTTGGATCCCATGAATAGCGACTATAACTACAGGACTCATAAGGTCAGAGTTTTTAGGTATAGTTAATTTCTCCAACATTAAGTCAAACAACTATCCTAGGACATGAATGGTTTTTTTATCTTTCTTCTTCCTTCCTGGCTTCTTAATGCATGCTTCCTTAATAGCTTTAGTATAGGCAGAGACTTCCTTAATAACATCCTACAATGGTATTTTTATTGTCATTTGCTTTAGCTGATTAGGCAAATCAATGACTACATGATTCTCCATGGGTTGGCCTTGTTCTATTAGCCTATGGAAAAATGGAGGTTCTTTGGCTATAGGAGAGGTATGCTAATTTGACTCATCTATATGCTCAATCAAAGGATCTTCAACTTCAGTTATAATAGGCTTTTAGGGTGCAAGAAGAGTGTTCCCTGACCTTAAGTGAATATAATTCAATGAGATGGCATAACTTTGTTGTTGAGTCTATTTTTTAGTATTGTTCAGATTAGGATTAGGTTGAACTAGTAGTTGGGTTTTCTTAGAAGGAGTATTAGTGGTTACAAGAAGAGGCATTAGAGCTTGATGCTGAGCTAGTGGTAATATGGTTGGCTAACTAGATTGGGTATTCCAATTCTAAGGTTGTTGTCAATCCTCCTTAGGTTGCTACCAACCTTGCTAAGATTTCTGCCAACACTATTGAGGTTGATACCAGCTCTGTTGAGGTTGCTTCCAACCTTGTTAAGGTTGTTTCCAACTATGATTTCCACTAAAATGATTGTTTTGAAAATTTTGCCATAGATTATTATTATTATAACTTTGAAGAGGATCTCACGGCATACCTTGTCTTTAAGCACATGGCCTTCTTTGAGCAACATAAAGTACCTCTCCATTTTCATTAATGGCTTTGAACTCAGTTGGTATTAGTTGTGTTTCCACAATTGAAACAAGCTTGCATCTATAGTGATTTTTCTTTTCTCTGCAATGTGGACAGTATAAGTCAACATGGCATCAAATTCATCTTTCTTTCTTTAGGCTTATATGGTATCTAGCTAAGTGACTACATCATTAATGACGTCTTTCTTGAAATATGATAGAAAATTGAATAATTTCATCTTGGATACTCCTGAACTGCCATTGGACTTATGTAGTAGATCTCTAAGTCCCCTAACTTTCTTCATAGCAACTATAGAATAATTCAGGCATATACTTTATATATTAGTCCAAGTCTTTTGAGTGATATCCCCTCCTGCCATAAGGTCTAGAGCTTTAATGCTTCCATATTTACACCTCTCAGAAAAACATGTTTCTTTGATCCCTCATTTTATTGATGTTGTGTGTTATGGTGCAGGTTGAACATGAACCGGTAAACATAATCTTCTAGGGTTTCATCATCCTTTCGAGAAATTTTGAAAATGTCATCCCTTTTTAAATATTGACCCCTACAATATTCCTTATACTTTGTGAGAAACAAATTTCTCATTGCAGGCCAATCGACTACAACATTGGCACCCAACCCCATGAACCATCTCAAAGTAGCTTCTTTAAGGGTAGAAGGAAACAACTTCAATTTGTGGGCATCAATTGTATAGTCATAACTTCTACATAGTATGTTAAGCTCAAAAAGAAAGGTTTCAAGCTCTTCAATGATCAAGCCATACAACTTGGGAAGTGCAGCAACAAGTATGTTCTTCAAAAAAAATTTACCTTGTTGAGGAGGGATAGAAAAAGGAAATGTTGGTTGAGGTTGAGGTTGAGCCATTCTTGGAGGGGGTATTGGTAGTAAGGCTTGATAGACGACAAGGGCAAGTAGATTATCTTGGTATTCAAGTTTAGCAAAGAGATCATTCAGATGTAAGGATTCATCAAAAGATGAGGGTATTCATTCTTGAGCAAGAGCTCATGGATTTTCAAAAGGTTCTTCTTCATTCTCATCATGATTTTCTTCAAGTTCAAGATTAAAAATGTCTTCCTCAATATTATGGGGAAGAAATCTCCCAAAAGGGTCTCTTCTTTTATGCATGCAAGATAATGCATAATCTAATCTAACATAATGTCTTCAAGGTTGAATTAGATTGACACCTTCCCCAGAAACGACACCGAAAATGGTTGGTCAACTAAATACCTCAGTAACAAAGGATTGGACATCCTTTCACATTGACTCTATGATTAGGTAGAATCATTTGTTTTCCTAAGACTAACATACTAACTTCATTTTATTTTTCCAAACCAGGAGCGTAAGATTGAGAGGTGGCTACAAAGTATATGCTTTGATTCCTCTTTAAGTCATTACTTCTAAAACAAAAAAGAAATGTTGATTGAGGGAAACTAAGGTAGGAACTAAAATGAGATCTTGTCTTAAGGCTTAGAGTAATGCTACAATTAGTAATTTTTTTTATGCACCTATGTTGGAGGAACAATTTAATGGTTCAGTTATCAATGGTTGCATGAACAACAAAAGTCTACTTTGTAAAGAAACAAACAAGGAAATGAAATATATTCTAACAAAGCAGTTCACTCACCAAGTGACCCCCTTGGATGAGTGAACAAAAAAGATAGTCAAGGTAAGAGATTACATCTAATTAAAAACAAGATTACACACTGTTGTTATGAAAAAACAATCTATTATATCTTCCTCCCAGTAAAAACTTCTTTTAAAGCTACAGGGGGCATTATTTAATGGAAAACTATAACAACTTCCTACTTCTACAATCACTGCATTAATGAGGATCAATTAAAAATCACAAAGTTCACAACAGAAATATCATTAACTGTGATTTAACTCCTCCAAGAATATAGTAGGTTGAGGATGTTATATTTGTGCACTGCCATAACATAAATCACACAATAATTTGCTTGTTGTGGTGATTCATCAATTTGGTTGGATTTGACTTAGTGTTAACATGTTGACTTTGAATATGTGTGGTAAGTACCTACAAAATATTTAACACAACAACTTCCACATACATATATATTCATTTCATCATCAATGTTGGAAAAGGTATAATGTTCAAACTATCACTCTTTGCAAATCCTATGGCTACAGAAAGGAATCTACCCAAACATAGCATGGATGAGGAAACAGTTAGAAACATGTAATATTCCTTCATTAAACCATAGAAGTCCATAGATTTAAGAAAACACAACATATATGAACTATCTACACTTCAATCTTCATGTCTTAACATATAGATAACATATTCATAAAAACATAAGTTCTTTTGCTTAAACCATAGGGTCATAAAATGTTTCTATAGGATAATTGTCAAAAAAACAAGATAAAAGGTTCTCAAAATAATGGCCTTTTAGAGGCTAATCATGGCAAAAAGGATGAATCATAATCATTGATCAAGATCTAGAAGCTTCATTAGGTGGCTATTAAAGAAGGGTTTAAGACCTAACTTCATATTTTTGAAGTTGTAAGAGAGAGGAATGCATAGTTTGAAGGTGAAACAAAGGTTGAAGGACTAAGGTGATCAAGCAATGTAAAGAGGAGATATTACATATCTATCATAGTGAGGTGTTTTCAGTTTAGAAAGAGGTCTATCATCAACAATCATATTCAAACCAAAGGATCATGTTACTAATTACATTATACCCAGTGTATCAAGTGAATCTCTTCACATGTGGTCCTAATAGGCCTATTGTAAATCTTCTAACAAAGTGCTCACATTTTTGCGATGTAAAAATCCTTTAATCAAGGTAGACTTAACACTCTTGTAAGCTCTTAGTAGGACAGACCTCTCATAGGGTAGATCATCATAAGAGATCAAAATTTATAGCCCTAATAGGTGCACTTTATTGCTACAATAGTGAAGATTTTGTGGATGTCATCTCCACTACTATTTTACCTTCACCTTGGAGGTTTTATGTATTAGCATACCTAGTGTTATGTGTTGAACATGTGTTTATGTCTTATTCATGTTATTCAATGCTAGATCTGAGATTACAGGTTGATATATGATGTTGCATGTTAAAGGTTAAGGTTGAGATGTGTGGTGAATTAAGTTTAAATGTGATTCATGTTTGAAGTGGTAAAAGTTTTATAGATACTGATTCACCCCCCGACCCCCCCTCTTAGAATCTCTCTTTGTCAATTAGATTTCCAACAATTGGTATCAGAGTTGAGTTCTCAAAGAAAGAAATTTATCCACTTAAGAATCAAAGATCTTGGAGATGGAAGCCTACAAACTAGGAAAGGTGATTGAGAATCAAAAGATTGATTTGCGGCTTGCATTTGAACACATTAAGGCTGCAAAGGAAGAACTCAAGAAATCCTTGAATAGAAGGAAGGAGATGGAAATCGATCAAAATGACATGTAATACAAGGAAGAAAGTATTGAGGCGTTATGTGAGGAAGGTAGATCTAGTGAAACTAATGCAGTAATAGAAGATCTATTGGAGAACAACAACATCTTGAATGAAGAAATAAGTGTACTAAAATGAGAACATGAAGTATAATTAGTGAGGCTTTATGAAGTTACTAAAAAGAAGAAAAAGGTTGAAGAAGACAAGGTAATGGTTGATGAAGACTAAAGACAAATAGCTACAAGTCTTGACGAGAGGATCGATGATGTATAGAGTTCAACTCAAAACCAACTTGACATGGTCAATTAGTCATTAAGTGAAAATCATGAGATTGCTATAAGGTGGAAGAGATTGCAAATTTGAGATATGAGAACAATCAACTAAAAATTGAGTTGAGAGATGAAAATGAAATCATGGAAAGAATGAACAGATATGGAGAGGCCATTAGACAACTTGATGAACAACTAAGAGCACAAAGAAGACCTTGTGACGCCACTGGATCAGGCAGTTTTTGATTTTATATCATTTGGCAAGCAAGGAGAGTCATCAAAGCATGGAGAACAAATGAATATAAAACCAAAGAACAAGAATCATACATGCTATCATTATAGAGAACCAAGTCATACAACCAATGTGTGCAAGAGAAAAATAGATAAATCAAATCCCAAGCCTAAATTTAATGGTAATTGTTTCAATGGAAATAAGCATGGACATCAAGCACATGAATGCAGATCAAAAACTAGTAAGCAATACGCTACATCTAGATTTGAAGGTTATTGTTACACATGTCCTAAGTATAGTCACAAGGCACAAGATTACAGATCTAATGCAAAACATTGTTGGAAACCTAAAATTCAAGGCAATGCAACTAGGCAAGACAATACTATAAATTACAATTACAATACTTGGGTCAATTGTCAGTTATGTGGAAATTATTGACATATTGCAGCAAATTGTGCAAGGATACTTCTCACAAGAAGATTGGGAAACTGGAGAAACTTTAGTCTAGTGTGCTTTAATTGTTAGAAGGTCAGTCACTTAAGTAGAGACTATATGAACCAAGCACCAATTTTTAATAATGAAGAAAATAATGGAAAGGAAAAAGTCAATATTGAAGAATTCAGAACCCAATGAATAAAACTTGGAAAAAAATGAAGGAGAAAGAAGTGCAAATGGTGAAGTTATGATCACCCAATCCAATGAATTTGGCAATTCCTCCACCTCAAACTAAACAAAGAGGTATGTATGGAACTGTATTTCAAATTGGTAAATCTTACAACAATTCCTAATGTTGAAAGTGTAAAAGTCCAAATTAGTGTATTGTTAGATGCATAAGGAAATATTTGAAGTATGAACTGAGTAATGTGTATGGATGCCAAGTTTATAAGTTAATATTTTTCAAGTATTAGCACTAGAGGATGAAAGTTTTAAGAATCTGAGTAAGAATGCTAGTATTGACCAAGTTGTCATACTAGCTAAGTTGAAGGAATGTGAAGTATGATTACCAAGTTTTTTAGAGAAGGTCGAGACAACCATTGTGCACCCACTATGTGTATGACAAATTTATGAGGCCCTAAAATTATTATTTTTTTACCCTTATAATAAATTTTGATAATAATTTCAAATACCTTGCATTTGATATTTCAAGAGTAGTAGAGTAAGAACATTTTCAAAGTGAAGCAGAGTGATTTGTGTCAAGATCTTATAGCTTGCCATCAACAATTGATAGTGAATTAAAGGTTTTGTTGACTCTAAGCAAAGAAAAGTTAAATTTCAATTGCTAGTTAAATAATATGGAATCAAGTTTGACTATAGAGAAGGGTGAAGCATCAAAGGTTAGTGTTGTGCAAGTGATCTATAGTGAAGTTGTTATACCCAAAAAATTTAGTCAAAGGAGATGTGTCTAGTGCCATGTCTACCATCCTACTAAGGGTTATTATGATTCATGATGTTAGGTCATGTTATATGTGCAAGATAGGTGAAGTGGGTGATTATGAGATGAGGAAATCATATGAGAGGTTGTGCATTGATGGGATGTTGAAGGAGGACCACAAGCATATTGTTGAGGCAAGACTCATGCGAGCCCTAGATTTTCCAAAGGCTTTCAAAGTAGAATAGATAAAGATCATTCTAAGTTGATTTCATGATGAAGTTGTCACTAGAGGGTAAACCAATGGAGATTATGAAACAAATTTTTCACCAAGTGACTAGTTACCCTATGACAGACAAAGTGAAGACCATTTGATGTCAAAACAGGGATATAATTGAAGTGAACAACATGGTAGTGTGGAACAAGTGTGGAATGACAATTTCTTTAATCAAGGGTGTCGAGACAAACATTTTTGTGAGGAGTATAGCTCAAAAAAAATATCAATCAAGTTGGATGAGGACTTGAGAAGCATTAAAAAGGCCAAGAATACAATGTGTAAGTTTGACTCCATGTTAGTTTGCATATTCAATTATGAGCAAAATTCTTCTCCTACTAAATAAAATATCACATGGAGTAAAGAGAAGTCAATAATCCAACTAATTAATGAGTTTATTAGTTAGTTGGGAGATAACTTTGAATCATTCTTGGATGGTTATTTTAAAGAATTCAAATAGAAAATGAATAAAAGGTCAAGGATACCCAATTCATTGGTTGAAAAATACAATGAGAATATTTTTTTCTAGTAGACAGAGATAGGACCTATATCCAAGCTATCATGCCTATAATTACATGGCTAAAGTCACTAGGTTACAAAATAAACATTCATGACGTGGTTGCAACAATCACAAAATTGCTAGCAGAACCCATAGACAAGGGTGTTGAGTAATTTGACACATATGAAATTGCTAAAGTTAAAATCATGATGAAGCACCATTGCAAAATATAAAGGTAAAGGTGAAGATTTATCTAGTGATGATGAAGAAGAAGAAGGAAATGAAGAAGAAAGAAATAAAGTGAAGAAGGAGAAGAAGTTGAAGGAAAAGGGAAGGAGATAGTTATGGCTAAGCTGTCAACTAGTAAAGGCAAGAAGAAATATTTGAATCCTACCCCTGACACTCGAAGAATAACTAGATAGTGAACAAGGGCAACTAAAACTATAGTTAGTGAGCCACAGAAGAAGGGAGTAGTGAAATTCACTAGAGCATATCAAGGAAAGAGTTCAACAAAGCAAAAAGATACTCCAAACAAGGCTGAGCCAAGGAAACCTATGAAGAAATTGAGGGGAACACTTATAGTTCCAAAGGAAAATGATGAAGAAGAGAGAACAAAGTCTAAGGACACTAGCCAATTCATATTTTTTGTACACAAGAAACCCTAGACAATAAATGAGGTATGTAAAAATATTAGGGGAAGTGCAGGATTATTTGAATTTCATTTTATAAAGTTTGATACATTGAGTAAGGAAGATAAGAACAAAATAGAACAAGCATTATTAGATATAATGAAAAACTTCAAATATACACCATTAGAGATAGGAAATATGATACCTAATGAGCTCTATGGTAGAATAGATGAGAAATGGAAGTATGCATTAATGAAAAAGAGACAAATTAGAGAGTGCACACTTGCCCAAGTGATTCCTGAATTGAACAAGAAACAAATTTAAAAAGCAATGGAAGAGTTCAATAACAGATTTGTTCCTAAGAGGAGGACTTTCCTAATTCTAAAGAAAAAAATGGAAAATGTTGTAGAGGGGAGAAAAATAATATGGAAAAATATTTACAAACTAATTCTTAATAATTTACAAAAAGGAAAGGAAGAAAAGGATGAGTAGGAACATGTAGAATTGAACAACACAGAAGATATTTACAAAGATACAAAATAAAAATTGTTGATACAATTCATAACATGTTACAACAGAGTAAAGGAGACAAAAAAATTGTAATAGATGATGAACCTAAAATGAGCCCGATTAGAAATGTGTTGAGTGAGGAAAATTCCATAGCTAAGCCTAAGAAGTAGGGTGAAGATCTTGAACAGAAAAAGTCAAAACAAATTCCAAGTCGTGAGAAATTGATGGACCCAAATTATATGATCGTGCAAGTAAAAGACTACCCCAAAGTTGGTGCATAGAAGTCCACACAATATCTAGAATCTAGAATGTTACCTCTACTATTCTAGTTATCACAATTATTCATGATCAAGGACCAAGAGATGTAAGTGATAGTTAGGTCAAGCAACTAGATGTGTCAACCAATGAGGAGAAAAATGTGCAAGTGTCTAAACAAAATAATGATGCCAATGAGGGTAATTTCTATGTGAATATTGAAGAGGAAATGAATGTAAAGAGCCATAATGATCTAGTGGATCGGTACATTGTAGGTGAAAGACTGAGTAACTCAAGACCTCAGAATGAGGGAGTAAAGGAGGTTGTGTAACCAAGTTCCACAAGTGAACTCACTACCAATCTTAAAAAGGAAAAGGAGAAAGCACCTAAACAATGGTTGATTACTATTGAAGAGAAAAAAATAATGTGGAGCATACTCAAAGTGAGTAGACACAAAGATTGAGCATAGATGTACAAATTGAAGGTCTACAGATGACAATATCGAGCTCGAATACCTTAGACTCAAAGGGGAAGAGAATAAAGAAAATGAAAATAAAGTCTCCAATAGGAATTCATGATAAGCTTGTTACACTTAATGAAGTAATTGTGATTCCTAATTGGGACACAAACAATTTAACTTATGATCAAAAGAAATCCTTAAGTGAGTTTTTAGAAAGGAATGCTAAACAAGATGAAATGAGAAGAGAATATCCAGAGAAATGTGTATTACATGAAATCAATGATATATTTCTTGAAATTATTGATGTTGTGAACTTGAATAAATAGGCCCCAATCATTCAATAGTTAGTTTAAATTGTGGAGAAGTTGAATGACCCTAATATAAACATGAGAGAAAAAATAATGCAGAGGTCAAATAGGAAATTTGAGAATAAGGTGATGGAGAAAGTTGCAACAAAAATTGTAGTTAAATAGGTTGAACTTTCTACTCTGTAAATGATTTTGAAAAGATACTGCAAGATGTAAATACATTATTTATTAGGTTATGTCATATCCCATCATTTACAAAAGGAATAAGAGATCAAATGGACAAGATTGATGTTGATTTGCAACAGAGTGGTGACACACTAACCTTAGACACAAGTTCAAGTTCAACTCATTTTTCAAAGCTAAGATTTTTGCAAGGAAAACAATCTGAGTTAATAAAAGAAGAGTGCAAAATAAGGGTATATCTCACAATGATTCAAGCTTTGTTAACACTGCATTGGGAGGTAATGCAAAGACATTTGCAAAAATCCAAGGATCTAATTTAGAGTAATCGGCACTTATCTATTGCAAATAATACGGTGGACTTAGCTGCCATGTTGGAGATTGAATGTCGAGTTCTTGAGAAACTCAAGACAAATTGGAATGATACAATATTTATTGTGATGAAATGGCATTATGCATTTTTGGCTAAGTTTGGTATAGTTCTCAGTTACCAACTTAATCTGACCATGAGGAAACTATGACAAAAATAAGGGGGAATCGTATAGAGATCATATATCACAAGGGAAAAATTTTGTATACTGAGAAATAGAGCAATGCATATAGTGACTAAGCTAAGGTATGAAGCACACCCAAAGAGGGAGTTTAGTTTTCAAGTTTTATTATGTATCCATTATTGAGAATGATAAGTGTTTTTTTTACTAATGCCAAAGGGGGAGATTGTTGACCCTAAAGGCAATTTTCTATTAGTGAAAAACACTTAGTTATTTACTTGGCAATGTTGGTCGGTCATCACTACAGCCAAGCCACTATGCAGGTTGAGTTATCAAGTAAAAAAGTAGATGAGTTCAATATGTGCCAAGGCAGTTATAGTGGTTGAGTTATCAAGTCAAAAAGTGGATGAGTTCAATATGTGCCAAGGCAGTTATAGTGACTAAGTCCACACAAGTGTTTCTAAACAATCCTTATTCATCAAGCATCTTAGTGATTGTCACGTGATTCAAGAGGAAACTTTCACCAAATAATTCAGAAGGAAGATTTAGTTATGGTTGAGTCAAATTCATGCCAAGGGACAACATGAAAGAATAAGCAGAGCCAAGAGCTAGAAGCTATATGAGTCAAGTAACACATTTTTTGTATCTATGTTTGGAATGGAAAAAAATCATATGTAAACCATCATTTTCGAGTAGGAAGCATGTTCTAATGATTAAGGGGTCAATCATGGAGGTAATTATGCCCATAATTACAAATCATTAATGCCTATGTTGTGTGATCAACCAATCAAAAAATAGAAAGGTCAAGAAATAAAAATGATGAATCCTAATCATCAATAAATAACTATAAGCTTCATTAGATGGCTATTTAAGAAGAGTTTAAGACCTAATTTTGTTTTTTTGAAATTATAAGATAGAGGAATGCGTAGTTGAAGGTGAATCAAAGGTTGGAGGAATAAGGTGACAAGGAAGTGTAGAGAGGAGATATTACATATCTATCACAGTGAGGTGATTACATTTTGGAAAGAGAATATTTGTCATCAACAATCAAGTAAAAACTAAGGGATCATGCTGCTAATTACATCTAACCAACATATTAGGTGAATCTCTTAATAGAGTGATCCTAACAGGCCTACTGTAAATCTCTTAATAGAGTTCTCACTTTATAGTGATGTAAAAATCCTATAATCAAGGTAGAATTAATAGTCTTGTAAGCTCTTATAAGGGAAGACCCCTCATAGGACAGAACCCTAATAGTGTAGATTATTAGAAGTGATCAGCCTTTGTAGCCCTAATAAGCACACTTTATTTTTTATAGTAGTGGATATTTTGTAGGTGTCATCCCTTCTGCATTTTTACCTTCACCTTTGAGGGTTTTTGTGTTACCATATATGGTGTTATGTGTTGATCATATCCTTATGTGTTATTCATGTTATTAGATGCTAGATCTAACATTACATGTTGATACATGATGTTGCATGGTAAAGGTTAAGGTTGAGATGTGTAGTGCATTAAGTTTGAATGTCATTCATGTTTCAAGTGGTAAAAGTTTGATAGATCCTGATTCACACCCTCCCCCCCCTCTCTGCATCTCACTTTCCCTATTATATTTCCAACATAAGGAACCCAATCATCTTCACATAGAGAGGAGTAAGAAGATTCTTCTTTCATTTCAAATGTGTTGGTTAAAGATTTTTCTTCCTTGATATATTGATTTATAGCTTAACTCTTTACTTTCCCAAAGGCTTATGGAAAACACAAAGTTAACAAAAGAATGGGTCAGTGTAGTAATATATCAAAGACTACTAAATTGAAAGGTACACCTCCCTTATGAGTGCAAGATATTCAATAAATTTTTCTTTCAGGTTTTGTGGGTATTCTCTTAACCAAAGAATAGAAGAGGAAAAAATTAAGATTCTCAAAACTTTAAACAACCTAGGAAAATAAGGAGGATTATCTCACAATATGCAATCTACTCAAACTACTAATGTAGAAAAATAGAAACATGTAGGACTAACCATGACAACAGGAAGAAAGTAAAGATAGAAAAATAAGTAATTCTTAGATTATAGAGTTAGATAATGTTTTAACAACATCTAGACTATCTATCTCTTAGCTACTCCATAAACCAGCTTCCAACTTTCTTATGCAAAGAATTAAACTAAATACACAACCATGGTGAATAGAAGACATGCTTATACTAGAGAAAGTAAAGCATACAATATATTGAATGAAGGAAATAAAGCCAAGTTCATTCACATTCATTCAACTTTCAACATTAACACACTCATTCCACAAACTCTACTTAAGCTAAATGAACAGCAAAACTTAAAATGAACTCAGAGTCTCACACAGTAGTCCTAGCTACAGGGGTTTTCCCAAAGTAAATTTTGTTCAATCTCATTTACATCTTGAAAGATTACATTTATAGGCCTTCTCAAAATGGTTAGTTACATTGGATGATTGCCCAGTAGAGCATCTCTAAACAAAATAATCTAAAAATAGGACAAGCTTGAACCATTGTCCATTATAGAGATTTATCAAAATGCCAAGAATGGCAACAAAAGAAGAAAGAGGGGAAGAATGAAAAATGTTTAGAGAAACCTCAAAATCATCATGCCTTCTTAGAAGTAACTGATTTAGCCCTATATTCTTTCATAGGTTCAGTTACTTTATCTAGTTCTTTGACACCTAGAATGAGGATATTGTCAGGTTTGATCATCTAGTAATCATGAATTTTTGTAAGTTCATCGATTCTAGCCACCCTTGATTGGAACCTCTCCATTTCTCTTCCAATTACTACATCCACTACTAACATTTTTTGGATCTTGGCCGCTTGGAAGTTGAGTGGCTCAATGACTTTGTCAACAAATGCCAAGAACTTGGACTTCATTCTTTTGATGTCCACCAGCTTCCCATTAGTAGACACAAAGGATTTTGTGTGCAAGATCTTCAAGTATTGAAACAACTTGTCAATGATATTTTGCACTAGGTTGTGTACATCCTTGAGTTCATTTACAAATCTGAAAAAAAATTCTATGAAAAACTCAAAGGATTGCTTCTAATGGAATAGTGACTCTTAACCAATCTTTAAAATCCCATGAGCAATGACCACATTGGTCTACATATCTATTACTTCCTGCAAAAGGGCCAATTACTCTATCAACTTATTTGTTGCCTTCTGTATGGTTGTTTGATGAGCTAGCGCTACCTCTCTAAGCTTGTGAGCATCCAATACCAAGAATCCTAGATTCTCAACTAGTGGGGGACCTTGAGCCTTTATATGTTCTACCCAAGCTCAGCCTACTTGCCCAAATTGTCTCTCTTGTTGCAGCTTGAGTAGTAATTTCTTATTCTCTTCCACATTTGGGTTGAATCAATTGGAAGAAGTACTCCCAAGTGTAGACCTTATGTACTCTACCAACTCCTTGTTAGAGGCCTTCAATATTTCCTTCTCTGTTCTTAGCTCTTCCAACTTCTCCTCAATCTTCTCATTTTTTGTCTTCCACATATTCACCATGGAATCATGAACTAGAAGAAAAAGATCCAATGTTCTAATTTGAAAGTCATCTTTTCATAACTCATAAATCCTTCTTCCTTTTGAGGCTCTACAATTTCAACTAGCATATGGTCAGTTGTTGAATTTGTAGATAGGGCAATGATTGTCTTCTACTTCTTTGTCTTCATTGATGGCTAGGAGGAGGTGACTTGTGTGATCAAGTCCTTTGATGGGGATACATCATCATATCTCCTCTTCTTCCTATCAATTGTCTCTTGAAGCCAAGACTCCATAGAGAGCACATTGATAGTTTATTGTAGTGTAGATGGGTTGAATAGCTTCCTCAAAATCAATGGAGTTGGCTTGCTCTAGGAAGCAATAGGGAAGGCAGCTACCTTATTTATTGAAAGGGCTAATGTATCTCCTTACTAAGATGCATCTTGATCCTTACCATCCATGGGGTTGGTGTCTCCATCCAAATTAATGACTTAAACAAGGGAGGGTGGCTTGGTCACAAATTTTTCTTGTTCCTTCCCCTTATCCTTGTCATATTCCTTCTCTCTCATCTTCCCAATGTTTGGAAGAGGTCCAGCTCCGCAGGTAGGAGTAAATGGCACATTCTTTTTAGGAGGCTAGTCTCCTCCTTGAACAATGAATTGTGATGGCCTAGCAGATGTAGTTGTAGTGGTAGTTATGGTCATAGTTGTAGCTAACTAGATAGCTCTAATCGATACTCCATCTATTGAACTGGTAGCTCTAGTCCTTTTCTTCCTTGCTCAGGTCCACTCCACCCATTTGTTTGTTCTTTTAATTATCCCCTGCATGAGAACCTTCATTGTTTCAATGTCTAGCTCAATAGGTGGAGTAGACAGAACTGGTGTATTCTTGATCTTCTCATAAGATGTAGGGTGCAAGTAGGTTCCATCATCTACAAGATTAGAAACATCCACAAAATCATTGTATAGCTTTATTTCCTCAATAGTTAGTCATGACCAAAATAACTCTCAAGTTTGGTACTCATTGAGATACCATGACTAGAAATATTCAATATCAATGACATGCCTATGGGAATACCCTAACTTCAGATGATCCCTTATGAAATTCACTAGATCATATTGAGGTCTAAACACCCCATATTCTACCAATTGGATCTTACTTTCAAAACTCTTTACCAGGTTCCTAGCATCTAATCTGAAGGCACATAAATATAGGTCTACCATGATAGGGAATAGAATCCCAACAATGTTCTTAACATTTCAACATTGGGTGTTCACCTCCAAAGTTTGTCGACACAACCTTTTCCTTCGGATATATGGGAAATCTTTTGGGAAAACCATCATAAGCTCCTATTTGTTGATAGGAGAAGCTCAAAAATTGGATGAATAAGCATCCAAACTAGCTTATAGTCAAAATTGCCTCGGGTGAGAATCTCCTCTCAGGGCAACCATGCAATTCTCAAGACAACCTCATTGCAAAGGCATCATTTACAACTACATACTCCTCATAGCTCCTTTGTAATTATAGATGCAGATAGAACTCATAGATCTTGGTGTGCTCATCATAGCTTGGGATAATTGGGAGATGAGGCCACAAATAGTGCATTACCAAAGCATAAATTAAATAGGAGGACACATAGAACTGCTTGAATCCTCTGGCAGAATTCAACCAGGAAGTGAGCTCATAACAGATGATTTGTGCCCAATCAATCTTCATATCTTCAACATAGATTGCTTGTACTAGGAAGAAATGGTGCTTAATGAACTCCAAAATATCCTCTTTTTCCTTCAGTCTGAGGAGTGCAAGGATATCCATGATCTCTCACTTCAGATAGGTGCCAAACAAAGTTTTTAGCATTTTTCTCTTCTTCAAGCGGGTAGTTTGGAACCAGGTCCTTTGCATGTCCTATCATCTAAGGGTCTTTTTCTCATTAAACATGGATGCAAAGGACCCAAAATCAATGTCACAATACTAATTATGTGTAGGGATGGAAAATTTTGACTATGTCAACACCTTGTTAACTGACAAGAGAATGGATTGGTCTAAAAACAAAATTTGCATCATGTCTGGATTGTATCTTTCTATGCACTCCTTTACTAGCTCAGTTGCATGAACTACCATTGGAAAGTTGGTTGCCTCTACCAATCCACTCTCTTTCAATTTTAGAGTGATTGGGTGAATAGGTTGGGAATTTAACCTCCTATTTAGATCACCCAAGTCATAGAACTTAAAGGATTTATCTATATAGTCTTTTAACTCACTTTCCAAGCCATTTAATCTTTTGTAACCAACAACTCCGATTGTCATTTGCTATGATTGCATAGGATGAATTTTTCAATAAATAACTATTAAATAAACTTGTAGGAACCAATTTCTTGCAAATCTGATGAAATAGCCTTAAGTAATTAGAACTTTGGTGCCACAGGAATGACATTAAGTTCGGCCACTTATTACAATGGCCAGATTTGTATTTGATTCCATGAGTAATGACTATTTAAACTTTTCATTAATTTTCACTTAAAATATTAAGTTCCCAAAAGCAATTTTACTTTAGTTAAAGTAAAATGATATGACTAAAATTCATTGAACAACATAAATACTTGGCTTTATGGGATGTTCCTTACTTTGCTTCAAAATGTGGATTGTAGATATCCTTAGCAATATTAAAAAATAATAGGTAGAAAGAAAAATTTATCTTCTTCGCAAATCCATTTTCCTTTTATTCAAGATCGTAGCATGGGGAGTGATCCTTTTGCTAGCTTGAGCATTTCACTCTTCCATTTTTCACTAAAAGACTTTAACACTACTTTTCCTTCATAACAGGTTTGTATGTTCAACACTTACTTTTCTAGAAGTATCTTTTGGGCATCTTTGAAGGATATTCAAAACTTTTTGTAACTTGACTTTGTATCCTCAAAGCCTCTAGAAAAGTAGCTCATTTTGTTACCTTTGGGCAAAAAACTCCTTTCTCAACAACATTTTATGGGTTGAGGTAAACAAATAGTATTCAAATTTTAACTGCAATCTAATGGGCCTAAAGAAAGATCTTGAGCATGCCCTACTAGTTATGAGCCATTAAATCATTATGCTCACACTATTTGATTATTTGAATTGTGATTTGGCTCAAGTTCATGAGGCTTCAGAAATAGAATAAAATGGCTACATTTCTTTGAATATGAAACAACAAACCATAAACCCATATTTCTTAGCAATATTTGACCTTAATTCCATAGATCTAAATGAGAAACACCCTTGCCTCTATCCATAGAATCATAAAGCCTTGGGTATTTGGAAAAAGCATATTCATAGCCCCTTTAATCACTTTCCATGGCTTCAACCTTCATATTCGTAGTTGGTGTAGTTCGCTTGATGGAAGAATCAGCTCAGGAGCTCAGAATCTATGAGATATACCATATTAGGGAAATATTATAGATAATAAGGTGTAGAAAACTTACTTTTCATTAGGAGGATGCAAGATCACACCTCAACCATAACTAAATCACCTCATCCCTATACACACCAGAAAAATAGGAAACCTACATAGAAAGGTTAGGAAAATGTATTGCAAAGGGAGACCCAAAAAATGAAGATAGTAGAGTGCTTTGGGAAAGATGATAAGTAAGTAACCTAAAATAGACTTAGACACCTCTTCCTCACTTCAACCAATAACCTCAAGCTTAAAAATGGGAAGACTAAAACTTGGCAACAAGATGCATTTTTAATTTTAGGTACCTTCACCTCCTATGTAGGAGCAGAAACACAAGCATATTCTTCAATTAAACAAAGATTAGGCTCATCATTACCATTAAGAGTATACATAAGGTTTTTATAAATAAATTTTACCTTGCAATGAAGAGCAGAAGGATCAACATGCATAGAATGCAACCAAGGTTTTCCTAAGAGAAGGTTATAATTGAGGGGTCCAGTCATAACATGGATAGGAGCATCCAATATCACCAGACCCACTTTTATGGGTAGTTTTTTAATACCAAAAGTTCTCTTAGCAATATTATCAAACCCTCAAATAGGAATGTTATCAGGTTGAATAGATGTAATGTTAGAAATTATAGTCTTTAACATATCCAAACTGCAAACATTTTATTGGAGTAAGTTACATCAACTAGGCAAGTGGTGAGCGAAGAACTCAAGCACTTAGTTAATAGGATGTGTTTTCATTGATTGATAGCCACTTAATAAGAGGTAATAAATAATTGCAAGTAAAAGTACTAGTAGACTAGCATACCATTCATGACAAAATAATGAAGGATTGTGTGGAAGGACAATGGTCGTAGCTCAGTCACCATTGATGTGGTGATACAAGAGAAGGTCTAAATGTGACAAGACATGCAATAGAGAAAAGAGGCAAAGTATGGTTGAAGTATGCAAGGTTCCAAATCTAGGTGTCATGAATAAAGGATGGTGTGGAAGCACAATGGTCATAGCTCAATCACCATTGATGTGGTGATACAAGAGAAGGTCTAAATGTGACAAGGCATGCAACAGAGAAAAGAGGAAAACTATGGTTGAAGTACGCAAGGTTCCAAATCTAGATGTATACTTGCAAATAGACAAGTTGGCCTATGTGCATAGGAATCTATAAATAGTTAGTCATAGGTGTCTTGTGACTATGCTCACTATGCAATTCAAATTTCAAATTAAAGTTTGAGCAGGAGAAATTTTAGGATTTGCATTTGTAATCAGAGGATGTGATTTAAAGATCACTTGCAACTCACATTTAAGTGGTTATCTAAGAAAAAAGAGAAGAGAAGACTGTTATCCTAAGCAAGAGCCAAGAACGTCAATTTTGCTACAATTGTGTGGACCAGAGAACATAAATAAACAAGGACAATTGTGAATAGTGTGCAATAGTAGACAAGTGCAAAGTGCATGAGAAGAAGGGTAGAGAGAAGGTAAAATTTGTGTCATTGATGTATGTTTCTATGTGGGATATAATGTGGTTTTATTGCATTGTGTTAATAATTTCCTTAATAGTAAAAGAGGTTGTAACTAATTGTGTGATAAAACCTATCACATTAACTGGTAGATTTTATAAAAGTGAGAATACTTATTCACTCCCCTCTCAATACTAGTTGGGACCAATAATTGGTATCAAATCACAGACCCTAACACATACAAGTCTAACAAATTTGGGGAGGATCCAATGACATTACTTAGAATATAACTAGAAGAAGCATTAGACACTATAAAAGATCTAAAGGATAGACTAAAAGAATCCCTAGCTAAGTGAAAGAATATTATGGCAAAGCTAGGTGAAATCCAAGTGCTAATAGAGAATCTTGAAGAACATTGTTGTTATGAAGAGTCAGAAGAAGCTATATCAAAACTCGTGGCTAAGAATGATAAGCTAAAGAAAATTATCAAGGTCTTGAATAAGGACTAAGAACATTATATAGTAAGATTAGGTGAAGTTATGGATGACAAAGGGAGTGTCATCCTAGCAAGAGATCAAAGCCTATGAAGAACTAAGACTAGCTTAGGAAGCAAGGCAATGAGTTGAGGATCTAGTGAAAAAAAAGGAAGATGAGATAGTGCACATGAAGGAAGAGCACATGTGTGTAGTGCAAGAAAATAGTATACTACTTGATCATCATCATGATAAGACAAAATGATTGAATTCTCCAAGAAACAATGCTAGACAAATGGAAGAGCAAGTTCATTAGCTAAAGGATGAACTCAAGATAGTAAAGGAAGAATGTGATAGACTTGCAAAACCAAGTGCAAACACCCAAAAGGTGGAGGAGTAGTCAAACACTCAAGGAGAGACAACAAGCTCAATCATTCCTTGATTCCAAGGAACATGCACATTTGAAAGAGGAGAGTCTTTAAAGTTAAAAGATTCACAAACCACAAAGAACAAGTGAGCAAAAAAAAGAGATATGTCATCAAACAAACCTTTTTTTTTTATTGTGGTAAAATAGGACCCAAGTTAAATAAATTTTGGCATAGGTGAGCTACAACTAGTAGGCATGACACATATAGATAACTATATTATAGTTGTTATTAGTGTGCACATAACACACATGAATGCATAGATCGTGCAACTAAAGCTAGAGCATAAAAATACTACTTCTACTATGACATTTATGGTCACAATGAAAAAGATTATGGATCAAGTATTGGATCACATCAATCATTTCTTAAAATAAGGAGACATGTATGCTTCACCTGTAGAAATGAAGGACACATCACATCACAATGTAAGTGGTGGATAGGATAATAAAACCATGCAAGACCATGGAACAACACAAGGAAAACATGCTATAGATGTCACAAGACAGGGCATGTAGTTAAGAACTATAGGGTAAAGAAAAAACACAAGCAATACCATGGTGGCAACAAAGGAAAAGGAAAGACCATTGATGCTGAGAAAGTCAACAAGGACTTCTCTAAAGTGTGGATCAAGAAAATATCAAATAACTCTAGAATAAATATTGGAAAAGTAGAAAGATCATTAGAAAAGGTGAGTCCTCCCAACCAAGTTAAGATAAGGAAATCTCAATAGGATTTAGGAAAGAGATAATTCTGGCACCGATCCCCTCTGGCAAATCATTAAGTTGTGACTAGTGACTTAGTGAAAAGCAAGCACATTGCACTCAAAAGTGGAAGATAGGTTGTCTCTAAAATTTGACTGATGGATGAATCTTCAAAAAAAAATTATTTCACAAAGGAAAAGGTAGGTAAAAGGTGAGGCTACCATTTAGACCTCAACATTACTTTTTGCATCAAATCTATAAATAGACATATTGATAAGAAAATTTCACTTTTTGCAATCTTGAGATCCAATAGAGCTCTTGTTTGCAAAACCCTAAAAGAAAGATTCTTTGTGGAACTTGACCAAGGTGCTACCATTAGCTTTGAAACCCCAGGATCTACTTATAGAAAAAGATCAAAAGATAGAACTAGATTTGTATCATAAAATGGCACAATACAATGGTCTCTTTGAATTCAATCTTGTTAATGAGCTGGATCTTGAGCAACTTTTCTATGAGCCAATCTTGTTGAGGATTGATAACAAGGACATGAAAGTGATCCCTATCTTCACTCCCATGAAGTGTACTACTAATAGAAAATGTTGGTGACTATCTCAAGATGAAGATAGTAGAGTTGGGAGATGCAAAAATTAGAGAAATATACAAGTGTTACGCCATTAATATTGATGTATATAGTGTTATGAATAGTCAACTTGTGGCTATCTTAATCCTTAATTAAGTCATGTTATCATTATTATATTATTATTTAGGTAGGTAGGTCAGCCTAGGTGTTATGTAGGGTTGTGTATATTCAATCTAAGCATAATTAAATATATATAGGATGTTGTGAGTCTTATTTCATCATCATATTGTGAAGCATGTTCTCATTGGAGATATTTGGAGGTTGCTTGCTCAAAGTGGCCTATTACTCTCAATTATTATCAAATTTTTATATAATATTTCATATTTTTTCTTCTATTGTGCAAGTTATTTCATTACAAGTGGTATCAAAGCATGATCTTGGCACCATGGAGGCAAAAACATTTCTCAACATTGGGACGATTTTGGGAAGAGCATAACTTTCAAATTTTAGTGAATTTTTCAAAGGTTTTTAAATGGTTTTTGAAGACCATATTAAAGAAGATATATTCCAAAATTTAGAGGGATTGGAGAAAATTTGAGAAAGTTATTGCAAAATTACTATTTCTACACAATTATTGAGATCCTCATATCTCTCACATCTTGCCGAATTGGAGTATAACTTGTATTGGATTTTTGAATGCATAGTAGAGGAGCCTAAATTTAAAAGCTTGGTGAAATTGAAAAAAAAAAAAGATATTGCAAAATTAAGAGAATTCTCTTTCAAGGCAGAAAATTTGCTCTTTTTTTATTGGATTATTTCTAACTATGGGTATCTTGGCCCTAGTAAGTTATAGTAAAAAATAAATAAATCAATCAAAGAATCTACATTTCATTTGTGTGATTTATTTCAAAAATATTGGTTTCCATCATGATGGGGCCTTCAATAAGAGGCAAAATGGATGCTACCATAATGGAGAAATCCTTTGATCAAGATTGGGAAGCAACAGAGGATAGTAATCCCAATGAGGAACTTAGTAAGTTCAAGGAAGAGGTTAAGAGGGATATGTGTGACCTTCAAGGAGATATATCAGATATAAAAAGCATATTAAGCACCTATATGAATGAAACAAGGAAGGAGCTCTCAAGCAATCAAGGTGAAACCTTCAAGTCAACTAATAATGACACAAATTTTATTGATCCTACGGGATCTAGGAATATTTTTCCAAAGGTGGATATGGGAAAACTTGATGGCAAGGATCTTGTAACATGGATAAATCAAATGGAGAATTTTTTTGAAGTACATCAAATCCCATATGGACAAAAGGTCATTATGGCTTCCTTATATCTAGAACTAGATCAATTCATTTGGTATCATTGGCTTTATACTCATGGGTGGAAAAAGGGTCTCACTATATCATGGTCAATTTTTATAGAAGAGCTCCAAGCACACTATTGCTGCAATAGTGTGATAGAAAACTTCTTTAGCCAACTTGCTAAGCTTCAACAAATAGGATTAGTGAAGGATTATATTCAAAAATTCAAAAATCTATCCTGAAGAGTGGATACAATTATAGATGAGAACTTGAATGATTTATTCTTGGGTGGTCTCAAGGGTCACATTCAACATGAGGTACGCATGTTTTGTTCCCGCTCAGTAAATGAGTCTTTTATATTGGCACACAGGGTAGAGGAGAAGTTCTTGATTCCTAGAAAGCAAGGGGCTAATGTGACAAGATAAAAAGGATATTCAACACCTTCTCTTCCTCAACCTACTAGGTTGACTCCACAACAAATTGAGGAGAAAGGAGAAAAAGGGTTATGTTTCAATTGTGATAGCAAATAGAGTAGAGCAGATAAATGTGGTGAAAAGAAATTGTTCTACATTGAAGGTCCAAGTGAGGGAGAAGAGGATGAGCCCATATCAGAGGAGGATAGGGAGTTAGGTGAGGAATCACATGATTCTCAACCAATCATTTCTTGGCACGCATGTTTAGGTTTTAGTGCACCACAAACTATCAAGGTAGTGAGTTTCTTTAAGAAGAAGAAAGTAACAATGTCGCTAGACTTAGGTGGTACTCATAATTTCATCAACAAAAAGTTGGAAACTCTTCTAATTTTTTTTATATATCTAGCCTCAGAGTTTTAAGTTTTGATTGTAGATGGGGTCACAGTTAGTCATTCAGGTAAGTGTCATAGCATCAAATTATCCATGGGAGATTATCAACTTGATACCCTAATGTATGTGATATCCATGGGTGTAAAAGATATTGTTTTAGGAGTACAATGGCTTACTAAATTGGGAAAAATTAAGATGAACTTCCAAGAACTATTCATGCAATTTTAATCAAAAGGAAAGGTAGTGGAGCTAAGGGGAATGAAGGCAAAATCCCCATAGATGGTAAGCTCTCATCAAATGCAAAAGTTTCTTAAGAAATGTAAGGATGGATTTGTGGCCTAACTATGTTCATTAGAAGTCTCTCAATCTAATGTTCTTACTCATCCAGATTTACAAGCAATAATTGATCGTCACTCAGTGATTCTTGGAGGTATGCCTAAAGGACTTCCTCCTAAGAGGGATCATGACCATGCCATGCAACTAGTTCCAGGGAGCCAACCACCAAACATCAGACCTTATAGGTACCCACACATACAAAAAAGTGAGATAGAAAAAATTCTTGATGAAATGCTAGAGGTAGGAATTATCATGCATAGCCAAAGTGCTTACTCCTCACCTATTCTAATGGTGCATAAGAAGGATGAAACTTGGGGCATGTGTCTAGATTATAGAGTCCTCAACACATACACCATTAAAGATAAGTTTCCTATTCCAGTCATTGATGATATTCTAGATTAATTAAATAGAGCTATGTATTTTACCAAGTTAGATCTTAGATTGGGTTAGCACCAAATTTTAATTAAGGAGGAAGATAGTTGTAAGATAGCATTTTGAACTCATGAGGGTCATTATGAATTTTTGGTGATGCCATTTGGTTTTACCAATGCAGCATCTACATTCAAAAGTTTGATGAATTCCATTTTTAAGAAGTTCTTGAGAAATTTTTTGTTAGTGTCTTTTGATGATATATTAATTTATAGCAAGACTTGGGAAGAATGTTTGGAACATGTCAATCAAGCATTACAATTACTCAAAGATCATCAACTCTATGCTAAGTCATCCAAGTGTACTTTTGGTCATAATGAGGTGGATTATTTGGGACACATAGTTTCACATGGAGTAAAGGTGGAACCTAACAAAATTAAGGCTATCATGGAATGCCCTATTCCAAAAACTATTAAGAAGTTGAGGGGTTTCTTGGGATTGACAGGATACTATAGAAGATTTGTGAAAAATTATGGTTGAATAGTAGCACCCCTTACCACTCTATTAAAGATGGATTCTTTTCATTGGAATGAATCTGCTAATGTATCATTTGAGCAATTGAAGAAGGTTGTGTGTACCACTCTAGACTTCACCAAGGAATTCATTATGTAATGTGATGCTTCTATAAATGGGATAGGAGAAGTACTCATGCAAGAAGGTCAACCAATTGCTTTTGAGAGTCATCAATTAAAAGGTAAAAAATGACTCAAACCTATTTATGAGAAGGAAATTCTAGAAATCCTTCATGCAGTTAAAAAATGGAGGCCTTATTTAATGGGTCGACACTTCAAGGTTAAGACAGATCATCATAACCTAAAAAAAAAATTGGAATAAAGACTATCATCAGAAGAGAAACAAAAATGGGTCACTAAGATGTTGGGATATGACTTTGAAATTGCATACAAGAAAGGGAAGGAAAATATTGTGGTAGATGCACTTCCCAAGAAGGATGAAAAAGATGAAGCCTTATTGTGTGCCCTTTCAATAGTACAAGAAAATTGAGTGGTAGAAGCCAAAGAAGAGTGGCAAGATGATGTGACAACAAGTAATCTCATCTAGCAAATAAAAAGTGACCCTAGTAGTTCAGATAAGTTTTGTTTAAAGGGAGATATTCTTTGGTATAAAGAGTGCTTGTATCTCTACAAGAAATCCACTCTTAAACACAAGATTCTCAAAGAACTACATGAGTCCCCAATTGGTGGCCATTCAGAATTTTTGAAGACATATCATCGGGTCAAGAAAGATTTTTTTGGGGAAGGGCTAAAAGGTGATGTTCAAAAATTTGTGGTTGAATGTTTAATTTGTCAAATAAATTAGGGGGAAACAATTAAGACACCAGGTCTCTTGCAACCTTTATCTATTCCTAGCCAATGTTGGGTATCCATGGACTTCATCACAAGGCTTCCCAAATCTAAAGGTCATAATTTCATCATGGTAGTATTTTATCGCCTCACTAAATATGCACATTTAATTGCATTATCACATCCTTTTACAACAAGTCTAGTGGAAAAAGTTTTCTTGGAGAATATCCAAAAGCTACATGGTACACCTAAGGTTATTGTTAGTGATCATGATCCTATTTTTACTAATCTTTCCAATAACTTTTGGAAAGATTTATTCTTATGTTTGGGTACTCATTTGGCTCATAGTTCTTCATACCATCCTCAATCAAATGGGAAAACTAAGGTTGCTAATAAATTTTTGGAAGGATATCTACGTTGTTTCACTTCAGAAAATCAATCTCAATGGGTAGATTGGCTACCTCTTGCAGAATGGTGGTACAATACTTATTTTCATAGCTCATAAAAAATATCTCCATTTTTGGCACATTATGGATATCATCCTCCTTCCATCACATCATCATTAAAGGTATCACCAAGAGTTAAGGAAGTAGAGGACCACTTTCTTCATCAACATCAGGTACTTTCACGACTCCAGGAGAATTTAGCTACAAGACAAATCAAATGAAACAACAAGTAGACAAACATCTTGGTGAAACAAATTTTGAAGTTGGGGACTAGGTCTTCTTGAGATTGCAGCCTTATAAACAAATCTTAATGAAGCAACAAAAAAAGAATAATAAGTTGTCTCCAAGATATTATGGACCATACCAAGTCATGCAAAAGATTGGTAGTATTGTCTACAAGCTTGAGTTGCCACCAACAACCAAGATACATCTAGTTTTTCATGTTTCTTGTTTGAAGAAGGTAATTGGGTAGAATATTCCTACTCAAATAGTACTACCAGAACTTGATGAAGAAGGAATAATAATTTTGGAACCAGAGTGCATTCTTCAAACACACATGAAGAAGCTAAGGAATAGGACCTAACTTAGTATCTCATCCAATGGAAGAAATTACTATATGAAGAGGCCACATGGGAGGATGAGGAGTTCATTCAAAAGAATCCACATTTGGTTAGCATTGAGGACAATGCTTCTTTCAAGAGAGGGGGCATGCTACACCCTTAATATTGATGTATATAAGGTTATGAAGAGTCAACTTGTGGCTATGTTAATCCTTAATTAAGTCATGTTATCATTATTATATTATTATTTAGGTAGGTAGGTCAGCCTAGGTGCTATGTAGGGTTGTGTCTATTCAATCTAAGCATAATTAGGTATATATAGGAGGTTGTGAGTCTTATTTCATCATCATATTGTGAAGTGTGTTCTCATCGGAGATATTTGGAGGTTGCCCCCTTGAAGTGGCCTATTACTCTCAGTTATTATCAAGTATTTATATAATATTTCATATTATTTCTTCTACTATGCAATTTATTTCATTACAATGAGAATATTTGTGTGACAAAAAAAGGAGACGAGGATCTTAAAGAGATAGAAGAGACAACCCTAGCTCATGCAATGAGCTTCCCAAAATTCTTCATAGATAAATGCATGAGATTCATACTCATTTGGGTGCATAGAATATACATATGGTTGGGAAAGCCATATAATACCACAAAATATGTGATTGAGAGGGTAACAAGGCTCAATAGAATTGGAGAGAAACTAAGCACTCAAAAGCACAGAACTGTAGAAGTAGCAAAACTAACTAGATGTCATCATAATGGAAGGATGTGTACACTAAAGGATATTCCATATCAAAAAGTACATTTTGCAGTAAGAGTGATTACATAGAGACTTTACTAGTCTAGTCAACCAAATAGTGTGCCTCCTAGAGTGATGTATGGAGAATACCAGATAATAGTGAAGAAAACTAAGTTGGATCTTAGTGGCTGGTTATATGGGGAGATAATGGAGAGTCTTAAGAAGATTATGATAGACAGTAATGCATACATATTCAAATTTGGCACAATAATGGTAAAAATATTTTTCTATTTCAAGGGAGAGTATCCTAGTTACAAACAGTTCTAATAGAAGTCGAGGAATAGCGTCACAACTCAAATAACAAGCATGCACAATAGATTAGGTAGTAAAGACATAGAGAAGCTTAAAAATTACTTCAAGCAATTCCAAGTTGACATGCAAAGAAAAAGAAGGATTCTTATTAATCTATTGAATGACTAAAAAAGGAGTATTTATTTCTTACCTAGCACAAACAACTACATAGTACAGAAGATCAGACCAAGAACTCACTGGTCGACTAAATCTCCTTATCAGGACAAAGAAGGCCCAACTAGAAGTCTTATCACAAAGTTACTTGAAAACCTATTGATAAATATCAACAAAGTTTTGGCACAATCAAAGAGAAGAAGAAAAAGATAATGGAGAAAGAAGTACAAGCCTCTAAAGAAAAGAAACAAAAGAAGAAGAAATGTATATGATGAGTTGTGCAATAGACCGAGGAAGTGATATCCCAAGGAAGTGGAGAAAGCCCACAATGTGAAATAGCACCAGAACCTAACTCAAAGTAGGAGGAAGAAAAAATAAGTGTGAATAAATTGACAACATCCAAGCCTCCAATAGTGGAGACCTACAAGAGGAAGGCCACAATGAAAGGAAAGAGGAAACCTCCTACCTAGCTACAGGAAGAAGAACAAGAAGAGAAATCAGATACAAAAGCCCCAAATCCACAAAGGGAGGTAAGAAGATTTCACTTCAAAATATCATTGATGATATTGAAAATAATGGAAACTAAAATACAATTAGAGATAAATTTTTAGATTTCAACAAGCCAAATAGGAATAAGATAGTGCACGCAATACTAGCTAGCTTGACAACATTCAATAGAACACCAGCAATGCTATAGTCACAACTTCCAAAGGAACTATATGAGATACTTAAGGGAAAATGGTCTAATGTCATAGTAGAATGGAAGGTTATATTGGATGAATCCCTTATAGAACTAAGACCTAACTTGAGTAAGAAAGATATCATGGATCTTGATGATTCATGTAGATAGAACACCAACTCACTAGAAAATGTAATGTTGATGACTAAAGGTTTGAAGAAAGATGCTTTTTTAAATTAAAAGAATTATTGGTCTCAACTTTATAAAAAAGAGAAGGAAATACTCGAGAAAGGAGAAGGTTGAGGAAAGGAAGTTGAGAAAGGAACAACCCAAGACAACATGTTCAAAAAGTGCAAAGAAGAAGACATCAAAACAATCTGTTACACAAACAAAATATGCAAATCAATCAAGACCTAAATAAGGAACCCAAGAAGAGAAATCAAATGCAAAATTCCACAAAAACACCATCTTCTATAATAGATCAAAAAAGGATAATTCACAGACAGGTACAGAACAACATAGTGTCATTGATGTGACCAAGGGGAGAGAAGAAATGAAACAAGACACAACTGGTCATGGTGAGTCAATCAAACAAGGAAAAAAGGGAGAAGAAATAGATAATAATATGGATGACACTCAATTACCTACAATGGAAATTCACAATGATGCAGACAAATGATAAGTAGAGGAGATAGAAGCAACCCAAAGGAAAGAAACCTTGCAATCAACTCAACCACAAGAGACACCAACAATAGAGTCATCCTTAACACCTTCCAAAGGATAGAAGAGTGTCAAGAAGCCTAAAAAGAGGAAAGACAAGAGAAAAATAGATTTAGAGGAATCAAGAAGCAAGAAAACAAACAAAGGGATAGAGGAATCAGAAGAATGGGCAGAGTCTACCAAATCAAAAGATGAGGGAGCATTGTATAAAAGTGACATAGCCAAAGTTGCCAAAGTGCAAGAACTCAGAGATAGAGTCAAAGAGACAAGAAATAAAAATCATGAAATGAAATAAAAAGAGTTGAAAAAGTACACTCCACTCATTGAGAGATACAAGTAGATGAAGTAGAATAGAAAAAGGTATGAACAAGCCACCACCTTGGTAAATGCTCATAATATTTTGAAAGGACTTATTAAAAGAGAATCCTATAATGATAATGATGATATGATTCGATAGATCAAATATGTCATGAGACATCTCCATAAGAAGGAAGGCAAGCTTCCAATGATAGTGGAACAAAAGGTTACAAGGAGACCTCTTCCTCTTAAAGAGAAAAAGAAACTCATCTTAGAGAAGAAAGGGGAACTAATGACACTCAAGGATGAGATATTGGAAGTTTTGAAGGAAATAACCCCATTGATTTTGAAACCAGGCACATCACACACCTTAATAGGTGAAATTGAGTACAAAAGGACAAAGACTCGGCAAGAACATGATGAAGTCACCCATGCCTATGATCCACTCTCTGGATCAACAATAGAACATCTCACAAAAATCTAGGATATAATGTATCTGGTAGATCAACTATGAGAATAAGAAGAGAAAAGAGCTATCTAACTGATGGAGCTTCAATGTTTCTTAACTCCAATTATTTGAATCATCAGTGCACATCTAAAGGAAATGGAAGCTCAAATTGCATGCCACAAGCATAGATAGATGAAGCAATTTGCATGCAATTGGTAGAACTCAGGAGTGCAGTACTTGCACTTAATCACTTGAAAGAGTCATGGGAGACTCTTAAGAATTAAGCTTGACAAAAACACAAGTATATTTTTTAGAAGCTATAGACAATATCAAAAATAGAGAATAGCATCATAGGGGGAATGTGAAATGAGAATATAACACCTACTAGTACCCTAGACCTACCCATTGGCATTGATGAAAAAAAGGGAGAAATATACATACAAAAAAAGACAAAGCAAGTACTCAAACAAAAAGGAGAAGGAGAGTAAAGACAAAGAAAGAAACCTAATAGGGGGAGTAGACTTGAAAAAGTCAACATCCACAAATAGGTAGTGTGAATAGGGAATGTGATGACATGTTAAGTCTCAACCTATGAGCCTTCTTAACCTATGAAATTTATATCCAAAAGTTTTTTTCATCAATGCTAAAGGGGGAGATTGTTGGACTAAGTTACATCAACCAAGAAAGTGGTGAGCAGAGAACTCAAGCATTGAGTTAGTAGGATGTGTTGTCATTGATTAGAAACTAGTTAATAAGTAGTAATAAAGTGTTGAAAGTGAAACCACCAATAGATTGGCATATTGGTCATGAAAAAAGAATGAAGGAAGGCATGGAATCACAATCGTTGTAGCTCAATCACCATTGATATGATAATACAAGAGAAGGCATCAATGAGACAAGACATGCATCAAAGAAAAGTAGCAGAATATAGTTGAAGCATGCAAGGTTCTAGGTATAAGTGTAGACTTGCAGATGGACAAGTTGGCCTATGATCATAGGCATCTATAAATAGGTAGTCATAGGTGTCTTGTGACTATGCTTAGTATGCAATTCAAATTTCAAATTACAATTTGAGCGAGACAACTTTTAAGGTTTGCATTTGTAATAAAATGACTTGATTTAAAGATCACTTGTAACTCATTTTTAAGTAGCTCACTAAGAAAAAGGACAAGAGAAGATTGTTATCCAGAGTGAGAGCCAAGAACATCATTGTTGCTACAATTGTGTAGAGCAGAGAACATAAACAAAAAAGGATACTTGTGAACAATGTGAAATAGTAGATAGGTGCAAAGTATAGGATAAGAAGAAGGGTAGAGAGCATGGAAAGCTTACCCAAGCCAAAATTGCAATTGAAGATCAAAGCATCTTCAAGGAGCCACGACAAAGGATAAACTAAACAAGTGGTGTAGATACTAAGATCTAATACTTTAGTTTTCTTTCTAACCATAGCATGTACTATAAGCCTTTAACATGGAGTATTTGTAATGAGTCTTTAAAATCCTCCAACAATGTGTCTCTCATAAAGATGTCTAAATCCCCTAACAAGGTATCCTTAACAGGTTGTTGTTGTAGTCCTAAAAGCTTACTGGCATTCCTAACAAGATGTGTTCTTCGAAGGAACAAATGTAAGCCTTTAATAGGGCACCCTCTTTCTTGCAAGGAAAGGCTAGTGGATATTTTACTCCCATCATGTTTATCACCCTCACACCAGAGGTTTTCACGTAAAAAATATATGTTTCATTGATGTATGCTTCTGTGTGGGATATTGTGTGGTTTTATTGCATTGCATTAATCATCTCCTTAATAGTAAAAGACGTTGTAATTAAGTGTGATAAAACTTACTACAATAGCTGATAGATTTTATAAATGTGAGCATATTGATTCACACCCCCTCTTAGTATTGATGTATGTATACGTATATGCATAGATATAGGTATATGTATATGCATATGTTATGTATGTATGTATGTATATACATGTGTGTGTGTGTATGTGTATGTGTATATGTATATGTATGTGTATGTGTATATGTATATGTATATGTATATGTATATGTGTGTGTGTGTGTGTATATATATGTATATACACACACACACACATATATATATATATATATATGTACATATGTGTACATATATGTATATATGTGTACATATATGTATATAGATATATGTACATATTGTTGATTGTTAAGCCTATGTTTTCAATTAGGGAACAAACACTTAGTCATTTGTAAGTCATTTACTATGCAAGATTACAAGATCATCATTGTGACCAATTTATCTAGTAAAGGTCGAGCAATTTACTTGAGATCGAGAAAATCAATGATTGTCAAGAATTCAATAAAGACTAAGTAGTGAACTGAGGATTATAGTATGAGCTGAGTAGTTTAATTTTGACCAAGCACATTGAAAAGTTCTCAAGTGCTAAGTACACAGACTTATAGAAGCTGAGAAACAACATACATCACCGAGCATTAGAAGCACTCAAGTTTCGAGCAATACAGTTTGTTATGTGAGTTTGTTATGGCACAAACTCATATGTGAATCATTTTGGTCAACATTTTGATAAGATTTAATATTTGTAGAGCCAGATTATATCCCATTTACATGTCATTAGGAGAACGTGATGATCCCTAGATAAATAATCTAATCAAATCAGAAAAAGGGACATAAATGAGAAAATATGATGAAGTTTAAACCATTGATTAAATCTAGAAGCTTCACATGAACTCTATTTAAAGAGTATTCTAACCCTAGAATTGTATGAGAAGAAAAATGTGAAATCAAACATGTATGTGAAGGAGTCATTAGATAGATCTAGTAGAGAGAGAAATCATAGCAGTGAAGGGCTAAAATAGATTTATCATATTAGGAGAATCAAATCAAAGTCAAAGGAAAAAGAAGACCCAAGATTAGCTTACAGAGCATACTGAGGTTAGGTACTAAATCAATTATTTTGTAATTGAGACAAGGCAAATCTCTTAATAGAGTGATCTTAACAGGTCTATCTAAATCTCCTAACAGAGTCTTTACTTTATGGTAAGTGTCAAGCCCTCTAACAAGGCAAGACCTAATAGTATTAGAGTCTTTAACAGGACAAACCTCTCACCAAGTATCTCATATTTTATGGTCAAACATTATAACCTTAATAGTGAAGATTTGTGGGTTTCATCCCACCCTAGTTTTGCCTTCATCTTGAAGTGTTTTTGGGTAACCAAATAATTGTGTTATGTCTTGAACTGTTATGGATGTGATGAAATTATTTTATGTTTCACTATTTCAATTTTAATGATGAATTGGGTATGAATAAAGAGAATTGATTTTAGTATCAAAAGTTTAAGATCTTGATTCACCAACCCCCACCCCGCCCTCGTCTTAGTATCTTGTTTCCCATATATATTCCAACAATTGGTATCTGAGCGCAAGTATCTTATTAGAAATCTTAACAGCTTGAGAGTTTAAGATCATGGAGATGGAAGTATACAAGATCGGAAAGATTATTGAAAATAAAATAAATGAAATACAAAACAAGTTGCAATAATTAGAGACAACAAGAGAAGAATTGAGAAAATCCCTCAAAAGGAGAAGAGAGATGGCTACACAACTTAATGACACTCAATAAAAAAAAGTTGACACAGAAGGTTTGTTGGATAATGGAAATATTGGTTACAAAAATAAAGCAATGGAAAAATTACTGGAAAAGAATAGTGTCCTAGCGAAGGAAGCAAAAGATTTGAAGACAGAACAAGAAATCCAATTTGTCACATAGCATGAAGCTATTGAACAAAAGAAAAAATCAATAGAAGATAATATTATAGCTAAAGAAGACAAAAGTTAAATAGCTAATGGACTTAAAGAAACATAATTGGAAGTTTAGAAGCTTAGAAATACTCAGCTTGATATGATAAATTAATTAGTGATTGCAAATTAGGAAGCAAGCAGAAAGGATTGGAGATCACAAACCTGAAGTTGCAAAATGAGCAATTAAAGAATGAGTTAAAGTATGAAAAGGATCTCATGGAAAGGATGAACAAACCAAATGAATAATTCAAACACTTTGAAGACATGATGAAGTCACCAAGAGCCTTAAACACATATGCACTTGGATACAAGCAATCTTCAACCACTGAAGAAGGAGAATTATCCAAAAGTGGAGAACAAAGGAATGCAAAATCAAAAGGTAAACCTACATGCTATTACTATGGAAAGATTGGACATACGAAAGACATTTGTAGAAGCAAAAATGTTAAGAAAACTCCTAAACCAAAGCCAAGTGGTAACTATTCTAAATGTAAGAAAGTAGGACATCAGACTTATGAATGCAGAACATAAAACATTGATTCAACTATAAATGTATCTAGATTGCAAGGTCACTACTATAAATGTCAAAGTATGGATATAAGGCCTATGAGTGCAAACTTAAGAAGAAATCACAATGGTCACTTGAAAAACAAACTCATGCAAAAAAGAAAGGCAATTGCTATGAATGGGATTAAAACACATGGCTTAATTGTCACTATTGCAGAGAATATGGACACATCTAAGAGAATTTCTTTAGGACACAATTTAGAGAAAACTACAAGAAATGGTTAAATAGTGAGATAGTATGTTTTAGCTATCTCATAAAGTGACATATAAGTAAGAATTGCAAAATAAGGACACATGCACCAACATCAAGAAATGTAATGACAAATTAGAAAAGAAGAAGACATGGGTAGATGTAGTAAGAGCTAGAAGCAGCAGAGTAGAAGACACTGTGATCACCCAATCTAATGGATTTGGTGATCACACCACTTCTCGCTAAAAGAACAGAGGAATGTAGGAAGTATATTACTAAACGCTACATTTTACATTAGTTCCTAGCCTTAAAAGTGTTGAAATGATATATTTCCATAAATTAAGAAATGCATGAAAGTATTATTCAGTAAGTACTGAGCATCAGTGGTATAGTCTATATTGACTAAGTCTTGTAGTATAGACTGAGTGATCAGGAAGGATCACACTCTAACCAAGTGAGTTGGTGATGACCGATCACTTAATGTTGTTCAAACAAAAGTTAAGGCAAAGCCCAACTTTCATACACTATCTAAGTACAAGGACACTTATTGTAGACCAAAATTAAAATATCAAAGGTATATATTGAATTTGAACAATTATTATCTTTTCTAGTGATCAAAGAGTTCAAGAGAAGATTGAAGGTGATCTTAGTAACTATAGCAAGTAATCATAGTAAGGAATTATCAAATTTTTAGAGAAGAAGTAAGTATTACTCTTATTGTCAAGTAAGATATTTTGTGAAAAGATTTTATTGGTAACCCTAATTCGCAATAGCGTCTGGAAGTGAAGTGGCAAAGGATAACAATGCACAAATCATAAGGAATGATCATAGACCTCCACCATAATGATGAAGCACTATCATCTATTCCACCCACAGTCTTGATTCTACAAGACATCAAATCATGATATCAATGTAAAATCAGAGAAATTAGAGATTTTGAAATTAGAACAACTTATGACAAGTTGTGTCTAGATGGAATTCTGAAAGATGAATTCAAAATAATTACAAACAAAGGGTTGACTCGTTCCCTAGTTGTTCCCAAATTTTTCAAGAATGAATGGATAAAAATTATTCTAAGTTGAGTTCATGACATGAAAGTATGGTTGGAAGGTGGGCCAATCAAGATCAACATAGCAACTATTTGAAGAGTAACTGGGTATCCAACATTGGACTAAACTAAGAGCATAAGGAGTGGCACTTGAAAAGAAATTGACAACCTAACTAAGTCAAAGTGGAATGGACAGGGAATGTCAATAGACTACATTAAAGATCCACTAATTGAATTCGTTGTTCATGTAATTGCAGACAAGTTTTATCAATATAGTAGATTGAACAACATTTCGTGCATTGTGGTTGATTTGGGATATAAAACTATGAAGAAAGATCATGAATATGATCTTGTAGAGCTTCAATTATAGCAACTTATAGAAAACCTAGAAGAAATTACAAAAGCTAAACATACATCTTGTAAGTTTGGATCCCTATTAGTTTGTATATTTTCCTATGTACAAAACTATTTCCCTACTATTGGAAGGATACCATGGGATAGAAATGAAACTGTTGTAGATCAGTTGAATGAACTAATATAGAGATTAGGAGATAATTTTGAAGCAGTCATGGATAACTATTATGATGAATTCAAAAGCAAAATGAAGAACGGGTTGAGGATTCCAAAATCAGTTGTAGATAAATATTATGACAAAATTTGTTTCATCATGGACACATATTTTGTATATTCTCAAGTAGTAATACCTAGGGTAGCATGGTTGAGACCTATGCCCTATGAGATAAATGTGGATGACATATCATTAATTGTCACTACACTATTGGTAGAAGACATAGATACTAGTGTCGAGCAATTTGGTACATATGAAATAGTTATTGCCGAAATGACTACTAAAGTTAACACACCTAAGGTAGGAAAGAAAAGAAAAAGAAAAATTTCCAAGGTTAATCAAACTAAACAAGGAGAAGGGTTGGGACAACCCTCAGAAGCCAAGGAAGGCAAAGGAAAAGAACTTTCAATTGTGGAGCAAAAGGCACCAAAATAAAGAAAGGTCATGATTATTGCACCTAAGGTAAAGGAAGACCTTCATAAGAATATGCAAAAAATTGAAACACCATCTAATCCAAAGGGAAAGGTGTTCATCACAAGAAGGAGGTCAGCACAACCATTGCCAAGCTACTACCAAGGAGCCCATCAAAGAAGAGAAAGTAGGCAGATGTACTAAAGAAGCCAAAGGAACCAAAAGTTGCACAAGAGGAGGAGAAAGATGAAGAAAGCAAAAAATCTAATGAGACTAGCAAACTAAAAATGGTAAAGGTGCTCCCTTCAATGACTGTGGATCAGGTATGTGAAAAATTAATAGAATCAAAAAATATTTTGGCTTTTAAAGACTTATAGTATGATTCTTTGAGAAATGAAGATCAAGATAAACTTGAAGAAGCTTTAATTAATATGTTAATCAAGTTTACACGTACACCTATGGAAGTAGAAATTGGAATTCCTATGGGATTGTATAATAGAGTGGATGCCAAATGGAAATGGGCATTGACCATAGAGAAGCAAATTAGAGAAACAGCATTGGCACATATCATGCCAGATTTGGGAAAGATGCATATGTCTATAGCCCTTAAAGATTCTATAAAGAAGCTTATGCCAAGGAGTAGGGCATAAAAAATTCTAAAGAATAAAGTTCTTGAAGTAGAGAAAACAAGTATTGAATTCTAGAAAGAATAATTTGGAGTACAAACTCAAACTATAGAAGTGAGGGAAAGCCAAGATGTTACAAATTTTGAAGAAGAAAGGTAGGAAGTGGCTAAGGTAGTAGCAGAAATGGAGGAACTTATCAGTGGAGTTAAATTTAAGGATATTGTGACAATTGAAGATGATACTAACATCCCTCCACCTAATCCAAATATACACACTAAAGAAGAAATTCTAAATTGATGAATGACTCAAGCAAACTCTGTAAAAATCCAATTTTGTTACAAGTAATTGAATATCCAAAGCTTGAAGTTAAGAAGTTTAATGATGTGAGAATCACACTAGTTATAGAGGCTATAAGTATTGAGAAACTTGGTAAGTTGTGATTGTACATTTTCCACCAATGACTTATATGCAAATTTTGAAGAAGGAAGAGAATTTTGAGAAAGTATCAAGCACATAGTCAGTAGATGAAGGAATTACATAAAAGAGAAAGAGGATACTCAAGCTCTCATTCAAATGCCTAGTGCAAAGGTTGTAAAACCTCCACTAGTAACACCTATACAATAAGTGATATCTATACTAGTGCAACAACCAAAGAAGAGATCAAGTGAGAAAAGGAAATAATTACAACTATCATAGATAAGTGATACACCTTTAAGATCTTAGGCTATGACTCATGAACAAGATGATGTTTACGAGTCAATAGATCTCAATGAGGTAATTACATTACCTACATATGAGTTGAATAATCTTAAACTAGAGAAAGTGCATGAACTAAAAATCTTGTTAAGTCAAAAGGCCAAACAAGAATAGTTAAAGAAAGAACAAAAGAGAAGACATGTATTGCATACTGTCAGAGATATTTTTATAGATGCTTTTGGCATTACAGATGTCAATCATCAGTATACAATTTTGGATCAACTAGTACATGTAGTTAATATAGTTCAGATAGAGGACATAGAAACAAATGACAAGTTGTTACTATTAGCATGAATGTTGATGATACTACATTGGGGGAGTATTTGAAGCATTAAAGAGAATTGACATGTTGCATTCATGACTATGTTTGTCATTGATGTCAACATAGTAGTGAGTCTGTGAAGACTGATAGAGTAGCATACATGTATCTTAGTTTTACATAAAATGGCTTGATTGTTTGGTGATGCGCGTTCATGGACATATTCTTCACGATGTCCTGATGGTGTGGTTCAATGTATAGCACGTAAGTCAATTACATATAGAATTTGTATCTAATTTTCGGAGAGTAGTACAAAGATAGAGTACTTGAGAATCAGTTTCTAATGTTTGCATTATATCTTTTGGCAGTGATATAATCTATTGTTGTGAAGTCATCTAGTGACTTGTGATAGTCTGATTATGATGTTAGTAGATACACAAGCCCTAGTGTTGCACATGTAAGAAGTTGTACAGACTGTGAGCTAACGATGTTATTGTAATTGTGAATTAATTAATTATCTTATTATAATTAATTGGGAAAGCCTCAAGGCCAACTCAAGGAATTATTTTGAAGATATAGTATAAAGGAAAGATGTTTTCCTTGTTCATTAAATGATTAAAAGATTGAAGTGTATGTGAAGTGTATAAAGGAGAAGAGTGTTTATTGATGCGAGTAAGCAATCCAAGGGAGTATTGGATGCAAGATTTTTGATTTGGTTACAAGATCAAAAGGAGCAAAAGTCTGGTTGATAAGATAGAAAGAGGAAGAACCAATACTATTCATTTCTATTATTCTACAAGGAATAATATAGAGATCATTTAGACAGTGGGTTCATTGGTCTTGCCCTTGAAGCTATTTGGATAGTGGGTACAATTGTCTTCCATAGCTCCTAACAAGATTGGCACAACTCCTAATAGGGTTGGAATCTCCTAACATGGATTCAAAGTCTCCTAACAGGGACTGATATGTATTGAGTGTTGTTATTGACTCCTAATAGGGTCCATCCTCCAACAAGGAATATTTATATTAGTACATCATCTTGTGGGTACCATCCCCACCAAGGTTTTCCCTCTGATCAAGGGTTTCCCTAGTTAACATATATGGTGTTATTGTGCATGAGTATCTTTTTGTGGTTTCTAATTATATTGCTCATATGGTTAAAGTTTAATAATATTGATAATTGTGATATTAATTAGATAACTAATTCAGCCCCCCCCCCCCCCCCAACCAGTTATATTGGTGGACTATATATTCTAACTTTTATAATGGTTTGAAAGAAGAATGGAGCATAAAGTGTACAGAAAGCCTCACATGCCTAGTGATAAGCCAAGCTGTCTATAGCCATTACACAATTGTAAATAGTTTAGAGAACTATAAACTCTTTATACTTGAGATTGTGTGATGTAGATTTCTTTACAGCAGATACTCAACAATTATTACAGTTACTACATTCAATTATAGAGAGTAATGTTCACTCATTAAGCAAGAACACAAAGTTCAACTTCAACTTCATTCAGTGAACTTATATTTAATTAGTCAAGGTTAGCTAAAATCACAACTAAAGATGCAAAAATAAGGACCAAGTTGGCATTAATTCAACTTCAGTTATTGTCATACATAGAGATAATTCAAAATGTTATTTCTATTGCCAAGGAAATTTTGCATAAAGACACACATTTTGCACACATTGCAAGATTTATTGACATAGCTTTCGAGCTAGAGATTGAAATTCAAATTTTTCAAAAGGTACAAGTAAGATGGAACCAAGGTTATGCTAATATTGTCAAAAAAATTTGGGGAAATTTCAACTCACCCCAATAGCCCCTGCTACCATCAATGATAAAAATAAGGGTGTTATTAAATAAGTCAAGGATGATAACTAATAAGTGGTAAGAAGGGTGAAGAAACAAGTAAGGGCAAGTCACGAGTAAGGGATGTATCAAGTAGAAATTAGTCAGTCAATACATTTTTGTAAGGAATTCTTTTATGACAAAGTGTTTTTGCCGCTAATGTCAAAGGGGGAGATTGTTGATCTCTAAGCCTATGTTGCGATTTAGTGACCAAACACTTAGTCATTTGCAAGTCATTTACTAGGAAAGATTACAAGATCATCATTGTGACTAAGTTATCTAGTAAAGGTCAAGCAAGTTACACTAAGATCAAGCAGATCAATGATTATCGAACATTTAGTAAAGATCAAGCAGATATGTGAGCCGAGGATTATAGCATGAACTGAGTAGTTTAATGTTGATCAAGCATATTGAAAAGTTCTCAAGCATTGAGTAGACTTGTAGAAGCTAAGCAATAGGATACATGACCGACCATCAGAAGAACTCTATTGGAAATGTATGGTGGGCTAGGTGGCTAAGAGAGGGGGTGAATCAAGAACCAATAAAAACTTTAACATCAATTCACCAATTAATCCTCTTTAAGCTAGTCTAACATGATTCCATGCATGAAAGACTAAAAGCAATAAAATATTCATAAGAGTTGACACAATGATTGGTAACCCAGAAACCTTCCAAATAGAAAGTAAAACTGGGTTGGGGATGATACCCACAAGCTTTAGTACTACGGTATAAATTTGGCCTATTAAGGCTTTAAAATGATCACTTCTGGTGATTTGTCTTGAACTAGGAGCAATAAGGTCTATTAGGTTCACCTTGTAAAAGGATTTATACAATACAATGAAGTATGCACTTGGTTAGGATATTTAGCATAAGACTATTAAGTCCACCTTGTTAGAAGATTTGACTGATACACCTGTTAGGATGAACTAGTGGTTGATCTTTGTTCTACAACTTAGTTTGTTGATTGAGATTCCTTTGATGTACAAATGATCACCTCATTGTGATAGATGAGAATCTTCTTTTCCTTATACTCCTTGTAGCCTTTACTCTTCAATTCACTTTCATTATGTATCTTATTTGTTACATTCATATATTTGGATTATACAAGGTATATTACATATATACGAATCCAAATAATTACCTTCTGGAGTCGGCTACAACACCAATTCAACAATCTTCACTAAGTCAACTGAATATTGTAACTTAGGTTCTGAAGACCACTCGAGTGATATTATAACACTTGGAAACACTATCAACTTGGAAAGCTCTAGCACTCAATTGATGCTAGTGCTCAGTCCACATTGATCACTCAGAGTAGACATGAACTTGATTGCCACCGATGACTCGACGAACACTAGTGAACTTGATTGATGTTGAAGGGCTCAATTGACACTACAACTTGGTCAACACTACCTTCCTTTTTCTTGGTTAACACGGCTAACTCAGTAGACATTGTTAACTACTTCGTACTTGGTTGATACTACACAATCTCAATTTACACTATGAGGCTCAGTTAACACTATGAAGCTCAGTAGCAACATTAACAACCAAATGATTAAGTGTTTAGGCACTAACTAACAAATGATTTGACCATAAGGTCACCAATCTCCCCCTTTGGCATCAGTGAAAAAAACACTTATCATACCAAAATTTTGAATACTTCAAAAATACAACTCAAAACTCCCTTTATAAATATGCTTGGGTCTGTAACTTAGTTTTGACTTTTATACTGATACTCATTTGATATTGACTTTGCTTTTGCTTTTTCATTTTTTTGTTGTTGTAGCTTTGTTGTACATATATTTCTTCCTTTCTGTACTTCCCCTTTGATGTTGTCTTCTTCCTTATATACATATATCTTCCCTTTTGTATGATATAACTATTTTCCCCTTTTTGACACAAATGCCAAAAAATGCATAATCACATGGTAACATTGAAATGTGAAAGGAAATCACTATGTATCTTCAAAATTGTGGACATTGTTTTGTCCCAGTTATCTTGCAAAACTTTGGAACTGTGCAAAGCTATTTGTACTCTGGTTGATAATTCCATCATATGATCAACAATTGAAAAGTTGTTGTCATGGATTAATGTTCTAGGATGAACAATATATTTTTTCATTACATCCATTTTGGGAATTATCAAACTCTAAATAATTTCTAGTGTATCTTGGATTCAGGCTTCTTCTCTCAACAATTCTACCTACAACTCTATCAGATACTTGATCTTGATGAAATGTGCAAAGCTAGTGCTTGGGTCAAGTAACAACTGATGTGCACTTGCCTTCAGATCAATATCTATCTTAGACAACTTGTCCCTTATTTCCTTGGTGAAATTTATAGTATCACTTAACTTCACAAATAAGGAAACAACATTATTTACAAAATTTTCAAAATTAAAAAGAATAGTGGAAAATTCCACTTGATCAATAGCAATCTTTTGTGCCACTTTCTCCAAAATTTTGTTATCAAACTTTCATTCTGCTCTCTGCAGTAGTTTTTCTTGGCCACTCAGATCTTCATTAAACTTGTGAACTATGTCAACAAGTTGATCCAAAATAGCTTTCTTTTCATCAATATCAATACTAAGTGCATCAGAAAAATTTACCTTTTATGTCTTCTAGCATTTGATTCCTCTTCTTCCTTTCTGATCTCAATGTCTATTATTTTTTCCTTTTAATCCAAAGCTCTCCAAGGATGTCCATTTCTTTAGGAGTGAGATTAGAGGTATCCCAATTTGGAATAACTATATCCTCATCCAGGTAAATTTCATTAATGGAGGCTTCTACCTCGTTACCCTTTTCCTTTGAAATAGAGGAAGGAATAATCTCTTTTCCTTTGCTCAAATCCTTAGTGCCTGGTTGAGGTTTGACCTCAACTATGATTACACTTACACTAGTAGTAGAAATAATATTATTGATAATAGCAAGAATATTTATAATACATTTTTGAGACTCAGTCTAGCCTATTTCTATGAAGAGTGGAGCCTACTACTCCATTCATTTGAGTTCTTGGTGGAACAATGTTTGACTCAACTGTCTATGACTTTTCTTTGAACTGATATAATTAATGTTTTTCTTGGAGAATCAAGAAGTGAAGCCATCACCTCTGCTGCTATATTTTCAAGATCAAAATCTTGGATACCCTAAATTTTGTGTAGATCCTCATTGACTGTATGATCATCCACATCCTCTTCATCATCTTTGCCATCATCATCTTCCTTATCATCAACAACATCTACTTGTACAACCTCCTTAGTAGGCTTTACAACATGCAATCCATAGATGTTCCTTCATGCATTTGTATTTGATTGCACAACAGATTCAATATCTTTGGATAGAATCAACAATGCATTGAACTTAGTAGTTAGCTTTTGTTAATTCTTGGTCAATGCTTCCTTCACTTCCTTAGCTAAAATATATGGCATAACCTTCCTCAAGGTTTGTTACCTAACATCCTTGGCAACTGCTACAACATTGTCCCATTGAGGTGCAACTACCTTAACTATAACATCTAGAACTTTGTTTTTTAATTTACTCAAAGCATATTTCCATTTAGCTATTTTTTCCACTAAAGATTCTTCAATCTATTTTTGCTCTTCCTTACTCCTAGTTTCATACTTAATAGATTTAAAATATGTCATAACTCCTTTTTTTTTGTGTCTTCTCAATATTTCTTCAAAGGTAGGAGTAGACTTCTAAAAATTTACCCTCTGCTCTTCTTCTTCATCTTCATCTTGAGGCTTCAACTTCTTCCTTGACTTGGCAGGCAATCTGGTGAAGAATGCAGGAGAGGATCTTGTGGCTCACTTAGTTATTGTTACATTCCCCTTCTTCTTCAGAGGTTCCTCTATTTTTTCTTCATCTTCTTCTTCTTCTTCATGTTCCTCTGCTCCTTCTTCTTCTTCATCAATGTCATCTCCTTTTCCTTTTGTGAGCAGAAGAGGGGAACCAGATTTCTTGCTTTCCTTCTAAATCTTTTCAACTGTCTTTCTTCCGCTCTTTAGGGCTTGAGGAATCTTGATTTCCAAAGAAATCTTGGTCTTTGCCTCTTCATATGTGCCAAAATATGGTGCTTTTGGATCTACAGTCTCATTGAAAAGAGCCTTAATGATATCTTTTGTGTCATCAATGTTTATCTCATAGCCTAGAGGTTTTACCCATGCCACTCTTGGCCTAACTTCCTGAATATGTACCTTGCCCTAGTCCACAAGGAAACATATATCTTGTTCATAATCATCGACTAGTTGTTTCGGTATTCTAAATCTACTTTGCATCCTTTCCTTAAAGGTCTCAAAATATGCATCCATGATGCCCTCAAAAGTATCTCCCATTTCAACTATAAACTCATTGATTTGATATAAAATAGGTTTGTCTTTCTTCTGTACCACAACACCTTTTGAAGGGAAAAAAATTTGAACATAAAAGAATAAACATATAGGGAATGATCCAAACTTACATGGATTAGTCTTGGATGCTTGGATGCTCTCCATGTTCTTGCTTAGTTAGCTCAACTGCAACTTGGCGAGGTCAAAGATAGATTGTTCTTGACCACCTTGAATGCTAAGTCTACAACTTCACACAAAACACTATTAAGTTGGCTAGAACTATAAATTTTGTGAGCAATTACATGTATTCCAAACTTAATTTCCATATCTATGATGACATTAAGCTTCATTCCTTTTCCATCCCACTTAGTAAAAGTCTTCTTCACTAGCTCAACCCAACCTAGGTTTTTTGTAATTTTAGGTATTTCTAGCATAGGAAACCTAATAACCTTATGAATCATCTTCTTCATTATTTGGATGGGTTGATCGAGCCAAAATTGTATGTCATGGACATGACTCAGAATAAACCTAATCCATTTTCCTTGAAAATCCCTCGACATATGTAGAATGTGGGTTTAACCCTTTGTTTCCAGATGGTTATGCTCTAGTTTCAAGTTTCCATCCACACATAATGCCTCATATGCTTGATTCATCTCAAAAGTACCCAACTCTTGCTTGACCAGTGATAAAATGACCTAATATTGTGCATCAAGAGTACCTTTGGAGGAATTTGTGAATGTACTCCAACTGGGTCTAGTTCCTCTACAATCGTCAAACAAAGTTTGAACTTCAGGTCTATGGGTGCTACATTTCTTATCAACATCTCAAAACCCTTCTTAACCTTGTTGTTGGATGAAGACACCATTATGTTTGGTGATGCAAAGATGATTCTTCGATAAATCTGCACTAAATTTCTCTAGGGCTTAAGAATGCTCTTCTCTATTTGCTCTAAAATTCATAGTGGAAAAAAAAACCTTCAATTCTTCCTTTTAACCAAAAATTTGTCTTTAAGTTGCCATTAAGGCATCATATGCAAGACATCTCGGTGATAGCATATCCAACTCAGCTAAGTCTTCAACTCGACAAGTACCTTTAACTTGGTTAGAACTTTAAACTCACCATCGGTATCCAACCTTGGTTAGGCCTTGTAACCCGACCTTTCTCAGTAAGTTCATGTAACCCAACCTTGCTCGGTAAGGCCTTGCAACCTAACCTTGCTTGATAAGGTCTAAGACATTACTATGACTGTTATCTAACTTGGTGGTCCCAATGCATCTGAAATGTCGATTTGGATCTTCTCGCTTGCAAATTGAAACTAATATGAGATGTCTCCTTCTAAATCATAGTTCCAATGATCTCCATGGCTAATTAATTTGAAATGGTTGAGTCACCCAAATCATTGACTTGGGTATCAACATTTTTAGGACATTGATTTGCATTCTCTAGAGATTTATTTATCCATTGTTGCCTCATTTGACTTATGATATTGTTAGCCTTCATTTTCTTTTCATCTTCAACTTTATCTTATTTCATATAGTTTCTAGCTAGATGTCCAAGTTATGTACATACAAAATATCTTTGTGTAGGGTCTCTCTTCCTCATGTGAGTTCTTATGCAATTTTCTCCAATATGCCCATGCTCACCACATAAGTGACATTTGCACTATGTGTTATAATCCCAACAAAATATAGCTTTCACAATTTTTTCTATTGGATTCCATTTCTTAGTCTTGCATTCTAAAGATTTGTGCCCTTGTTTGTTGCAATTGAAACATTTTCCTTCAAACTTGATTTTCTCTATGCATTCACTTGCTCTATGACCTTGTTTGTTACAACTATAGAATTTTTCACTAAATTTTGATTTATCATTGCTCCAACACTTGTTTAATGTATGTCCTATCTTTCCACAATGATTACAAGTAATTCTTATGTTCTTCTGAGCTCCTTGCTAAGATGATTCACCTTCATCTGTATAGCCTAATCTTGCTTTGCCTTTGTGTCTTCAAATTGAGTTTTTTCATTCAATTGATTCATTCTTTCTTGCGATTTCATCATCATTTCATTGGTCCTTAGAATGTTGAGATCATTTCGCAATCTTTCATTATTTGTCCTCAAGTTGATAAGCTCCTTGTTTGCACAATTGAGTTGACTTATCAAATCTGCTTGCTGAAGAGATAGGTGTTGAGTTTTGTTGTCATTTTCTTCTATCTGTTTAGTTAGCAATATTTTCTCTTCATTTTATTTGTCCTTTTGTTCCATGTCTTCACATATTCTAACTAACTCAATTTCTTATTCTCTTTTTAGCTTTCTGACTTCTTCATGAAGAGTGAGATTTTTCTCGAGTAGGTCTTTGATTGTTGCATCAGCTTCATCTAAATTTTTTTCTTGGCAAATATCTTCAATTATTTCTTCTGTATAGAGATTGCCATTCATCTATACTACTAGGTCTTTTCTTCTTTTCAAGGATTAAGAGAGTTGCTTCTTTATTTTCATGAATTGTTCCATGGCCATCGACAAATCCAACTTTTTATTTTCAATAGCTTTCTCAAGTGTATACACTTCCATTGCCTCTAATCTTTTCTCAAGTTGCTAAACTTCTGATATGAGAACCAAAAGCTCTGTTACCAATTGTTGGAAATGTATGGTGGGCTAGGTGACTAACAAGGGGGGTGAATTAGGAACCAATAAATGCTTTAACTTCAGTTCACCAATTAATCCTCTTTAAGCTAATCTGATCTAATTACACGCATGAAAGACTAAAAGCAATAAAACATTCATAAGAGTTGACACAATGATTGGTAACCCAGAAACCTTCCAAATAGACAGTTAAACTAGGGTGGGGTTGATACCCATAAGCTTTAGTACTGCAGTAAAAAGTTGGCGTGTTAAGGCTTACAAATGATCACTTCCGGTGATCTGCCATGGTAGGAGCAATAAGGACTGCTAGGTCCACCTTGTAAAAGGAGTTATACAATACAATGAACTATGCACTTAGTTAGGAGATTTAGCATAAGACTATTAATTCCACCTTGTTAGAGGATTTTACCAATGCACCTATTAGGATAAACCAGTGGTTGATCTCTACTCTACAACTTAGTTTGTTGATTAAGATTCCTTTGATGCAAAAATGATCATCTTGTTGTGATAGATGAGACTTTATTTTTCCTTATACTACTTGTAGCCTTTACTCTTCAATTTGTTCTCATTCTACTTCTTATTTGTTACATTCATATATTTGGATTACATAAGATATATTACATATACACCAATCCAAATAATTACCTTCTCGAGTTGGCTACAATACCAATTCAACAATATTCACTAAGTCAGCTCAAAGTTGTAACTAGACTTTTGAAGACCACTTGGGTGATATTCTGACACTCAACAACACTATCAACTCGACAAGCTTTGGCACTCAATTGACATTGGTGCTCGGTCCACATTGATCATTTAGAGTAGACATGAACTCAATAACCACAGATGACTCAGCAAACACTGATGAGCTCAGTTGATGTTGAAGGGCTCGGTTGACACTGTAGCTTGGTCAATACTACCTTCCTTTTGCTTAGTTAATATTGCTAACTCAGTAGACACTGTTAGCTCGGTTAACACTACTTCCTGCTTGGTTGGCACTACACCAGCTTGGTTAACATTGCAATAGCTTGATTAACACTGTGAAGCTCGATAGCAATATGACCAACCAAATGATTAAGTGTTTAGGCACTAACTAACAAATGATTTGACCATAAGGTCAACAAAATCAAGTGTCGAGCAATACAATTTTGTTATGTGAGTTTGTAATGGCACAAACTCATATGTGAATCATTTTGGTAGATATTTCTGTAAGATATAATATCTTTAGAGCCAGATCAAATTCCATTTACACATCATTAGTAGTAGGTGATGATCCCTAGATAAACAATATAACCAATCAAAAAAAGGGACATAAAATGGCAAAAGATGATGAAGTTTAAACCGTTGATTAAGAACTGGAAGCTTCACATGAAATCTATTTAAAGAGGATTCTAACCCTAGAATCATATGAGAAGAAAAATGTGAAAGTGAACATGCATGTGAAGGAGTCAGTAGACATATCCAACAAAGAAAGCAATCAAAGCAATGAAGGACAAAACAAATTTATCAAATTAGGAGAATCGTATTAGAGTCAAATGAAAGAGGAGACCCAATATCAGCTTACAGAGCATATTGAGGGCCAAGTATTGAATCAGTTATTTTATAGTTGAGAAAGGGTAAATCTCTTAATAGAGTGGTCCTAAAAGGCCCATGTAAATCTCCTAACAAAGTCCTTACCTTATTGTAAGTTTCAACCCTCTAACAAGGCAAGACCTAATAGTCTTTGAGTCTTTAACATGATAAACCTCTCACTAGGTGGATCATATTTTATGGTCAAACATCGTAACCTTAATAGGTTAACCTTATTGTTACAACAATGAAGATTTGTGGGTTTCAACCTTGCCCTAGTTTTACCTGAAACATCATGAAGTGTTTATGGGTAACCAAATCATTGTGTTATGTGTTGAACTATTATGGATGTGATGAACTTATTTTATGTTTCAACATTTCAGTTTTAATGATGAATTGGGTATGAATAAAGAGAATTGATTTTAGTATCAAAAGTTTAAGATCCTGATTCACCCCCACTCTTGGTATCTTATTTCCCATATACATTCCAACAAATATATGTATATATATAGTTATGTACATATATATATATATATATATATATATATATATATACACACACACACACATACATATGTGTGTGTGTGTATGTATGTATGTGTGTGTGTGTTTAAATAGATATGTGTGTGTGTGTGTGTGTATTACTTAATAAGTTTAAAGGAATAGATTAACATTAATAAAAAATAATTTTGATCAATTTATCATAAATAAATATTTAACTTTTATATCTAAGACACTTAAGAATCGAATTTGACAAATTTAAAATTTAAATACTGATAAAAATAAATATAAACTTTAATATCATGATAATAATGTACATAAATAATTTAAATACGTATTAATAAATTTATAAATAAAAATAAGTATGGACTTAACTTTGTTTTTCATTAAAGTGAAAGCATGCATAATAAAGGTGGAAAATAATAATCTTAGAAACTCTCAAAAGGAAGAAGGTTCTTTCTCTAAGTGGGATGCATAAATGAGCAAAAATTGGTTCAAACTAATTAACCCACCTATGATCTATTCAAACACAAATAAACAAGCCAAGGTGGATTGTAAATGGGAATCCCCTCCAGTAGGATGGGTAAAACTTAATTTTGATAGGGCTTCAAGAGGTAATTGATGACCTATTGGATTAGGATGTATTATCCATTCTAACAAAGGCTCTTGGATAATTAAGCAAGTCAAGCCCTTAGGGGTACTTTCTAATAATCTAGCAGAATTAGAGGCCTTGATTGAAGGTATAAATCTTAGCGTAGAAATGAGCATTAGCAAGTTAGTCATATGTGATAACCCCACTAAAATAATATTTACTAATTGTTAAGATACAAAAAATAAATAATATATATGAATAATATAATATTATTAGTATGAAAATATAAATTATTATAGATCATAATACTATAAATACTACTATATAATTTTATATATATAGTAATTAGATATTAAATGATATACTATTGAATATATATATATATATATTTATATATATATATACCCATATTCTGATATAAATACATAATATTTATATCACTAATACTATTAAGAATGATATCACTATACATATAATATATGTTATGTATAATTGTTAATATAATATATGTTAATATACTTATATTATTAATATAACTATTATATTATAAAAAGACACAACTCTTACCATTGAAATATATAAAAAGGGAATTTAAGCATTGGTAAGAGGGATCAAGAAGAAAAAACATAAAATATATGCACAATGGAGATTTAAAATCTAATGGCCCTGAAACGGCTCATTACAAGTGGTATCAAAGCATGATCTTGCCGTCCTATTAGTAAACTTTTCACTGACAATCAACCATTAAATAAAAACAATTTGTATACATTTGCATTCTACTGTGCGATATTTGTAGCCATCCAAAAAGAAATCTTGAAAAATACTGGAGCATGTTGAATGTACAAGTAACACAAGGGTTTTTGGTTATTGCATCTTTGGGGTCCATCATAATCTTTGAAAATTGGATTAACAATAAATAGGATAACATGATTGAAAGCTGAGATACTTGGGCATCAATTTAATATTACATTAGACATGATTACTACAGGTTAAAGAATAGTTCCATCCACAATAAATGAACAATTAATAAAATCAATGACCTACAAGAAAATTATCCAAATCCTTACCCTCCCACTACAATAAACCCACAATGTTGATGGATCTATTAAATACTGAAGAATGGACGAATCAAGTAATGAGCAGAACACACACACATCCAAGATTGGACATTGAATCTTGCATGTTGAATTCTTGAGCAAAGGAAAGGATGAAAGAGGAGAAATCTTGGAAGAAAATAGAACACTGAAAAAGTTTCATCTCAATCGAACATACAATATATGTAATCACCTAAAATTGGTACTCTAAACCCTAGGCCTATAATCTAAAATATCAATCCAAATCATGAAAGTCCCAACCAAAAGGTAATCAATATTAATATATGCTTAAAAATTGATAACTCCAAGAAATATATTTAATTAAATCATTAGTATAAGAAATTATTTAAACTGCATTACATCAAGGTTGATGCACAATGAAGATTATCTTCTACGAATCTTGTTTTGCAAATCAAAAGCTTTAACGCAAATCAAAACTCACATTCATTCAATTATTTCATTAAAAAGGACATGTGGAAGAAAAAAATACATTTGAGGGAGTTATTTTCAATAAAATTACATTTAAGGGAGTTTTTTTCATTACAGTGTTGTATCATTCTTCACTTAAACCTTATGCAGAATAAAAATGACAACCTACAAAATATTCCACATTTAACATTAGCTGATCATACAATTTGGTTACACATGGCCACCAACATATACATTTATCCAGGCTTGAACCAAGAATAACATCCATCATAGTAAAAAGGCTAAAGGGAAGTGATATTAAAAGTAATTTGTAAATCATGCAGTCATAAGTATCTAAGCATGTATGGCATATAAAGACAATGACATAATTAAACCTTTTTTAGGTGCTATAACCATGATTGATTATGCCTAAGAATAATAATCAAAGAGGTGTCACAAAGCACATAAGCAGAGGTTGAAGGGAAAAAGATAAAGTACAGAGGAGAGTACAAACATGTGGATTAGGGATATCAATGAGCCATAAAGACAACAATATGGCATGTAAATGACAAAAGCAAAGAACATTCAAGGGGTAGTTTTGGTTTGTTGTTGGAAAGAGATTGTGATCGTTAGCAGGCAATAAGAACTTCTTTTTTTATCACCCACAATATATTTAAGTGAGCATTAAAAGATAATCCTCAATGAATATGATATAAAGGAAAGGGAGCATGGTTTAAGATAAATTGAAACCAGAGTTGAAAAAGGGATTGTGTATAAGAGAGTAAATCGTTCATGTTGGGTTAGTAAGGGACCCATGTAGATCGTGTCCAAACTTGAGATCTTGTAAATCTACCATCCATTACAAGATTTAATACATGGGATTATATTTCTTTCCACCCTGTATTAATGAATGTAAATAAATAATATCTTTAATAATATTAAAATAAAATGTACAATTATAAATTTAGTATTAGTAAAGATCATATGACTCGTGTATTAGTCACATGATGGATAGGAAGTGTGCATAGGGGGAGGAGTAAATCAATTGCGTTGGGGCAAAATGGATCCCAATATGGACTAAGGTCTGAGGGAGCCCCAAGCTGAGCGTGTCCAAACTTAGAGCCGCAATAAATCTTCCATTCATCATGGGACCTACTGCAAGGGCAACAATTATAAAAATCTACCATCCACATCAAAATTAAACATGTTCCTAGTGGGTAGGGAGTGTGCACAGGGGGAGGAGTAAATTGGTCGTGTTGGGGCAAAATGAATCTCAATATGGACCTATGTTTGAGGGAGCCCCAAGTTGAGCATGTCCAAACTCAGAGCTGCAATAAATCTACCATCCACTGTGGAATTACACACCCTATTATAGTACTAGCTATAGAAAATATGCATCTTCAATTTAACTTTTTATTTCAAGATAGGGGAAAGGAGCACAACATTCATGATCAAAGTGGTAAAATATTTCCTTACCCTTTCCTTATTTCAATTTGTAAGCAAGGTTCTAACATGTGTACTATGTGTCTACATCGTGTCTTCATGCATCAATGTGTCTACTTCATGTCTTCTTCATGTCTTCATGCATTCGTGTCTACCTCATGTTTGCATTGTGTCTTCATGCATTAATGTTTCTACTTTGTGTCTTCATTCATATGTTCTTGTACATGCTATTATATACTAACATGTCTACTTTGCAAGTGCCTAATGCATATGTTGCAGGTGCCTAATGCATATGCAAGAAAGAGAATAAATCCAAACTATGAATTAATGAGGATCAAATCAATTGCTTGAGGACAAGCAAATTCGAGAGGGGAGGACTGTGATAACCCCACTAAAATAATATTTAATAATTGTTAAGATACAAAAAAGAAATAATATATATGAATAATATAATATTATTAATATAAAATATAAATTAGTATAGATCATAATAATATAAATATTACTATATAATTTTATATATATAGCAATTAGATATTAAATGATATACTATTGAATATTAATGTTATATATATATATATATATATATATATATATATATATATATATATACATAATATTTATATCACTAATACTATTAAGAATGATATCACTATACATATAATATATGTTATGTATAATTATTAATATAATATATGTTAATATACTTATATTATTAATATAACTATTATATTATAAAAAGACACAACTCTTACCATTGAAATATATAAAAAGGAAATTTAAACGTTGGTAAGAGGCATTAAGAATACAAAACATAAAATATATGCACAGTGGAGATTTAAAATCTAATAGCCCTGAAACGGGTCATTACATCATAGAAGAGGATTCACAAATTATTCTCAACACATTAAGGAAAAGAAACACTCCTAATTGGATATTAAATTCCAAACTTGAAAACATATTGAAGATAATCGATAAATTCAAAGATATTAGTATCAAACATATATATCAAGAAGGAAACCAAAAAGTGGATACATTAGCAAACAAAGGAGTAGATGGAGAGGACTTTCTCCTAAGGAATAACTAGGTCACCTTATATAAAACTCATAACCTTGAAAAATTAATCTTATGCTTGACGAATAATTCTCCAACTCATGGTATGATGGTATAAGATAGCTACCCTAAGGATCGAAATTATCCTAACACTCCAGCTAGATGTCCTTACTAAAATGTTTATGATCTCTATTTGTTGTAACTAGGCTCACTGTTATAGTGCTAATTAAATCACATCGGCAAAATCTAGAATAAAAATCAGTCACTATATTGAAAATATCATGAATTTTCCTTCTTTAAGTAAGTTAAATGTTGAGAATAGACTAACATTCCTTTTATCAATATGTCAATCTGGATGACATTTAAGATGGATAATTTATGTTAAATTTTATCGATTAATACTAAAAACAATCTTGATCAAGGGTAATATAAAAGTGAAATGCAAACAAGAAAGCAAAGCAACAAATAGAACACTAATTGAAGGGAAAATACAAGGGTTGTCAAAAGAAGGATAGATCAAGAAGTAAATATTGTGTAAAACAAGGAATAATTTTCGCAATTACATTATTAACAGGGGAATGCCTCTATATTTTTGTGTATATCTATAGTGGGCACAAGTCCCAGACAATACTGAAAGTTTCTTGACTCTATTTTTTCCTACCAGTGTCCATTTGAACTTATTAATTATTAATAAAAATTGACCTCAACCTATTACTGATAAAAAATAAATATAAATATAAATAAAATAAATAAATTATCAATAATAATAAATCATCGTCAATAGACACAATAGTCCATCATAAATAATAATATCAACATATTTAGATATAACTTAAAATATATATTCTCTATATTCCCATTTTAAAAAACTATTTTTTTAATTAGAAAAAGTAATAACACAAACTATAAACAACAAGGTTTTTAAAACAATGTATTAATATTATAAATCACAACTTCCTTCGATATAATAACAATAATAATAATAATTTCAACAAACCTTATAATAATAATTGTCGTCCCTATACCAAAATCTTTATGCATTTAAACCTCAAAGGCTCTTTGATTATCGTAAAAAGAGTATAAAAGAACATTGATAATTGTGGGCCCATTCACACCAAAACATCCTTATCCAATAATGAACACACATAAACCCCACAAAAATGTGTGACATAACCTTAATATTCATATAAGTTGTTGTTGTTGTGCTACGAAAGGTCCTTCAATTTAATGAAGATTATAATAAAGATCTATCCAACTAACATCCAAAACATTTGACCAAGTAACATAACTACCAAAAACTCCATTTATGGAAGAATCTTTGGAGGGCCATCATGTTCATGCTTATGTGACTCAAACTCATCCATCTTATGCATTATTTAGACATTTAATTTTGCAATATTTTGATTTTTGTTTGTTTGGAGTATCATAATTAGCAAATAAATAAATAGTATATTATTTCTTAATTTAGAAATTTCAAGATTTTCAAGATTTTATGTTAGTCAATCTAACAAGTCTAAATTTTGGTTTCTATTATGCTACTAAGTATTTGAAGACATAAATAAAATAATAATAATATATTTTTGCATTCAAATAATGCATTTCATATATGAAAGTTAGTAACTAATTTGATTCAAATTTAATTTTATCTTGATTTATTTATAGAATCAAGTCTTAATCTTTGGTTTAGATATGTACTTGGTGAAAATAATTCTAACTATTTTAAAATTCAAATTTAAAATGGTCATCACTTCCCCTTTCTTTTTAGTTTTTATATATTAACTAACATATATAAATTTCAAATTATATGTTTAAATATTTTATAAAAGAATCTTAATTCATGATTTCATGTATAAAGATCATTAGAGAGCTTTGGTACATATTGCATCATCATAAGAGCATATTAATAATATTATATTGCATGTTTATGGCATATTGCATGACTATGTACACTATCTTCTATATTTCTTTCAAGCCATTAAATTGATAAATAAAAAGATTTGACCCAAAAATAACACTCCTTGTATAGCAAGCTCTTAAACAATGGCAATCCATACCACCCGCTATAGTGACATGTCCAAACATTGATGTGAATCTTTGTTTGTATATAGAAAATATTTGTAGAGTTGAGGGTCCCCTTTATATGTGCAATGTAGATCCAAGAACAAAGTTCAAATATACCATTGTGGATCTAATTTGATTTACTTCCACACTTGTCAATCTAATCCTAGACAATTTAAGAATGACCATTTTCAAATTTCATTTTTTTTACTCCTAATAATAAAATAATCTAAAATTGTAATGTATAATTGAATCAAATTGACCATCAAAATCAACTCAATAATTTAGTTCTCAATTCTTCCAAACTCGATATTATAATTAATTAAATTAATATTACTTTATATATCCTAATTTTAATAAAATAATTTTTTGCATTGCCTAAGAGTAATAATGACAATGCTAAATTGTATCATGTATAACATGCAATTTTGTTGTCACTATAATATTATTTCTTTTGGCCAATGACTAAACTATTGATCCACATCGATCTATATAGAGGCTATAACCTTATCTAGTTTGTTGAGGGAGGGATATAATATAAAACTAGTTTTGATTTCTCAAAAAGAAAAAGGTTTTAATTTATTTTTATTGGATTTCCTTTTTCCAAAAGAAAAAAATAATAATTTGAATCTTAAAATATTGGAAGGAAAAGATATTTGAATTAGAATGTATTGTGTTAGTATGTGTGAGTTTTATGGATTTATATTAGTAGTTTTGAAGTATTGTGTGAAGTATATACATGTGATGGATTTTTATAGGTTATTATTCAATAGGGACTTGTATTAAAGTATTTACACTTTATGTTTCACTTACGCAAGGACCTCCAATGGCACATCAATGCTATCTGCAAGATAAGGGAGTTGATCAACTAATTCAAATGTCAAAACCACATGAAAAGAAGACAAAAATGATTTTCATTCAAAAAAAAAGAGAAAGATTTCAAGGTTTGACCAAAACTATCGAACAAATTAAGAGAAACATGAGTCCATAATCAAAAAGAGTGTTGACCAACTATTGAATGCACCCCAATACATTACATGGCATAATACATTAAAAAAATAATAATTGTTTCAACCAACTTGTCGAAACAACATCGTATCAAAAGAGACTTCTACCAAACCATCGAAGTGCAACAATAACAAGAACTTAAGAAGTTGACATGAATTTACAAATGTCATTACAATAGACAATTGGTCAATTACAAGAAACTGGTAATATGTTTGACATGAAGACCTCCTAAGAAGAGCTCTAGACACCTATTTCACACAAAATAGTAAGTGTGAGAATATTGTAGGAGTGAATTTTGACCCCACCAAAAAGCAGTTACACTTCCTTGAAATTTTCCATAGCATGAAAGATGCCTAGGCCATCTAGAAGTAGTATTAAAAAGTAAGTTGACTGATATAATGAAATTGTGTGCCAAGATATCTACCTACTAATGTAACAATCATGGACACACCAATACATATATTTTAATAAGTGAATAGAAGAAAAAATTTCTCAATCACTCTTCAATATCTCAATTCCATCTCAAATAAACTTTTAAAACATAGCACGGTTTAACCAAAACACGGAGAACATAACATCAATCATACATACATCATAGTAGACACTATCCATTCAATTATTTCAAAATGCATTTTCCCTTTCAAAATCTATAGAATCTCTAGATGCAATACACATGCATCAAACCTTTTCATTGATGGATTTGGACTTATGGATAAACAAGTAAATTTGCAAAGTATCAATATATGTCAAGAAAGTTAAAGGCTATCTCTGAGAATAATTAATTCATTCAAAGATCACTTTATAAGAACTAACTACGATGCTTCCATTTACATTACAAATAACAAAAGAAGCCTATGAAAGCATGTTTAACAATCATAAAATTATAATCTGAGCTCCATGTTAATCCAAATGAACATAAACCAATTACACAAAGTACATTTCACATACATAATTGAAAGATTTTATTTAATCATAGTAGGAGCAGTTAATATCACATATGGACATACTAATGATAAACCCCTTCCAATCATTCATAAGTTCTCAACAAATAACAGTCAAATTACCAAACTAAAACATAATAGCTTGCATGGATATTAAAATTGAAAAAAAATATAATCATGAATATATTTTCATCAATGAATTAATTTAGCTTATTCTAGAGTTACTTATGACATTGTTGTTAAAAAATTATAAATTATGTCTATAAAAATTATATTATACTTGGTTGTTGAGTCTCCTAGTTAGTTAGGTTGGGCATCTTTCATGTTAGGAAAGATTTTGGGGAAGCATAACTGCTTCATGGTAGGGTGGAAACACATTCCTACAACTCTCACCTTTATTTTGTGTAAAACAAGTGTTTGGAGCTCTTGTTGAGAAGGTCTTCGTGTTTAGCATAATATAAGCTCCATATAATCAACCAATTTCCTATTGTAATGACATTTGTAAACATATATTAATCTCTTAGATTGTTGTTATTATTGCACTTCAACAATTTGGTTGAAGTCTCTTTAGAATATTATGCAAAATTATATGTTAGAGTTACACACATGCACTTCATTGGGACATGATTGAGTAGGCAAAAAATACCACAAGAAAGAGGAATTTATGCATGAATTCTGAGAAAGAACATTCATCAAATTCAACTCAAACAAAAATATGGTATAGCAAAAGAGAATAATTAATGCCAATAAGAGGTGGATTAAAACTGTACTTGGAAGTGTTCTAATTTTTAGCTTTCATTTCCTTAAGTTAACAAGGAATGTTATGGCAAGTTATCAGTCATAGAAATGATTCCTAGTTAACTAGATGAAGAAATGAATCTATACAACTTCTAATGAAAGAAAGATGAACTCAATCTCTGCTATGGTAGGTCACTAATAAAATCATACTTGATTTCGGAGACTATGTCAATGTCTAGTACTAATTCACTCAGATTAAAAAATAAATCTATTTTGAATATTTTGCAGATCAATTGATGTGGAATTGAACTAAAAAGATTATGAAAAGAAGAAGATATGTCTCATATTATTATCCATGACATGATAAACGTATCTCTAAGCTTGATGATCTATGAAAGATATATAATAGAGGAATGCCTTTACTTGTGGTAAAGATGTGAAGAGTTTGACCCAAGAAATTTTGATGTTTTATGCTATGTCATAAAATTTCTCGTTTAGGGTGTGGTCTCACGATGGTGTTATAGGGTCTATTTTTATAGAGCGAGTGGTCCCATGAAGTAAATGAAAAGTTTTCTACAGAATTAATCAGAATCTTGTCCTAAAAGATAGCAATCCCTACTTTATAGGGTGCATATATGAGTGAATGGATAAGGTGGGGGGCTAGAAATTGCCCCACAAGCTTAGGTTTTTCTTCTGCCACTTGTCAATCATATAACAATTTCTAATTTTTATCAATAGTTTTCTTTTTAATTTTTTTATTTATTTAGTAAGTGAATTGAATGTGTTAAATTAAAAAATTATGAGACCATGCACTTCCATAAACTATGGGGCTTGAATTTATTTAGAATAAACTCCACTACAATATTCATGGGACTTCTCACTTCAAAATAATCCTAAAAAGTCTCAATAGCACCCATAGAATTTTTTTAGAAAGCCCCTCTCCATATGACCCACACTTACTTTTCAAATATCATTAAGAGTGAAAATGTCTTTTAAATATATATATAGAAACTCATTGTTTTTTTTTAATTTTTAAGGTTATGACAACTTGTGTCAAGCATCATTAGCTAGATAACTCGATAGTTGATAGAAGTGTCATCAAATCATTTAACTTGACATCTTTTGGTGGATTGTTTCAGTTTTTCTAAATGATAGTTTTAAATCTTGTAAAGATTAGCCCTATCTTATGATTAGAGACCTTAGGTAAATGGCCAAAAAACATGATACAATTAAAAAATTGGTCTCCTTCTCATTGTAGGATTTGTGTGACCTAAGAGGTTACGCTTAAATAATATCAAATTAATCTAAGAATTGATAGCAAAATGCCCTTGTAAAATGCACCAAGAGGGCACGATATCTACTTAGAATTGGTTAAATGTTGGATAATTTTAGGTGTTATCTTTGAGAACATATAAAATTTATAATAACTTAAGAAAATATGAAATCTTAAGATGACTTATCATTTTAAACTTTTCTTCTTGACACTGGGAGAAAAACAACAAATACTAGAGCCTTATTAAGGTAACAAAGTCAATTCCATTTCAATGTTTCCTTCTAGCAACTAAACTCATTTTAATTGGTTACTAGCATTAGTTCCTTACTATAAAAAGAATTTACCACAATTCTTCTTCAACATTCTTACCATATTCCATTATTTCCTATATTTTTTTCTCGAAGCATTTAATATCTTCCTTGAAAATAAAAAGAAAATAAAACATTGATGTCACATATTATGATTGGAGAGCTTAGGTAAGAGGCCAAAAAAATGAGACAATTAATAAACTTCTCTCCTTTCCATTGTAGATTTTGTGAGACTGGAGGGATGACTCTTCAACAATATCAATTGATTTTATAATATATGGATTGATGATAGAGATGATCTCATATAATACACCAAGAAAGCCTAAGATATACTTAATCTTGATTCTTGGATTATTTCCTATTACTAGATTTGAGAAAAAACATAATTTAAAAACAACTTGTGATAACATGGAATATTTATCTGATTTGTCATTTTTAAAATTTCCTTTTGGATATTGGGAGGAAAACAACATAGTATGGTGCCTTATTGGGGTAACAAAGTCAATTCAAGCCAACATGCCAATGTATCCTACCAACTCAACTCAATTTAGTGGGTTTCTAACATGAGTTCCTTACAATAATGCACCATACAATTTTTTTCTACTACAATTCATATTCTAGATTCTTAACATACCACATAATTTTCTATTCTTTTTTCAAAGCATTTGATCTCTTCCTTGAAAAGAAAAAAGAAAAAAAAAAACTACTAAACTCATTCCAGTAAGTTGCTAGCATTAGTGTTTTCCCACAATGCACCACATAAAAGGAATTCACCACAAATCTTCTTTTATATTCTTAGTATACCTCATAGTTTCCTATGTTCTTTCTTGAATCATACAATCTCTTGCTTAAAATGAACTAGAAAACATAGATTTGGTGTCATATCCTATGACTAGAGACCTTAAATAAGTGACCAACAAATATGAGACAATTATAAAATTATTATCCTTTGCACTACAAATTTTGCAAGACTAGGGATGACCTTTCAACAATATCAATTGATTTTACTATTTGTAAATTGATAAATATATTATCTTATTTAATGCACCAAGAAAGCATGAAATGTACTTAGTGTACACTCAAATTGTGTCACACTCTAAACCCTTCTATCCAAACGATTCCATGAGTTCAGAATGTTCGAATTTCGGCTTAGAGCTCCTTATCCATGGAGTGCAAGAAGGTATGTTTCAAGTTTGAAGGCTCTCAGCCGAGCCTTAGAGATATGCTTCTTGCTAGTAAACCATGCAATGGGAGGTTCTTTGAGACAAGAGCAAGAATGCAAGTGTCTACAATGAATCCCTCAAGGATACAAATGCAAATATGAAGACTACACTAGAATGAATATGAAAAGTGCAACTATTCTAAACATGAATGAGAGTGTTACAAAACCAACTATTAAGCTATGTGAGATTATTGCAAAAATAAAAGCTAAACTAACATGCAACTATGCTAAGAATGCCATATGATCTTATGCTAGTATGATGGAATGAGAGAATGTAGACAAGAAGTGAGAAGTTCTCCACAAAGTTTTGTCGGTAAACCTACAGCATAACAATATTTGAATAAGGATGGATCCTTTGAGGGGGAAAGCTCTCTCCCTTTTAAAGTCGTACGAATGGTAGAGATCAAGGTGAAGATGGTGGATGGTCAATGGTAGAATTTGAAAAGAGGAGTGATCCATGTGCACACACAAATCAACCAATAGAATATAAGTTGACTTGTCATATAAGACAAAAGTCACAAAAGCCTTTTCTTTTAATTGCAAAATAGAAAAAGGACTTTATCTGTGCACTTTAAGTGGGTTAGAAGAATGGGGGCTTTTATTTAATTAAAAGGGGACATGTTCTTTTAATCAAATAATGAACTTAGGATAGCATAGTCAAACTATAGGTTATAATCAAATACATTGATTATTAGCAATTTGGTCTAGGTAAATGATTAAATTAATTTAGCCAAAATGTTGAGAAGGGGGCTAATAGTCTAGATGACCATTTTTAGGTGATTACACTTAGAATTGTCTTAGTCCTTGCATTTTTTTTAAATCAATAAATGGCTGAAGCCTTTGGATTATATCAATAAATTAGAAAAAAATATAGATATAGAGTTCCTCCATTCAAACGGGCACTAATAGGAAAGAACAGAGAAGAAAACCTCCAGTCTTGCCCAGGAGCTTAGTCCTTACAAAGTACAAATATAAAAGGGGCATACCCCAATTTTTAGTGCATTTCTATGCTAATTTACTCCTTTACCTATATTGTAATATTTAACTCTATAATACATTGTTCTAATGAAGCAAATTATTGCTTTTCATATGTTAAATTCTCTGATCATAGCCAAGAACATCCATTCAGCTCTCTATTATGAATTATGCTCTATTAGTGGTATATTTTACTAATGCTATACAAATAAAATCCACTTCAAACTTGTTTTGAATGTTAGTATTGTTTGCAGTCAAGATTTATAACTATACTACTACAAGACTATTTATATACTAGATTAAATTTACATAAAATTCTTATCATTTCTAAAAATACATAAGAAACATGAGGAGAAGATTGATTAACATTTGATCATTAATTCAAAATTTCTTGGTAAATAATGATATATATTGGCTCATCAAAAAGAGAGTAAATTAATGCATCCTTTCTAGGGTTAGATTAATATTCAAATCATCAAATTTTGGTTAATTTAGTTTATACATTATTTTTGTGATTCATGTTCATTTAAATTCAATAGTACTTGTTGTTTTAGATTAATAATACCAAATCTCCCACTATGCTAATCTAATCTTTTATGAGCATCCTTACTCACATGTGTCCTAGTACAAGTTGAAAAGAGGGTATCCTAATGATATGAAGATCATGGGTAATCGTCCTTTTCTACCAAAATGGCAATTACCCTAGAATTGATTAACTGATATTGACCTTCCCTAGCTTCAAATATTGAAATGTAGTAGAGTCGTGAAGTTAATAGGCTAATGGATTCAAAGTTGAAACTACCACTGCATGAAGAATTGCAAAACTACCCTTTAAACATATTGATTGTATTTAGACTTTTGAATTTACATAAGTAGCTTACAAGCCCTAATCTAAAATTAGGGATCCAAAAGACCAAAAAAATAGATACCAAAAACTAGCAAGCAAATTAATTCTTAGTTCTTGATTGCTTTGATCTACTTACCTTCCATTAGAGAGGAAGGATTGATAGATCAAATTCCACTTTAGAGGTTTAGAATTACTAAACTTAGTGCTTTAACATTTAGATGGTATCCTTCTAGTCTTAAAGTGTTGCGAATAAAGAGATGAAAAGCAAGATAAATTGTTAATGTCTAGAGATCATGAAGAGATAGTGATCCTGCCCCACTATTATTTGTTTCCAAAAAAAATTAAACAATAACACAAAAAATAGGAAAAAGAAATGCTCAATGAGAAGAGGTAACCAACAACACACCATAACACAGAAGGGGACAAAATGTTGAGCCCAAACAAAAAAATTAAGACAATTTATTTATAAAGATCTTTACAATAGTGTTTGAAAGTATAATATAAAACCATAGAGCAGGGAAACAACAAACAATCTAAGTTTAATCTAGAAACTCCGAGCTAAGATATTACAAAACATGAGAAAAGATGAAAGAAGAGCCCTAGGACAGAGAGAAGGCACCCAGACAGTTACAAAAAATAAAAATCTCCATTTGAAAAAGAAGACTAATCCTCCTCTGCTTTCTTCCAGCATACCATGATGATATTTGCAACTTTATTTAGGTTGTCTGCCTTAGATCCTGGAGGAAATACAAATGTCAATTGTTCTTTGCTTGATTTTATCATATTGGATAGAATGAACTCAAGGTTGCCGAGATCATCAAAAACTAGTTTTGGTTCAATGTAGGCCTCGAACATCTAAAGGAAATGGACTAACCACTCCTTACTATGATCTTCTATGGTTCCCCTCCAGTGTAGTAGAAAATTGATGCTAACCTCCATTTTTGGCCAAGCCAAGAAGAAGTGGATGTTATCCTAAATATATAGAGATGGTTACCTAGCCACAATGGCTAACCTCAAACTGCCCAAGGGATGAGCCATATAAACTTATGGCAACACATTTTTTTTCTTCTAGTCAATGCTTAGGACAACATTCTCCAAACCTTCTAGCCAAGTGGGGTCAAAAATGTTATGACAAAGTTGAATGATCTCCCTACTACGTATATTATGTTGGAAATCTGATTGAAAAAATCATTGTAAGAAGAAGATTGATTGTAAAGAGGGAGATTGTTGATAAAGAATGTTTTCAATCATTGTTTTGTCACTGATGTCAAACCTATTATTTGATGGAATGACAATTGCTTATAAGATCCAAGCACTATTGCTTAGTTGATTGATGAAGAGGATTTAATCAATAAGATGTAACAAGAATACCTAAGGGAAAGGTTGAGTTATGATTTTGTAATGAAGTGCAAGGATTAGTTAAGGCAATGGTAAAATGATGTATTGATAACATACTTGAAGATAAAGAAGCTGGTCACACTTAGAAACACTGGAAGAATAAGTTGCAACAAGGATGTCTGCAAAAGTTCATTAGTGAGTGTCAAGCAAGCTAGTTTGAGCCAAGCATATTTTTAGTTAGTGTTGAGCAAAAGCAAAATCTAGTGTGTGTCGAGTGATACAGAAGGAGCCAAGAAAAGTAACAGGTGTTGAGCATCAAAAAAATTTAGTGGATGCCCAGTGAATCCACAGTAAGTGTCGAGCATCAATAAAACATAGTTGATTCCAAGTAACACAATATATGTCAAACACCAAAATTTCAATAGTGTCGAGCTGCTACATTATTTAAAAAGTCAAATATTTGCCAGATCTGATCTGACAAGTTTGTTACCTTGAATTTTGTGAACTAGATGGAGGATAAGGATGATGAGCTGGTGGCACAGAATTTTATGTAAACCATTTTTAGGCAAATTCAAGAGGATTCTTCATAATGTTTCTAGATGAAACAACATATGGGTTGGATTCATTGAATCCTACCTAATCCATTCAAACTGAAATTAAAGGAGGGAAGAATTGAGTAGGAAAAGCAATTCCAGACTTTTATTTAAGGAGTCACAGGCCAAGAAGCAAGAGTAGATGGGGTGCCAATTTGTGAAGTGGTTGAAAGGTGTCAAGGAGAAGACATCAAGAAGTGAATGAAGAATAGAGCAAAGAGACTCTGTTTCGATAAGTGGTCAAAAAGAAGATTGCACTAATACATTGAGCATGAAGACTCAAAGAGACAAAGCTTGAAAGGAGAACAAGCTATTAGAGTTGGAAAGACTAAAAGCTAGGTAAATTGTGAAGAGTTGAATTGTGATCTAAAATCTGTAGGTTAAGTTATGAGTTTTATCAAGTCAAAAGCCCTTGTTGTTACTCTCCAAAAATTGTGCAAGCTAGGGTAAAATCCTATGGACTTAGGTTGGTTTGACAGCCATTTGTAAATCCTTTAACAGAGTCAAATTCCAAGTGAATGTTTTAAAGTCTTCTAACCAGGCCCACTTCTAATAGGGTGGATAAATCCTTTAACTAGGTCACATTTAACAGTGTGTTATAGCCTTTAACAGGGCATGCCTTTCATAGGGCATCACTTTAGAAGAGTGAGGATTGAGTAGCATGTTATTGGTGGTTTTTTCCAAATTGGGTTTCCACGTAAATCATTGTGTTATGTGTTGATCTTTCATGTGTTATGTTTGCATGTTGATTTATAGTAACTTGCTAAGTAGGAAAGTTTAAGCTTGGATGAATGAACAGTTTTATAAGTTCACTTTACTTGATGAAAAACTTTTAATTGGACATTTGGACCTTGAATAACTGATTCACCCCCCCCTCTCAGTTATTCTAAAGTATTTCTAACAATTGGTATCAGAGCCATCTATTAATTTAGTTTAAAGGTACTAGAAGTAGAAAGATCAAGATGTCCAAATGAGAAGTTCCCAAGCTCAATAGAGATAACTTCATTGCATGGAAAAGCCTAATGAAACTGCACCTTGGATCAATAGGTGACTATGCAAAAACCTCAATTGAAGTGGAACATGTAGATCCAACTGGAGCCCTTACTGTAGATGATTTGAACAAAAGGAAGGAGCATAATCAAGCAATGTTGGAGATTGCCTCTACACTCAACTATGTTGAATTTGATGACATCAAAGGATGTGATTATGCATTCAAGATGTACAAAGCCCTGTCAAATATCTATGGAGGAGATCAAAATGTTCAAAAAGAAAAAAGAGAAAGCCTCAGAGGAAAGTTTGATGACATGAAAATGGAGGAAGATGAGAATGCTGCTCAATATGCCTCTAGAATGAAAGAAGTAGTAAGTGCAATAAGAAGATTGGGTGGTCATTTGGAAGATGACATTGTCAATAGCAAATACTTAAGAACTTTCCTACCCACTTATGCTATTAGAGTCTCAGCCATCCAAGAGCTAAGGTGTCTCCCAGAAAATCAGCTAGCTTTTGAAGGAATAGTAGGGAGACTCACTACTTTTGAGTTGTCTAATTTTGATAACTACAGACCTAAGAATCTTGAATCTACTTTCAAGGCTAAGCTATCATTGAAAGATATTGAAGAGGTGAAATCAAACAAGAAGAGTAGAAAAGGAAAACATGCATCTAGTGATAGCAGTACAAATGAGGAAGATGTGGAACAATTGGAAGCATTATTGGCTAGAAGATTTCATAGAGGCAAAGGTAAATTCAATGGTAAGCTGCCTATCATTTGTTTTAATTGAAATGAAGTAGGACATATTGCTGCAAGGCATACATAGAAGAAGAACTACAAAGAAGGAAACAAGTACAAGAACAAAAGAGAAGATGATAGCAGAGATTACAAGGACAAAGGCAAAAGACGCTACATTGTTGAAGAATATTCTGATGAGAATGATGATGAAGTAGTCTATGTAGCCATGAAGGATGAGTCAGATGAAGATGAGGCAACATCACTAGTAACCTGTGTGAACAAGAATGACAAATGGATCATAGACAATGGATGCTCACATCACATGACAACAGACAAAAGTAAGTTTATTACCTTTACCCAGTATGATGGAAATATAGTTATATTTGGAAATGATGCTCGATGTCTAATCAAAGGAAAAGGTTCTCTCAAACTTACAGAGAAAATTTTATGTGATAATACATACTATGTTGAAGGATTGAACTACAATTTGCTGAGTATATCACAGTTAGGAAATATAGGTTGCAAAGTAGAATTTGGAAACAAAACTGTCAAAATCTATGATACTGATAGAAATCTAATAGGAAAAGGTGAACAAACTAGGAGTAATTTGTTTTACCTAGATATGGAAGATGCAACCTGTCTTATTGTTAGACTTGATGATGTTTTCTTATGGCATAAAAGGTTATGTCATGTTAACTTTGATAATCCGATTAGCATTAGCAAAAAGAAGAAAGTTAGAGGTTTGCCTAAGATGAAGAAGCCTGAAAATACAATGTGCAAAAAATATCAACTAGGAAAGATGACCAAGTCAAGTTTCAAAAGCAAAGTCTACACTTCCAAAGAAGTACTAGAGTTAGTGCATACTGACTTATGTGGCCCAATAGAAGTGCAAAGCTACCAAGGAGACAGATACATAATGCTATTTGTGGATGACTACTCTAGGATGATGACTGCCATGTTCTTAAAGAAAAAATCTAATGCATTTCAAATGTTTAAGTGGTATTTGGCTAGGGTTGAGAAGGAAATAGGAAAGAGTCTGAAATGTCTGAGATCGAACAGAGGAGGAGAGTTTACATCAAAAGAATTTGAGATATTTTGCAATGATAAAGGAATCAAGAGACAAACATCAGCACCAAGAACTCCACCACAAAATGCGATTGTAGAAAGAAGGAATAAATTAGTAATAGACTATGCCAAAACAGTAATGATGGAGAAAAATGTTGCTCTGAAGTACTAGAGAGAAGTTGTAAGTACTGCTATTTACACCCTAAATTGAGTTCAAGTCAAGAAAGGTACAAATGCAACACCTTTTGAATTATGGTATGGTCATTCACCTAATGTAAAATATTTCAAAGTGTTTGATTGCAAATGCTATATTCTTAAAGATACTAGAAATGGCAAGTTTGATGCAAAGAGTGATGAAGGAATATTCCTTGGATACTCCATTAGAAGTAAAGCATATTAGTGTTTGAATACTAACACTAACAAGATTGTGGAGAGTGCAAATGTAAATTTTGATGAGCAAGCAGAAGTCCAAGATGATGAATCCAGGAAAGAAAAAGATTATAGATCTTTTGTATACTTCTATGAAGGAATGCCAACTGAAGATGATGCTACCAATCAAGTTGAGAATCAACAACAAATTTCAATATTAGCCAAGTCACAGCCAGTGAATGCTGAGCTAAATTCAGAAGCTGAGTTGTAGAATGAAGAAAATGCATGTTTTTTGAAATCAATACACATAGAAGAGATAATGAAATACCAGACAGCGATGTGCAAAGTAACTCTAAAGCTGAAGGACCAAACATGGAAAGAAGGATAGAACCAAGACTATCCAAGTATGTGAGAAGACATCACCTTGCAGAACAAATCATTGGAGACAAGGAAGCAAGACCAATGACAAGGAATAGACTAAGGAATGAATCATGTCTATTGAGAAAGATTGAGCCCAAAACAGTGAAAGATGCACTCCAAGATGATAATTGGCATAAAGCTATGGAAGAGGAGCTATATCAGATCGAGAAGAACAAAACTTGGACCCTAGTTCCTCGACCAACTGATAAAAATGTAATTCATACCAAATGGGTTTTTAGGAACAAACTTGATGAGAATGGTGAGATAACAAGAAACAAGGCCAGACTAGTCTACAAAGGTTATGCATGAGAAGAAGGACTGGATTATGGGCAAAAAATTTTCCTTGTTGCAAGAATGGAAGGAGTAAGAACACTACTTGCATATGCTGCCTATAAAGGTTTCAAAGTTTAACAGATGGATGTAAAGTCTGCTTTTCTAAATGAAATACTGGAAGAGGAAGTCTGCATAGAACAACCAGAGGGATTTGTTATGACAACAAAAAGGATATAGTTTGCAAACTGCATAAAGCACTCTATGGTTTGAAGCAAGCACCTAGAGCATGGTATGAGAGATTGCATAAATACCTTGTGAAGATAGGATTTGAGAGAATAGATGACAATAGCAACCTGTACATCAAGGCAGAAAAAGGTAAAGACATTTTGATATCTGAAATCTTTGTTGATGATATAATATTTGGAGGAAAAGATGCTCTATGCAAAGATTTTTCTAATCAAATGAAACATGAGTTTGAAATGTCAATGTTTGGAGAAATCAAATTCTTTGTTGGATTGCAAGTACATCAACTGAAACATGGAATATTTGTGACCCAATCAAAATACATCAAGGAGATACTCAAGACATTTGGATTAGAAGATTCAAAACCAGTAAGTACACCAATAGAAATAGGACATAAGTTATCCAAATATGATGAGTCAGCTGAAGTAAATCAGACAATGTATAGATCAATGATTGGAAAATTGCAATATGTTGTACATAGTAGACCAGACATTGCATTAGTTGTTGGAATAGTGGCAAGATTTTTTGCTAACCCAAGAGAAAATCATATGATGGTAGCAAAAAAAATATTGAGGTACCTAAAAGGAACTAATGACTTTGACTCATACTACAAGAGGAGTGAAAAGTTTGAGTTGAAAGCCTACACTGATGCAGATTAGGGAGGTATTATTGATGATAGAAAGAGCACCAATGGAGGAGCACTTTTCTTAGGAAAAAGATTGATTACGTGGACCAAAAAAAATCAAAGTTGCACCTCACAGTCCACAACAAAAGCTAAGTATGTTGCTATTGCTATCAATTGCACCAATATTGTACGGATCAAACATTTGCTACAACGTATGAAGGAAGAGGTAACTAAACCTATGATACTCTATTGTGATAACACAAGTGTCATCAACATATCAAAGAATCATGTGATGCATGCCAAAACAAAGCATATTGCAATTAAGTATCACTATGTAAGAGAATTAGTGGAAGACAAGCAAGGATGGAATATGTCAGCTCAAAGGACCAAATTGCTGACATCTTTACAAAGGCGCTACCTAAAGATTCTTTTGAGTATCTTGAAGGTAAATTAGGGGTGATACCCCTAGCCAAGGCCACTTGAGAAAAAGCAAGACTGCCCTACATCAAATGAGTTAATTGTTGACATATTACATATTGATGCAGAGGATATTTACTTTAGGATCATGCTTGAAGTAATTAGAGTGCTAAAGTGCCAAACAAGTCACAAGCAAAGTGACAGAGGGAGAAATTGGAGTACCTACAAATGCTACAGTTGCATGTTAAGATGTTGAAATAGTACGTCTTTGGCATTGTTGTTAGAGAGGGATAAGTAATAAGAAACTGATCAACAACATTCAATTGGATAGAGGGAGAAGTAGCAAGAAACTGATCAAATCTACAAGATCAAATGGACAGAGGGAGAAGTAGCTGATACCAGAATAACAGAACATGATTAATGCATACAAAGGGAGAAATAATGTAAGAGGGAGTCAGGAGCAGTAAGAGATCAAAGTGAACAGTGATAAGCCACAAAAAAGAGGGTCAAAATGAATGATCAGGAAAAGTAGAAAAAACTTATCACCACAGACAAAGGGAGAGATAATAGAGTAGAACTGATCAATTCATATAGAGAAGGAAAGAAAAGGGAAATAGCAGCTCAGAGGGAGAAAACAGTACAAACAAGAATCAATCAAAGGAATAGCAGAACAAAAAGGGAGAAGATAGTTTATCAACAAAAGAATTCAGAGGGAGTCATAAGCTAGTTTATGTTGCTGATAAAATGAATAGTTTTTAATAAATTTTTCTTTTTGGCATTTGATTTACTATTTTAACCTAGTTAGCACTTTGATAACTTAGTTGATCAGTTTGGTTTGCCATCAATGTCAAAGAGGGAGATTTTTGGAAATCTAATTGAAAATATCATTGTAAGAAGAAGATTGATTGCAAAGAGGGAGATTGTTGATAAAGAATGTTTTCAATCATTGTATTGTCACTGATGTCAAACCTACTATTCGATGGAATGACAATTGCTTATAAGATCCAAGCACTATCATTTAGTTGATTGATGAAGAGGATTTAATCAACAAGATGTAACAAGAGTACCTAAGGGAAAGGTTGAGTTATGGTTTTGTAATGAAGTGCAAGGATTAGTTAAGACAATGGTAAAATGATGTATTCATAACATACTTGAAGATAAAGAGGTTGGCCACACTTAGAAACACTGGAAGAATAAGTTGCAACAAGGATGTCTGCAAAGCTTAACTAAGATCATTAGTGAGTGTCGAGCAAGCTAGTTTGAGTTGAGCAAATTTTTAGTTAGCGTCGAGCAAAAGAAAAAACTAGTGTGTGTCGAGTGATACAGGAGCTGAGCAAATTAACAGGTGTCGAGCATCAGAAAAACTTAGTGGATGCTGAGTGAATCCACATTAAGTGTCGAGCATTAGTAAAATGTAGTTGATGTCGAGTAACACAGTATGTGTCAAGCACTAGAATTTCAATAGTGTCAAGCTACTACATTATTTGAAAAGTCAAAGATTTGCCAAATATGAGCTGACAAGTTTGTTACCTTGAATTTTGTGAACTAGATGGAGGATAAGGATGATGAGTTGGTGGCATATAAATTTTATGTAAACCATTTTTTAGGCGAATTCAACATATGGGTCAGATTCATTGAATCCTACCTAATCCATTTGAATTGAAATTAAAGAAGGGAACAATTGAGTGAGAAAAGAAAATCCAAACTTCTATTTAAGGATTCATAGGCCAAGAAGCAAGAGTAGTTGGGGTGCCAATTTACGAAGTGGTTGAAAGGTGTCAAGGAGAAGACATCAAGAAATGATGGAAGAATAGAGCATAGAGACTTTGCTTCGATAAGTGGTCAGAAAGAAGATTGCACTAGTACATCGAGCATGAAGACTCAAGGAGATGAAGCTTGAAAGGAGAACAAGTTGTCAGAGCTGCAAAGACCGAAAGCCAGGAAAATTGTGAAGAGCTAAACTATGATTTGAAATCTACAAGTTAAGTTGTGAGTTGTATCAGGTCAGAAGCCCTTGTTGTTACTCTCCAACAATTGTGCAAGCTAGGGTAAAATCCTATGGACTTAGGTTGGTTTGACAGCCATTTGTAAATCCTTTAACAAGGTGACATTCCAAGTGCATGTTCCAAAGTCCTCTAACCTTACCCACTTCTAACAAGGTGGATAAATCCTTTAACCAGGTCACATTTAATAGTGTGTTGTAGCCTTTAATAGGGCATCACTTCAGAAGAGTGAGAATTGAGTAGCATGTTATTGGTGGTTTTTTCCAAATTCGGTTTCCACATAAATCACTGTGTTATGTGTTGATCTTTCATGTGTTATGTTTGCATGTTGATTTACAGTAACTTGCTAAGAAGAAAAGTTTAAGCTTGGATGAATGAATAATTTTATAAGTTCACTTTACTTGTTGAAAAAGTTTTAATTGGACATTTGGACCTTGAATAATTGATTCAACCCCCCCCCCTCAGTTATTCCAAAGTATTTCTAACATATTAGCCCTAGCTAGACAACCTATGAAGGAGCCAATAACAAAGCTATTGGTTCGCTAAGTAAAATCATAATTGAAGGCCTTCTCACCTATAGACCAGCTAATTGCAAACCTAGATAGGTCATCAATAGGGTTTAAAATCCTATTTCATCTTTTAGGTTTAATAGACCCCCAAAATGCCATGGTTCTAACCTCCAATGAATGATACACAAATATTGTCGAGTCCATAGTGACATGAAGGAAGCTAAGACTATGATAGAGACACTGCAACAACATAGCCAAAGAAGCACAGATAAATAGACTTTCAAGGCTGCAGAAGGATCTAGAACCAAAATAGGTGGGAGAGCTACACAGGCCAACCAAGAAATAAAATTGACCCGATGAGCTAAAAACTTTAATTAATCATGATCACCTCTTAGAAGGCTAAATAATATTTTAGCACTTGGAATAAGGAAATAACTAATCTTGATGATTCGTCTAAAAAATAAGATGCGTTATAGGGACAAAATCTTAAAAAGCGAGTGAACCCAACACTAAAGAAGCAAAACAAATATCTTATGCTAGCAATAGGAGGATATAATCCTATCCTTCAACTCCTTTATTTGCTGAAATATCTGCTTTAGTATTGCCTTCTTAATATATATGTTGAAATTTGGCTTCTTCGAATCGATCGATTAAACTGAGAACATATTCAAGTTTAGAATTCATCACCCAATTTGGAGTTTGACATTTTCTAATGGCATTAATAATGATTTGAGAGTCTCCTTCTATAAATATTCTTTTTCTCATCTTTTTAAAACTTGATTCTAATCCTTCCTGAAGTGCTTCTAATTTCGCTAAGTTATTTGAAGAGATACCCAGAAGTTTGGCTCTTTTAATAATCCACTCTCCAATTTTTGATCTTATAATACATCCTATTCCTGCTTTCCCTAGGTTACCTCTTGATACTTCATCGAAGTTTAGCTTCATCCATCCTTTTGGTGGTGCTTCCCAGTTATATTATCTCCTTTCTTTTTGGTCTTTTTTCTCATATACTAAAGGAGGATTAATTAGAAAGGCCTAGTTCTTTTTCATATTCCCATCCCATTCTGAGAATGTCCCTTCAATTTTAAAAGATCTCCTTAAATAGTTGTTCATAACTTCAATAATACTAGCTTCAACCTTGTTAAAAAGAGAATTCACACTCAATGTTGCATTACTAAAGATGTGTCTATTTCGTTCTTTCCATATTTCCCACATTAGTATAGCTGAGGATGAGTTCCACAATTTATCATAAATACTAGACTTGTTCTTTGTTGGTCATCGTAGTGGGTGACTAGTTAGATCCTCTGGAAGAAGAAGTCTAATTTTTTTTTTGATAAAGCCAATTCCAGCACTCTTTTGTGAAGGAGCAATTGTAAAGGAGATGCTCTACTGTTTCTGAGCTTTCCTTACAAAGGAAACATCGTGATGGGCCTTCAAATCCTATTTTTGTGAATCTATCCATTGTTAGGATTCTTTTTTGAATTGCAACCCTTAAGAAAATGCCTACCTTGGGTCAACATGTTGAGTCCCAAGATAACTGAAGAAGAAGGTTAATATTATCCCATCTTTGAGAATTTATTATCAGATTATATCCTAACTTGACTTTGTAAGATCAATCTTTGGATGCTCCCCATATAAGTTTGTCTGCCATATCTTTATGATTAACTTGTCATTGTTTGAGGATGTTCTCAAAATTCTCTTTATCTATAGGTGTGGTGTCTACATTCTCCAAAGTTTTCCATGCCCAAGTATCTTCCCTATTTACCTTTTTAATGTGTTTATAATTTGAGCACATTATTGACATTATCGAGAATGTTAGAATTAGTCAAAGGGGGCTGACCATCCCAAGAATCTTCCCAAAAGAGAGCATCATCACCTTTTCTGAGGTCCCAAGTGGTAAATTTACTAATCATTGACCATTATCTTACCATGAAATTCTAAGTTTCAGGGTCTTGCTGGTGGATTCCTAATTCTGAATAATGATGTTGAATCGTTTGCATTTAAATATTTACTATACAGGATTTCAACCCATTTGCTTTCCCTTTCTAGGTACATTCTCCATACTAGCTTTTCTCCCAATTCTTCATTTTGCTAGCTAAAGTTCTTAATACCTAAGCACCCTTTATCCTTAGGACAACATACCCTATCCCACTTTATTAATTTTGCTTTCTTTTTTTCTTCTGTTCAATTCCAAAAGAAGCTTTTGACCTTTCCTTCCATTTTTTTGTTGACTATCTTAGGTAAAGGAAGGAAAGACAATTGGTAGGTAGGGATTGTTGAGAGGATCGATATAATTTTAATAGCTTTGCTTGCTTTTGTTAGCCACTTTCCTTTCCATATATGTTTCTATTTGTTTGTCAATTATGTCTAAGATATTGTCCCATCCTTTGTTCTTCCTTGTTCCTTTTTCTAAATGAATCCCAAGATATTTGCAAAGGAAGGTACATTTCTTATATCCCATTTGGTTACATATATATTCTTCCATATATATTGTTGGATTAAGGAGCAATATTTCCAATTTTTTCACATTTACTTTCTATCCTGAGGCAATTGTGTAGTCTAGAATGATTTGTTTGAAAGTTTGTACTTCTTCCTGAGTTATTACTCTAGGGAGTATAGTATCATCGAAAAATTGTTCATGAGTAATGTTAGTGATATTATCTACTACCATGATCCCTTTAATTTTACCTACCTCTTAAGCCTTTTTTACCAATCTCCCAAAGGCTTCAGCCATGATTATGAATAAGAAGGGCGAAATTGGATCACCTTGTCAAATACCTCTTGATATACTAAGATATCCTTATGGGGTTCAATTGATTAAAAAAGAGATCTTAGGTGTTGAGATGCAATTAAATATTACATTGATCCATTGGCGAGAGAACCCAAATGCTTCTAAAGTTCTACATAGGAATCTCCACTCCACTACATTGTATGCTTTTTGAATTTCGAGTTTCATAAACATACATGCTTCCTTGTTGCTGACTGTTGAGTGAATAGTTTCATGAATAAATGATATCCCATCCAGAATGGATCTACCTAGCACAAAACCAATTTTTTCTTTTGAGATGATTCTTGGGAGAATAGTTTTAGTCTGATTTGCTAATACTTTAGAGTAAACTTTGTATATAGTATTACATACAACAATAGGTCTAAAGTCACATGGCTATTTTGATACTGATTTTTTGGAAATAAAGCAAGACAAGTGTGATTGATTTTTGTTAATATTGATCCTCCATTTCTAGATGCGTCAATTGCCTTCTAGAGTTCTTCCCCTAGAATATCCCATTATTTTTGGAAGAAGAAGGCCTGGAATCCATCTAGCCCTAGAGATTTATCTAGGTTAAGATTAAAGAGGGCCAACTTAATTTCCTCTTTGGAGAATGGTTTATTAAGTTTTGTGTTATTAGCTTCTATGATCACTTTGGGTATTACCCTAAGCAACTTTTCCTGAGCACTTTGATTGGAGAAATCAAAATTGTTGAGTATGTTTTGATAATAATTTACAAATATTTCTTCTATTTTAAAGGGTTATCTTCCATATTATGATCTCTATCTTTAATTTTAGTTATTGTGTTAATAGTTGTGTCATGGATAGTGCTATTATGAAAAAATTTAGTGTTTCTATCTCCTTTTGTAAGCCATTTTCCCCTTGATTTCTGCCTCCAAAATATCTCCTCTTTTGCTAATATTTCTTCCTATTTAGCTAATGGTTCTTTTTCTTTAAAGAATTTTCCATTGTGCATACCATTTTTAATTACTTCTTCATTTAAGTTTTTAAGTTCTTCTTCGGTTTCCAAATTTTCTTTAAAATTTTTATTGAAGTGAGTTTTATTCCATTTAAATATTTTTTCTTTGATCATTTTCAGTTTTGAAACAAAGAAAAAACTTTTTTTAATCCTATAAAATTACCTTCTTGCCACCATTTTTTGATGCATTCCATGAAGTTTTTATCTAGGAACCTCATTTTTTTGTACTTAAAAGGGTTCCTAGTTGGTTTTTTAGGTTCTATAAATTTGATTCTAACTAGATAATGATCATAACCTACTATTGGTTGAATAGTTTCTAGAACTGTTAAATCCATCTTTGGTAAATCTCCTTTAAAGAAAAACCTGTCAAATTTTTCCACTATGAAACTAAAGTCTTTCGTTCTATTATTGCAAGTAAATATTCCATTGCTAGTTGGGAATTCTAATAGCTTATAGCCCCTACCCATTTCCTAAATTCAATAGTTGCTTTAGTAATAACTTGAGATCCTTCGTATTTTTTTATCTAGGTTCAGAATGACATTAAAATCTCCTCCAATGATAATATTTTCATTAGGGTATTTTTCCATAAATTTGTTGATTTCGTCCCATAATCTATTCTCCTTTGCTGTCTATGTATGTCCATATACATTAATTAATATTAACTCGACGTTATGTCTATAACTGAAGACTCTAGTCCTCATCCAGTTGTCATTGGATTCTTTGGTTATAATGTCTATTGTCTACATGTTCCAAATGACTCCCAATCCTCCTGATGCCCCATTTGATACTTTGATATTTGTTTTCCATCTACCTAATCTCTTTCCTAATTTATATCCTTCTTCTTTATTCAATTTGGTTTCTTGTATTAATATTATACAAATTCAAATAAGTAGAGATTGAGTTTTAGCAACCGTTGCTTGTTAGGGGCATTCAAGCCCCTAGCATTCCATGTTGCAATCTTCATTGACCATTGGGAAGGATCTTCCCCTTCCCTACATTTAGGACTTCAAATATCCTTTTCAGTTTCTTTGTTTGTCCATCTACTTCTCTTAGTTCTTTTAGTGATTTCCTACCTCTCTTCATTTTTTGTTTACCACATTTTGAAGTTCTGAAGCCCTCCTGATTTATAGAGATGCCCAGATTGTCCATTAAGAGTTGGTTGTTGCTTGAATATGTTTCTTCTTCCTTATCTTCACCCTCATTTATTAAATCTTTAAAAATATGATCTTCTAATACCTTATCTTCTCTACTTTTCCCTTGTTGCTCTACTTCATTGACCTCCTCTACCTCCTTTAATTCAAGTGTGTCATCTAGAACCCCAAACTCTTCCCTTTTTTGGCTATACCCATTATGTTATGCTTCCATCTTTTTCTCTTCATATGCCAATATTGTCTCTGGTTCTTGTGCTTCTATATATGTTGCTACTTCTAAAGGAATTAAGTATTCCTCTGTTCCATTTTTTTCTTTTCTATTGTCTTCTCCAAAGATATATTTTCCATTCGTTGGTGTCTGCTAGAATTTGTAGCTCTTTTTCTTTTCTTTTTTCGGATTGTTATGTTGCTCCATTAAGTTGATGAAGTTGTTGGGATTGAGCTTCCTTGCTCCTGATTATCCCTTATCTCTTATACTCCTTTGATTTCTTGATTTCTTACCTCTATCCTATTGTTTTGATCATTAGATTGGTCCTGATTGTTTCCAACTATACTTTGTTTTAGTAATATCTCTCCTTCTTTAATGGGGTTCTCTATATTGTCTATCTCCTAGTTTCGATTTCCTTCTATTCTAGTTTCTCCTATTTATCCTTCTATAATATTGTCTCCTAACTTCATCCCCTTTAATTTTTTGTTGATCAATTCTTTCTTTTATCCTTCCTTCTAACCTTGTTGTTTTGTATTCCCATGATCAAAGTGATTTTGCTCTCCTATCATTATTCGATCTTCAATATCATTTTGTAGTAAAAGGATATCATGGGACATTCTATTTAATTCATGTAAGCTTGTATCAATGTCATCCAATGTTCTATTCTCCCTTTGATACACCTCACATTCTCTAAGGGTTCTCAGTTTTAGCTTGTTCTCGTAGTTGTCTTCTACTCTTTTTTTGTTTTCCCCCTTATTCCTAGTTCTCTTTAGCTAATTTTTGACCTTCTGATGCTCTTTCTACTATTTGGCTTCTCTGACACATGATTCCCCTTTCTGATACTTTTTCATCCTATTCTCTTTTATCCTTACTTTCCTTTGCTTTATTTTCCTTCTGGTCTAGTGATACCTTGATTCTTTCCTTCCTTTGCTTGTTGTTGATACTACTGAGTGCCACTTGTATGTTCGATATATTGTAATCTATATTTAGATTAGGTTTGATAATTCCTTTTATTTCTCCTTCAAATTTTTTAAATTTAAGATTCTATATGGATATGTTTGTTATTAACTTTTTTGTGTTAAGTTCTCTCTAACCTAGCTCTATTTCTATTAAAAATTTAATATTGCTGGATTGATTCAATTTTGATTCAATTCCTATTAAGCTTCCTAGAAATTTACCTATTTTGATTAGGGTTTGGAGATGTTTAAGTTCTGGTGGGAAATTTTTACATTCAAACCAATTGGGTGCTTGATTTTTCTTTTTATTGCTCCAATTTGGTTCCCACGATAGAAATTTAACAGTGTCCTTTATAAAAGCAATTTTAAATTGAAACTAATTTATTTCTCATTTCCTTATTTTTATAGAGAACATATAGTGAAAATTTTGAGAAGGTATTGATACTTACCTACTACTTGCAAATCTTTTCTAACCTCCTTATCAGGTTAGGGCAAAACTTATTTGGTCCACTCCAATATGCAAATATGCCTAGCTTTGCTCATTCCATCCATTTTTCTTCTACATGCCTATCACTTATTATTAGTATATCAGAGTAAGCTTTATGATTAGTTAGGGTTCTGTAGAAGGAGGCGCTACACTATCCACTACCCCTTTTCTTCCATTTGTTCTTTTATGCGAGGGAATATAGGCTTGCAAGTTGTGAAGTTTTATAATGGGAACCCTAAGGTCAGAAGTTGGAGTAGAGATCTGCTAGCTAGGGCCTAAAGGGATTCTATTAGCATATGAGATTTTTATAGGTTTTTGCTTCCTTAGAATTCTTTCATCATCTAGCTTTATTTTGAGTACTTTCTATTCCTCGATCCTTGATGATTTCTTTACATATAACATTTTTCTAAAAAATGCCTCTTGTTTCTTGATTATTGCATCTACGTTTAGTTGATTTGTTGTTGTTTCTATCTTTTTTTGGAGCACAAATCCCCTCCTGTTCCTCCTTGTAGTTACTTGTTTCCACCCATCTTCTACATTGGTTGTATTTCATTTTCCTTGCATTTTGATTATTTCTCTATGTCTTACTTCATGAAGCTTGACTACGACATTGAACATAGCCTTCTTATGATCTTTAGCTCCTTCCATTTCAGTTGATTAAATAACATATTTGTTATTGATGAGAAGGCTTGAATGCTCCTAATGGCCATTTTGTCTGGGGTATAGGTGTTTCGTAGGGTTCTGAGTGTATAGATTTTCCCTATTAGGGAAATGGTTGTTCATTTGATAAATGTGCTTGGGTTTCATTACATAAACAATGTGTTTAACTGCCTTTTTCGTAGTTACTACTTTTTCCACTTGTTCTACTCTTTGTGCCATTTTTAAGATACAAACTTTTGTACTTTAAAAACTTGCATATTTTTTATTACTATCTTTGTGAATATATAATTTAAAATAACTAATTAAAACTTAGAATATTTAGATGATTTACCATTTTAAATATTTCTTTGGACAATGGGAGGAAAACAACATAAATAGGTGCCTAATTAGGGTAACAAATTGAATTCAAGATACATCAATATTTCCTTCTAACAACTAAAATTGGTTTAGTGGGCTTGCGTCATTAGTTACATATAATAATGCACCCTAAAAATGGAATTTACCACCATTCTTGTTTTAAATCCTTAAGATACTGCATAATTTCTTATATTTTCTCAAGTAATTTCATGTCTTCCTTGAAAAGAAGAAAAATATAAAGCATTCAAAACTCAATTAAGTTGGTTACCAATATTAGTGTCATTTAACAATGTAACCTACAAAAGGAATTTATCACAAATATTCTTCTAGATCCTTGACATGTTACATAATTGCCTACATTTTTTCTCAAAGCACTCAATCTCTTCCTTGGAAAGAAACTAAAAACAAAACATTAGGGTCATATCTCATGATTAGAAACCTTAGTTAAGTGGATAACAAACAAGAAATTATAAATTTATCTCATTTGCATTACATGTTTTGAAAGACTAATGAAGTGACCCTTTAGGAATATTATTTTATTTTAAATTCTATAATCTAATAAAAAAGATGCTCTCATTAAATTCACCAAGAATTTATGAAATCTACTAAGAATTGACTTAATTATTGAATATAATTTATTACTAGATTTAAGAACATACATAACTTAAAATAACTTATTAAACATGAAATATTTGGATATTTTAATCATTGTAAAGTTTTCTTATGGACAATAGGAGACAACATAGATTAGTTCTTTATTAGTGTACAAAAATCAATTCAAGTCATCTCAATGCTTTCTTCTTGCAACTAAATGTAGTCCAATATATTGCTAGAATTAATGTTATACAATAATGCACCCTATAAAAGGTATTACCACAATTATTCTTCTAGATCCTTAACATACTACATAATTCTTAACTTTTTCTCAAAGCATTTAAAATCTTGCTTCCTTCATTAGATTAGTTTTTTATGGTATATAACTAGATTCCTTCATATAAATCATATTATCATAGTGATTTGAAGGATTTATTTTGGATCTTTGAAGAATAAATTGATAGTAAAACTTGTTCAATAGTCTAAATAACTTGGGGGAGGGGGGTGTGAATTAATCATCATATATTATTTTTTCTTAGTATTAATTGATATGGAGAAACCTTAATTTAATAAAATAAATAAAATATATATGAACATGAAAGCACGTGAGAATACTAATTTTTTGTATGGAAAATTCAAGATGGTAATAATCACAGAGAATTCTAATTCTTAATTAAGAAACACTAGTTTAAGGTGGTTTTTAAAAGGGTGGCTCACTGCCAAGTTGTTGTTGGAATGTGAGGTCTAACATTGTTGTGAATTTTTTTGTATAAATGCATTAGCTAATTTTTAAAAGATGTGATTGAATAATAAAGAGAAACAAACTTTTAAGCTCTAATTTATAAATATTTAAGCAAATGTTTAGTCCTTAAGTCTATGATCATTTAAGAAGTCACTATACAAGGCTTGAAATATTTCCTCACGAGTTTAGGGATCATCTTCTCCATCGTACGTCTCTAATTTTATGATTTCCATTTAGGGATATCAATGTCACAAGTTGGATCAAGTTATGTAAGCTAGTTGTTGTTGAAAGGAAGAAACAATTTAATCTAGGTTATTGATTGTGTATCAATGGGTAGTTTTGTATTTGACATGTTAGATAATAAATGTTGTAGAACATTGTGTGAAATGGATGGAGTGTTGGAATATGAAAGTGGGACATTATGATTAGTGTATATAGGTGATGGTTGGTAAATACATGGAGCACTCACTAAAGGAGGTTATAAAATGAATTCATCCAAGACTAGTATGTGTACAATTTATGCTTTGTAGATGTAGCCATGATAGGTAGAGTACAAGTAAGAATATTAAGCAATGAGATTGGCATAGGAATAGAATTGTCAAAATGATTGGTAGGATTAGATAGATTAAGAGCTCTGGAAAAATTTTCATAGGCATAATATTTTAATTCAAAATATGAGAGATTTCATAAAATACATCCACACCATGTTCATCATTTTGACCCTTCAATCAAGGGGGTTGTCTCCTTATGTGAATGTTCTTGACCCATCTATTGTTCAAAATTTCACAAATTATAGACAAGAAATCCTAGTTAGTCAAGAGATACTCGTATTTTGGATTCATCCTCAACATGAGAAGTGTGGGAATAATAGTTCTCAACAATGTTAGGTACTTAATGTGTAGGCATAAAGGTTTAACCTAGATTCCCATGGAAATTGTTGGTTGACTTGAGCTCTACACCCATAGTGTTAAAAATTAGGGAAGTCACAAGTCTATAGATTCTTCTCATGGAGATATTAGATGTGGAGCTTAAGGTCACAAAACTAATGCACAAAGTTAGAGAAGAAAGGAATGCCTGTATAATGCAAATCCTTAATAAAATATTGGCCATTGAAATATTTTATGAAGAAAAAATTGAATCTCTAAATGCACGAAATGTAAGATATGAATGGATTAAAAATACATCTAAACATATAAATTATAAATAAGCAAAGTGTGAGACATGTTGGGCTTGCCAAAATGTATTGTTGGGGAAGCAAGTGTAGATAGGGTTCACTAGCTTGTAAGGGAAAACTAAGAAGCTTATGCTTGCTCTCACTACTTGAAATTACATTAGAAGGAGATAGATCCACTTGTCTCAAGGATTCTTTGGAATAAGGGTATGTAGGATCATGGTCAACCAAACTATGCCCTTAAGTGGTAGTGAAAATCAACAAATCAGGGTTATATCCACTTGATGCACAATTTTAAACTACTTATGAACTTTCTATCAGAAATTTCTAAGAAAAGAATCTATAGGAAATTGAATTAATAAAGCTTCTAAAATGCTAGGCCTTGTCTGAAAAGAAAAATTGATTTGTCAAAATTTTAGATTTTAATGCAGTAGTACAAAAATAAGAAGTAGGTGTATGTATGACCACCTTAATCAAAACCAAATGCTAATATATTTTAATAATATTCTATATATAAGAAGAAGACCAATGCATGAATGTGACACATATTCTTGGGTATTTTTCTTTCAAATAAATAATTAATTATGAATTTTCTACTGTAACATTTTTAGAATAGAAAAACTCACGTGTTTGACCACCTTAACTAATTCAAAACTTCACAATTTTTTAATTTTTTATTCCTTATAGTAGAAGAAGCATAAAATGTGACACATCTTTCAGATTTCAAAAATGTTATACCATTTGAAAGTTATAGTTGTTTTTAAATTAGTGTGTCAATCAACACTTTATAGGTAAATCTATTAGAAAATAAGTAATAATTACTTATTGAGCTCATAATTTTACAAATATTACATTGATGGAAAGTTAAGAATGTTCTTAAAAAACCCTTTTCATTCCATCAAATTTGGGTGAACAAAAAGTCGTTAGCTACATGCTTGAAGTAAAAAACACACAAGAATAGGTCAAAAACATGTTTTTGGGACATTTTTGGCATTAATCATGTAGGGTTGGTATCTAAAGCAATACCAAGCCTAATCAAGTACCCAATACATATCAGATACCTGATTTGCCAAAAATGAATTAATTTTTTTTTTTAAATTATAATACTTATGACCCCTTTTGAGCACCCTTATTATTTATTTCTTTAAATGCTTGAGGACCCTTAACCATACACATCATGGTTCCAATGGATCAAAAGGGGTCATAGGGTACCTTGTGACCCCTTTTGCCCATTCGATCACCATATGTGTAATTAGGGGTCCTAAGACCCCTTATCACATAGATAATGCAATCTAATGGGTCAAAAGGGGTCCTAGGATATCCTATGACCCCTTTTGACCCATTCAATATCATTAAGTGTGCTTAGTGGTCGTAGGACCCTTAACCACATAGATAATGTGGTATCATGGGTTAAGAGGGGTCATAAGATACCCAATGTCCCTTTTTGAGCCATTTGACGAAATTAACTATGCTTGGGGGTCCTAGGACTCCTAACCACGTAGATAATATGATCTAATAGATCAAAAGGGGTTCATAATATACCCTATGACTTTTTTTGACCCATTCAATGATAACATATGTTCCTAGTTGTCCTAGGACCCCTAAGAACATATCTCATATGTTTGAATGGGTCGAAAGTTCAACCCTTTTGATGATAACATATGTTCGTAATGGTCCTAGGACCTCTCAAAACATATCTTATATGTTCAAATGGGTTGAAAGGGGATATATGGTACCTTATGACCCCTTTCAACCCATTACATGACAACATATGTTCCTAGGGGTCCTAAAACCCCTAAGGTCGTACATCATGTCATCAAATGGGTCAAGTGGGGTCATAAGGTACCTTGTGACCTCTTTTGACCCATTATATGACAACATATGTTCCTAGCAGTTCTCAAACCCTTATGAATATATATCACATGTTCAAATGGGTGGAAAGGCTTCATAAGGTACCCTATGACCCCTTTCTACCCAATATATGACAACATATATTCGTAGGGGCCTTAGGACACCAGGGACATATACCATATATAATGAAAAAGTTCATTTGAGATCTATGATTAAGGGAAAGGCCAAAATTTAATTTACACAATTGAGATCTAGCTCTCATCATTTGAACTTTGAAATTGGTAGATGGAAGGTGCCCGAAGAAGAATGGGATGAAAAGGCTTGTATTTGCAATAACAAAGGGGTGGTGGAAATCAAATGTCATTTCAACAAAGAGCCTGCAACATATGGAGCTATTTACAATCAATTTACAAATGACTTAAGAGTGGATAGCTAGAATGAGCTTTTGAAGATACAAGGCCTTACAAAAAAACTAATTTCTTACCAAAGGTTCATAACAAAAAGAGATAATTTGAAAAAGAGCTTGAAAACTTATGAATTTGATATATCTTTGTCCCTTAGAGAACATTAAAATACCTTCACTCATTCATTTCTAAACAACAACCATCATCTCTTCAAAATGATGTGTTAAAAAATCATATGGTTCTTTCTTTTTAGAATATTGTGGTAAAAATCATATCATTTATTTTCTTAAATCCCCTGAGCTAGTGGAAGTGTACTAGTAGTGGCTATAGCTAACTTCACGCACTCAAGATCCTAAATAGTATATTATATTTCAACAATTTTGTTGTTGTCATCGTTGTTGTCTTTATATGTGACTTAACTATTTATAATTAGTATTAATAGAGTTTCTAGATACTAATGATGTACAAAAAGGTCAAAGTGTGGTCATATGACACCTAAAAGAAGTTCCTATAACCATCCACTCAAAAGTACTTCGAAACAAATGTCTGTCCTAATAATAAATTTAACCAATAAAAATCTAAAAAACAGACCAAAATGCTTATATATATATATATATATATACCTGATTGGTAAATCCAAACTTATTATTGGACCCAAATTAAAAAAATAAAAATATTATATATATATTTTGCCGATCGGCAAATCCAAGCTTACAATTGGACCCCCCCCCACCAAAAAAATCCAATCCAGCTATTTGGTACAGGATTATTCGAGATACAAATTTCCCATGAATTACGAGCTGTTCATTCAGATGCAATTCCCCCAATTACACCATCATGGACTACGCATGCTCTAAAATCTGGAGTTAACAGAAACGTAAATGCAGGTCTCGTGGCGAAGGTACATACGTGGCAAAAGAAGAATCCATGAAGTAGGCGAGATTTTATGTTGCAGAGGAGAGAGAGGGGTTGAAAGGAACATAAGAATTTAGCGCCAAAGCAAGGGTCCCTGTCAAATACCACAATTTGTCGCCTTTCAATTCTCACCTCCCCTGAAAGGCCAAAAAATGTCTCCTTGGGGTTATAAATTAAATGAAGGAAAACCCATGAAAAGAAGTAGCGTGATGAAGAAAGAAAGGGGAAAAGGATGAGATGGAGACGGAGATTGAAAAGAGGCGAGGCGGAATAAGATGGATGCTCGAAATAGATACAACATATCATTGATGTAAAGGGTACATGACCCGATTTGCCTCCGAATCAACACATGTATGCATAATTGCAGTTTTCAAGTGTATCTGTACAGAGAAAAGTATATACCATTCCAATCCAAGCCATGCCATGCAATACAAAACGAGTCTGACAGCCTAACGTGCCAAAAGTGAGTCTAGGAGCTAGGAAGAAGAAGTGGGGACAGCCCGAGGGAAACTGTAGAGAAAATAAAATAAATAGTCAGTACAGTACAATTATCAGTTCATAGGATACATCTGTATTAAGTATGAAGATAATTGGGGAGTAGTCAAATTTTGTGTATTGGGAGAGAGGATGGGGTTGGGACTATTGTATGAATTGAACTCAGGTGTTTAATATGGAGGATTCTAGTCTTTCTAGAGAGGGACCCTTAAGGGGTGTGGACAAAAGACCACTGACTATCCAGTCATGAATTTTTTTTACTTTTGTATTGCTTTTCTCAAAAGGGTTCGAGGTGGATAGTTAGCGACTTTGCCCAACTCTTATTGTGAGAACTTTGTCAACTACTTATTACATTTGGGTTCTGCGGAGACCTACCATTCTTCTAAGAAACTAGATTTTTGGGTGGAATATAGGGTTTGAAGTCAACTATTATACTGCTAATTATCGTACTAAGGTTGAGTGTGGATTGGTTGTTCGTCTAAGAAGCTTGGTTCTTGCGGTTAATATGGCTTTTTGAGTCAAGTATAATTCTGCTACCTATCCCACTGATTTGAGTGGGGGCTAGGGATTTGGCCAAGGAACTGGATCCTCATAGGGTAAATTAGAGTTTCTTAGTCAACTAGAACTTTGTTACTTATCCCACTCAAGTTGTGTGTGGACTGGCCATTTGTTTGAAATGCTCAATTGTCATGACAACACGAGTTTTTGAGTTGAGTGAAACTTTGCTGCTTATTCTATCGTTTTGAGTGGGAACTAAGCATTTGTCTAAGAAACTAAATTCTTAAAGGAATATGAGTATCCATGTCAACTATAGTTTGGGGTTGGGAACACTGAAGGACATCACACCAATTCAACTCACCCATTGGACATCCAATGAACCAAGGGTGGTTCTTAGCCCTAATAGCCCTTGAGTTGAGGGACACTGATGAAAGGGCTAGAGGGGGATAGCGAGCTTCCCAACCTACCTCTTATTATTGTGAGAATTCTATCAACTACTTATACCACATCAGTTGAATGGGGATGACCATTCTTTTAGGAACTCAATTCTTGGAGCAAGTATAAGTTTCAAAGACAAGTGTAATTTGTTAACTTTCCCATGATTTGAGTGCCAATTAAGTATTTTTGGAGAGCTCAATTCTCAAGAGAGATACACTTTCAAAGTCCACTATAATTGGATTGTCCCAAAAATTAATTAAATAATGTGCAATAAATATTACTCCTAAAATATTTTAAATTACAATTATTGAAGAGGTCGATGAATAATTTTAATGCATCTCCAAAAATAAACAATAAATACAACTTACAAGTTATCTTCAAACTCCTTTCTATATCCAAAAAAGGTGTATATCTAGTGTAAAACTGAAAATCCCATTGACTAATTAAAAGTCCAGATATTGAGAAATATGTAACCCTAAAATATCATCACTACAGCTCTTGGTCCCATTGGCTGCTTTGTCTGGCTACTAAAATCCCTCCTTTCATTTCATTATCTGGAAAACGTATATAAAATAGGAGATAATGGAATCTGTGGAGATGAAAAGAAGGGAAATAGGTGTCGTGTAAGAGTGTGACCGGTTCGTTTGTACCAACGGGCGATGGACATTAGATGTGGCTCGGCGCGCAGCCATGGCGGGCCCCATGGTTTGGAAGAAGCATATGTGGCAGCCAATCAGATAGTTCCAACTGATTTGACGCGCGTGAAGGCAAAATACCGACCAATCAGATGATCGATGTTGATCTGCTTTCGGCCACGACGCCCAAGGCAATCAAGCCTACGGAGGCATGACACGTGGACGCAGATATTTGCCAGGTCTTATCGGAGAATCACGGTGGCCGGGAAAGTCATTTGCCGGCGGGGCAGCTCGCCGGCGGGAAGGGGGAAGGAAGATATTGGTTGAAGAAAATTTGAGGAAAAGGAAGGGGGAGAAATATTTGATTAGATTCTGTGGGAGGAAGAGATTGTGGAGAGAGGAAGGCAGAGATCGATCTTCGTTCGTCTAGTGGCGATTTGATTCGGAAAATCGAACGAAATAACGACAGTTTTTGACGGCATTCGTCGGACAAACTTTTGTCCTATGTCCGCACGACGGAGGATTCGCAGCACTATTTTCGATTTTTATTTTATAGTTTTTCCTTCTTTCAAGGATTTTGACTTCCTGCCTGCTGATTTCCATGGTAGATGACGGATTTCGTCCAGACAGGAGGATTTGCGCTGATGGTTTGCTTCAGGTGAGTTCTGTTATGCATTTTGGTGAATCCTTTCAACTGTGAGAATTTGCTGATTCTAATCCTTCTGTTCTGTTAGGAGTTCGGGAATTTTTTTGGATGTTTTCTTCTTTCTTCTTTTCTTTTCGGGTCGGGGGTTTGGCTTTCTGATTGCGGTGCTTGAAATCGCTGGGGATTAAGGTTTACCGTTTGTGTAAATGCTTTCGACTTTGCAAAGAAATGTCTCTTGGTAAATTGTTCCTGCTGTGATTTGTGGAGGGAATGGGTGTTTAATGGCTTGACCGAGATTGATTGAAATAACATATGGCTCCTAAAATTGTTGGAAGTTTATTCCATACCCCAAGAAAATTCGGACTTCTGAAGGGGGTTGTTGGTTCAGTAATATGCTCCAGTATGCTTCTGGGTGGTCTTATTCCTAATTCCCAGCTGATCCATGTCATTTAATGTTGAATTGGTGTGAGGGTTGATTATGGAGTCTAGGCAAACCCCTCGTAAGCGCTGGATATTCCATTACAACCCTCAAATCACTCCAATTGTATTGTTAGGTGTGCCATTACGGACTCGACCCTGGTTCATTGTGGCGGTAAGCTCTGTTAGTGTAGGAAAGGGTTCTGTAAATTATATGATAGGAGGGTTTCCCTTTGTAATGTGCAGAGTTGGGAGTCTCCGGTTCATAAAAAATGTGTGCAAATGAAATAATTCAACGCGAATTCTTACAGACTCTGAGTTCATTCAAACGTTCAGAATTCGTTTTTAGCTTTTCAGTTTCAGTAGTCATGAGTTCTAATGGGTTTTAATGGGTTAGAACAAGTAGATTTCCGCAATCCATGGGGTTTTTAGAGGGTTTGAAGACTGCTCCGGTTTTCAATTTTGATCCCATTGAGATCTGTTTAATGTACTGCATTTCTGGAAAATCATAAAATCACATTTTATCTTCATTTTACTTCCATATTCCATTATTTAAAGCTGCAATTACTGGAACCATTCCCAAAATTTTAAGGATTTAATTGCTTGCCCAGATATTCAAACGTCACAGAAACTGTTCAGCATATGTCAAACTTGCTTCTTCCAATGCTTGGATATTTCTCAGCTCTCATTTTGTAGGTTAAAGTATTGGAAGCTGTCTGAGGTTATGATGAATTTAAAAATTTGAAACCAAATAATAGCATGTTCCAGTGTCCTAAATCCTTTTGTGTCATATATATGAAGTTGATGTTTTTCCTCCTGTTCTGGTTTGAATGTTCATAATTGCATCTCCTCGAGGCACTACTGTTGCTTATGAAATGTCATATAGTGCTAAATTCTGTTTCTCCAAGTCTGATTTAGGACTAGCACATGGCCGTGCAACCCTTGGTGTGATATATCTGACTGTAGAATCTAGATGGCACATCCAATGTCTTTGTGATCTATGATATAATTCTTGTGCGGGCCTTTCTAGTTTCTAGCCCCTTTGAGCCCTTCCTTTGACATGGTCATGATTGGTTGAAAATTTTCACCTTCAATTAATGGCTCTTAATTTCACGTATTGTGTGGCTATTCAAAATATTTATGGTTTATTGTATTGCTCTGTAGAAACTGTTGAACCTGATAAGTGTAAGGTCCTGTTGCTCAGGTATAACTGCCTATATACAATTAATTCAAATTGATCGCCTCGGCTCAATGTAATTTTCTATGAACAAAACACCAACTTATTGCAGTGCATTCCTACAGGCATTGTACTGATACTTTTATATCCTCTACACTGAGAGTATTTCCCTCTTATTCTATGTCTTTCTAGGAAATTTGTCACTCGCAAATGCAGTTGGCTTTGGACCATTTAGTCCAATCGCTTGTGTCTAATCTTTTGTGATTTCTCCCATAATGGATGAGTTGTAAAATAAATGACTGGAAAACAAATTGAAAAAGAAGAAAAAAATTAGCCCATAATAGATACTTTCAGTCATGAAATCATATGATTAGGAATATATCGAAGCATCATATTTGAAAAGGCTCTTATGATCGACTGTGCATCAATTGTGGAATCTTATACTCCACAAATTTGTATCCATGTTCACTATTTAGTTGCCTTTTTTTCTTTAAACTAATTGTTCCTAGCATGCCCTCTTGCTGCATGTACCTAGCAAATCTGTTACGAATCATATAATGTGAGTAGAAATCTTGATCCAGAGTTATCACCGAATCTTTGACTCTTTTGTACTTAAAAGTTTCTAGGCCACTTTTTGTTAAGGGCACTACAGAGGGTTACGCAATTTTCTTTAATTTGGTCCTGAAATCTGAAAAAAATTCACACGATATCTCAAATCTCCAGCTGGTATAAACCAAATTTTAATTTTCTCGACAGGCCATGGGAGTTTTACTGGTCATGAGCATTGTAGAAGATCTTATTCATGGAAGGCCATCGGTGTCACCTCAATGTACCATAATAACTCATAACTTGTACTTGAATACTGTATGGTATGTCCATTTACTTTTAAAATCTACGGATCATTAAGAACCACACAATCAAACCTTTTTTTCAACTAAAATATAAGAACCCTTTTTTTTTTGACTAAATCATGGAAGAACCCTATTTCTTAAAGAGATCACGGTTTTTGTATCTACAGAGACAGGTCAATACAGTTGGTTTCGGAGAATGGGTCGGTGGAAAGAAGAATCTCCGCAGCAGCAGGTACTCTTCTTCTCATTGTTAAATCCAAATAAAATATACAAAATTAGGGAATTCCCTCGCAAAGCCGTAGAAAAGTCCAAGCAGGAGAAGATTGGTAGGGATTTATCTCTTCTTTACAGCTTGCTCATCGTCAATATTCTTTGTTTACTTTCCCCGAGGCGCATGTATGTTTTCAGCTCGTCCATCTGAGTTGGGCGATCGTATAAAGACACAAATCATGAAGATAAGATCGATAGAATTTTCTATTCCCCGAGACAGATCCGTCTCATATAATAATGAATGATATTGTTCAGGGAGGCCCCCAATTTCATGGGTTTTTTTAAAGAAATCGGGAGACGGGCCCTCTTGCACTCGGCATTCCAAAAGCTTGGACATTTCGTCTGAGATTAGGGATTTTTTTGTTTCTACTATTTTCCTGGTCCACGCAAATAAAAAACAGTGGATCCGATCCATTCCGAGATATTGTTTATTCGATTTCCAAAAAAAATAATTATATCGATGAACTGTGCCCTAACGTTTTCTGTCTGTCTTCTAGGTGGTTTAATTTTAGCATCGTCTGGCATTCGGAGCCAACGCAAGTCGAAGATAATTTTAAAAATAATTGACTAAATTTCAACCTATATAATTTTTAGTTTAAATTATTAAAATATATCTTAAATTTAAATGTCTAAGTTACGTCAAATATTTTATTTTAATTTTAAATCGAGCTGGGTATTCCTTTATTTTTACGTTATTGTTAGGGAAAATTGACAATTAAGCTATATGACTCTTGGAATAATAGGCCCACCATGTTGAAGATCTGATAGACGCCACGTTTTACATCGCTATGACCCATTGAAAGGAATCTATACCCATTGAAAGGAATCTATTTATGAAGATTTGATGATCTGATTGGGGGTGATGTAACGAGAATAGATTTCTTACTTTCTTAAAGAATTTATAAAAGCTCTTGAATTTTATGTTTTGGTTAGGTACAATATTATTTATAATTTTTCTAAACCATTGCAACAATTCCTTTTAATAAATAGGAAGTATGTTTAGTAATTTTTTTGACGACATTATTTTAAAATTTAATTTATGGAAATCTAATTTTGTAAAATGAATGGTCTAGTTGATACTCATTAGAATGGAAAATTGTGAAATTACTAATAATTTAATTTTTTCCTAAATATTATTTTTTAAATGAGTTTTCTATATATAAATATACAATTAAAATGAAATGTACGTTATAAAAATTATGATTTAAAAAAAGATTTAATTAAGTCAAATTTATTGATCTCACTTGAACTCATTGATCCATATTTCATGATTAATTGTTTGTGTAAATCACTATTCATAAAATATGGATCAATAACTTTATTTTTATTCTTTCCAATTTTTAAGTACTTACTTAACAAAATTAAATATATTAATATTTAATATCATAATAAAAAATAATAATATTTAAATAAAAGTAGATTATTCAATAATAAAAAAATATTTTTAAAGATCTTTCATTCAGATTAATTATTATAATATGTTAAAGTCAAGTAGATTGACCTCTCCAATGAGAGGCTCACAAGTTACCAATGTGTTATAGGCTCTTGCCTATTATAGTGTAGATTTGTTTCATTTTAATTTTTATATACATAAGACTTGTGGATTTTTTAGGTAAACTTACATAATATGGTACAAAATTTTATCTGAAACTCTTATTATTATCATTTCTAGTGTTTTAGAGACAATTTATTAAGTAAAAAAAGTTATTATTGAAGTTATTTTTTTAAAAGATTTGATCTTTTGGTAGATTATCAAGTCATTTAATTTCAATAATATATTAAAGATTATTTTAACATGTAAATTTTTACAATAAATACCAAATTCATTTTCATGATACAATCAGTTTCAAAATGTACATATTTTTAGTTCTTTCTTACTTAAAAAAAAATACTGTTTTCAAAACGATTATAATTTTATTTTTATTTTTAAAGTTACACAAGGAAAAAGACCCATCATATAAATATATTTATCTATTAAGAATTATCTAATATAAAGATTATAACTTACTGAATTATAGATATCATTGTAAATGGATTTATTTTATCAAATACAGAATTATTTTTAAGAAAAAAACAAAGTTTTGAAATCTTATTGAAATTTATTTTAGATTTTGAGAAGCAAAATAAATTTACCATAAAAGAACACAAATTCTATTACAGTAGTACCATTGATCATAACCAAATAAAAATATCAATAAAGATAAAACAATGTCTAAAATGTAGAATCATAGATTTTTTCTTTGAAGATATCAATTTTTAATTTTATATATTTTATATTAAATTTAACAAAAAAAATTTATATTTCGTTAAGAAGTTGCCACGTTTTGTTGAGTATTTGACCAATTCAAAACTTTGAACTTGCAAATTCTCTCTAGTCCCTGTTTGCAAACTATAGCATGGTCCTTCACAGCCATAGAGGACAACTTATCTTTTCCAAGGATAAAAAGGCTGTCACTGGAGCAAAAGATTACCAAAGGAATACAGAAAAGAGCTTATCGTAGTCTGTAAATGTTAGGTAGAAGTTCAAAGAGATCTCCTCTCCCCTAACAGTTACAATCTTTCACTCGCAGAGGATATGTAAATTAGTAATGGACGTGCCTAGGAAAATTGTTTATAGTAATGACCATAATACCAACTTATAGGAACTTTACATTAAAGTAGAACGAATGCATTTGTTTTACTTATAAAATTAGATGTGTGCTTTTATAATTGTATTTCAGTTTACCCGTTCAAGCAGTGAGGGAACACGGAAAACAACACTTGGAACTACAACGATATTAGCTTTACAATCCAGAATTTTATTAAAAATACATCAATATGCAACCCTATGGAACACCGTCTAAGACCAGCTGGTACAAATTCAAATTCTCAGGCTTCAAAAAGTCAATTGATTAAAAAAAGCCTAAAATGCAAGAGAGCTTTTTAGGTTTACTCCTTGTGATCCTCTTTTCAGGATTCACCTTATAAATTGATAGCCTTCTTTGCTATTTGAACTCTATAATTATTGAATCTCTGTTTCCAAGGTTACGAAGAAAAATCTATCAGCCCTTGTTTATGTAGGCCCACTGATCTATCTACAAGAAAGTTGGCTTTTTCATTTTATATCTAAGTTTGAGTCAAGGACATTTCTTCAACGTTTTGTAAATTTGGGAAGTGTCTCATTCCACTATCCAATTGCTTCCTCTGTCATTGCGTAGAGCCGGAAGTGGCATTTTTGAAACACCTTTAGCTGTCCTTTGGGTTCTGTTGTTGTACCCTGAATATCCACCTTGACTCCTAATGGAAGAACACGCACTACTAAATTATAGCAATGGTTAAACATATGTCAAAGCAAGATGAAAGACAGTGACATAATTCAGAAGCAACCCTGCTCCACCTTTAGATCAGTGCTCAATCTATAAACAAGAAGGAGGATCTACTGACATGGACGGTTGTAACAGAGAGGACTTGACAAAGGGGTTTGAGATGGAGGTAGGTTCTTAATATTGTTGCGTTCCCCGTTAAGAAGGTTTATACCTAAGTCTTTGAGCTTTCTAAGCAGCAATGTAGTTTCTCTGAGAGTATGTAGTGCATTTTTATCACACTGCACAAATGCGCTCCCTAGACATGCCAATGAAACATGAGTCTAATTTATGGTCAAGTTATTTTGAGTTTGTATGTCTGACTTCAAAAACACATGCCTGTGTACAGAACTAGCGTGTCTACAGAACATGAATGCGAACATGGTGAAAATCCAAGCCCATTGGTTGGGATTTTTAAAGAGAGAAGGCGCGAGACGATTGAGGATTGTAATCTTGCAGCAGACCAGCAGTACACGCATGAAAGCTTCAAAACTTGCATATACAAAAACAAAACTCGGTAGACCCAATTTTGATCGTACTAGGCAACTCAGCAAAACATGGCAGACCCAATTTTAACTTGGACTGGGCAAATTGAAAAAACTACATCAGTTCATAAACTCAGTAAACCTGGGTGTAATTGCCAAGAATGAGCAAAATTCAGCCAAAATCTTGGCAAAACTCAACTAGACAAGTTAATGTGAGATTTATTCAGCTGCAAAAATAAATCAGGAGTTTAGACGAGTACTTGGCAACTTTTTAATTTATGGCTGAACACATCACATTCCGTGCACATCAAAGGGTTTTTTGAATCTCAAAATTCTTACAAGCAATATGATCAAACTTATGTAATTTACAGTCATATTGATGGAGCGAGCACTGTTAGCTTTTGGCATGGTTCTATGGATAAAAATGACCTTCAACAATTTTCGAGGTGCACAAATATATTTTCAGTGACAATATTCATGGATTTAATTTTTGGTCACTTACTTGACAGGAATCTCCTTTACAGGTAGTGATATAATTTCTTAAAAGGGTATAATTAGCAGGTCCGTTCTTCCCATTATGAGATGCTTTTCTTCTAACAATGTAAATTTCACTGTGAAAACTAATATAAAATGCTTTAGTTATCTTCTGGAACTAATATAAAATGCTTTAGTTATCTTCTTGTCCAGAAAAACTATCTCCTTTTGTCCTCCTACATTATGGTATGAGTTTTTGATGTTAACGAGAAGGTGTCATCTTCTCTCATTTTTTAGTACGAGGTTATCAGGGCGCCCAGTAAAAGCCAACGAGATTTAGTTCCTTTACAATAGGAGATCAGAGCTGAGTGGGTTTTAATTTATAGAGATAATAACATTACAAAGACAAGATGCATAAAATATAACTGTGTATATATTTTATTGGAGAAGATTACATGCTATATGTAGTCTTTAAGGGCACCTTTTCTTCAAACCCGGATCTGAACTTGACAGCTAACTCGAACAAATTTGCTTCCTCATAAAATCCAACTCTAACAAACAACTAAGACTGAAACCAACACTGCCAGCAACATGTTAACGTAGTTTTTCCTTAATTCCTTTATCATAAATGATGATCTGCAGAGATAAATAGAATGTTATGCTCACAATTAAACCAGCTTATGTAAATATTACTTGGTCCATTTCCTTATAGCTATTATTATTTACTACTTGTTCATTAAGGGCAAACCTTACGCGAGTTTCTTTAAGACTTATAGCTTTTACTCTTATCCTTTCGGGACACCTTCAAGTTTCAGTTTATACATGCAATGACTTATGATCGATTGTGACATAAGTGAGACTTACCACAGCATATTTTTCCTTGTAAAATAGAATATAAGCTCCGCTGGCTATAAGCAACTCCTAGTAGAATGTGATTGCCACATTTTTTTCTTACTTCTGTCCAAAAATGTTGAATTTCTATGGTCCTCCCTCTAATGAAAAGAAGGGATACGAACATTGGCTATATATTTCAGGTTGACATTTTAAATGTTATTTCTACGTTCATGTTTTGTTTTGAACATATATGAATTCAGTATTCCATTTTTGTGTATCTGCAGACTACTAGAACTGTTCAGGATGTTCCGTCCTTGGAAAGCAGGAGCAACGGAATGATCTTTAAAGATGTATCTTCAAACTACCCCATCACCTCTCACACCAACATGAACAGCAGTTGCAGCAAAGTTCTGCATGCTTTTGGCCAGACACATTTTCTGCAGAATCTTTCAGAGGATAAAATGGAACATATCAGGGAAACCATGATAAAGCATGAAGAGATGTTTAAGGAACAGGTCTTAATATTTTTCACTCTGAGATGTTTATTTGTAATGTATGTTTGAAATAATTTAAGCACCTTTGAGGTATTGAAAATAAATTATGTCCACACAATTCTGAGATCGTTTGCCAAGGACTAGAGGTAAAATTGTAGGGTAAAAAAGCAGTTTCGCTGCTTAGAGTTGAATTGAATATGTAAATAAGTGATGAAGATAGCAGTTATGTCAGTCATTCATTATTTTTCTTGAACTGAATTGAATTACATGATGTGTGTGTGTGCGTGTATGGTTTTAAAATTATTCCATTTGGCTTGTGTTTTCTTGCAAAATAATCAATCTGAGACAAAATGCACAAGCGTAAATATGCCTTTTGATTGAACAAGATCCAAGAATACTAAAAAAATTCTTTATACATATTGATAAGTCAAGAAATTAATAATAGATGGTTCAGTAGTGGGGCATAGGACACAAGGACATCAATACAAATGAGGACTCCACTTGGGGTTTATAGAAACTGCCCAAGATGAAGCTAAATTAAAAAATTATTCTTGTCCTTTATGTATAGCAATTCAAATTCTTTCTATAAACAGGACATTATTTTCATATTAACTACAGCTATAAACAGCAGAAAGTGCTCTAAAAGAGTGCATGCAAGCTAGGCTTCTTAGTTCCTTGTCATTGACTCACTAACTTCACTTCCTCTCCTCGCTGGTTGAGCCCTTATGCTGTTCGTACATTAAAGGTATACTATTTTGCTTGACTTTAGCATGGGTTATGAAGAATCCTTGGCTCCCAATCCTTGAAATGCTGCAACTCTCACATTCAGCACTCTACATTCCCACCTACCTACTTGTACAGGCCAAGTCACCATGATTGACCAGATTTGATACCACAACCACTGAAGGGGGGTTTTCTCGCCCAGACAAAGTTGTTCATCTCAAGGGCACAACTTCACATGCAATTTTAATGACAGAGGAGGGGAATGCCACGTTATCGTTGCTAACATGGCTATATTTTTTGACATGGACAGTTTCCATACAAGTTATCACTGCCATTTTAGTGGATTCCATAGGATTTCAGCTTGTTTAGCACAAAACGTTCATGACCTACAGCTTTTCCTGGAGGTTTGATGTGACAGTGCAACTGACAAAGTGCGCTATGACAAGACAAAGCTAAAGCGAACTCTTAGGCTACTAATGTTCTGTTTTGTTTCCTTTTGATTGCTAGCTATAACTCTGTTGTTTCATTATTACCCATGGAAAACTCTCTGTCAGAGGCTCAGAGCTGTATGGGGTCATTGGGTTGGATGCTACAGGGATATACCTTAGTTTAATTTTTAAGTTTTTGCAGACATTCTATTTCTGTTTTTACGAAGTATCATTTTCAGTTAACTACTGTTACCGTGAATGTGAAGGTAGTTTATTGAGAAGTTTATGGTTCTTGGTGCTTCTTAAAAAAAACGAATGTGTGAATTTGTCATGGCATTTTCACTCATTCATATGGTATATATTTTTCTTAGCAAGGAAAGAAAAAGTTAAAAACAGTTGCATGGATTTTACTAAAAAGATTTAAATAACTGTTTTTGTCAACTCCTTTATAGCTGCAACTCTACATCAGTAATGCAGTCAGGCATGCAACAGTAATAGGAAAATTATGATGATTTAATTGTAGAACTACTGGGCTATAGAAGTTCCCATTGAGGTGTTAAATAACAAATTGTAAAAGGAAGCAGTTTATAAAAGAGATGAGCAAGTTTTTAGCTACAGGCTTACAAGTTCAGCAACGCAGAGGAAAATTACTTCAAAATATAGTCATTTTTAGCAAGAACCATGTTGCTGTTTCCATACCCATAATTGTTGATCACTACATTTGTGTATAATATAGGTGTACCCATATTCATTTGCTCCTATGTCTTAATTTGAATGTTTGTCCATGTGCCCTTACTGGTGTCTGTATCATGTGTTCTAGGTAACTATTCTGCAAATTCATTCCTTCAAATAGCAACATTTTCTTGTTGAAAATTGTTTTTGGCAAACATAAATTTGGAAAAATGTCAAAAGAATAATTTTAAAATTTTTGGATCATTATTTACTGCAGCAATATGATGAGAGACTAGGAAAAGGTAGATCCACTTTTTAAGCAAACTATCAAGCACTGAAACAATTCAAGGGACCAAATGAGTCTTGTCCCAAAGAGTAATCTAAAGTAGACAACTGAGTTGAGATCCCAGTGGAACCGTAGAATTACTCGGAAGATTGAAATGAACTATTGGTTTGCCAAAATAATAGAGATTTCTTTACATGATGTATATCTGTTTGGTTATAGATGGAGCTGCAAAATAGTGGTCCACCAAATGAAGACAAACGCATACTACATCATGAGAAAAATTGAAACTCTTTGGAAAGATGGAAAAGGAAAGTGGGACAAATGAGAATTCCACAAAATGAATTATTGAAGTTATGACAGAAAATTAAGATAAGCAACAAGCATGATATGGAGATGTTACCAAGGGATAACACATGAATTGATTAATAGGTGATCTTGAAATGAATATAATGATAGACTGTAAAATAAAAAATGGAACTGGTAACAACAAACCGAGAAAGAAATGATGAGGTGACAAGGCTGCAAAGCTTATATTGAAGTTTCATTGGAAAATTGCAGCTTTGAGGTAAAAGACAACTCTTTCATAGAAAAGGTTGCAACCAATAAAAGAACGATGAAGTAAGCAGGCTGGAAAGCTTATACTGAATTCCTGTCAGAAAATTTGCAGCCTGGAGTTAAAAGTCGATATTCTACATGGACAGAAGCAATGATCAGGGAGATGTCTGAAAAAGATGAAATACAGAGAATCTTCTAGCAAAGCATACACAAATTATCAAATAGTTCAACCAAGATATAGCAAAATGGATTATGTAATAAGTGTGAGGAGAGGGGAGAGGATTCCTCTGATGAGATAACAAGAAGATAGAAGTCATGTTTGGGCTGCACATTCAGACCTGGTTGTTATCATGAAAATTGGTAATTAGGACACCGACAAAATTCACTCACACGTTTGAACAAATGACAAAGGGATGAATTCAGGTATAATGAAAGGAGCACCTATGTGACAAGACGCCATGAATGGTAGCATCAGCAACAAATTGGTGAGGATAGAGAAACAATTGGACTTAGAAAGATTAAAATGTTTATAATTTGAATTGATTAATCAAATATTGCAATGATTAAGTGTAAGTATAAGAGCTTCAACTGTATTCTTCTTAAAAGATATAGTAATTGAATGACAAAGATTTCACTTAGATCCACATAATTCCTGGTAAATATATTTGGCGCTTCATAAAAAATGTGCATAATTCTCCTTAAAAATTTGATTCTCTATGGTTTTCTAGATAATATGTTGACAGTTCTCTAGGAACCCTTGCTTGAGAAATTATACAAAAAATAAAGTACAACCAAAGTACTTGTAATGACTAACAAACAGAACAACCTTATAGTGATCAACTTGAATTCTAATAATAGACAACATACCTTATATACTATCACCAACTAGCAACAAGTATTTATATTCCAACCTAAGTGCACTTGAGAGAAGGGAACAATTTTTGCATTGAGAACTCAAACAACCTACATGGACATGTGAGCCAACCTCCCAACTATCACCATCCTTAGCCTTCTTTGAAGGGCCACCACATAGTGACATTTTAGGAATGACACTCCCAACAGCAACATCCAACTCTAGAAATTGCAAGCCATGAATTAAATGTTGCCATTCTTTTGCACAAGCAAGCGATCCATCCTCCTAGACCAATAGACCAACAATTGGTGTGGGTAACCAGAAGGTTTTTATAAGCCACCCTCAAACAAATGAAGAAAGCCTTGATATCTTGCAGCTAACTTAAGATCACAAGCAGTTCCTTCCCAATCACCTAAAAATAACTTATTGTAGTTGGAGCTTGCAACCAGCCTAGAGCTGACAAAGGCACCACCCTTAACCCAACACTATATTGCTCAACAAAGTAGACGATAGAAGCTTAACCAACCATCCAAACAACACTGCACCTATCCTAGAATGGCCTAAGACAGACTTAACCATCTCATGATATCATCAAAACCTTTACTCAAAGCCATGGCCTCCACAACAAATGTCTATGCTTCCAATTAAAACAATCTGTCTTTTTGAGCAATTTAGTCACAATCAAAGAGTCTCCTTCAACTACCAGACCCTTGAATTCCACTAACAAGGAAAAAGCAAGCTAAGCCTCAGAAATTTCCCATTTAGCTTCATTCTTAGAACGACACAAAAGAAAAAGTGACACATCCTTCACTAGGAGGCACTTCTCATTAGGAAGGACAATGCTAGCAATAGCTAGACCAAGATTTCCACCTAAAGAACCATGAAAATTAAGTTTAAGAAATCACTTAAGGTGTATCCCCCAAGAACCCTTTTTGTGAACATTGTTTTTTGATTACCCTATTATGATGATGTGATTTCTCATGGTTTTAATTGTAGGCCAAAGTTATCATACCTTGGGATGATGAATCCTTCTGATGAGTAGGATATATACTGCTTTGTTTTCTCTGATTTCTATATTATGGTTAGCCTCAACAGACCACTTCTTTCTAGATGATTATTTTGGGGAACAAATTTCTATGAACCTTCTGATCTTTGGGACCTGGAATGATGCATTATCTTCTCCTCTTGTCTTTTTATTGTTCTTGAAATGCCAGCTTGTGGTCATTATGTTTGTCTTTCTTGTATTTATGATTTGCTGGAGAAAGCTAGATAGACATTTTCTCCATCCAGAAACCTTCTCATAAAAAAATCATGTCTTTTGTGTCTACAAGAACAAGAGAACATGGACATGGATATTGTTCAGATTTTGTAGCGAAAGGTTTCAATTGCATGCCCAAGCTCTGGAGCAAATTGAGCATGGCTGATCTAGCGGCACCAATAACACGATGATTAGTATATAGAGATAGTTGGAAGTAGGCAGAGGCGCAGAAGCACAAGTTGAATAAAGACCATTTTTTTGTCAATATATTAAGTGATAGGAAAAAAATGAAATTTAACCTGAATATAAGGTACCTAATATCAATCACAATTACCCACTTTCTGATTAGAATTTAACAACATCCACATTATTTTAAGGTCAACAGCTTTTATAATCTTTGCTCCGTGTAAACTGTAAGATTACATTTGGTACAGAAATCTAACTAGATAGCACATCCACTAAATTCATCTAAAATCTTAGAATTATATAAAATAGTATGAAGTATTTATCTCATTTCACTTTTTAATGTTTTGTGTATACCTCAAAAGAGTATATAAAGTTAATCAGATAAACATCCCATTAAATTCATCTGAAATGTCTGAAATACTGTATTTATCTCAATTCACCTTTCATATTTGCCTCAAAAATGCAGAAAGTGAACTAGATAATGCATCTGCTAAATTCATCCGAAATCTCTCAAATCTAATAAATGGTATTGTCTATAAGGCATTTTATCTCATTTTACTTTTCAGGTACACCTTAAAAGATAAATGGTGCACACACGTGGCAGACATAATTGGAAACATGTGAATAACACATGTTCAACTTTTCTTTTGTATCAGGTTAAGGCACTGCACAGACTCTACAATATTCAGAGATCAGCAATGCATGAGATCAGAAAACATTCTTTTAGTCCACGCAATTTGTCTATATTTTCTACAACTTCTATTCATCTTCAAGATGATGCATCAAAAATCTCAGATGTTACAGGGAAACTACACCAAGCATCTCCTTTTAAGCAAGCAGAAATCCATTCCATTTCGATTACAAGACCCAAGTCTCCTGTACATTTCACACTTACAGATGAGAACATAGCCAAAAGTAGTGGCCAGAATTCTTTGTGGAATGGTGAAAAGAAAGCAATTAATTCAGCTGTCAAAGAGAAAAGGGCAAGAAAAACTATTGACCTTGAAAGGCCTCCTGAGGAGTATTTGGATGATATTGATGACTTTGCGGAAAATCAGGAAAGAGAGATGAGGGAAGCTGGAAATCTTGATCAAGTTTCTGTAGCACCTAGAAATGTCTTAGATACAGACAAGATGCTTGGAGGCAGTGAAAAATTCAGTACCACAACACAGATTGAGGAACAATTTTCCAAGCAGAGCGAATGGTTTAGAACAGATACCAGAAGACATGCAGAGAGAGAGAATTTGGAAAGTGTTCCATTAAAGAGGCTTAGAGGATCACAAGATGATGCTGATTTGCGGACAGATTTAAAAGATAGCATTGATCAAGAAACTTCCACACCAACTAGAGTCCAAAGCACTTCAGGAACTGTGATGTCTATTGAGAAAGAGGGTAAGATAAACAAAAAAAGTTCTGAATGGGAAAGCAATAGCATAAATCATGGCCAGCATGATAAAAAGCAGAAGCATCTGTTGTCAGCTATGGAATTTAAGGATAAACCTTCAGACATCAATACAAAACTGCCATCCTGGTTTCCTCAGGTTGTATTCCTTTCCATCCAGGTCTTGAAGATGGCATGAATAATGTTTGCTGGAGATATTAAAATAACCTAATTATGTTTATGATTAAAACTTTGTGGTACAGTTTTTATGATCTCTAATAAATTTTTATCATAGTGAAAAGAGGGTTGGATTTAAGGGTCGATCGCCAACAACCATGAATTTCAAATTATGTTTGATGCCTCTTACCTGCAGGTTTGTACTTTTAAATTCTTGTTGACTCAAATTTAACTGTATCTCAATCTGCTGATAGAAACTGTGAGCAACTATGCTCCATGATCAAATTGTGCTGAAATGGAAGATCCAGCTCAAAAAAAAAAAATAAACAACTACTAAATTCCAAAGTAACCCCTTTGTATATGTATTTAAATATTTCCTAGGCTGAAGTACAAGTTACAATTCATAAAATGCCAAAAATAGTTGATTACAATTAAGCTCCAAACGAGTCTCTCACAACACTACTTCAATATCTCCTAATAATCTGAGAGGGATGTCTGAATTAGAAAGCTACAATTAATTTCTTAAGGAGCTCCTTACTAACTACTTTAGTACTGTCAAAAACTCTAAACACATACCAGCCAAGAAAACTCATAACTGTGATAGCATAAAAGTTCAAAAGCCAGAGGAGATGAGGTTTACAATGCATTTACCTCCTGAACATTAACTGATGCAGAGCATCTCAGAAAACTCAAATAAACTTCCTTAGGATCCTGTTGATCCTTCCTTAATCTTATCATAAACAACTCCTTAGAGGCATATAGCAACGAACCAACCAGGTCTCCATTGATAGACTTCAACCATTCAGTGCAGATTTATTGTTGCATTTCACAAGGGTGTAATTAGGTACCCTGCGAAATAGCGAAACTGCATGTTCAAACACAAATGATCCTTTGCCATTTTGCAAGAGTGAACATAGGCACGTTGCGAAATAGCGAAGCCATCGCTATTTCACAAGGTGGAAAATAAGCGACCTGCAAAGTGGCGAAACTGCATATTTCAAGGCATCACTTACACTGTCAAATGACGAAATCATTACACATTGCCTGCTAGGGCAACACTGTATTTGCACATGCCTTAATGTTTTGGACTTAAACCAAGTGTTGTCTAAAGTACATTGAGTGCACTACATCTCCATATCCATTTTGCATTTATCTAATTCATTTGCATGTATGAAAATTGTTCATAACCAGAGGGAAGCATGACTATAACAGAAACAGTTAAAAACATTTCAAACTACACTGCAAGAAAACTTATCATTCCTATCAAAATACAATACAAATATGATTGTGATAGTGCTGTTCACTTCTTTGATTAGCCCTAACTTCATTTGAGTCTTCACATCTCATTAACCTCAACTGAACCCTACTGCAGCAGGTCAGCTAGAGGGATTTAAAGATTTAAAGTGAAACTTTACATTTTAACCCTCTGATCTGCCTTCTCTCCTCAACCATGACCATAACAATGGTTTTATAATATTCTTGGACTGTTACAGACCTCCCAACTTCCCTGTCCAACCGTTTCCCTTCTTGCAACTTTTTGCCAAATTGCAATTTCTGCGAAATTGTACTTTTTGCAATTTTTGTCATTTTGGACATTTTCAACCAATGACTTTTTAATTAGTATAAAACATCCAAACATTACTAAATGGACATTTTATAACCTTTTACATCATGGTTACCCTTTTGTGGGCATTTTTAAAACATTGGGCCATATGACCAAGCTAGGACCATTTGTGGCAATTTGAGCAACTTACAACAAATACATTCGTATGACTCAAAAATGATCATTTTGTGACCCTTATCCTTCTGGTGTGCACGTACCCTAGGTGCTCCCGCACCATTAACTTCCTCTACGGAGCTGAAATAAATACTAAGTGATCAAACAACCCCCTTAGTCAAGGTTCGAAAATTGTTCACTTAGGCTCGGATAATGAGTGATCAAACAATCCCCTAAAATAGGGTCTAAAGAAGAATATAATAGGGTATATGCTACAAATACTTGATATCAATATTCTACTTTGAGGGGACAACCTCCTAATCCACTTCTAGGGGGACACCTCTAAGAGTGTCTAATAAGTACTCAATACACCACATGATAATTCTAAGCAATGTATAATTCCTATATATACCATATTGTGCCTTGGATACCACCTAGGCCAACTTAGTACTTAAATATGACTCCTAGGATGACCCACCCCCCCCCCCCCTCCCCCCAACACACACACACACACATAGAATTATGGTTAGAATAATATTAAGAGTTAATGTAGCCACAAGCTGACAACTCATAAAACTATACAAACTCTAGGGTTAGGGACACATCACCCAATCTTTGCAAAAGCATTATCCTTAATGCTAACATTTTATTTTTATTATTCATCACCTTCTTTTATTAATTCTTCTTCTTTTTCCTCTAAGTTCTCTTCTTTTTCTTTTGTCTTTTTCTCTGTCTCTTGTGCTTGCCCTTTCTCCTACTCTTTCTCTTTCTCTCTCTTCTTCTTCTACTTCTACTTTTTAATTTTCCTTTTTCTCTTTTTTTTCTATGAAGTGTAGGTATCACTTTTCTAAAAAGGTCTCTTAGAAATTAGCTAATTTGTGGCCTCTAGAGTTATTGGAAACACTAATTTAGCAATAAGATGCTTATTTCTGCACTAACTACTTTAAAGTTTTCATTGTAGATTCTTCAATGACCTCAAAACTCCTCAAAAATTTACAAAGAAATTCTCTCATATTTGTGAGATATGCGCTTTACAAATATTTAGGGTAGAAACATTAATTCTATAATATCTCGCTCATTCTGCTCCAGTTTCTCTAAAACTTGAACTGAAAATGCTTCAACATGTTCTTCTAAAACCCTTTAAAAATCACAAACAAATTTCTCTAAAATTCAAAAGATATATGATTTCCAAAATGACACTCAAATTCGAAAGATATATGATTTCTAAAATGACCTCCAAATTTTAAGAAAATGTATTGCCTTCACCATGCCAAGATCATGCTCCGATAACACTTGATAAGAACTTGATATATAATAAATTGCAGAAGATATACTGCACATGACATGAGAAGGAGATGTATGTGGGCCAATGTGCTCTAAATGTCTAATATATGCCAAAATAGAGTAAAACCTTAAGGTAGGGTAACACGTTACAATATGCCTTAAGGAAGAAGCCACTCATTGCTATATCTGCAAGAGATCCCAAATACAATATCATACTTCACACGTCTCCTACAATGATATCACATTACTTTGTATATACATCTTCCTAATAATGAGGGTAAATCCAATAAATGCCGACCCAACTCCTGATATAATTAATTTACATAAATTATTTACATGACTCAATATAACTAACATAAGGGATGTGTGCTATATTGTCAACATCTCCATCCCACCTAAATGCCTTATAATATTATATCCCTAGTTAAATAACAATGTTTTATGGGCTATTTTATTTGAATGGAGTTTGACTTGCCTTTATGATGTGTTATGAGTATTATCCTTAATCCGCGTTGATAAAAAATGATTATCTTAGATCCCTTGTTAGTACCAATTTGGTTCCCCTGTGAAACATTTCCTACAGTCAATTTGTAGCTTTAAACTAGTTTTTGTTCTTCATGTTATCAAAGTTGAGTACATATCCATCTAGTCCAATGGTACAATTGTCCCATCTTTGTCAATTTTCAACTATAAAGTCTTGCAAGTTGTTCGAGTTTGATCCTTTTCAATTTAATCATGAAACTGTTTAATGTATTATGGTGACTTTGGCAGTGAATTGAAAAGATGAATATCACAAGATTGGGTTCAGAGTTGTCAAGGCTGCCAAACAGCAATATTCTAGCACCTTGATCAAGTGACAACATCGAAGAAGCAACAAGTGTTATGGTCAATGTACCCAGATTTCAGTTTATGGAAGGTACCAAAGTGCCATAGAAAGTGTAGTTGACAAAAATGAAGATGGATATCTAATATGATGAATAAGACATGAAACTATGTCCAAGAGAGATACATACAAGTCTTAGTGAACATCCCACACCATTTCACTTGCTTATCCAAGGAAAAGGCGTGCTCTAAATGGTAATGCTGGCAAGGAAGTACAAGAAGTGAAAAAAAGCAATCCACGTGGCCATAATGGCTAAAATATGCAACAAGTATCAAAGAGTTCAAACTTGAAATTTTAAGTCATTTTCCATATTTTTGGTGGCTATGCTAGGGAGAAGAAGCAATTAAGGCAGTTGAAGTGGTTGAGAATTCTAACAAAGGAAAGAGGAAATGAGACAACCCAATTTGCACATGTTGTGTGACTGCTGCTATACCCCCTCAAAGTTGTTTCAAAAGTGTTGAAGGGGGTCAAAAAGCATTTAAGTTAATTGAAAGGAAAAAGACATAAGTACAGATCAACTTTTTGAGATGGCAAAAGCCATTTTAAAACTGCAACATAAATGTTCAAAGAGACTGTTAGTGTGACAACCATTAGGTGTTGCAAATTCATGTTATTCAAAGTGGGTATGACTCTCAAAAGATGCAACAAAACTGGTTATAGTGGACAAAATGTGCGACAAAATGAAATCAAGTAAAAGATAAGCAATTTTCTAATTTTTAGGTGGCTATACCACTTTAAAACTGCAGAATTGCGAAAAATGCTCATTTTTCTTATTGCAATGCCACAAAAATGTTATGAAAGCATTGGCAATGATGACTACAAAAGTGACCAGCTGAAAACTTATTTACATTCTTTTGGTGGCATTGCCACTTAAAAAGTGGCGATTCAAGAGGCAGTGGTAGTATAACTTAGAATGTAACATACCATTTATACTAAGCTGCAAGTAAAGAACATATTCTAAGATTATTACCGAACATCATAACGGAATGACATGAAGTAATATAGAAAAAATACATCATACAAAAATGAAACTATTTCTGAATTTATTATACAAGCTATAAATTCAAAATTTAAGTAACGATTATATCCATTTCATATGAAAGACAACTAAATTAACTTCCATAACTTTCTACATTTACATTTTGAAAGAAACAAATCAACTTAACCATATTTACAACTATATATTTCAAAGTATTATAAAAGTACGTACAAGTAAAAGATATAGAATTTCATACATGAATTGAAATAACTGTCAATGTGTTGTGCAAGCCTTGGCATCTGGTAAAGAGGAGAAGCATTGACATAGGCTTAACCTCCCAACCGTAGACCTTAATATATCCCCACACAATCTCTTATAAGAAAGGTCCTCCCTACCCCAGGTTAGGCTTGGGGCACCATAGTCCTGCCATCTGAGCATTTCAGTGTTCGAGAGTCGGCTAAGTTGCAGACAAGGTTGAGGAATTCCTCCTTCAACCTTCCCTCTGTCAGCTAGCACTCTTGACCTCTAGTGATCATTCATGGCAAGCATGCCTCTAATCTACCTTGGCCAAGGATTTAGATGGGCAAATAAACATCCCGATCACCACCGCTTGACTTGACAACTGAATATAATTTGGACAATCGTGAGCTGACTTGGACTAAACAGTTCTTTTTAAATGTTTATGCACTTTAGTTGCTGATTTACAGTTTGTCCTTGCAGTGATACCTCTCCTCTTCACCCATTCATACTTGACCTTGTTGTTCTAGGGTGCATCCTAGGAGATTGCTAGTAATTATGAGCTCTTTATCAATCATAATTTATGTGAAGCAATCTGATTCTTATTTCAACTGATATATGACTAATACCAATGTACAAGTCGGTTATATACTTTGTGAAAATTGAAGGAACCTTCCTTGAACAAAAAGTACTATATTATGCATTATGCAATATTTGTTCGACATTCTAAATGTGACCATTTGGATCAGACTCCACGGGTCTGTACTAGCACCCGATATGCATGGATAAAAGAACTATTGTGCATAAGGAAGAACAATGTTGATGCTTATCAAAATTCTTAATACATCTTGAGCCTTGGTTACGACCAAGATACAAAACCAAGATCGTGGTTACACATTATTATAAAGTTCCTTCACTCTAAAGTGAGATTCAAAAAGAAAAGATGCATTGTAAAAGGCATAGCATATGAAGTATGAAATAAGACTGGTGAAAATGATTTCATGACTTGAAATGCAACTCAAAATCTGTTGACGTGATCTTATACATAGCTCCACGCGGAACCACTTTCTGAAGCGCAGCCAATAATGTCATTGAGGTATGGTAATGGATATTGAGATATTACCAAAAGGAATAAGGAGAAAATCGTTTGGCTCAGAACAATCGTAGGTGGAGAAGAAAGTGAATGATTACGGTTGTCCTTGGCCATAGGGAGAATAAATTAAGGCCTCCCATGGCTTCTTCGGTTACAAGAAAGGAAGCTCAATCGCGACCAAACACCAATTACGAGAACTTTAAAATTTTCAAATTTTAAATGAGTGATGCCGAAATGGTGGCAAACACTTGTCAATACAAAGTCATAATTAAAACATAAAGATTATGCTTTCTCATGGTTGTGCCATATATATATATATATATATTATGTCATCATGTTGTTGAATTCTACCTATAATTTTACATACATATACATATATCTATGCACGTGTGTAACTTGAGAGTACGTACATGGTTTACTTTAGTGGCGAATCTCACTCATTGGCAAATTTTTTTGGACTTTTGGGGTGGCCACGTTGCTCGCAATTTATGAAAACTGGGTCCCATGCTCAGACCAATCGCCAATAATGATACATAATTTTTTTTTTTGACAATGACGTCGTCAATGGAATCTAGTCTTTCCACATGGTAAATTAAATATTTTCACCCACAATTTCTGAGGCATTACTTAATAGATGGTCACATTCACCAATCTATAGTAAAACTTTAAGATGGGTTATATGTAAAGTACATAGATTTGACAAGTGTCTCTATTCCGGAGACTTTCTAAGGAACTTTTTATCCTTCTAATCTTTGGCCTGAAATAGATTATACTAGGGACAAGTGTCATTATTTTGGAAACCTTCTTTGAAACTTGTTGTACTTTAACTTTTTAGCCTGATATAGGATTTATACCGTTGATTTAGGATCATCTAACTATCATTAAAAAGGGTTATTGTATCATGGATGATACAAATTTATGGCTTCTAGATATTTTTACTTTTGGTCACGATTTTCTAAAATAATTAAAGATTCACCCTGTTCTACAAAATTTTCATACAACGAAAAAAAGCCAATAAAATTAAATTTTTTTCTATTTTGAAAAAAAATTGCCAATACAAATTAATTTTTTGCCCCTAAAATAATGTTGGATTTGCCACGATTTTATACATTTTTTCAAAGGGGGGTTTCTTAAAGTTATCCCTGAGTACGTATAATTCCTTTCTATCATTATATTCCCTCTAGGTACACACGCATATTTCTATATATACATGTAAGTGCAACTCATAGATATTACCAGAATATCATGGTGGCATTATATATATATATATATATATATATATATATATATATATATATATATATATATATATATATATATATATATGTAAAGTTATAATGTTGACAACTTCCACAGTTTCAAAATAAAGGAGAGGTAATAGCTCTTCTTATAATTTTAAATGTTTAATATTTCTCTTGTTATAAAAAAATTGACCAAGTAGCTCATGATTTGTCCAAGATATATTCTGTTGCCTATTCGTTAAATCCTTCATCAAGGTAGTTAAGAGTCCATACCTTACGGTCTGATGAAGGACTAAATTGGTGCTCCATTCCTTGATTCCCATTTAGCAATGCTTCCTCCCTTTGTTTGCTCCTACAACCAAAAATGCATATTCCACAATAATAACATGTTCCTCCATTTAAAATGAAATATCAAGGAAACACAATAACTGATAATTGTCACAACTCCTAACCACCTCTAACATTTATCTTAAAATATAAACATTGAAATGACAATAATCAACTAATAAGTCATTTACACATGAATCAATTTTGGTTAATCAAACTTCCATTTCACAAGACCATGATATCTGAGACTTTCTAACCAACCATTACAATGGCTATAATATTATTTTAAAAGATAAAAAATTTGGGATGTAACATAGAAGGCACACCGATGGTGGTTATAAATGTCATAAAGTGCAACATATGACAATTTTACACATTTTTAATGGTTATGCCAACCCAAAAGTGTCATCAAGATGGTTGAAGTGGCCAAAAAAGTGTGACAAAAGGATATGATACATTTCAAGTGCAATAGGCACTGTTTATGTGGCATTGTCACTCCAAATATGCAACTTGATAGTTTTGATGGCTAAGATGTTCAACAAAGTGAATATGTCACTTAAGTGATAGATACATTGGCATCCAAAAGAAAGGAGTAGATTGGAAAAAAATAACTTGACTGAGGAGAAATTGGAGTTAAGACAATATAAGAGCCCATTTCTGTTAATTTTTGGTGCCTTGTTTCCTTTCTGCAATAGAAAGAATTTGGGTTTTCTTTAAAAGCAGTCATAAAATGAGGGAAGGGGTAAAACAGAGTGTTAACCCACCTGCGTACACCTGTAGAGTCAACTTGCGTGGAAAATGATCTCTGCTAGAAAAAAAATGAACCATTGATGACGATTTTTCTATTTGAAATGGGTGGCCTAGATGCTGCAAAAGATTCTTGATGAAAGATTAAAAAAAAACTATTTCGGAACTCACTATTTCGCAAGAGGGCAGAAAGGACCCCTGTGAAATAGATTAAAAAACAATATAAGAGCCCATTTCTGTTAATTTTTGGTGCCTTGTTTCCTTTCTGCAATAGAAAGAATTTGGGTTTTCTTTAAAAGCAGTCATAAAATGAGGGAAGGGGTAAAACAGAGTGTTAACCCACCTGCGTACACCTGTAGAGTCAACTTGCGTGGAAAATGATCTCTGCTAGAAAAAAAATGAACCATTGATGACGATTTTTCTATTTGAAATGGGTGGCCTAGATGCTGCAAAAGATTCTTGATGAAAGATTAAAAAAAAACCGTTGATGAATAAATCCTTAATATTTGAAGGTTGGCATAGTTTCCATCAAATAGTGGAAATAACTGGCAAAAGGTTTCGCCATTTCACAGATTGCCAAAATAACTTGCGAAATAGTGAAATGGGTTAACACGAAGGTTAAGCCCCCGCCATGTGGCACTGTCGTGGGTCCACCACACCTATTGGTCCAAAGAAGAACACATGAGAAATTTGAGCGGAACTCACTATTTCGCAAAGGGCAGAAAAGTGTATCCTATGAAATAGTGAAATGTGGACAACACAAAACTTAGTCACAAATTTGATGTGTTAACCCATTGTAAATGAACCCAGCCCATTGAAGATCTCTCAAATTGGTTATTTGTGATGGGCTGAATGGGGGCAAAAATAGCCAACCGTTATCATTCAAGTTTTAAAAGTGAGAATTTTGTGTTGCAATGGTGCAAGTTTGGCAAGTGAAGTGAAGTGTATGCTTGGAGTTGTTGCTTGCATCCAACCTCCTTTGTCAAATATCATTGTTAGTATCCGCAAGACAACTCAAAATCAAAAAAGGCAGAAAACAAAATTATTATGTCAAAGAGTTTAACACCACTTGGAACTATGATGATAAAGATTAATTAAGATCCACAATTAATGTGAAGGCCAAAATCCTAATTGCACAATTGAGGACCAACTCTCACCATTTGTGATATGAAAAGGGGTAGATGGAAAACTCCCCAAGAGGGGTGGGAGGAAAGAACATGTAACTTTTGCAACAAAGGTGTGGTTGAAACAGAGTGGCATTTTATCAAAGAGTGCAACTTATGAAGATATTCACAGACAATACGATGACAACTTATAGGTGAACAACATGAATGAACTTTTTGAAGAGGCAAGACTGCACAAAATGATTACTTTCTTAATGCAGATCCACCATAGAAGGGTTAACTTGGAGAATTGCAGCAGACTGATCAAGAGGTCTTCTCTTGGTCTCTTAGACCATTGGTTTCATGGACGTCATTAAAATTCCTTCATTCTTTCAGTATTATTTCCTTCCTCAAATCAATCTACATGTTCATATTTATTCATTAAACTCTGCTTTAATTGTTCAATAACATTGGACTTTACAATCATGTTATCAAATTCATTGTTTTTCCACAATCCATCAATTAATAACGAATCTTTTGGATCCGGTTGTGTTTTTCTTTTTTTCATCAACATTTCGGATCATACTCTATGATCCATCATCAAGATGAAGAAATGCAAGTAGAGAAAATGAATAAGGCAGACCAGAGTGAATAAAAAGACCTAGGAGATGAGAGAGAGAGGTGACTTCAGGCACGGAATTCAAGATAAGAGGATGACCAACCAAGACAGAGTGAGAAATAAAAGAGAAAAGAAGAAGTCTAAGAGGTTGACCAACCAAGATAGAGTGAGTCATATTATTGTTTAGCTACAAAGACAAAAAATGTCATGGTGAAATAAGCATTTTTAGTCTTGTGCTCCTACCTCTGAGATGAAAAGATAGGTCTAAATTGTTTCTGAAGAGCACTGTGTTTACATACAAAGCCCGCAAAAGATAATTTCTACCAGCATTACAAGACTCGAACTCGTTAGATTCAGCAAGTTGATGTTTGACTCGGACACGGAACAGGGGTCCAGACTCGGCACCTAGATTCAGAAAACTGAAAAAACCATGAAACGTAGAGATTTTTAAGGGAAAGAGGACTTCAAGCAACTCTTGTAACTGTGATTTGTGCAGTCTACACAATTTGCACTTGAGTTTGTTTGCTTTAAATTTCAGAAACAGATTAAATCAAAAAGCTTCTCTTGCTAAATTGAAGAGCAGATTTCCTTGCACACCATATTGTTTTGTGATATTTTGCTGTTTACCCAAATTTTTGGAGGAACATGTGAAAAGTGATGAACGGTGATTTTTATAAATTATTTATTTTGAGTATTGTCAGTTGTTACCAATTATTATCAACCCTCTTTCTTACTTTTTAGTCTCCTATCTGATAAAATGAATACATGAAATAATGAAAAAAATAGCAATGCACAAATAAAAAAGTAAAAGTAAATCTTTATTCTCACATGAATTTATTACAGAAAAATCAATTATAAGCATTTATACTTGATGTACTTGACACGTACAAATATCACTGCATTTATATCAGTCCTTCGATTATTGTTTAAGCTTGCACAAATTTGATATGTTGTCAAATTCCTAAAGTTTTCCAAGTAGGGAATTATCCAAAGCTGAATCCAAGCATAGAGTTGCTATTCAATCTTGTAAAGGGGGTGTATGCTTGTAGAGACTATGTAAGGACATTGGATTTGATTAGGAAAAAATAACAATTTAATGGATACTCAAAGTGAGGTGGCACTAGTGAAGAATCACACTTACAATGCATGGTCTGAGCACATGAAATCTATATTAGTGTTTTGTTTGACCATTGTGGAATTTGGGAAGGTGGTATTGAAAACTGCAGCAATCCAGACAATGTAGCACATCTATCAATGAAGCCTGTCATTGTAGAGAAGCATAATTGATGTAGGAATTTAGGAGTTCTGATTTTTTTTGGAAATGGAGCATTAGATATGATTGCCAATCAAGAGATTGATGGCATGTGTTCCAATCACTTACATTTAACAGGCAGTCTCTAATTACTTATGGATTGGATGTTGGTCAAGGATGCTTAGACATTATGTGAAGCACCAATTGACATTTAATTTCTATAGTTTAAATATAGTTATATTAGAGAAAGATAGGTTTTGCACATGCTTTTGAAATTAGTGCCCATGGAAGCACATCTATTTAGCAAACAGTTGGGGTCCTTGAAAACTTTTATGCACAATTGTGTAAAAAATGTGGCTGTATCATTGAGGAGCTGTGGACAAAAGAGGAAGATAACACTGTGTTCAATCTCTTGTGGAATTTTAACTAATGGATGTTCTGAAGATGGTATCAAAACTAGGTCATGACTTAATGGAGGTTTTAAAAGGTCAATCGACTCTCCTCTTAAGCCATACACTGAAGCTTATCTATACTCCCGACTGTATCATTTTAAGAAAAATACAGAAGAATAGAGGTTATAAATGACAAAAGAGAGATAATTTGCTCAAGGTAGAGAAAGATAGATAATTTTCTCAAGGAAGAGAAAGGGAGAGGGATTTACTTGAGGATAGACTATAGCCGATAGAGAGTTTAGAGATGGATCTGCCAGAGTTTGGTCATGCAGATGACGTGCCTAGTGGATAGTCACAGAAGTTCTTTGAGACTGAGAAAGAGCTGAAGATAGAGATATGTCAAGTGGTAGAAGATTAAATCAGTTTTCTAGTTTACTTTTGAACCATGAAACCAATACGTTCATGTACCCTTCTGTAAGCCATAGTTTGCAGGGCATGTGGGATTGTATTAAGATGGTGGAACGGTTTATTATCAGCCCTTTCTAGCATGTAAGGGCAGATTTCTTTTGAATCAATAAAATAGTAATGTTTTGAGGCTTTCACTTGGAATATAATCTGAGCACAAGTGATTTCTAGGCAGGGTAGTCTTTTATTGGACTTGCATGCTTGGATTGCAATACTATCCTGTTTGTAGATGCTGCGAGGTAGATAGCAGTAGCATTATCCATAACTGAAGCACAAGTACATAGTTGCTACTTAAGATTGTAAAGTGGTTTAACTGTGTATGTTTGCCGAAACTGTAGAAAGGACATTGGATTGGATCAATTACCACTTACCAAATATGATTGAATGTGATACTCAAACTGAATTGGAATTGGTGAAATATTCCTTTTCATGTATTATCTAAGTGCAGAAATCTATATTAGCACTTAGTCTAAGAGATAATGCAGTTTGGAGAAGTGTATCAATTAAATTGAACACTCCAGACAATGCAGCATATGCATCAATGAAGTTTGTCATTATAGAGTACAGTTGATGCAGGAACTTAGGTGTTCCAAAATAATTCTTTGAATATGGAGCTTTAAATATCATTTCCAACCATGAGATTTTTTGAATGTTGGTCAATACTGTCCAAGGGGTTTAGCGTAGTTGGTTGAAGCGGTGAGTTCTCATTGTGGAGACCTTGGTTCAAATCCCAAGAGGGACATCTTTGTGGAATTCTAAGTTGTGACTCTTGGTCTTCTATTGGTTGTATTTGTCTCATTGTAAAAAGGTGGATTCTAAGTTGTGACTCTTGGTCTTCCAAATGTTGTTTCTAGTGTGATTGCTCGTAAGGAGCTTGAATAAGCTTGTAATTCTCATGTTGTTGCTTGAATGGGCACAAGATTTGTAAACCATTTCAATATAATGTTGGTCAATACTATACATACATTTAATGTGCAGGCTCTAACTACTAAAAGATTAGATATTGTTTAAGCTTGTGCGAACATTATGGCGATCATTAATCTATGTTTAGTGTGTATGGTTCTAATATAAATTCATTAAAGCAATATAAGTTTGCAAGATGGTTTTGAACCACTTGGATAAGGAAGCACACAATTCTAGAAAATAGTTTAGGGCCTTCAAAAAAATTGTGCAGACATGTATAAAAATGAGGGCTTATACCATAGAGGAGGTGTGGAGAAAAGAGTAAGGTAACAATTTGTTCCAATCCCTTGTGGATTTATGACAATGGATATTCTCAACATAGTACTAGAAATAGGTTATATTGCTTGTTTTGGGTTTTAAAAGATCAACCCACTCTTCTTTTGGGCTACATATGTGCCCACACTTATCTTTATTGACTCAAAAAATATTTTAAGAAAGCTGCAAAAGTTGAGATGTTGAAAACCACATAAGAACAAAAAATCAATAACCCAAAGAACAAATGAAACATTTATGAACAATAACATACATAAATCAATACGCTTTCTTTATTCTCGAACATTATTAGCAAAACGCAAAACACTTATTCAAAAAAAAATGCTCGTCTTCAGGACCAAGTCCATAGGCCTCCAAAAGTGCCAAGTAATTGATTTGCATGAAACCTATATTTAAAGCATACACATAAAATTTAGATAAGTGGTAGATATTACGATGTGATTGGTAAAATATTTGCTTGATATTAACAAAGACTGAGAGGTCAATATATACAAAAGAATAAAATGATGTTTCCTTAGGAAACGATTGTAAAAAATAGAAACATTCTAGTCTAGCTAAAAGAAAGCTAACAGATAACTGCAGACTAACTAATATTAGAAACATTCTAATATTTACAATGGATAACAAATAGATAGCCATTAACTAATAATAAAAGCTTACCTATTATCGTAATACCCTCCCTTAATGGTTAATCTATCCACAACATCGAGCTGTCCTCTAAATTTAACAAACTTATTAGGACCAAGAGGCTTGGTGAGAATGTCTGCAATCTGATCTATGGTAGGAACATACTGTAAGTCTATTATCCCATCTTCAACCAGCTGTCGTATATAGTGACAATGAATATCCACATGCTTGGTTCATTCACGGAAGACTAGATTCCTTGCTAATTTGATAACGCCTTAGTTATCAACAAAGTGGTCAGTCCTGCTAGTGACATTTGCATATCTTTAAGCATTTGACGAAGCTAAACAACTTCACAACTTGCCTTGATTGTCCCTCTATATTCGGCCTCTGTAGAGGAGATAGAAACTGCTTGCTTCTTATTGGTCTATTTGACGGCACCGGATCCCAAACTGAACACATCCATAAGTTGATTTTTTATCATTAACAGAGCCCACCCAATCTGAATCTGTGAACCCACTGAGTGTAGGATCAGAACTTCGAGAGTAAAGAAGTAAAAAATCTGTAGTGCCCTTCACATAACAAAGCACATGCTTTGCTACCATCCAATGATCAGCCTTAGGAGCTGTCATAAAATGTGAGATGTAGGTGACTTCGAAGCTAATATCAGGTCTAGTAGCATAGAGGTAGATGAGGTGACCTACTAGTTGCCTATATGTAGTATCATCAATGGAAGGAGAATCAGACTTGGCTGATAACTTGAGATCTTTCTCCATGGGTGTAATACAAGCTTGCAATCTTGCATACGAAATTTGTCTAATAGAGCCCTGACATATTTGGACAGAGAGATGAATTTACTAGAATATTGTTGCCAAACCTCAACATCGAGGCAATAATGCATAAGCCCAAGGTCAGTCATATCAAAACACTGGCATAAATGTTTGATTCCTTGAATCAAAGATGCCAAACTACTAGTGATGATCAAATCATCCACATAAATAACCAAAAGGATGATGTCACTATCAATAGTCTTGATGTACAAATTTGAGTTTGAAGAACTCCTTTAGAAGCCTTGATCACTGAGGTACTTATCAATTTTCATGTACTCTGCCCTAAGGGCTTGCTTCAAGTGACAAAGAGCTTTCACCAATCTGAGAACTTGATGGTCTTTACCAACAACCTTAAAACCAGGAGGCTGTGTCATGTAGACCTCTTCGTGGGGATCAACATTCAGGAAAACACTCTTGACGTCCATCTGATGGACCTTCCAGCCAAACTGTGCCACCATGGCTAGGAAAAATCTGATTGTGCTCATCTTTGCAGTAGGAGCAAAAGTCTTTTCATAATTAATGCCCTAACGTTGAGAAAATCCCTTTGCAACTAAACGAGCTTTCTACTTATCCAAAGTACCATCAAATTTGTATTTGATCTTGTAAACCCATTTGCAGCCAATGGGTTTCTTCCTTGGATGTCAAATACGCTGGAATTCCTTTAGCCTTGGAATATATTTGAGGTTCAAATACACTGTGATTGTTGGCCATGAGAGAAAAGTTAACAGATTCTGTAGGTTTCCTCTTTTTCCAAGCAGTTCTCCATCAACAAGTTCGTCATCACAAAGATCGACAAGTGTCTTAGCCCACCACTTAGGCCAGAGAGGAGAATGATCAACATTAGTAATCAAGAGATGCTCTATGATCAGGTTCCTCATCTGAAGAATCTGGATCAAACTCAAGTGAAGCTTCTACAAATCTGGGTGATCCTGTAGGAGAAGCTGGAGGTGTCTATATAGGGATCATTGGTATAACTGGAGTTGTAGGAGCTACTAGAGCCCTCCCATTAGGTGGACCTAATGCAAGTCTAACTCCCAAATCATGAGCCTTCATAGGTTGGCTTGTTGGATCGAGAATAGGAGAAACAAGCATGAATGGTCCTCATTGCTCATCAAAGACTACATCACGACTGTGAAGGAGATGAGATGTCTTAGTGTCAATCAAGCAGTAGGCTTTGTGAACACTACTGTATTGGACAAGCATGAGTTTTTGACTCTTGGCATCCAACTTGGTGCGTGATGCATCAAGGATCCAAACAAAAGCAAGGGAGCCAAAAACTTTCAGGTGATTGATTCTGGGCTTGCGATTTGACCAGATCTCTTTTGGAGTCTTACCTTTTACCACCACTGTCGATGACCGGTTCAAAAGATAAATTGCAGTTTTAACTACTTTTGCCCATAACTTATTTGGAATATGACTATATTCGAGCATAGATCGAGCGATCTCGGTGATTATTCTGTTCCGACGTTCAACTACACTATTTTGTTGTGGTGTGTGGGGTGTGGTTAACTGGCGTTTGATGCCATGAGTATCCAAGAAGCTAGAGAATTCATTAGAACAAAATTCCCCCCATTGTCTGACCTAAGAGTAATAATAGATTTCCTAGGCTCTTTTTCAACTAAAGGTTTAAACATCTGAAAGACAAAAAATACATTTGATTTCTTTTTAAAAAAATATACCCACTTTTTTCTACTGAAATCATCAACAAACAACAGAAAATACATGAACCCAAGAACAAGCTGAAGTACCTAAGAAGTTCACCATGAATCACCACTTGTGAAAGGTGTGCGATGTTGCTTTGTAGCTTGGCATGCATCACAAACTCCAAGCTACTAAGTTTGAATCTCTGGCAAACCAAGGACAAACTCCTCCTGAGCAAGCTAAGAGATATATTACACATTTAAGTGCCCATACAGCTGATGCCAAAGTGTGCTAATAGAAGACCGCCAAGCAATCATAACTAGGTCTCGAGAATCACCAAAATTAGTAAGTCAAAAAAGACCATGATACTCAAGACCCACTACAACAATAGACCGAGTCGCCCTATCAGTGATGGTACACTGAAGGTGACATCCAACTGTGGAGAATGTCCCAACAACTGACTAACCGAGAGTAGATTTAGTTCCATCCCTGGAATATAGTACACATCAAGGAAAATGAGATTCCTCCTAGCAGACTGAATTTGAATGTTGCCTTTGCTGACAACCATGCACTTTTCTCTACCACCAAAAATAACAGAATTTGAATAAGGCTGGTAGTTAGTGAACCAGTCTCTGTGATGGGTGAAATGACGAGAGACACCTGAATCAATGTACCAGGAAGACAACTTTACATGATCTGTTGGTCTTTTAGCCATGAAGGCGTAAAAGGCAGATTTTGTCTGTTTAGTGTGCTCTGCATTGTTCGCTTTGGGCTGTGAACCTGATTTCTTGGATTGGGCAGCTAAGCATTTTCGACATTCAACCTTCATGTGACCAAACTATTGAATGTTCTTCTTCTAGGAGCCTTTTAAAGCTGGAGTAGAGGACTTCTGTTGAGATTTGCCTTTATCTTTCTGAAAGGATTTAGCAACAAAGGTTTTCATGGAGGTGGAGCTAAAACTGCTACCCAACTGTTGTTTCCACCTATCTTGCTGAAGTAGAAATGTGCAGAGATCTGTGAACTTCATATCAACACTAGAAGATGTGATGTTGAGAGTCTCGATAAAATGGTCGTAGGACTTGGGTAAACTCTGGAGAATGATAACCATAATGTCCTCTTCCTCCATCTTGTGACTGATGGCAAGCAACTGATCATAGATTTCCTGAATCCTATTCAGGTGAGCTTGGGGCGATGTTTGGTCATCCATGATAATAGAAAACAGTGTTCTTCAAAAAGAAAGCTCTGCTTTTGTTAGAAGTCTCATGAAGATTCTTGAGATGTGCCCATATCTCGGCAGCTGTCTTGTCGGATGGAATCTGAGAGAGTTGATCATCGGCTACAGATAATTTGAGAAGCATTGCTGCCTCCCGATTATTCAGATCCCATATATCCTAATCAGTACCAAGGGCAGTTGGATGCTGTGAAACACCTAGAACAATCTGATCAATATTTTGATATTCAAAAATTGCTATTATCCACTTCTTCCAAGTGCCATAATTTTGACCATTGAATTATGAATTGCCCTTGAGCAAAATATTAGTCAGAGCCATAGCACGTTTTTCAATGAAAAGTGTAAAAATTTGTGAAGGCACGTACTTTGAGGCAAAAAATGAAAGACCTAAATTTTTTGAAAGGGTACCTAGAAGAGAGCTCGAAAAAATCAAAAAGAATATGTTGGTTTCTTGATCTGTTGACTCGATAATCGAGGCACAAAAATTGAGGCACCCAACAAATCTAATGACAACCCAATTGAGCTCTCGAAAAATCCAATAAGAATTTGTGATTAGAAAAAATTTCGAGCCCAAAAATTAGGGTTTCAAACAGAAACGTCCTGGGCTAAGAAAAGCTTGAAATCAATGGCAAATCTGCAAACAAAACACAGTTTATGGGTGCCAATCTGTTATTGAGGGTTTTAAGAAACCCTTGGCATGGCTCCTAGCCCTAGATGTGCAGTACAAATGGACCAAAATGGCCAAAAAAAAATCATGTTTTTAAAAAAATGGCCTGAAAAAAACGTGAATATCGATGGTCAATATTCTTAGACAAACCTTAGTTCAAAGCAAATATTTCAAAAAAATAGGGTCTGATAATTTCAGAAAAGAAATTATGATTTTCAATTTTTTTTAAAGAAGTGGCTTATATTATATTAAAATGTAATTGGTAAAATACTTGTTTGATATTAACAGAGACCGATACGTCAATATATACAAAAGAATAAAATGATGTTTCCTTAAGAAACGATCGTAAAGAGTAGAAACATTCTATTCTAGCTAAAAGAAAGTTAACAGATAACTATAGACTTACTAATATTAGAAACATTCTAATATTTACAAGACATTACAAATAGATAACTATTAACTAATAATAGAAGCTTATCTATTATTGTAATATTAGAGACGTATCTTAGCACTAAATCTATGTCACAGCTAAGGATTCAGCTTGAATGTACAATTGATATACATCTAAGAATGAATTATCTTTGAAAGGAGGCCTCCTATTTACCTTTATCATATTATATTCTATGAACACATCAAACTTTTCCATAAGCCCCTGGAAACTTTTACTAGGATTGGTATTTCTACTAGGTGGGTAGATATCTCATGCAAAGCTTCATAATTGTGTTGACACAGAGAGACTGTTTGCAGGGAATCTGTTCATTGGTTGCACAAAGAAACATAAAAAACATGGTGTCACTGCATTGAAAATAAATAAGATCATGATTCTAGGAAGCTAACAAGCTACATCAAATTTAGGTTCTACCATGATTCCCATGTTGATGTTATAGCATCAGGAGTTGCCTTTCCCTCCTAAATGTGAAATAAATAAATATCTTTGTAACATGAAGGCAATGGAGGGACAAGACAACAAAGGGTCCTCTCTTTGTAACATGGGGCATGGCAATGAGGGTTATCCAAATAGTCACTTGACTCGACATTGTCCACAAATGTGGCAGCAACATTCTCCATGATCCTTGGTTCAACAATGGGACTGGTTTTCATTGACGGAAATGCATAGGCTTGGACTTCATGCACTGCCATTTGTTCATTTTCTGGAGGATTGCGATGGAATCACGAGCACTTAGTGATCATACTATGGCGTCTAGCACCTTGGTCAAATGGAGTCTTATGTCTCTTCATTTTGGTGGATTTGAATTGTTTGATCACTTTTTTTTCCACTGTGCAGTCAACAAATAGTATTAAACACATTATGAGACAACTTAGCACAAAGGGTTTACTGCTTCGCACTGGTAAATCTTGCTGCTTTCGATGGATTATCTGGCTCAAACCAGATCTTGAAGGTGTTTGTTTCTATTTACCATCTTAAATGTTTTGTTTTTTTGAAATCACACTGATTCAAACGCTTACTTTTACATGGTTTTGGATCTGCTAACTGTAACTTTGCATCTTGAATTCTTTGAGTCAATTGTCTCTCCTTGTGCTTGGGCACAACTTTTGGACTCCTCACATTACTTTGCTTCATCACCACTCGTGGGAGCTTGGGAATCACAGAATGTGAACTCAAATCTTCTGGAGGAAAGTAGCGATTTGAATGTGATTGTGAGGCTGGGACAATATGTGCAGCAATTTCAGTGCAGCTTTAATCATTTCCAAGTATGATTGAGTGGAGCTGTTATGAGTCGAGCAGGACATTTATTCTTTTTGGGGTTGGGCATTTTGGTTAGTGCAAAAACCAGTTTTAAGAGGGATATGTGATGTTGTGTAAGGAATTCCGAGTCTAGCAGGAAATATAGTATGGAGGGATGATGAAGCCATTTCATCGAAAGAATATGGTGGATGTTCTTGCTATGGATTTTGTCTTTTCACTTCTCTCTAAGTCTCCTTACATGAGTATAGTCCTTGGGATACATACATCATGCAAACTATTGAACTTTTAAGAAAAAGGGAAAGAATATTACTATTTTGATCAGTTGCAAGCTTAGTTACCAATTCGGGATACGAATCCGATTCGGACACGTGAATCGGATCCGTGGATTCGTGATTTTTTTTTTCCCGATTAGGATTCGTGAATATATATATATATATATATTTCTGATCTTGCCCAAGCCCCAACTAGTAACAAATATATATATATATATATATTTGTTTCTCTCATTTATTAGTATATATAATGCATAAAAAGGTCATTTTAGCACTAGAAAGCAAAAAAATATATTTAAAAAAGTCATATTAAATAACTTAGACTCACTTAAACCTGTCAATCCTTGAGGATTCACACTGGATCCTTAAGGATTCGTGCCTAGATTCGTGCAGATCCGGGCAGGATCCTTGTTTTACACAGTGGATTCGTCAGGATTCGTGGGCCATGAATCCGGACGAATCCACTGTGTAAAACAAGGATCCTGCGCGGATCTGCACGAATCCAGGCACGAATCTGGATCCGGATCGGACCCGAATCCGGATCCGGCCTCTAGGGCACGAATCCGGTAACTAAGGTTGCAAGTTTATATTCATTGATACATTTACTGTGGAAAAATATAATGGTACTGTGTAATTTTGGTTTGGGTGACTAAGCAGATCTACATTTATCTCGTGTGGTAGGATTGGTTGTGAATGTGTTGAATGGATTGGATTTCTATGAACTCTTTTCTTTGCTCGTGTGGAGTCATTGAGATTTCTTGTGCATCATCTAAGACTCGTGTGGACTGCTTACTGTTTGTCATAGAGACAAAACTCTTTCTTTAGCAGAACTGAGGTCGGTTTGCATGATGAAGCCACATGCGAGAGTTTGTTGTGCATTTCATGGACTATGCCCTTTATGACTCCCAGAAGGTGCCCCTACTGATCACAAATGCCCATTTTGATGTCCTTTGTGCTAGAATTGTGAAGTACTATTCGGTGACAAATTTCATGGAGACTACATGGGAAGCACCCTGAGGAATAGGAGGCTCCTCAGGATATGGACATATCTCCCAATGATACCTCTAACATTCAGAGGGAATCTGATGTATCATTCAATTTTATTGTTCCTGTTTATGTACCTAGAGATTTTGCTTGGTGTTGCCCGTGTTGAGAGGGAGTCTCAACATTAGTGATCCTTTACTTACTAAAATGTATATTTCTTTGAGATGGAGAAATATGAGGTGAAAGCCCTTGAGAGATGTTGCATTTCCCGTCATGGGAGTAGCCATGGTGGACATCATCTTGACTCCATAACATTATCATGTTGAGAGACTTCGTGATGAACTCTTTTCCACAAATGGATGTAGTCATTGTGGGTGTCATGTTGAGTGACTCCATGACATTTTCACGTTAAGTGATTCTGTGATAAACTCTTTTCCACAATTGGATGTAGCCATTGTAGGTGTCATATTGAGAGGCTCTATGACATGGATATTTGGAAAGATACCTCCCTAGCTAAGAGGGAGAGTTGATGTTATAGTGTTATTGTTTCCTCCTAAATTTGAAATAAATAAATATCTTTGTAACGTGAAGGCAATGAAGGGTCTTCACCTTGCAACGTCGAGATGTTTATATATTCTTCCAAGAACACACAGCTAGATATCTTTTGTTTATTTATTTGTCTGCATATTGATAGGTGCTATTATCATCACTTCATTTTTAGCCTTGTGTTTGGGCAAATTCTAAATCAGTCTTCTGCACATTCATTAAATATATAAGTGATATATTGGTGGCTGGGTTATTCTCCCTCAAGTTGGAGGGTTTTCCCAGGACAATTCATTGTGCCCATTATTGTATCTGTTGTGTCTTATTGTGCATTGTTTTGTTTTGCTGCGTATCTTCATTTCTGATATGAAAAATCAACATTCTGACAACTTGGCTGTTTACCACTGGAAAAAGCAGGCCGCTTCTTTCTGCTTTGTTCCATTTTTCATCTCTGATTTCTGGAACTTCATGTCCATATCATCTGATATCCTGAATCTTGTCACTTCCAGCAATCTCAGAGACAAAATATTCTTTTCAAATTGTGTTGGTATGATCACTATCTTTCGGAGCATTAATCATTGGTGACAACTGTAGTCTGATGATTTCAATTTTGTCAATTAGTTGTCATATTGGTTTTTCTTTAAAACTCAAAAATGTAAAATAGCTGTTTGCAATAGTGTTTGGTAAAGCTTATGCATACTATGCAGCAATTTATCATGCTATTAAGCATCTTAACCATAGTGACAAAAATCTCCAAATTGAAAGGATACGGAATAATTTCAAATTTCCGTACTAGACATAAATCAATAGATTTTGAGAGACCCGCTGAACATTGATGTACTATTTCTTACTTCAATTGATTATAAAATCCTGCATTAAGTTATACACAGTTCGAAATATTTGTTTGGAAACTAATCCGTGTCATTTTTTCTCCTACTTTTATCTCACTTCGCGTTTCCTTGAATCTTATTTTTAAGAATGCATATGAGTATTATCTTAATCATGCTTAAAAAATTTAATAATCATCATTTCTTATACAAGAACTACATTAGAGATCTTGCAATCGCCAGATCTTTTCATTTGAAACTGACATTGTTTTCATAAATACTTATCTGCTGTAAAAGTATGAATTTTGGAAACTGCAAACCCTGTTATCCTTGATGAAAGTTGGACAGGTCTTGCAAGCTTACATAACATAGCCATATCATCTTTAGAATACATATCTTTTGTTATGGAAAGAGTTCAACCATATGACATAGATCATTTCCTTTATAATAAGAATAAGCTGAGGAAAATTACAATTATTTGTTGATTTCATCCTTTTCTTCCTTTTTGGGAAACTGGACTAGGCAGATCCCAGTCCCACAATATGTTTTTCCAGCAAATTAAAACTAACTAGTTTGGTGCTTTATTCAGGCATCAGTGGCAGGTTCGAGAAACCCAGAAAATGATTCTCCAAGTCAAATGACAAGCTGGATGCTAGCCCCAGTTTTCTCTCAACCACAAGGATGGAACTTTGTTGGTAACTCCGAAGACTCTTTTGTACAAGGGAAAGGAATTTTCCCCTTTCTGACAGACATCAAGATATCGGGTACAACGCAAGACATGGATAAGAAAAATGTAAATAAAGAAGCACAGAATTGTGAAGAGAATGGAAGCACACAGGAGAACTTAATAAGACATCCAACAGAATCATTCCAAACTATTTTAGCATCCAATCCTTATGGAGGTCCAAATCAGCTCACTCCTGTAGTTTTCCCTACAGGATATCCAGTTGGAGCAGCTATCCCTGCAATTGGCATGCAATGGAGTGTTGAAGGTCACGCTGCCCTTGCAGCTCAGGGATTTGTATTCCCAGCAGTTAATAAAACCAGTGAAATGGGGCCTCTACCAAATCCACTCTCAGCTGCATGGTGTCCCCAGGGAGCATATTTCCAATTATATCCATATCAGCAACAAGTTTTACATAGCAACAAACTTTCAGCACCATGTCACAGTGCTGATCAGTCGTTAATGCAGCGGGATGGACACATGGAAAGTTACACTCCTGGAAAGCCTATACCGCAAGCAGAAAACGCTACCTCCTTGCAAGCTAAAACAAAAGGCTGCCACGAGGAAAGTTCCAGTGTTAATGGTCCTGAAGGGTTTCCTAGACCTCAACATTCTAGCATTACATCAGCCAACCCAACTTTTGATAAAACAGTTGGATGTACATTGGATTCAAGAGATATCCAGAAATACAATCACTCAGAAAGAAGAATCTCGATGACAGGGAATCAGCTGTCAGGAGAGCCTTCGAAGCCTTTCAATACATCGGAGAAACAGCAAATTAATGCTAGAATATCAAGATGTAGTGACCATAGTCTAGATACACAGGAAATAGAAGGGCAGCAAGAAGAAATTAGCAAAGATTGTAAATCTGAGCTTCGTGCTACTGAAGCAGTTTCTACGGAACAAACATTGAGCAGAATATTGAGCAGTGAAAGTAAAAGCAAAGATGAAAATGGGTCCAAGTCAAGTTCATCTGGTAAAGGAAATTATCCTCTGTTAGAAAAGAGAGATACTTCCCAGTGTGAATGTTCCGCTGGGCAAGCAGTATCTCAAGACTCAAAGGAGATGCAAAAAATTGCGATCGCCCCTGAGAAAAACTTACAAACTAGGTTTAAGATACAAGGGACGCAGACAGAACTCTCTGGATCATTGAATTTAGAGTCGTCAATGTCAATAGATGCCAGCCACAAGATGCATTCGCTTTCAACTGAGAAGAGTGAAATGTGTGCATCAAGAATGGGATCACAGAAAGAAACTAATAAGATAGATGACCTTGATTCCTCTGGCCATGGAAGCAACAATCTAGGAACCCATGTGGGGAAACAATGTGGAGTGGAAGATGTACGACAGCTTGATCCCATAGACACATACACAAGTATTTGCTCAGAAAGTAAGTTGAGAGAAAGGGTTGAGGATCGGCAACAGATAGAAACAAATGGGATCCACAATAGAACCGGAACTGGACAGATAGAAGAACCGGAAGGTGCTCTGGCTGATGATAAAGAACAGTTCAACAAAGTTTATTCCCAGCCTTTGATCAATAACAGTCACGTAAAGATCCAACGTAGTCCAAGAAGTGAGCTCGATGATGTCAAGAAAGAGGAATCTCCATTAGGTGAAAAGGCTATGGAGGATATTCAGACCGACAGCTTGAAACACCGAGATCGAATGGAACGTCTGATTGATACCCAACTCAGTACACAACTTTCATGTACCAATCAAATGCTAGCTCTACAAAGTGATCATCCCATAAAAGAAAAGATGCCATCCGAAGACAGATCCCCTGAGGCAACTGAGACACCTAAGGAATGCAATAAATTACAGGAGAGCAAAGGAGTCCCTGAAGTAGAAGAGGAGGCACGTGAAAATCTTGCAGCTAATATACTTCTGAGCCTTGTTAAGGACATGTCTGAAAGAAGCAGCTCTGTCACAAAGGAAAGTGCCACCCATCAGCAAGGACAGGTTGCTTGTGGCGGGCCTTCTTCAAGTCATTCTAGTAGAGACAGCACGTGCCATAGAAGTGAGAGAAAGAACTCCACTAGACGGAGTAAGCCCAAAACACAGGAGGCAGGTGTGGAGGGGGGCGCAGTTGGATGGACCAAATCTATCCGTGGAAAGCGGCGCAGGACACAGCGTCCACGCACTTAGCTTCTTGTGTTGATAAATGCTGGTATACTTGTGGGTTCGTGCTACAAACGAGCAGTGTATGTATATTGAGATCTTGCTTCAGTTTTTTAACAGTATGAAGCATTCGCTTATTTATTTTTGGGAGCGAGGATAAATTAAAGAATGTATCAGAGTAAAATAGAATGTCTATGCCTAGGCCGCCTCCATGAAAGAAGTGTTGCCCAAATTAAGATCAATGAAATCTAAATTTGTTCCTATTTATATACTACAGTCCAATACCCGTATTCCCTTCGACCGTAGTGAAATCATTATACTATGCATGAGTTACATAGTTGTATTTCTATCTGTGCTCTCGTCAAATTAGTGAAAGCATATATTTTGCCATTGAAATTTTATCGGCGGCTTTCACAAAGCATTTTCAGAGTTGCAATTCGCAGAGCTTTTTCACTGTTAGTTCTATTTTTGTTAAATGGGAATGCAGGAGAGTGAAAATAATTTGGATTAATAGAGATTTGTGCAAGACAATTAATAATTAATAATTTTGGTATACAGGCAGTGGCTGATGATTTGATCTGCATGAATTGTATCAGTAGATGCAACGCGAAGTTTGCCTGATCATAAGTTATATAATCATCTTTTGCTTCTGCCTATATAAATGGCAAAACGCTTCTGCATAACAATGTAGAGAAAATGTACCAATTATCGTTCGGCGGAAATAATTGTCATAGTGAGCCTCTTAAGAATCGTTAGCTTAATTAATCTTACATGTATCACATGTATTACGCAATACTTAGAAATGATTATTTTTACCTTTTTATGCATAACTACCTGGTCAAAACCTTAGTCTCAAGCAGTTAAATCTGATATATAATCTAGTTAACGGTTACTAGTGCCTTTCCACGTGGAAATAGTAATTTTGCATATTTGTTTTATTCTTGTGCTTTTGTCACCGGAATACAATTCAAAATTTGATGGCGATTCACCATAATTAAAATAAAGTATATTCAAAATTCTAATGCAGATCAAATTTGGCGAAGGAACAATAATAAACCACCTTAATCAAGGTCAAAATTTGAAGAGTTTGTGATGGGTATATAGTGTATAGGTTCAAAATTGCTTATTTTCATATGATATAGTCCTTTCAAAAATGAAACGTATTAATGACACACACACACACATATGTATGTATGTATGTATGTATGTAGATCTATCTCCACACACACACACACACATGATGTTTTGTTGAGCTTAAGTCAATGAATGAAAGCATATTTAAACATAAATTCATGTTCTCATGCACCTATTTAGGAGTAATTTCTACTTAGGTAGTTGATGTAGGAGTATCCTAGGTGTAGGAGAATCTTGTATGACCGAAAAATATGTCATTTTTGTTTCTTAAATAAGGGTTGTCTCAGTGGAGAGTTGTTGTTTGTGGAGGCTTGTTATATAATAAGTGGGTCATACGAGCTCGAAGTGTCCTAATTTTAGAAGTAGAGGTTCACCTTGGATATATATTAGCTTATGAAGTGGGGTTCATTGTCATGTCACGAGTATTCATGAAGTTACTCTGGACTTTTGGTGTGAAATTTAGGTACAAAAACTTCAAGCTTGTTTTGGAAGGCCGTAGAGGCTCTAGATGGGCTTTGAAACTCGATCAACTAGAGGTTGAGTGAGTTAGGCTTTGTAGATCATAAGCTACGGATTTTGGAATGGGGTCATAGTAGCCAATCAGCTCAACGGTTTGCAAGTTATTGTCTTCCAAAGTGGGGCCATCCAAGAATTTCAAAATAAAATTTATAATTGCTTTGAGCCAATTCTATATGTAATTTTAGGGTTGGTCAGATTCAAGGGTTAGGGTTTGATGTCTAGAGCTTTCCCGAGTGGTGTAAATTTTATGGGAAGATTCATGGAATGGGCTTCCTTATCTAGATAGCTTCAACTTTCCTGCTAATATCAAAGCTATACTAACTAGCTTATGGGGACCGAAAGTGAATGATTATATAGAAATAATAAACAAAGCACAATATGAAGGATGGAAATGGAAATCGTTAGATGTGACTAATTTGTCAATTCAGGAAAAATATTTTTTTGAACAGTTTCTCAAACAAAGACAAGTCAACCATAAAGAGAGGAGGGATAGATTAATTTGGGGTGCTTTAAAGAATGGGATATATAGTGTTAAAAGGGGATATGAAATGATTTTAAACTCGCATTAGAGGGAAAAGATAGATATACCCCTCAATCTATGTTCGGACTTTGTGTGCCTCCCTAAGGAAGATACCTTTTTGTGGTCAACATTGCAAAAGATAATTCTCACAACAGATAGATTCACTAAGACGGGTTTTGAGGGGCCATTGAGATGTTTGCTATGCGAAAATGATTTTGAATCGATTGAGCACCTATTGTTTCAATGTCCCTTTGCTATGTTGATTGGGGTTATGCCAAAAATTTAATTGGCAAACAACATTCCCCTATAATCTGTGGAATTTCCTAAAAAGCTAGCCCAAACATGGATATTCTAAGGTTTACAATAACTTATGGAGAAATTCTCCTTCCATTCTCCTATGGGCAATAGGGAAGGAAAAAAAACAAAAGAATCTTTACTAATGAAAAAATGGATATCAACTCCTTCCTTAGTAAAGTGGAAGCTAGTACAATAGAAGTTGAAAACAATAATCTCAAGTGTAGAGCTGTAAAACTAGTGCTTAAAGGAATACAATGAATAACCAAAGCATTCAAAACAATAGATTTAACTAACATATATGATTGGACGAAAGAGAATTAAAATACCAAAGTAGCCTAAGAATGTGCAAACCTCTTAAACCAAGCAAACTCCCTTTTGATGCGTAGATGTGTCCAAAAGATATGATGTGTGCTCAAATGTTGCTCAAGCTCCAATGGGGGATAGGCTCAAAGTGTATGTGTGGATGGATTTTGCCATTATAATGGTATTTTGATAGTTCTTAGGCTCTCAAAATAGCATGATAACTTTAGCTTGGAAGTGGATGATCAATTGTGAAATGAAATGGTTTTATTTACAGGCCAAGGGTGAGAGGATGGAGGGACAAGATGCAAAGAAGGGGAATTGGTTAAGGAGGGCTAGGATGCAAGGAGAAGAGAGCACATGGATTGTGCTTCTTCAAAGCTCTAACTTTGTGACAAGTGTTGTAAGGGGATTAGATAGGGAAGAGGGTCAAGATAGGTGGCCAGAGGGAGTTATGAGGGAGGATAAGGGAGGATGAGTGTGGAAAATAGGTGTAAAAGGCTTTAAAGAGCCTTCAAGTCATGTAAGAGTCTTTAAGGCTCTTGGATAAGAATGTAAGAGGGATAGGATAGAACTTTGACTTTGGTTTGGTTTAAGACTTTCTTAACCCTTGGTTAAAGTTGTGCACATGCTTAGGAAAGGGATTAGGCTTAGCTTAGGAGGGCATTAGGGTGCAAGTGGGCTAGCATTTATGAGGTAGGTTAATTAATTGGTTAAGCGAGGTTAGCATGGGTCAATGGGTTGGATTTAGCTAATGGTAGGGATTTGGGTATAGTCAGGGGTTGGGAATTGATTTGAAATTATTTATTAGATCAAGGGGGATTTTTTGGATTAAATTAAATAGTTTTATGCATTTATTTAATTTAATATGAGAATAGGGATTTAATTGATAATTAGACTTTGAATTTGTCATTTGATTTTATCAATTTGGCTATAATTGATTAATTGAATTAATTAACTAGGGGATGACAATAGATTAATTAAATATTAAATACTTAATTAATGATGCCTTAGGAGATGACTAAATAGGATTACTTAAGTGATGTAATTAGATTTAGGTGTCTACATTTTGCCCCTCTTTGAGATAGTGTTGGAACAATACTATTGCAAAGAAGTTTGAAGATAGACAACATGAAGAAAACTTTGAAAGCAACATGGTTTCCCCAGTCTTGAATAGAAGAGGAGAGAATGGATTGCGTGATGCCCCCTCAAGAAGGTGGCGGGGAGAGAAGGCGAGGCCCGATAGCTTCTTGAAAGGCACAAGAATCTAGAGCGAGTAGGAGGACTGAGAGTGGCTAAGGGAGGGGGTTTAAGGAAACTCATACTCTCACTATGGGAGAATGATACAAAGGAAAACCTTGTGCGCAAGGATAACCAATGGTTAAGAACATTAGTTACAAGGGGAGGGGGGAGAGTGATTGGTTGTTCTAAATGGAACCCATAGAAGTGATTTGGAAGATGGTAGGGTTGGGGAGGTTATGATTCTAGGATTATGATTGGTGATGACTAAGATTATGATTGATGTAGGAGCTATGATTATGATTGATGCAGGAGCTATGATTATGATTGATACAAGATTGGATACTATGGGATTGATGTAGGAGATATGATTATCATATGGATAAAACTGTTGGATGATGATTGTAGGACTGATTGGATGGGATGCTCAGATAGGATGGGATGCTTGGATAGGATGGGAGGCTTTGATAGGATATGAGGCTTGGAGAGGATGGGAGTGTGAAGTAATCCATTAAAGCTTGAGTGTGGGGATGTCCCAAAGGGGAGCACCACCATGTAGTTGAACACTTATTTTGATATAGGAATATTGGGGATATGCCAAGGTTAATAAGAACATCAAGGCCTTTGTACCAATATTACATAGGACTGACTTGAAACAAACACTTAAGGATTGCCCCAGCATCACACATGAATCCTAGAGGAATCAGAGTGGAAACGATACCAGATAACCCACAAGTAAATGATATTTCCCAAGTGCATCATTTAAATGCAAGTGATCACATGTTTGGACTATGCAAGGGTCATATCCGACTAACTCACAAGCAGAAAAGAAGATGAAAAAGACCTGATCAAAACCTTGCTCTCGAATTGCCCCATTTGTAGCACACCATGATATAAAAGATCATGGTGACCTTAAGGAGGGAATAACCTAAATCGCTTGGAAGAGATACTTTAAGAACCAAACTTGAAATCTTGAGCGAAAGAAAATGTAAATCCATGAAAAAGTAACCTTTTGCCAAAGAGATCAGGATAATTGGATACTGACAGGCCAATGTTAAGGATGAGGAAGGATGCATCCTATAAGGACCTAGCGACAATATGTTTTGGGATGAGGACAAAATTGGCAACTGATAACGTTCTACAAACAACTAGCTTATTGATGTGAGGTTTCACTGTAGGAGTTTGAAAATGTACAAGCGATGACTATACAATAGGTAGATGACGTTGGGATTTATGATAGAATATGATAGCGGGTGTGCATATGATGGGGAAAAGCTTAGGATATGAAGATAGTATTGATGCATTACATTTAGTGTTACATGGGTATGATACACAAAGGTTGTTATTGTGACAAAGGTATGGTACATAAAATACTGCTATTGTTACAAGGATATGATATATAGAATACTGTTGTTGTTACAAGGATATGATACATAGAGTACTGTTGTTGTTACAAGGATATGATACATAGACATGATACAAAGGATAAAATAGACCTAATATAATACACCTGGTAGGATACAAGAGTGGGACAAAGATGCGAATCATGGTAGAATAGATGACCTATAAAGGCTTTCCAAACCAAAGGATGTTGAAAAGAAATGTCGGGATGTGGTGGAGTATGAAGATGAAACTCTTGGAACACCTTGGAAAATGGGAAGATGGGCGGTGAGGTGTGAAGAGGTGATGGGGGAGATGTAGGTCATTGATAGATAATGAAAAGGCTAAGTACACCTGGCGCCTAATTGCTAGGTTTGCACCAAGGGACCTATCCAAGGTGCTTGAATTGCCAGTTTTCACCATTGGACGCTTATTTCTCTTTACTATTTTTTTCTGTTTTCTGTTTTCTCTTCTCTTCCACTTTCTGCCCCTTAAGGGAGCAAGATACACTAAGGAATTTTTAGGCATAGAATTTCTTGATGTGAATGACGTTGGTGGGATCATTCAAGACTTACCTTCAAGTATGGATAGTTGATAGGCCCCTAAACCAAAAGAGGTTGTGACCACATAAGGATCAAGCCACGTGGGCTCGAACTTGCCTTTCTTTTCTCGGTCAGCTTGGACCTTCATGTTTTCTTTAAGGACCATGTCTCCTTCTTGAAATTGGCGCGGATGGACCCGACTATTGAAGTTGTGCTTGAGGCGATTCTGGTAGACCATGAGGTGGTCATAAGCCTGTTGCCTTTTTCCATCAAGTAAATCTAGCTGGGTAAGTCTAGCCACTCTGTAATCCTCATCTGATATCTGGCCCTGCAAAGAAATGCATAGGGATAGGAGTTAAAATTCAATAGGTAATACTGCTTCAACACCATAGACCAGGGAATATGGGGTTGTGCTTGTGGATGTACGGAATGAGGTGCGGTAGGCCCATAGGGCGGGGTTCATTTGTAAATGCCAATCGTAGCCAGAATCATTGACAACTTTCTTTAGGATTTTGAGTAGGTTTTTATTAGTTGCCTCCACCTAACTATTACCTTGTGGGAAGTATGGGCTAGCAAAACGGTGATGTATATGAAGGGAAGTGCACAATTCCTCCATATTGAGATTTTCAAAATTACCTCCATGGTCAGTGAAAATGGTAGCCAGGATGCTGAAGCGACATATGATATGATAGAGAATAAACTTGGATACTTGAACTCCTATGGCAGTGACAAGGGGAAGTGCTTCTACCCATTTAGTGAAATAATCGGTGGCGGTGATTATCCATTTGTGTCCTTCTGAAGAGAGAGGTGCTATAACACCAACAAGGTCAAACCCCCAACATGCAAACAACCATGGTAGCACAATAGGTTGGAGATCTTGAGCTGGGGCTCGGATTAGATTACCATGCTGTTGACAGGGTAGACACCTTTTTACAAAGTTGCATGCATCATGCTCTAGAGTGGGCCAGTAATATCCTGCCCGTAGGATTTTCTTAGCTAGAACTATTTTCACCACGAAGTTTGGCATGTACCTCTTTGAGAGTCATCGCAACCTCGTTTTGGTCTAAACATCGAGAGAGAGTATAATGATAGCCACGACGATATAGGGGTTGAGCTATAATATTATATCGGGAAGCTCTGCAAATCAGGTTTTGGCATTGGGTTCACGTGAGATGGGGAGATATGATACCATTTTGTAGGTAAGCATGAATTTCGTGGTACCATAGGGATTGGGGACCAACCAAGACACAAACCCATGTCGATTCATCATTCTCGTATGTAGGCTCGTGTAGCTGCTCAACTAAGAATTCATACTGTGTAGCCTCCTGCAAGATCTCTAAAAGTGAGCCAATAGTGGCCATGGCATCTGTTGCCTTGTTTTGCAATCTAGGTATCTGTAGGAAATGAATATGAGTAAAGTGTTCCTTCAATTGATCTACCAACTCTTAGTAAAGTTGTAGCTTGTCATCTTTGGTTTGATATTCATCCAGAACCTGTTTGATAATCAGTTGTGAATCTCCGAAGACCTGTAGCTCTGTGATGTTCCACTCAACTGCTATCTTGAGTCCTGCAATAAGGGCCTCATACTCTGAGATGTTGTTGGTACACTAGAATTGTAGTTTAAAAGATTTAGGAATGTAATCTCCCTATGGTGTGGCCAAGAGTATGCCGGCTCCAGAGCCATGGGATGTGTATGATCCATCAAAGTATAACTTCCAGGATGGTTGTTCTTCTATTAAATAGAGGTGTTCATCTAGGAATTCCATAATGAGAGGGTGATCCGCAACCAAAGATGCATCTACCAAGTGATCTACTATAGCTTGGCCTTTGATGGCCTTTCTGTCAACATATTGGATGTCAAATTCACTGAGAAGCATGACCCATTTCGCTAGGCGCCCTATGAGCACTGTGCATGACAACATATACTTTAATGGATCACTTTTGGATATTAGTTGTGCAGTGTGGCTCAACATGTAATGACAACTTCTGAGTGGCAAATACCATGGCTAAGCAAGCCTTTTCCATTGGTGTGTAATTGAGCTCATATCCAACTAGAGTACGACTGATGTAGTAAATAGCCCTTTCCTTTCTTGTATCATCAAGTTGTGCTAGAAGAGCACCCAATGCTATGGGGGTAGTTGTGATGTATAATATGAGTAGATGACCTACAATCAGGGGAACCAAAATAGGTGGATTAGCCAAGTATTGCTTGATTAGTTCAAAATTGCATTGGTAAATGGGGTCCCACCTGAAATTCTGATATTTTTTGAGTAAATGTGTGAATGGTTGACACTTGTCAGCGAATTGTGAGATAAATCGCTTGACTAATTGCATCTTTCCTTGGAGAGAGCAGAGTTGTCTGAGTGTCTTAGGAGGAGCCATATCCATGATGGCCTTGACCTTCTTAGGATCAATCTCAATACGATGTTGTGATACAATGAATCCGAGGAGTTTTCCTAAGGTAACACTGAAGACACATTTCTTAGGATTGAGCATGAGATGATATTTAGCCAATCGATCAAACACTTCCTCAAGATGAGACAAGTAATCAAGGGCATTAATAGATTTGACTAAAATATCATCCACGTAGTCCTCAAGAGTTTTATGGATGAGTTCATGCAAGATGGCCGTAATGGCACATTGATATGTTGCCCCGACGTTCTTTAACCCAAATGGCATCATGTTATAACAGAATGTCCCCCAAGGGGTGGTAAATATTGTCTTATGCTGGTCTTCCTCCGCTATCTGAATTTGATTGTATCCGGAGAAACCATCCATGAGTGATAAGAGTTCGTGGCCTGCGGTGAGATCAACAATCATGCCTATGTTTGGTAATGGGAAATCATCCTTTGGGCGAGCTTTGTTGAGATATCTGAAGTTTGTGCAAACTCTGATATCACTAGAAGGTTTTGTGATAGGTACCATGTCGAAGGTCCAATCTAAATAGTCAATTAGGCGAATGATCTTTGCCTCTAGCGATTTTTCTAACTCCACTTTAACCAATAAAGCAACTTTGGGGTGCATCTTACGGAGCTTTTGCTTGACAGGTTTGGCCTCTGGATCCACAACCAAATGGTGGACTACTAACTTGGGGTCCAACCCCGACATGTCTTGATAGGACCGTGCAAAGCGACCAACATTTTCATGGAGGACTTTGATGAGAAGATCCTCCTGCTTAGGTCATAGAGATGCTGCGATATATGTGATCTGTGGTATCTCAGTCAGATTGATATTGACCGGTCTAGTTTCCTTTGTCAAGATTGAAGATATGGGAGGCCTAGATCTTGTGGGGAAAGGATGAAATCTCCATCCTCAGGTGCCTCTAAGAGATTTTCAACGTCGGATACGTCCTTTGTTTGCTTTTTATTTTTTGAATCATTCAATGGCGCTCTAGAGGAGTTTTCACCAGAGGATGGTTTGCTTTTACTTTTTTGCTTTTTTGTTTCATTTTTCAGTTCAATTTTGCGACTAGAGATTTCTTCCTCCCCAAAGTAACTTGTTGGATCCAGTTTGTAGACATATGCTGATGGTGGCGGCGACTGTTTATGCAGTGTTTCTGCCCCCATGAATCTAAGGAGCACATGCTCTATAGAGAATTCATCAACATGGACAACACTTGGTTGGTCCCAATCAATGAGTTCGAGGTGAGCGAGTGGTAAGTCTATGAGGTTTAGTGATAATTGGTAGGGTACAGAAGCTCCGAGGATAATTTTGTCAAGGAAAATATTGTCATAGGCTTTCTTTTCTACTTCCTCAGGAATGACTTCGACTCAACGAGACTGTTTTGGATATTTTTTGAAGGCACGACCTTCTTTTGTGGTGCCCCCAGTTACGGGGAGTCCATAGGCTAAGCCTTTCTTTTTGTTTTCTTTGTATGCTTCCACAGGTTGTTTAATGCCTAACTCCATACGACCTAGACCACCTCCTTGATAATCCCATTGTTCAGTAGGATAGCTATGTGACCATGGGTATTTTTGTTTTAAGGTGATCAAGAAGTGCTTCACTTTTTGAAGGTGGCTCTTTGTATATCTATGTACTAATTTTTGGAGTGGTTTCCTCTTCATCGAGGATACCTTTGGTAATGAATGTGGCCTGAACTGAGGGGTTGTATCTGGCCTTGGCCCTTGATGTGTCGGGCACCCTTGAGTATGTGGATCGAGAGGTAAAGTGCTGACAACAAAAGCATCTATGAGACTGTACTCTCTGCAACCTTGGTAGTTGATCTTAACTGTGGAAAGGGTGGAGCTAAAATGATATCTAGATCATGGCAAGTGCCAGAAGAATTGTTCATGGTGTGGCCAACTTCAATTCTAGGGCAATGGTTGGTATATGAAGCTTCGACCGCATTGTAATAAGCAAATGGTTCATGATCTGCGTGGATGGTTACCTCTGTGCCATTATGTGGAAATTTGACGCACTGATGGTATGTGGATGAAATGACTTTCATGGCATGAATCCATGGTTGGCCAAGGAGGATGTTGTATGGAAGGTTAAGATCAACCATGTGACAAACTGTTTCTTGAGTGGCGGGACCAACTCTGAGAGGGAGCAAGATGGTTCCTTCAGTGGTGCGCTCTAAGTTGTCATATGCTTCAATGGTGATTACCTCATTAATGATATCTGCCTCAGTGTATCCTGCATGTTTGATGAATTTTAAAGTACATAGATTTAAAGCTGATCCATTATCTATCATGACCCATTTGACTGCAAAGTCAAAAACCATGACAACTATGCAAATTGGAAGGATATGATCGGGTTCAACTGCTCGGATGTCTAAGGTCTTGAAGGACAAAGCACATGATGCAGAAAGATGGCCAACCAAGTTGTGGAACTCGGTGGCATTTATGTCAGTGGGGACGTGTGATTCATGGAGAGTACTGTCGAGGATCTCTTGATAAAGTGGGCTTGTTTGTAAGAGATCTAGAATGGAAATCTGAGCTAGCATGTTTCCAAGGTGTTCCAAGATATTATACTGTGGTCCTAATGAGGGTGATCGTGATGAAGGTGTTTTGGATGGAGGTAGTCTTGATGGTGTAGACATAGATGGGTAAGCTATATTGAGTCGAGCTCGTCGAGTAGTAAGCACATAGTGGGTGTCTAGGTCTTTGACGTTTATAACATTGATAGAAGGCTCAACTTGTGATATGCATCCAATGAGGTTCTCATAGTCCAAGTATGCTGAGGTATAGTTTTGAGACTTGTCTCGATTATCTCTTTGTTTGTTTTGAGTGGTGTTGGGTTTATTGGCAGGAGTGTTTGTAGGTGCTTTACCCACGTTTGTGTTGTGGGGAGGAAAAGTATTTTGGTATATCAATAATCTAACGTTGGGTGAGGCTTGTGCTCCCACTGTGATCTCCTTCTAGTCAATAAGGTCTTGGACATAGTTCTTGAGTTGCATGCACTTGAGGGTGGTATGTCCTTTGACGCGATGGAATTTGCAAAACTCATTATCCTTATACCAGGATGCCCTAGATTGGTTTGGTTCCAAGGGTTGTGTTTGTGAATATCGAACAAGTTGTCCTTGGCTAGTGTTTCAAAGATTGCATCAAGGGGCTCCCCCAATGGGGTGTATATGCGTGGTTGTCTTTGAACATGTGGTTTAGGTCCAGCCAAAAGTGTGATGGCATTAGTTTGATTTTGATGGGCGAGTACTTGTTGATTGTTCTGCATAGGCAGTTGCTGATATACAAGTGGTTGTTTTTTATAAGGTTGTTGTTGACGAAATGTGGTGAGAATGTTGGCTGCGGTCCTGGCGATATGAACATGTTGAGTGTCAGTGTCGCCATTAGTAACTATGTTCTTAATTTTATTCCAATAGCGTGGTTTGTCATTGCTTGGACCTTGGTCCTGGGTGTTTTCTTTGTAAATTTTGATGACACCATATTTGATGAGCCCTTGCTCGAGTCCCATCCCTTTTTCCTTAATGTCTTTGTATGTTTGTAAACAGTTCATAACCATGTGATGGGCAAGACTAGGATGTGCATTGTTGATGAACATTTTGACAAGGTGACGTTCCAGGATGGTGCATGAGATCCTAATTGTGAGGGTTTGCCAACGCTGTAAGTATTTTACAAGGATTTCTCCTCCTTTTTGCTTGGTATGTACTAGGTCCACTACAGATAATTAGGTCTTAGCCAGATGAGCATATTGAGCCACAAAAGCCTCATAAAGATTAATAAAGGTCTTAATGGTACCCTGGGGTATGCGACAAAACCATTCAAGGGTAGGCCCCCTAAGCTTTTTGGAAAAATTCGCATGAGGAACACATCATTATAGGCCACTTCTTGGCAGTGCATATAAAATTCCTTGACATGTGTAACCGGGTCGCTTTTCCCTCTAAATTTATCAAACTTGGGGATCTCAAAATGTTTAGGAAAAGGTTTCATCATGATGGTTTTGTCAAATGGATATGGACAATAATTTTCAAATTTGAAAGTTTTTGAGTCTATCCCATCCTTGAGGGCCTTAAGAGCATTTTTCATCTCTTCCCAATTAGAGTTTACAGGTGGGGTAACGGGTGCCCCTAGCGTAGAATATGTAGTAGATGTTGAAGATTGATATGGGAAACCATGACTGCCATATGGTGGTGGCTAAAAAATAGATTGTACTACTATTGGGATGGATGTTATGGGTTGTTGGAATGTAGTTTGGGCATACTGTTGCATCTGCTAGGTAGATTGTTGTTGAGTAATATAGGTGTGAGGTTGTTGCCCTACTAGATAATTCTGCGGGGATGCTTGGGCATACTATTGGTGTGATGATTGTGGCTAAAAAGAAGGTAATGTAGGTAATACTTGGGCCATGCTTTGGGAGTGTATACCTTGCCCAATATATGTGGGTTGTGCTCCTACTTGAGAAAACAATTAAGTAGTAATAGGTGCCAGGTAATTGATGTGAGGAGGAGTGTTCACAATTGGGTATCGCAATGGAGGGGTGATTTGGCTATTGCTTAGGGGTGGCACAGAAAAATAGTTGGTAATGGGTGGTAATGAATAGACTTGAGGAGGAAGGGATGAATGTGACTGAGGTATGGGCATGGCGGTAGTGCTGAAGGGGATACTAGTGGCAAGCCCTCGTGCCGTACCAAAACTCCAAGGTCCTAAAGGAAATGAGGCCGAAGCACTTTGGCTAGCGACAAATGGATTAATAGTGATGTTGGGTGGGATGAAGCATGAAGTATTCGACCTTAATGGAGGCATTCCTATAGTGTATTGGGATGTAGGCTCAATATTTATGGTACTAGTAAATGGATTGGAGGTGTTTTGAGATGGTAAGGAAAATGTCATTTTACTAAGTGAAAAAGGAGTATATTGTGAAGTAGGGACATGGGTGGTGGAAGCAAATGCAGATGATACACTTGTGTTTAGTTGGGATGTGGTATGAACTAAGGGTTGAGTGAGGATGGGTTGAGTGTTTTGTGGAATGGGAGCAGTGACCTGTGTTGAGGGGATATTTGGGTCTGCTGGTTCTGCTTGTGTTGGTTGGTACCTATTGTTTGGTGAAAAGAAAGGATCATGAGGAACAGATGACCTTGAGGATGGTGGTTGCCATCCAAACAAAGAATGTGATGGATCTGTAATGTTGGTGGGCGGTGGTTGCCCAAAACCAAAGGCGCCAACATTGTCTCTTAAGAAGTTTGCCATGATGGTCTTCTTATTGTGATCTATGATGGCATTAATAATGGTTGTGTATCTAGGTTGGTTCATGAAAGCATCAATATCTATTCAAGAACCTATTTCTTTAAGAGTTTGTGGTGGTGTGTCTAGTGGTGTTGTGGAAACTATGGGGTACAACTGAGCCCTAGCTGTGCTGCTACTAATACTAGGATCCATGTCCTTCTGTTTTCATTAATTCTTACTGAAACATGTGGTAGGTGGCATGAAATACTGATTTTCCTAAGGATGGAATGCAAAAAGGATGATGATAAGTGTATGTGAAAAGATGATTTATCTAGGTGTGACTGGAATGGAGGGATTTCCTAATATGCAAAGGAAGATGTGTGAAAATATTTTTAGTGATATCTAGGAAGCCTAAAGGATATGATACTAAGTGAAGGAGATTGTGTTTCCCTTAAGTGTGAGTTTGAGAATATGGTGGTGATATCAAACCCTAAAGTAGCCTTGTGACCTTGTGGAAGACAAATGGGATCAAGTGTGTAGCCCAACCTTTTGCTCAAGGTGATGTGGGACACAAGTGATAGTTTATCCTAAACAATGCTTAGTTTAGAGACAACTATGATAGTGAGATGGATGGAGATTTCTTTAAGGAAGAAAATCCTAATGAGGTGATGCTAAATGTTTCAAAGTGTGGAGTAAAATAATGGAGGATACTAGGGCTTAATGAAGCTTAGTTTGGAGGATTCCTGAAAACCTAGGTTTGATGACAAAAGGGGAAGAAGATGATCCTATCAACTGCTTAAATGGGATGGTGAATCTATGTGAAAGACTAAACCTGTGAGGAGATAAGTGCATAAGTGTGTGTGGAAAAAGAAGGACCTAATCAAAGTAACACTAGAGTTATTGATAAGGCTATGGTTGACACCTCGTCGGAGGGTTAGGTTTTGAATTTTGCAATCCCACTTAGTTTCTAGTGCAACGTTCGCACCGTCTGTCTCAACTTGGTATAGTTTAGCAATCCTTGGGTTGGGGGTATACTTCTTGTGTTCTACTTCTATTTCCTTGTAAACTAGTATTTGTGGAAGTTTAACTTTTCTAAACTTGGTCTTGGTTTTTCCTGACATGAGATAACTCGAGGAGATTTGCTCACAACTATGGAATTTTATAGGCAGTGACTACACTAAGTATACCTTTAAACCTTGGGTTGGAAACATGAACCAGTTGAGGAATAGCTAAGTGTCCAGAAATGATAAAGTGGGACAAACTAGGCTTAGTATTTATTGTGAATAGACTTGCTAACAATCCTTTTAAACAAAGGTAAGGAGGACCTATTTTGAAGACAAAAGTATTTTTTTTGATCAAGTAGGATAGGTAACAAGGATATATTTTTAAAAGAGACAAATTTGGACCAAGGAGAAAAATGTTTTTTTTGTAATTTGATTTGGTTAATAGTTGTTTTTGAGATAACAAGGATAGTTTTGAAAAAAGTAAAGTTGAACCAATGAGACAAAAATTGTTGCGAATGGACTTGCTAACAACTATTTTTTGAAATAACAAGGATGAGATCTTTTTGACATGATAGATTATGAGCAAACAATTTCTCAAAGGACAAAGCAACCTTGAGAAAGACAAACAAGTGATCTCTTTAGCAAAAGGATTTGATAGTAACCATAGAAACTGTGTATGTTTTTCATGGGTCTTGAGCATAAATAAGACAATTCATACACACTTTTTATCCTTAAGGTCCAATTTTGGTTGCAACATGCTATTCAATGACCCACAACTTGATGTCTCCTAATTCTAGTGCAATATGTCCCTCTAATCGAAGAGGTGAGTTGATGCAAGATTCGATCGAAAAATGATACACATCAAAGAATCTTCATGGCATGGCAAATAGAACTTCCCCTTCTGTAGGAACAATGACCCTTGGAGATGAAACCCAAGTGGCCTTATGCCTCTATCGGGGGAGCACTATGGTGAGGAATCTCGAGGGATGCTATTTCCCTTGCACCGTGAATGAACATACCATGGATAAAATCGAGAATGACTAAAATAAGGTTGTAAATGGGTCTATGGTGTCTCACCAAATGGTTGTTACGTATGTGATCCACTTAAGAATATATTCTAGACATGCTAAAATCATGGGAAAGTTTTTCCACCTCAGGCTACCCCTAGAAACACACTGCCCACACTTGGGTGATAGAGTGAAAAAGTTTACCTTTCCCCTCATTTATATACTGGCCAAACTTTTTACTGGTTTGAGCTTCTCAACAAAGGGGACACATTTTTAGAGGTGGATGAACTTGCTAGAAGCACTCCTAGGTTGTTGTGGATGATCTTACTAACAACTTTCGGTACATGCATCATGTACTTTAAGGTCTCAAGTTGCAGAAAATAGAGAAAACCAAGATATGCTAGAAGGCACAATCTCAAAACACGCAAGGCACTTGATTCATTTCTATTTGTGAAGCTTTTAGATGCACTATTTTATGACTTGAAGACACATGTGATTAGCATTCAAAGGTTCTTTCCAACTTGACAACATCACCAACAAAATAAATCGAGTCAACAAAAAGTAAATCAAGCATGAAAGCTTTAAAGAAGAGGGAATAAGAACGTTTTCACTTTAGAGCATTTGAGATTGAATGAAGTTCATTTTAAGTGCCAAAGTTGAAGTGTGTTGATTTTCAATGTTCTTTAATACCCAAAATCAAATGTTTATCGCATTCGTTCTTTTTAACCTTTAGCATTCAAGAGTGTGTTTATCATGCATTCTAATGAAAATGTTATATTTTAGTCCATGGCATTCAAGATTGATTTTAGCAACATGCATTCAAACACAAATTTTAAACATTCAACTTCATTCTAAGAAAAAACCTACAAAAAACATGGTTAGTTAGGTTTTCAAGATGCGCCAATATGCAATGCTACAAAAAAATCAAATTGGTTAGTCACCAAAAAATAAAAAATAAAAAATTCCAAAATAGAAGCTTAACTATGGGAAATTTTTAAAAACTTTTTTTGTTCTTTTTTATAGTCGTAAAAATGCTTAGAAAAACCCCAATTTCACAAAACCACAAAAAGTTAAAATTTGATATATATATAATTTAATATTTAAATTTATGCTTTTGTTAAAAACAACAATAAAAAAAAACTAAAAGTGGTTCCCAGAAAAAATAATCCGAGCACTGATCAACCGACAGATTTTGTGGGTCTTAGGGCAGTGTTTGAGCTTGGCGAAGGGTTTATTGGTTGGTGGCCACAGTGGCTCGGTGGTGGTGGGAGGGTTTGTTGGCAGGGGTTTTGGAGCGGAGGTGGAGAAGTAGGTAGAGCAAGTCATAGGGTGTAGTGACGGAGAGGCAGGGGAATTTTGACAATGATGGAGGGTTTTGCAGCAATGACAAAGGGTTTTGAGGGTGGCTGCGGGGGTAAAGGGGCACAACTAGGCAGCGGTGGAGAAGTAGGTTGTGGGTGGAGAAGCCATGGACAGGGGGGAAAATGGTCAAAGTAGGCAGCGGTGGAGAAACCACGGGCAGGGGGAGAAGACAGGGTTTGGAGGCTGTGGGAGGTGGAGAGGACAAATAGGGTTTGGAGGCTGTAGGGGAAGGAGGAATAAGGTCGTGGGAAGAACAGGCCATGGTGGTGGAGGATCAGTGGGTCGTGGGGGAAAGAGGAGGCCGCGGTGGTGCTATGGTGGTGCGATGGTGGTGCCCATGGGTGCCGCTGGTGGTGGTGCTCATGGGTGCCAAAACCTGCAAACTTTTTTTGTTATTTGTTTTTAAAAAAAAAAATACACACACACACATATTAAAGAAAACTTGCAATATAAAGAAAATACAATAAAAATGGTTTTCAAAAAGATAAGGTGAATTTTTTTTTTAAAAATTCACCTTGTTGTTGTGGGTTGGTCCCATTGGGCTTGCCAAAATGTAGAGTTGTAAAACTAGTGCTTAAAGGAATACAATGAATAACCAAAGCATTCAAAACAATAGATTTAACTCACATATATGATTGGACGAAAGAGAATTAAAATACCAAAGTAGTCTAAGAATGTGCAAACCTCTTAAACCAAGCAAACTCGCCATTGATGCGTAGATGTGTCCAAAAGATGTGATGTGTGCTCAAATGTTTCTCAAGCTCCAATGGGGGATAGGCTCAAAGTGTATGTGTGGATTGATTTTTCCATTATAATGTTATTTTGATAGTTCTTAGGCTCTCAAAATAGCATGATAACTTTAGTTTGGAAGTGGATGATCAATTGTGAAAGGAAAGGGTTTTATTTATAGGCCAAGGGTGAGAAGATGGAGGGATAGGATGCAAGGAAGGGGAATTGGTTAAGGAGGGCTAGGATGCAAGGACAAGAGATGATGCAAGAGCATCCTGAGTTTTCCTTGTAATCCTGCACGTTTTGTTCATTCTGTCAGTTGCTACTGAGTTCCAATTGCTACCGAGCTCTAGTTGCTATCGAGTTCCAGTTTCTAGTTGCTACCGAGTTTTCAGTTGATACCCAATTCCAATTGCTACCAAGTTCTAGTTGCTACCGAGTTCTAGTTACTTTCGAGTAATCCCTTTGGATGCTGAGTGCCAGTTTTGGAAAGCTTTCTGTTGCTGAGTAATCTATGTTTGGTTCCTATTTGGGCCAACTTTGCTCGCATTTAATTTTAGTATAGGTAGTTATATTTGCTGAGAGCTGACTTGTGGCTTCTCTATGTTCTAGAATGTTCATTAAGCCATTTTGGCAAGTATAAATAGGGTGTTTAGGCTTAGATTTAAGTAGTTTTTAGAGAGTTAAGAAAGAGAAGGAATATGTGTCTGGAAATGCGAATTTAAAGCTGGATCGTGGATCTGGAAGTTGTATTTGTATTTGGCCGTAACCCAAAAGGCCTTACAGTTGGGCATGTATGTTAAATATTTGGTGAATCAATAAAGATATTCTTGTTCTCCCTCTCTTTGGTATTGTTCCCTTTTGTTTGCTTCCGTTGTGTTAACTCTTGTAGGGTGGTTTGGATAGCTAGGTGAGCCTTTGGCCCTAGTTATTCGTCATTTGCCTGTGTCAGTTTGGTATCAGAGCTTAAGTTTTGTCCTTGTGGAGATTGGATTGTGTAGAACCCTGATTTGGATTTGGTTGTAAGGTGGCAGATCTATGGATTTGACCTATAACTTGCAAAGTGTTACAATCTTGCAGAAACCTGATTTGTAAAGATGGTTTGTGGTAGAGGAAATAATGTTGATAATGCTATAATGGATCAGTTGAGATAAATTGCAGCCAGATTAGATGTTGTGGAGACAACCCAAAGAGGAGCACATCTTGATGATGTAAGTAATGATGAGGCAGTAGCACCAAACCCTAATCAAGAACCTGAAGAAGACCAAGATGAAGCTAGATTGTTGAGAGTATTGTCTAGAGAGAATTCAAAGCCTGTTATAGAAGTTGTTCCTTATGATGGAAAATTAGATACCAATGTTGTGTTGGATTGGATCTCTAAAATGGAGAAGTTCTTTGAGTATGAAAACACTCCTGATAATAGAAAGGTGAAGATCACAATCACTAGGTTGAAAGGTCATGCATCACTATTTGGGAGCACTTGCAGACTGATAGACAAAGGAGAGGAAAGGAGATTAGAACTTGGCCAAAGATGGTGAACAAGGTAAATAACAAATTCCTCCTTGCTGATTACCAAGTTAGCCTATTGTGAAAGATGCAAAATTTGAAACAAAAGGACATGATTGTGGAAGAATTTACCGATGAATTCTATAGATTGGACATTAGATTTGGACATGTGGATGATGATGTTGAGAAAATTGAAAGTTACATTAATGGATTGAGATCTAAAATTCAAGATGAAATAAGTCTTGTGAAGTTGGAAAGTATAGAAGAAGCATATCAATATGCCTTGAAAGCTAAGGAGATCTTGACAAAGAAGCATGAACAAAGACAAAGAAGTAGAGGTGGTAGATTCCAAAGAGGCAGAGGTAGATCTTATGGGGAAAGTGTCAGATCCGACAGTTCTATGTAGGATAAAGACAAATTTGAATGGAAGAATGATGAGAAAGGCAAGACCGAATGGAAAAGTGGTAATTCTTACTGAGGAGGTACTAGTTCTTACTGAAGAAGAGGTAATTCCTATTCTAGAGGTGGATTTCGTGGTAATTGTTTTAGATGTGGTAAAGAGGGACACAGATCTTTTGAATGTAGATCCTCTGAAAGTAGGCAAGGTAACAGAAACGTTGTGATTCAAAAAGATGATGACGGTTCACCAAGTGGACCTGAGGCTGGAGAAAATTTGATGGTGAGAAGAACCTTATGTAATAAGGGAAGTGATGAGGAACCTGTTTTAAGGAGAAGTTTTTTCAAGACAAGATGTAAGATGGCTAGAAAATGCTGCAAAGTGATCATTGACAGTGGAAGTTATACAAATTTGGCATAAGAAGAGCTGGTTACCAAGTTGCAAATGCAGAGGCTGAAACATCTCAAACCTTATCATGTTTCATGGATCAAAGATGAGCATAAGATATTAGTAAGTGAGCAAAGCCTTGTGAAGTTCAAAATTGGACATTACTTTGATGAAGTTTTGTGTGATATTATGCCCATGGATTGTTGTCATATTTTGTTGGGTAGACCTTGGCAATATGATAGATATGTTATATATGATGGAAGATTGAATCAATATACTATTTGGGTAAATGGGAAGAAACAAATATTGCTGCCTTTAATTGAAAGTACAAATGAGGTCGGTGGTATTGCAATAAAAATTTGTATGGTTAATGGGAAACAATTTGAAAAGGAAATGAAAAGGAACCAAGTTTGTTTTGCTATAATTCCTAGAGGACTGAGTTGTGTGCCAGCAAACAGTGTTAGCCAAGTACCAGTCGGTGGTGACCGAGTGAAAACAGAAATGAATGGAAGCCGAGTACTAGAAGAAATTGCTAAATTGTTGAATGAGTATAAAGAGATTATTGCTGCTGATATTCCTGATGGTTTAACTCCAGTAAGAAGCATAAGTCATTGTATGGATTTGATTCCTAGAGCTAGTTTGCCAAACAAAGCACCATATAGATTGACACCTGTAGAGAATGAAGAACTTAACAAACAAGTGCATGAGTTGTTGTAGAAATGTTTGATCAGAGAAAGCTTGAGTCCATGTGCTATACCTACTATATTGGCACCTAAAAAGAATGGATAATGGAGAATTTGTATTGATTCCAGAGCTATTAACAAAATCACAGTGAAATATAGGTTTCCTATGCCAAGGATGGATGACATAATGGATTGTTTGAGTGGAGCAAAGTATTTTACCAAGATTGATTTGAAGAGTGGCTATCATCAGATCAAAATCAGAGAAGGTGATGAATGGAAGACTGCTTTAAAGACAAAAGATGGTTTGTATGAATGGTTGGTTATGCCTTTTGGTTTGACTAATGCACCTAGTACTTTCATGAGGTTGATGAATGCAGTTTTGAAAAGATTCTTGGGTAAGTTTGTGATTGTTTATTTGGATGATATTCTGATATTCAACAAGACTAAGGAAGAACATCTTGAGCATATTAGACAAGTATTGCAAATGTTGAAAGAGGAAAAGTTGTTGGTTAATCTAAAAAAGTGTTCTTTTATGCAAGAGGAGATTGTGTATTTGGGATTTGTGATTTTCGTTGATGGATTGAAGATGGATCCTGAGAAGGTTAAAGAAATTTTGGAATGGCCTACACTTGAGAATGTGGGTGAGGTAAGATCATTTCATGGTTTGGGTATTTTTTACAAAAAAATTATAAAGAATTTTAGTGCTGTTTGTAATGCTATCACATGGAGCTGTTAAGAGTTTTGAGACTTTGAAACAAAAGGTTGCTGAATTTCCTGTATTGGTTTTACCTGATTTCAAAAAAGTATTTCAGAGTTGAATGTGATGCAAGTGGTAATGCAATAGGAGCTATATTAAGTCAAGAAGGTAAACCCATTGCTTTCTTTAGTGAAAAGTTGAATGATGCTAAAAGGAAATATTATGTGTATGATCAAGAGTTTTATGCTATTGTTCAAGCCTTGAAGAAGTGGAGACATTATTTGATTCCTAAAGAGTTTGTGTTGTATATTGATCATAAAGCTTTACAATACTTGGGATGTCAACATAAATTGAATCAAAGAGATATGAAGTGGGTTGAGTACTTGCAGAGTTTTACATTTGTGATCAAGCATAAGAGTGGAGTTACTAACATAGTTGCTGATGCATTAAGTAGAAGACGTTCTTTGTTGACTGAAATGTAGGTTGAAGTTCTTGGTTTTGATGAAATAAAAGAATTGTATGATGCTGATCTTGATTTTTCTGAGGCGTGGAGAGAGTGCAGAGCACCAAATCTAACAAATGAATATTTCATTCAAGAAGGTATGTTGTTCAAAGGTATTCAGTTATGTATTCCTAGAAGTCCTATGAGGTTGAATCTGATTAAGGAAAAGGATAGTGGTGGATTAGCTGGACATTTTGGAATTGATAAGACATTGAGTTTGCTAAAAGAGAAGTATTATTGACCACAAATGTATAAGAATGTTCAAAAATTTGTAAAGATTTGTGGAGTTTTTCAAGTTGCAAAGGGAGTGAGTCAAAATACTAGTTTGTATACACCTATTACTATTTCCGAGAAACCTTGGACTAACATCAATATGGATTTTGTTCTTGGATTGCCTAAGATAGTGAAGGGGTATGATTCTATATTTTTTGTAGTGGACAAATTTTTTAAGATGACTCATTTCATACCATGTAAGAAGACATCAAATGCTGAGTATGTTGCTAAAATTTTCTTTAAAGAGATTGTGAGATTGCATGAATTACCAAGAAGTATTATCTCAGATAGAGACAATAAGTTTGTTGGTCATTTTTGGAAGACTTTGTGGAAGAAGATGGGTACTGAGCTGAAGTTTAGTTCTACATTCTATCCACAAACAGATGGATAGACAGAGGTTGTGAATAGAAGCTTGGGCAATTTGCTAAGATGTTTAGTTGGGAATAAGCCAAGTAATTGGGAGATGATATTGGCACAAGTTGAATTTTCATATAATAATTCTATGAATAGGAGTACAAGGAAGACACCTTTTGAGATTGTTACTAGAATGCATCATAGAGGTATATCAGATTTGAGAGATGTTGCTGGTGAAGAAAAGAGAAGCACTGCAAGGGAAGAATTTGCTAATTTTATGGAGTCTTTGCATAATGAAGTGAAGTTGAGGTTGGAACAAAGTAATCAGAAGTATAAGAAAAATGCTGATCAGTCTAGAAGACACCATGATTTTCAAGTTGGTGATGAGGTGATGGTTCATCTGAAGAAAGGAAGATTCCCAATTGGAACATACAGTAAGTTGAAGATGAAGAAATTTGGACCTTGTAAGATGTTGAAGAAGTTTGACAGTGGTAATGCATATGAAGTGAAGTTACCTGATGACATGGATATATCTCCTATATTCAATGTTGTTGATTTATACAAATATCCTGAGTCAGATCATGAAGTTGTTGTACGTGATGATTATCCTAACAAGTAGATTGAAGAAGTTGAACAAATTTTGGATTAGAGAATTGGTAAAAGTATTAGGGGAAAGGACTACTACGAATATTTGGTGAAGTGGAAGAATAGACTGATTGAAGATTCTACATGGATTTCTCAATCTAAGTTGGATTCAACTCAGGTTGTGACACTTGCATGATTCAGGAGAATTATTTTCTCCAACCCTAGTTGTCTAATGTAGGAGCATCTTGAGTTTTCCTTGTAATCTTGCACGTTTTGTTCATTCTGTCAGTTGCCACCAAGTTCCAGTTGCTACTGAGCCCTAGTTGCTACTGAGTTCCAATTTCTAGTTGCTACTGAGTTCTAGTTGCTATCGAGTTCTAGTTGCTACCAAGTTCCACTTTCTAGTTGCTATCGAGTTCCAATTGCTAGTTGCTACCAAGTTCTAATTGCTTCTGAGTAATCCCTTTGGATGTCAAGCTCATGCGGATGCTGAGTGCCAATTTTGGAAAGCTTTCTATTACCGAGTAATTTGTGTCTGGTTCCTGTTTGTGCTGACTTTGCTCACATTTAATTTTAGTATAGGTAGTTATATTTGTTGAGAGCCGACCTGTGGCTTCTCTATGTTCTAGAATGTTCTATAAGCCATTTTGATAAGTATAAATAGGGTGTTTAGGCTTAGAGTTAAGTAGTTTTTTAGAGAGTTAAGAAAGAGAAGGAATAAATGTCTGGAAATGTGAATTTAAAGTTGGATCATGGATTTGGAAGTTGTATTTGTATTTGGCCGTAACCCAGAAGGCCTTACAACTGGGCATGTATGCTGAATATTTGGTGAATCAATAAAGATATTCTTGTTCTCCCTCTCTTTTGTGTTGTTCCCTTTTGTTTTCTTTTGTTGTGTTTACTCTTGCACATTGGTTTGGATAGCTGGGTGAGCCTTTGGCCCTAGTTATTCATCTTTTGCCTGCGTCAAGAGAGCACATAGATTGTGCTTCTTCAAAGCTCTAAGTTTGTGACATGTGTCGCAAGAGTATTAGATAGGGAAGAGGGTCAAGATAGGTGGCTAGAGGGAGTTATGAGGGAGGATAAGGGAGGATTAGTGTGGAAAATAGGTGTAAAAGGCTTTAAAGAGCCTTCAAGTCATGTAAGAGTCTTTAAGGCTCTTGGATAAGAATGTATGGGGGATAGGATAGAGCTTTGACTTTGGTTTGGTTTAAGACTTTCTTAACCCTTGGGTAAAGTTGTGCACATGCTGAGGAAAGAGATTAGGCTTAGCTTAGAAGGGCATTAGGGTGCAAGTGACATGTTAGAGGGATGCAAGTGGGCTAGCATTTATGAGGTAGGTTAATTAATTGGTTAAGTGGGGTTAGCATGGGTCAATTGGTTAGATTTAGCTAATGGTAGGGGTTTGGGTATAGTTAGGGGTTGGGAATTGATTTGAAATTATTTATTAGATCATGGGGGATTTTTGGGATTAAATAAAATAGTTTTATGCATTTATTTAAATAAATATGAGAATAGGGATTTAATTGATAATTATACTTTGGATTTGTCATTTGATTTTATCAATTGGGCTATAATTGATTAATTGAATTAATTAACTAGGGGATGACAATAGATTAATTAAATATTAAATACTTAATTAATGATGCCTTAAGAGATGACTAAATAGGATTACTTAATTGATGTAATCAGATTTAGGTGTCTACATCAAGAACTCGCTTAAAGAAGAAAGGTCCTTCACAAATTGGAACACGAACATGCACAAAAACTAGTTTAAACTAATAAACCCTCCAATAATATATACCAAAGCTAACAAACAAGCAAGGACAAATTGTAAATGACGCTACAAGATTTGGGGTCAAATTGTGATGGCGGTGTAATTTGTGGTGATTTTCATGTTTTTTTTTGCAATTGTCCCTTACGCCATTGCAATACTGACGTCGACATCATAATTGCGATGCCTATGTGAGTATATATAAAAAAAAATATGACATAAATAATTCCCCATTTGTTTTGATTGTGAAGAGTTGTGCATGAAAGAGGGTGGAGAGCTCCGAACAAGGGTGGGGATCTCTGAACATTGTCATGCCCTTGTGATTGGTGCATTTCATTGCTGTGATCTATGAATTTCATTTCTATGCCCTTGCTCTATGATTTTGTTGTTGTGATCTCTACATTTCGTTGCCATGCCCTTGTGATCTCTTCATTTCATTGTCATGCCCTTGATCTGTGATTTTGTTGTCGTGCCCTAGCTCTGCAATTTTCTTCAAGGGCTATGTAAATGTTCATTTATTTTCCTTCTAAACATGTATATTTAGAGATGTTTTTTAAGGTGCTTATTACATCTTAGCACAACAAACAAATTGATCCAGCTGCATTCATATTCCAAAATCCAAATAATAAAACAATAAAATTCACTCAACACATGCTAAGTGACTTACCTCAAGATCCTCCACAAAAGTAATGTAGGCCAAGAAAAATGGGTAGAGTTCACAAGAAATATTACAAAAACGTATCATAGCAGATATTTTTAGAAAGAAACTAGTTATAACCCTATTAAATGGGTCTAGTTGCTGATTAGCTAGGTTGATTACAAATTCCTATAGAAATGTCATCAAATTAGGTACAATAAAATGAACAACCAGTTGTTCCCACCTAGTAGGATCAAATACAGTTTTCCAAGGTGATAGAATTGCACATGCAAGGAATTGAAGAATAACTTTAGTGAAGAGTTGAGTGTAAGGAGTTGTTTCTGTTGTCTAGTCTCTTTCTAAAGCCGCTCCTTTTCCTTCACTCTCGTGCCTTAAATTTTGATTATCAAACTTTTGAATATTTGCCTCTACCTTATCTAATATCAACTTCACATTGTGTTGTAAGTATGGCATAGGTGTTTGATCATCGATAGCTTTCATTTCAACATTCATTCCAACATTCATTTCAGCATTGTCATTTTCATGTATGCATATATATGTATGTATGTATATATATGTATTTATGTATGTATGCATATATGTATATATACATATGTATATGTGTCTATGTATGTATGTATATATACAAAGAGATCTTGTGGAGTGTGGATTATGGATTATAAACAAAAAAGAAAAGAAAAGACCACATTAATCATTTTCCATTTGTTTGATTGATTATGGAGAACCCCATGCGAAAGAGGGTGAAGAGCTCCAAACATTGGTGGAGATTAGTGGAGATCGGGATTTTGTTGATGTTCCCTTGTGATCATTGCATTTCATTGCCATGTTGTGCCCTTGCTTTGTGATTTTCTTCAAGGAGAGCAGAGGTACCTATGTAAATGTTCTTCCCCCCCCCCCCCCCCTTGTAAACATGTATCTCTTGTTCATATATAATAGCTTTGGTCAGATTCAAGGATAACTGATTATGATGATTGTATGCATATGTGCATGTATGTATGTATATCAGCTCGCTATGTGAACTACTTTACATGCATACATACACACTTGCATAATACTTTTGCTTTTTTAAATTAATCATCCATGTCTTGAACTCACACAACCAATTATTCTTGCATTCAATCAAAACTATTCATACCAAACTAAGTATGCAGAAATCTATTCATGGTCACATTCTCTAATTATCGCATATATATAAATGAATAAAGTAATCTTAGGATATGACTTTTGCATTGATAAAAAAAATGTTGATTTACAAATTTAGAAAAAAATTGTGAAATAATGTTGATTTTTACACAATGTTAGGAAATTGTATTTGGAAAAAAAAAAAGTACATTCATATTTCAATCAAAAGTAAATCAAAAGGGGCAAAGAGACAGAGCTAGATACATGGAATAAACTACATAACCAAAATTAATGGCAGTATGCTTTAAAAATCCTTCACTATCATTATGCAAATGAAGCTTTTGTCTCTCAAAGAACCATGATTAAAAACTAACATTCTTTATACAAATAGTCTATTTCAATGAAACTCTAAAATATTCATATTTGGCACAAAATTAAAGCAAATATTCAACTTAAGTTAAATATTTCAAGGCCAATCATTACCTTTTTGAGAGGGATTATCATATGCATGGATAATTTAAATTAAGAAATAAATTACGTATCAAGCCTGATCAAGATTTATGGTATGTGATTTCATTAGCATGCATGCATTTGCACTTCAAAATTTTGCTTGAAATATACAATAAAATAAATCGAGTAGGATATTGAATCTTCATGCATTTGTCCCTTCAATTACCATTGTGGAGGTGCTTCAATTCCTTTCACACCCAACTACCTAGCTTGTAACTGTCCATGCAAATGTCAGACTCAGTAATGGTGAATTCAATAAAGATCCCTTAGTCTATTTTTCATCCAGAAATATTATAAAATAAGAGCTGTATTGTAACAGGTGTATTCTTATTAAATATATTTCAACTATGATTCTTTCTTTCTGATAACAACTTTATTATGAAATATTTCAAATATGCAATATGATTTTTTGGATCACCATTTTGTAATCAGAAACACAATAATAGTTGACAACAATGATAAAAATGGCTAGTTATTGTTTTAGTTACCAAATTAATTAAATTAAATTATTTTAATGTTCAGTATTATTAATATGATTTATCTACCATTTTAATATACATGACACTAAAATGACCATGATTTTTTTTTTAAATGCTAGAAAGTTTACATTGATGAATGCTTCCATAGTAGAAAGCCTTTCGGCTTAATTATCTCATGGCAATTGAGTAAAGATCAAATATAGTTTTCCAAGGTGATAAAATTGCATATGCAGATGTATGTATGTGTATATTTATGTATGTATATATGTATCTCTACATCTTTGCGTTTCATTGTCGTGCCCTTGTGATCTCTGCATCTCGTTGGCGTGCCCTCATGATCTCTATATATGCATGTATGTATGTATATACATATATATGTCTATACATACATACATAGACACACATATGTGTGTATGTATGTATACATACACATACATATACATAAAGAGAAGCTTCTCTAATCACCCCTTGGGGGAAATATAAAGAGATACAAGTTTAGAAGGAAAAGAAAAGAACATTTACATAGGTACCTCCTCTCCCCTTGAAGAAAATCACAAAGCAAGCACTACTACATTTGGGTCCGAATTACACCACAAATTGCAAAAAACAGACATGAAAATCACCACAAAGTTGCAATCGAAATTTGATCCCAAATGTTGTAGTGCAAAGGGCACAGAGATCACAAGGGCATAACATGACAATGAAATCATAGAGCAAGGGCACAATAATGAAATGTAGAGATCACAAGGGCAAGTCAATGAAATACAATGTTCACAAGGACATGACAATGAAATCACAGATCTTCATTGATCTCCACCAAGGGAATGATAATGAAATACAAAGATCGCAAGGGCACAACAATGAAATGAAATGATCACAAGGGCACAACGATGAAATCTCTACCAACATTTTGAGCTCTAAGCTCTCCACCAATGTTTAGAGCTCTCCACCCTCATTCAGAGCTCTCCACCCTCTTTCAAGCGCATCTCTCTAGAATCAAAACAAACGGGGAATGATTTATGTTGTGTTTTTTTTTGTTTATATCTAAAATCAACTTCGCATTGTGTTGTAACTCTGGCATAGGTCTTTGATACTTGATATATTTCATTTCAGCATTTCATCATTCAACTTTTCAAGTTTCCTCTTCATTATATGATTGGTTTATCAATGATTTTCTCCAATTTGATTATAGTGCATCTCAACTACCTGCTCTAATGATTCAATCACCCATCTATCTCCAAATTATGCAAGCACTTTTTGTTTTATAGAATCTAGATAGATACTAAGAGTTCCAAAGCCATAAACTTGAAGACCATCATGTGTGCATCTCAAAAATGGAAGCCAAGGATGTAACCATGAATGTGTTGGTACTCTCTCCCTGTGAGGATCCCAAGTATCTACTACTATTGTTAATTTGGGCATCACTATATGATCAAGAAAGTTATGAAGTACTGAAGTTGATAGTAATTTCTCCCTTGTCTCCAAAAAATGTAGCATAGGTTCTCCCAGGAATTTGTAGCATAGGTTCAGAGTAGTAACTACTTACACTAAACTCTTCACTAAAGTTATACACTCAACCAATTTTCCATTTGAATAAAGGGTCCCCTTATAGAATGAAGAATCCATACTTGTGGTTTATCTTAAGACATTTCAACATATGCAACCTAGTCTACTTGGATTTTGAAAATAGAAGGCTAAACTCTGAGTTTCAGGATTAACTTGACTAGTCTATTTAGACCCATTGATTATTGTCACAAGATTTTAACATAACTATAAAAGGAGTGAGTTAGGACATATATAGGTTAACCTTACATTAATTGTAAACTACAACACAAATGTTTTACTAGGATATTACAACATTGTAATTATAGAAAACCACCTGATTCGCTCGAGTGGGTCTATGAGGGCAAAGAGCTGTATTAGGTGAGTAAAGCTCTCCAGTGGTTATAGAAATACAACTACATCAAAACAATTAGAAACTAGAACTACATATTCAATAGAGTGAGTAGTTCAAGGGTCTTGATCCCATGGATACGTGCATGTAGGCAACCTAGTAGGCGAAGTATGCCTCCAATGTGCAAATGCCTTGGACATAGTTAGGTAGTACTTAACTATTTTTAACTCACGAGGCTCATTCCCTTGCATAAGCCTCTGCCACAATGACATTACCTCTAAACCATGCAAAGGATGTTGAAGTGATTCCCAACCTTGAAACATTCTTATAAGCAATGGAAAAGAAAATGCAAATGCAATACATATATTACAATTATTTATGTATATGTATATGTATATGTATGTATGTATATATATGCATGCATGTATGTATATATATACATATATATACATATGTATATATAGACATACATACACATATGTGTGTGCCTATGTATGTATATATACAAAAAGATCTTGGCACAAGAAGCTCGAGGTGAAATAGTCATTTCCACCCTAAAAACTACTTTGTTACTTCATTAAAATCAAGACTTGAACAAAGCCAATGATATGAAACCTGCTGCCACTTAGGAAAAAATGTTGCCTCCAACATTTCAACCATATGATAAATGGGAATAACACATGCTCGAGCCATAACCTAGTTAAATTTGTCTAGCTACTGATTAGCTAGGTTGATTACAAATTCCCATAGAACTGTCATCAGATTAGGTGATAGGCCAACATGGGGGCAAATAATAGAAAGGAATTAACAATTGATGATGAACTTTAGCTAGTCTATACATGTCAATCCAAGAGCGTAAGCTTGTGAAAGGTGTTTGAGTAGTATGCCATCAAGGGATGATAATTGTGAGATGAGGGATTATGAATGCAGCTACAACACACAAAGCAAATCTATGAAAAACTAAATAAATCCTAGCAATAGGAATTGTCGCTTCCTGGTGATAGGAACATCAAAAACATAAATAAACATTAAAACAATGATAATAACAAATGTAACAATTTACAAATCCAATGAACATCAATCTAGAAGAAATAAACAAACATCATGCATAAGAAAATAATGTATTACAATAGTTTTCTAAATAGAAATCTAACTTGAATTTCTAAAAATATGATAGGAAGCTCTTTTTAATCCACATATTGATACTAATAATTTCCTGTTCGGGTTTAAGACCAAAAATTTGTAATATCAATTAATTCAAATGAATGAATACTTGATGAACTATTCCACTATCTTGCTTAGTTATAATATTAATCTATTTGCAGAACTATTTATGCAAACTAACTATGGAACTGAAGGAAAACCTTATTCTATTAAAGAACTCAAACAAACCAAACGTAAGCTATTGAAATCGCTAGCATTTTGCAGAGTGAGCCCTTCCTCCCAGTTTGCTAAGTGATGAAATTTAAAATTCCTCTTCCTTAAGCAATTTCAATCATTTAACATTTTTTATTTATTGATCAAAACTTTCCATACATATTCTCTACTCGAGCTAGTATATATAGCTTCGAGATCTAATAGACGTTATTTAATGTTGCCTAAAAATGACACAACTTGGTTTTGGACTATAACCAATAAACAATAAGCAAAGAAAAAACAATATGTATCAACTTCTACAAATTGAAATAAATGTTATTGTAATAGTGTACACAAGGGTTATATTAACATAGAACTCTAACATCCCTATTGCTCATGCTTCCACGTGATTTTCTATAGAAATGGTATGGGTAGAATATGTGGCATAGAATAGAAATCTAGCTCATGCTAATAATAGAAAATTATTTGTATCATGTCGATTCATGGTTTGAAATGATTGAGGCATAGCAGAATCTGGTCCATACAAAATGACCAACAATGGTTAACGTTGGTAGATTCTATTTGAAATGGTTCAGTCATAACATATTTTATTTCCAGATGAGCAAGGTAACTGATATATAAGCCCTTTATAACCAATGTTTTTCTTGAAGATGGACACATCACAAGCCATGATGTGGCATGATTTAGATTAATAACTTAAGAATAATATAGTATCTTTTGTGACAACAGATCTGCACTTAACTTTCTTAAATAACATTCTAATCACCACCAATTATTATAAAAAAATGCATAGAAGGTGATAGGAAGATCTGTAGGTGACAAAAAGAGTCATAGCTCATAATCAAAATGTTAGATAAATACAATCACATCTTATCTATTCACATATTCTATCTAATAACTAGATTAAATATTACTCATAAATATTAAATCATATACAACATATAAGGAGAAAATGGAATATAAAATGGGGATTAAAATGAGTGTGAAGGCTTATACGAAGGCTAGAATATGGTATAATTTGGAACATAAAATGCTCTCATCGTTAGGTACAATAAAATAAACAATTAGTTGTTCCTAGCTAGCAAGATCAAATATAGTTTTCCAAGGTGATAAAATTGCATATGCAGATGCATCATTCGAATGCCAAGCATGAAGCACATTCCCCAATTTATAACAAATGGTTAGATATAAATGCTCCATATGCTGGACCAACAATAGAAGCCAAAGATGTAACAATGCATATATTGACATGCTCTCCCTACACGAATCCCAAGTATCTATTGTTTCTATTAATTTGGCCATCACTATATGATCCCGAATGTTATGAAAAATTGTCCCATGTCTCTAGAAAATATAACATAGGTTACGGCTCCCTTGGTTCCTAGGAATTCGTAGTAGCTATTCTCATTGCTGGAAGAATAACTTCACTAAAGAGTTGAGTGTAAGGAGTTGAAGAAGCAAGTTCTTCTTCTATGTAAATGTCATAATCATGAGGCTCATTCCCTTGTAGAAACCTTTGCCACAATGACATTACCTCTTAATCATGCAAAGGATGTTAAAGTGGTTCCCAACCTTGAAACACTCTTATAAGAAATGGCAAAGAAAATGTAGATGCAATACATATATTACTATTATTTACGTATATGTATGTATGTATATACATATATATACAAGCCATAACCCAGTTAAATTGGTCTAATTGCTGATTAGCTAGGTTGATTACAAATTTCTGTAGAACTATTATCATATTAGGTACAATAAAATGAACAATCAATTGTTCCCAACTAGCAGGATCAAATACAGTTTTCCAAGGTGATAAAATTGCATATGTAGATGTATTACTTGAATGCCAAGCATGAAGCACATTCCATAATTTATAATGAATGGTTTGATATAAAGGTTCCATATGCTAGCCCAACAATTGAAGCCAAGGATGTAGCCATGCATGTATTGGTACGCTCTCCCTACGAGAATCCCAAGTATCTATTGCTGTTGCTGCTGCAATGTCAAAGAAAATGCAAATGCAATACATATATTGCTATAGATCAAATGGAGGACTACATAAAATAAACAAAAAAGAAAAGAAAGCATGACATTAATAATTCCCCATTTGTTTTGTGTAAATGTCATAATCACGAGGCTCATTCCCTTGCAAAAGCCTCTACCACAATGACATTACCTCTAAACCATGCAAATGATATAGATGTATGTATATATGTATCTATGTAGGTATGTATGTACATATATAAATATATGAGAAAAATAGGTAGAGTTAATGTCATTATTAATGTGCATTATATTTCCCCTATATATATATTTCCCATTAACTTTGCATTATTTGTGTGCAAGATTTTGAGGTAAGTCACTTAGTACACATTAAGTGAGTTTTATTGTTTTATTATTTGGATTTTGGAATATGTATGTAGCTAGATCGATTTTTCTGTTGTGTTAAGATGTAATAAGCACCTTAAAAAAGATCTCTTTGTATACATACATACATACATACATGTATATGTATCTATGTATATATGTATGTATATACGTGTGTATATATATTTATGTATACATGCATGTATGGATGTATATACTAGTGGAGATCTAGGATTTCGTTGTCATGCCCTTGTAATCACTGCATTTCATTATCATGCCCTTGTGATCTCTACATCTCATTTCCATGCCCTTGTGATCTCTGTATCACATTCATTTTATTGCACCTAATCTAATGATAGTTCTACAAGAATTTGTAATCAACCCAACTAATCAGCAACTAGAACCATTTAACTAGGTTATGGCTTGTTTCTTTCTAAAAATATTTGCTATGATATGTTTTCGTAAAATTTCTTGCGAACTCTGCCCATTTTTCCTGGTCTACATTATTTTTGTGGAGGATCTTGAGGTAAGTTATTTATTGCCTTAAAAAAGATCTCCTTGTATACATATATATATATATATATATATATATATATATATATATATATATATATATATATATATATATATGTATATATATATGTATATGTATATGTATATGTATATGTATATGTATATGTGTATGTATGTATGCATGTATATATGTATGTGTGTATATATGTATGTACGTATATGTATGTATGTATGTATATATATGTATGTATAGATATGTGCCCTTGTGATCTTTGCATCTTGTTACCCTACCCTTGTTATCTTTGTATATGTATGTATGTATGTATATACATATACATACATATGTACATGTATATATACATACACACACGCATGTGTGTGTCTATGTATGCATGTATGTATATAAACAAAGAGATCTTGGCACAAAAGAAAAATTATAAAACCCACTCAACATGTAGCATGGCTACAGATGTGATGGCAACACCTATTGGTAAGTATATTCCTCTTTTTATTTCTCATTTTTCATGTGTTTATTTCACTTGAACTATTATTTATTAGGGGTATTTTGTAATATTGGATTCATTTTATGTAAGAGGTGATGAGGATATTCTTGGAGGTACCTGTGTTAGATGTATAGGAATCAGTAAAGAATTGTGATGAATTTCTTGTGAGTAATGAAGATGGACTTCCCTCGAGAGTAGTAGGAGGTGATGAGGACATTCTAGGTACTTTAAAGATTGATCATTTCTTAAAGATTTTAGATGTTAATGAGGAATTTAGATGTTAGGGGGGAGGGGGTGGTGGGGACAAATGAGTTTCCACCTTCATGTGGTTGGCCTTGCTTAGTAGAGAATATTTTAAACTATTCTTGAAACCAAGTGAAGATCAACATTAACCTTATATGATTGCATGACAACTAACTATGTGAATTTCTTGGTTTAAGTCAATGCAGAAGGAGACAATAGTTCAATATGCAATCTCAAATCATATGCATACAACATCAGGTGCAACTGAAAAATGTAACAGGTTTGCATTTTTTCTTAGAGGTCTTTAGTTAGGTATTTTAAGTTATAAACCATCACAAACATTGTCTTGGTCATAGAAACTAGAGTTCTCATGTTCATGATGGTCTATATTTTTAAAAATTTAATAGAACTATTAAATAAATGTAATTGTGTTGTGTTTTTTCAGTTGCGCATGTTGTCCATGCATATAGAACACAATTGCACATGTATTCACGATTTAGAGTGGCAATTTCTTATTTTGGATGTGACAAAAAAATGACATGCACCAGAAGATGGGAAGATGATGTCACCTTTGCAAGTTTGAAACCTTTTTTTGTACTTTAAAAATTAATAATTTCTTAAAAAATTTAGATGTTAATGGGGAATTTAGATATTAGTGGGTGGGTGTAGCCAAATGAGCTTCCACCTTCACATGGTTGGCAATGATTAGTAGAGAATATTAAACTATTCTTGAAACCAAGTGAAACTCAACATTAACCTACGCCTGTATGACAACTAACTATGTGAATCTATTGGTTTCGAGCAATGCAGAAGGACACCATATCAATATGCAATCTCAATTCATATGCATACGACATCAGGTGGAGCTGAAAAAACCCAACAAGTTTGAATTTTTGTAATAGGTTTGCATAGACCTATTAAATAAATGTAAACATGGTTGGGTTTTTCAGCTCCTTCTATTGTCCATGCATATAGAATGCAATTGCACGTGCATTCTTGATTCAGAGTGGCATAATCTTATTTTGGATGGGACAAAAAATGACATGCACCAGAAGATGGGAAAGTGATGTCACTTTTGTAGGTCTTGAACCTTTTTTTGTACTTTAAAGACTGATCCTTTCTTAAAGATTTTAGATGTTGTGGGGGGGGGGGAATGGTGTAGGGCCAAATGAGCTTCCACCTTCACATGGTTGGCCCTAATTAGTAGAGAATATAAAACTATTCTCGAAACCAAGTGAAGCTAAATATTAACCTATGGTTGCATGACAACCAACTAACAATAATAAAATAAATATTATATCAGAGAGATGCATATTCTGGATTCAGTTGTGCCATATTTTTGCATCAACATTTTAGATTTAGAAGTTGATCGCGTTGGGTTGTATTAGGAAGATTACATTACTAAGAAATCACTGAAATTTGTCTCATGGATAGAAAGGTGATGGAGTCACAACCCAATAACATAATGGACACAATAGAAAAGGGAAAACTTTATTAACTATGAAAATATGTGAATACACTTAGTATAGAGAAAACAGACTCCCAAACATGCCTTATGGGCTTACAATAGTATAAATCTAGAGATAATCTCTTCTTCCAGTACCCTCTCTCAAACTCCACTTCGAACTGCCTTTTACAATGCTAGAAATGTTCTTAAATAGACCCCAAAGGGTTAAGGATTAGGAATACATTTTAGAAATTTCCAGTTGGCATCCACTGCCAAAATAGAAAGCTCCAGAAGTCACATTAGAAGTCGGCACAAAATTAGAAGAATCTAGAAACGGTAGCCAAACTTTCGGGAGGCATAACTTTTGAACGGTAGCTCTAATTGACGAACTGTTTACATTTCTAGAAAGCTCTCAGAGTGCTCTATAGCCCTGTGAATAGCTTTGATCGTCCTCCATTTTTTGGACTTGTACAAGGTCATTTAATGCCTCTGACCTGACTTTGAAGCATTCTTAGAAGGTCTCCAAAAATTGACAAATTGCAATAACTTTCAAAATGTGGGGCCTTTTGACCTGATTCTTTTTTTGGAATGTTCTAAATTACAATTATAATCATCCCTTCAATTTACACCTTCTAACTCACCATAGTTATGGCTCAATTACATAGTCCTATTTTTTTGACATTTATACGTATCCCAAGGTGCTTAAAAACTCTAACCCAAAACACTAATAGTGGAACTATGAGAGTTGGAACCTTTATTTGACCCAAATGGGTATCTAGAAATGAAAATACACAAAACAAAAACTATGTCTAGGTATATAATTTTTTTTGGGTGACACAGGATTGCCCTTATACCTCTGGATGCTCCTACATCAGAAGGAGAGTTTACCCATAACTAACCATGGTTAAGGTATCATGTGATGGTTTAAGAAAATAATGGAACTGAAATAGTGTAGGCCTATGATCTTAAATTTCCCTAGCCTCAATACACCATTTGGGGTCAAATTGTGACATCGGCGTAAGTTATGGTCATTTTCATTTTTTTTTGTAGTTGTCCCTAACATTGTCGCGATATCGATGTCAATGTCATAATTGTAACACCCTCGCTATCATAAAACAAAAAAAAGAAACACAACAATTATTTTCCATTTTTTTTGATTTTGGAGAGAGTTGCACGTGAAAGAGGTGGAGAGCTATGAATGTTGTCGTGGCCCTTATGATCAGTGCATTTGGTTGCCATGTCCTGGTGATCTCTACATTTTGTTGTGATGCCCTTGCTCTGTGATTTCATTGTCATGTCATGCCCTTGCTTTGTGATTTCATTGCCATGCCATGCCCTTGTGATCTATGTGCCCTAGCTCTACAATTTTTTTCAAGGGCAAGAAGGGGTATGTATATAATTTTCTTTTCTTTTTCCTTGTAAACATGTATGTCTTTATATTTCCTTCTAAACATGTATCTCTTTATATATTTAGAGAGATCTTTTTCAAGGTGTTTATTATATATATGATCCAGTTGCATACATATTCCAGAATCCAAATTATAAAATAATAAAACTCACTCAACCCATGCTAACTGACTTAGCTCAAGATCTTGCACAAAAATAATGCAGACCATGAAAAATGGACCAAATTAGCAAGAAATTTTACAAAAACATATCATAGCAAATATTTTTAGAAAGAAACAAGCCATAACCAATTAAATGGGTCTAGTTGCTGATTAATTGGGTTGATATATATGTATATTTAATTGGGTTATGGCTTCTGCAAGGGAATGAGCCTCGTGATTATGCAAATGTGTTTGGTGTATTTCTTTCCTGTGATATGTCTTTGTATTTTGTTGTTGTGCCCTTTCTCTGTGATTGGTTGCCATGCCTTTGTGATCTCTGTGTTTTGTTGTGGTGCCCTTGCTTTGCAATTTTAGTGCCATGCCCTTGTTCTGTGATTTTGTTACCAAGTCATGCCTTTGCTTTGCGATTTTTTTGTTGTGTTGTGCCCTTGCTCTGCAATCTTGTTTCCATGCCCTAGCATTGTGATTTTCTTCAAGGCTATGAAAATGTTGGTTTCTTTTCCTTCTAAACATGTATCTCTTTATGTCTCCTTTTGAACATGTATATTTAGAGATATTTTTTAAGGTTCTTATTGCATCTTAGATACACAACAAAAAATTGATCCAATTGCATACAAATTGCAAAATACAATTTTTATATATAAAAAAATCACTCAACCTGTGCTAAGTGACTTACCTTAAGATCCTCCACAAAAATAATGCAAACTAGGAAAAATGGGCAAAGTTCACAAGAAATTTTACAAAAACATACCATAGAAAATATTTTTAGAAAGAAACTAGCCATAACTGATTAAATGGATCTAGTTGTTGATTAGTTTGGTTGATTACAAATTCCTTTAGGACAATCATCAGATAAGGTATAATAAAATGAACAATCAGTTGTTGCTAGCTAGTAGGATCAAATACAAATTTTCAAGGTGATAAGATTGCATATGCAAGGAATTGAAGAATACTTTAGTGAAGAGTTGATTGTAAGGAGTTGAAGAAGCAAGTTCTTCTTGTGTGTAAATTCCATAATCACAAGGCTCATTCCCTTGCAGAAGCCTCTACCACAATGACATTACCTCTAAACTATGCAAAGGATGTTGAAGTGGTTCCAACCTTGAAACACTCTTATAAGAATTTGATATTTGGACTGTAAATTCTCAAAGACACTTGCAAGTGATTCCAATGTCATAGTACCTACCGCAACACTTTCTTGGATTCTATCTAGGGGCTCCAATAATATCCTCTATGTTGTCTAGCTCTTTCTGCTATCCTATCTCTTTCTAAAACCACTCCTTCTCATTCTCTTTCTAAAGCTACTCCTTCTCCTTTGCTCTTGTGCCTTAAATTTTGATTATCAAACATCTGAATATCTACCTCTACCTTATCTAAAATTAACTTCACAGTGTGTTGTAATGTTGGGATAGGTGTTTGATTATCGATAGCTTTCATTTCAACATTCAAATTTTTGAGATTGGTCAACACCCTCATTTGTGGACCTCTCATGTCAAAGACTTTTTGTACTGTTTCAACACCATGTTCTTGCTCCGAGCTAACATATCTTCAGATGCATTTTCATGTAAAATATTAATTTTGTTGAACAATTATAAACTCTTAGAAAGTGCATTGTTGTTTTCATGTATGTATGTATATATGTATGTATGTATGTATGTATGTGTGTATGTATATATATAGAGAGATCTCATGGATTATGGGTTATGGATTATAAAGAAAAAAGAAAAGAAAAGAAAACATTAATCATTCCCCATTTGTTTTGATTGATTGTGGAGAGCTGCACGTGAAAGAGGGTGGAAAGCTCCGAATGAGGGTGGAGAGATCTAAACGTTGGTGGAGATCAGTGGAGATCTAGGATTTTGTTGTCGTTCCCTTGTGATCTTCATGCCCTTGCTCTAAAATCTTCTTCAAGGGGAGAAGAGGTACCTATGTAAATGTTCTTTTCTTTTCTTTGTAAACATGTATCTTTTGTTCATATATAATAGCTTTGGTTTGATTTAAGGATAACTGATTATGATGATTGTATGCTTATGTGCATGTATGTATGTAATTCAATTCACTATGTGAATTGCTTTGCATGCACACATACACACTTGCATAGTACTTGTCCTAAATTAAATTAATCATTCATGTCTTGAATTCACACAAGCAATTATCCTTGCATTCAATCAAACTTATTTATACCAAACTAAGTATGCAAAGATCTATACTTACAAATTATATTATCTCTTGGTGGTTGAGTAAAGATCTTGTGTATAATATCATCCAAGTGATGATCAAATGCATTCACATTAAGTCATAACAGGATCGAGCAGATGATCCATTTATATTACTTCATACTTGTTTTATTGAACATTTTGTTTAACATAATAAGTAATACTAGAATTATACAGCTACAACTAGTATTCTTGTTTATTTTATTTTATCATATACATTTAAGACTATTATTTTTCTTAAAATTAGACTGTATATTTGTTATCACTAAAACACAATTATAGATCTCTAATAGTTATCTTTTTTAAATTTCAAGATCTTCATATTTAATGTGAAGAGTTTCCACTATTGGATAGTGGAATAGCCACAATGTGGAGCCACATAGCTCATGGCTTTTTCCAAAAAATTATATTTTTATTGTATTTTTGTCCTTCATAAATATTATAGGTGAATGTTCTTCTAATTTTCCATATATTTAATAATTTGTCACTTGTCAATTGAGGTAATTTTCTATTATGAGATAGAGACATCTATCATAAGGATGGACATGCCAATTTCGATCATCTCGCTTTCAAAGCTGATTCCCTTATCTAATTAAAGATTTACTTGCAACTAACACCCTAATTTTCTAGAACTTGCCCGATCAACCATTCACATAAATGAATCATCCCATATCCATAAATCACATCTAATCTTTTGTAAATCTCTCTCCTCCAAAGGCCCAATACATGGAGCCATTATCATCATGAGTAGACTCACTCTTCTCAGACGAATTCAATTGAAACTATTCATACCAAACTAAGTATGCATAAATTTGTGCTTACAAATTATATTATCTCTTGGTGATTGAGTAAAGATCAAATACAGTTTTCTAAGGTGATAAAATTGCATATGCAGATGTATATATGTATATATGTATGTATGTATATATGTATCTCTACATCTCATTGTCATGCCCTCGTGATCTCTATATATGTATGTTTGTATGTATGTATATACATATATATACATATGTATATATGTGTGTGTGTATATATACATACCTGCACACACATGTGTGTGTGTATATACATACCTACACACATATGTGTGTGTATGTATGTATAGATACACATACATATACATAAAGATAAGCTTCTCTAATCACCTGCTGGGGGAAATATAAAGACATACTTGTTTAGAAGGAAAATAAAAGAATATTTACATAAGTACTCTTCTCGCCTTGAAAAAAATCGCAAAGCAAGCACTACTACATTTGGGCCCGAACACCACAAATTACACCGCTATCACAATTTGACCCAAAATGTTATAGTGCTACAAAGGGCACAAAGATCACAAGGGTAGGACATGACAATGAAATCATAGAGCAAGGGTGTAAAGATTAGAAGGGCGTGACAATGAAATGCAGAGATCACAAGGCCATGCCAACGAAATCCTAGATCTCCACTGATCGCCACCAAGGGCATGACAACAAAATATAGAGATCATAAGGGCATGATAATGAAGTGCAATGATCATAAGGGCACAATAATGAAATCACAACCAATGTTCAGAGCTCTCCACCCTCGTTCGAAACTCTCCAGCCTCTTTCACACACAACTCTCCATAATCAAAACAAATGGGGAATGATTTTTGTCATGTTTTTTTTTTTTTTTTTTTTTTAATATCTAAAATCAACTTCACATTGTGTTGTAACTCTACCATAGTTGTTTGATCCTCGATATATTTCATTTTAGCATTTCAACATTCAAGTTTCCAAGTTTCCTCTTCATTATATAGTCCTTTCCACCCTAAAAACCACTTTTTTACTTCATTAAAATCGAGACTTGAACAAAAACAATAATAAAACAAAGCCCATATTCCAAAATCCAAATAATAAAACTATAAAATCCACTCAACCTGTGCTAACTGACTTAGCTCAAGTTCCTCCACAAAAATAATGCAGATTGGGAAAAATGGGCAAGAAATTTTAGAAAACCATATCATAGCAGATATTTTTAGAAAGAAACAAGCCATGAACTAGTTAAATTGGTCTAGTTTCTGATTAGTTGGGTTGATTATGAATTCCTGTAGAATTGTAATCAAATTAGGTACAATGAAATGAACAATCAATTGTTCCCAACCAGTAGGATCAAATACAGTTTTCCAAGGTGATAAAATTGCATACGTAGATGTATTTATGTATGTATGTATGTGTATATATATGTATGTATGTATGTATGTATATGTATGTATGTATATATAAGGTAGGTGATCCAAATTTTAATCATAATTGGTTGAGGCGTGTTTAAATATCTTATTTCACATGTTATTGAATGTTATGTGTTATTTTCTACTATTAATTAATGTTAAAGGATGAACTAATGTTAGATGTTAGCTTTGGAAATTATGAGATTATTTTATGGATGCTCATAACTATTTTTTACTTCATGTGATAATGAATGAAATCTATATTTTACTAATGAATGAATGTGAGATCTGTCTCTTCTTAGGTACTCTTTCTAGGCTATTGTACCAGTTCTTAAGTGCATTCCCTCTATCTTGATGTTTCAACAAGGGGAAAGGTAAGTCTTTCAGAGCTATAAACTTTATAGGTAGTAATTATAGAAATGCCATGAATATCAACATCCTTGGAAATTCCAAACAAATCCTTTGTAAGGAGTTTCCAAATAGCAAGTCTGCTAGGATTCTCTACTTACATAATTTACTCCCTTGTCCATAGATAATTGAGATTTTTTTTTGTCTTGTGATAAGACCTAATTCTTTATTTAATAATAATTACATAAAAACATAGATTATTATTTTATATTAATTTTTAAATTATTAAATACAAGTATACCACATAGACAATTCCTACATGTAATCTTTCTTGACCCTAGCGCATTATGAAATCTTCTAGAAGTGTTTGACATTGTGACCAAAGAGATTCCTGAATTGACATTTGTTACCCCTAGAATGCCACCACTCAAAGATTAATCGACATATTTCATTATGAATGTGCATTGCAAGTTGACAACTATTAATGTTTGGTAGCTTCAGTTGGTTAAACCTATCAGATCAATATAAACATACATACATACATACATATATATATGCATGTATTTACGTATGTATTTAATATATGAGATATTATATATATTTATTATTTTATTAACTATAATGGATAGACATGTCTCATGAGGAGACATGTCTTTCCATGTATCATTTACAATACATATAAGAAGAGATTGATGCATTTGAAAAGCATATACCAAAATGGCAAAGCAATTACATCTATAAGTTGTCCTAAGAAATTAACATGGTATTAGAGCCTAATTGCAAATGTATAGAATGAAAAGCACTTCAAATGCTTATAGAGCTTGAATGCGTAGAGAACAAGGATTTATGATGAAAGAACTATTTTGAGCATGCTAAATATGTGTTCCCAGATTTGTTGGGTGCCTCAAAACTATTTGGACCCGTGTTGCAAAGATGTGCACTGATGGTAGGAGTTTGTTATGTTTGGCAAGGGATTTTAACATTGCGGTATTGGAAATAATATTGATGCCTAATGGATGTGAGGTGGACACCACTGGGGACACACATATTCTTGTCTTGCTTTATGTTTTAGTCAATTTGGGTACATGAATTGACAATGTTTCAACTGATTCTAATTGGTCTAAGCAGTGTCTCTATTGCACTTGGTTCAAAGGAAGAAACGTATGGATTACCGTATATATTATCCACATCAACTGTCAGATCTTGCCTAGTTCACTTATATGAATCCTTGAATCAAAGGAAGGGAAGACACATCAAGTTGACCATAGGAAAAGCATAATAAAACTTGCTCGCCAAGATTGAGATTGAACATACTATCATACTAACAGTTTATCAAATCGATTCACAAATGATATGTTAGGGTGAACAATTTTAAAATACATGCAACATTTTTTTGTTTGGAAACTTGTCTCAGAAGTGTTCAAGGTCTTCAAAATGGAAGCTCATGTGGAGGATAAATAGCGACTGAATGAGAGAGATAAATAGTGACTAAGCGAGCTCATACAAGTTGCAATGCCAATGTAGAGGAAATAGAAAGGAAGTACAATTGTAAAAGGGCACACACTAGCTATTATAAAACGTAACCCTAATCTAGGGATGTGACTAAAAGGATTGAAGATAATGAACTATATAGTCCATTGTGAAGAAAGCAGGCTAGGAAACAATATGGGAGGAGCCCACATCATTGATCTCACATTTGGTGTGGGCATAAAGTGACCTTCTATCAACATAGCATATATTAAATGAAATAGATTGTAATGTAACAAACTCGCAGAAATAATGAGGTGAAAATTGAGGTATGATTTTGATATTAACTACACTATTCAATTTTAAAAGGTGAAGAAGTAGATTGTTATCTTTGAATAGATAGTTAAGTTATCAATATACTTTTATTAATAATATTCATTCATATGTTTAATATGACAAAGATATTATAATTAAAAGTATAGTTTATAACTATAACTATATATGTATGTGTGTAGAACAATATGATTTTAAAAAATAATTTAAATAAGTTATATAAATAATATTAATTTAAGAAATGATTGATATTTATGAGATCAATATAATATTTTAATTATAAAGGTTAAAGAAATTCAATATTATATGTATAATTATCATGTTAGTGATATCAAGGATCGTGGTGTACATATAAGTATTTATTTCTTAAGTATTAAAATTATTTATTCATTATACTCATTCTCTTATTTGTATTTCTATACGTACTATAAGAGTTGTGTGCTTTTATCTTTTCATTTGATAATGTTATTGTAGAAAGAGGGAGATTGAGATTCAAAGGGAGCCTGACATTTCATTAGAGGCAACCTTGAAAGAGAGGGAGTGAGATAGAGGATGTGATTTGGTCTACCTTCATTGATCTCAATTATATTGACTCAGAGGGAGTAGATCATGTTGAGAAGGATTCTCTAACGATCAATAAATTTTAAATAGTTAAGAGGACTATGACTTATGGATATTGTTCATAACTAAATGGACCTACCCCTTGTGTAGATCATGAGGAAGTGACAACTTCCAAATGATTATCACTTGTATTTACAAAAGTTATATCTTACGATGTCTAGGAAGATCATGATATATTATACTTTTCATGGTGGATGTTCACATGGTAAGCATTATGAGAATGTGCATGCACATACCTTATGAACATTTTGAGTACATGGTGAATTTTATGCATATTGATGTTCAGGAGGCCATTACACAGAGTACTTGGTGAATATCAAATTAGTTGACATTCTTGAGACCATTACTCACAATACTTGGTGAATATCTTGGTACTTGACATTTAGGAGGCCATTGCTGAAAGAGTATGCAAATGAGTTGAAATTTAGGAAGCCATTACTCCCAATATCTATATATTACATTGAGGTAACATACGGTCATATGTTTATCCTCCCTAGCTAAGAGGGAGTGTTAATATTTGGTAGCTTCAGTCGGTTAAACCTATGAGACCAATATATATATATATATGTATGTATGTATGTATGTATGTATGTATGTATGTATGTATGTATGTATGTATTGATATATATATTTAACATATGATATTATACATATTTATTATTTTATTAACTATAATGGATAGACATGTCTCATGAGGAGACATGCCTCTCCATGTATCATTTGCAATACATATAAGAGGAGATTGATGCATTTGAAAAGCATATACCAAAATGGCAATGCAATTACACCTATAAGTGGTCCTAAGAAAATAACAATAACAAGCATCAACTATTTGAAGGAGAAAAGATTATCCAAATTATAAACAACTACATTATCAAAATTAAGATTATAAGAGCTTAGATATAAAGAAGAGCATAAAGATAAATTAAGAAAGTTTAGATGTTTTTGATCTTGTACAACGTCAATCAATGTGGATTAGTGAAATGGGTGGTCAATATTTTATCCACATTCTTATTGTTGATGCCCATTTAATTTACTAGTGCTGAAAATTGCTTTCCCAATTAAAAATAGGAACTTTGTTCATTCCCTCATTTTTTATACTAATTTTAAGTACAATATAAAACTTTTGACGATATCACTTGGAATGCTTTGTTAAGATGCATCTAATTTGCCCTCAAAGAAGAAACCCCATTAGATAATTTGTTGCCTAATAAACTGAGACAAAGTTTTGACAATGTAGGAATAGATGATATTTTCAACAACGTGGAAAAATTGATTTGATTTTTATTTGGTTTTGGCTGATACAAACTTCTATTTCAAATCTATGTTTTTTTCCCAAATGCCATGATTTCTAACGAGAAAATCTAGCTGAAATATCTTATATAAATCATAGAATATATCTAATTTTGTTAAGGGAAAATTTGTTCAGCTTTTTAAGGAGTATTTGTATTTAATGATTGCTTTCTTTTGCAAAATTGTCTACACCTCTTAATTATAACTGTGTTTTCTATGTGCTCAAGAAATACGAGTTTTTGAAATTCCAATTTGACTTCAATAAGATTCAGGAAAATTAGCTAAGATAGGGTATTAACAATGTAGGAACATGTTGGGAAACTTAGTGGACTATATTATTATTTGTTCTGTGTTTTCTAGTAAATTTAACTGGAATGTGTAGATCTAGTAGACTTGGTATTTTATGCCTATCTTATTAAAGGTTTAAAAGAATTGTTGATAAATAACTTCATTTAAATTCTTTGAGTTTTGAATTGTATTGGTATGCTCTCCCTTTGAGGATCTCAAGTATCTATTGCTGCTGTTAATTTGTTCTAGTTGTTGATTACAAATTCTTGTAGAACTATCATCAAATTAGGTATAATAAAATGAACAATCAAGTGTTCTCAACTAGCAAGATTAGATATAGTTTTCCAAGGTGATAAAATTGCATATACAGATGTAATATCACTCAAATGCCAGGCATGAAGCACATTCCCCTATTTATAACATATGGTTGGATATAAAGGCTTCATATGTTATCCCAACAATGGAAGCCAATGATGTAACCTTTATTGGCACACTCTCCCTGTGACGATCCCAAGTATCTAATGTCATTAATTTGGGCATCACTATATGATCCAAAATGTAATGAAGTATTGAAGTAAATAGTAACTTCTCCCATGTCTCTAGAAAATGTAGCATAGGTTCAGGGTCCCTTGGCTCCCAAGAATTTGCATCAGCTATTCTCACTACTAGAAGAATAACTTCAATTAAGAGTTGAGTGTAAGGAGTTGATGAAGCAAGTTCTGCTTCTGTGTAAATGCCATAATCACAAGGCTCAGTCCCTTGCATAAGAAATAACCTAGTTAAATATATGTATAAATACAAGTCATATCCCAATTGAATGGGTCTAGTTGTTGATTACCTAGGTTGATTACAAATTCTTATATAATTGTCATCATATTAGGTACAATAAAAAAAACAATCAACATTATTTTTGTGCATGATCTTGAGCTAAGTCACTTAGCATGCATTGAGTGAGTTTTATTGTTTAATTATTTGAATTCTGGAATATGTATGCATCTAGATCAATTTTTCTATTGTGCTAAGATGTAATAAGTACCTTAAAAAAGATCTCTCTGTATACATACATACATACATACATGTATATGTATGTATGTATATGTATATATATGTATGCATGCATGTATGTATATATCATGTGGAGATCTAGGATTTTGTTGTCGTGCCCTTGTGATCTCTACATCCCAAGTATCTATTGTTGCTATTAATTTGGGCATCATTATATGATCCAGAATGTTATGAAGTACTGAAGCTGATAGTAACTTCTCCCATGTCTCCAAAAAATGTAGCATAGGTTCAGGGTCCCTTGACTCCCAGGACTTTGTAGTAGCTATTCTCACTACTGGAAGAATAACTTCAATTTAAATAGTTGAGTGTAAGGAGTTGAAGAAGCAAGTTCTGCTTCTGTGTAAATGTCATACTCACAAGGCTCATTCCCTTGCAGAAGCCATAACCCAATTAAATATATGTATATATCAACCCAACTAATCAATAACTAGACCCATTTAATTGGTTTATGGCTTGTTTCTTTGTAAAAATATCTTCTATGATATGTTCTTGTAAAATTTCTTGCGAACTCTACCCATTTTTCTTGGTCCACATTATTTTTGTGGAGGATCTTGAGGTAAATCACTTAGCACCTTAAAAAAGATCTCTCTGTATATATGTACATGTATGCATGTATGTATGTATGTATGTATGTATGTGTCTATATATATATATATATATATATATATATATATATATATATATATATATATATATATATATATATATATATATATATATATATATATATATATATATATATATATATATATATATATATATATATATGTGTGTGTGTATGTATGTATGTATGTATATATGTATATATGTGTATGTGTGTGTGTGTGTGTGTATGTATATAAATAGAGAGATCTTGGCACAATAGAAAAACAATAAAACTTACTCAATAGGTAGCATGGCTACATATGCGATGGCAATGCCTATTGGTAAGTGGATTCCTCTTTCTCTCTCTCTCTGTCTCTCTCATTTTTCATGTGTTTATTTCACTTGAACTATTATTCCTTAGGGGGAATTTCCTAATATTGGCTTCATTTTATGCATGAGGTGATGAGGACATTTCTAGATGTACTCATGTAATGAATTTCTTGTGAGCAATGAACATGGACTTCCGCTGAGAGTAGCAGGAGGTGATGAGGACATTCTGGGCGCTTTAAAGATTGATCCTTTCTTAAAGATTTTAGATGTTTGGGGGAGGGGGGGGGGGAGTTTTCGGGGAAAATGAGCTTCCACCTTCATTTGGTTGGCCCTAATTAGTAGAGAATATTAAACTATTCTTGAAATCAAGTGAATCTCAACAATAACCTATGATTGTATGACAACTAATTGTGTGAATCTCTTAGTTTTAGGCAATACAAAAGGACACCATATTTCAATATGCAATGTTAATTCATATGCATACAACATTAGGTGGAGCTGAAAAATGCAATAAGTTTTCATTTTTATTAGAGGTCTTTAATTAGGTATTTTAAGTTATAGACCATCACACACATTGTTCATGATGATGGTCTATAATTTTAAAAACTTAATAGACCTATTAAATAAATTTAATCATGTTGTGTTTTATCATCTTCACCTATTGTCTATGCATTTGAACAAAAATGCACGTGCATTCTTGATTCAGAGTGGCAAAATCTTATTTTGGATGTGTGGGAAAAATGACATGCACCAGAAGATGGAAAAATGATGTCACTTTTATAGGTCTGTAATACTTTTTTATTCTTAAAACATTGATCATTTCTTAAATATTTTAGATGTTAATGGAGAATTGAAATGTTGGAGAGGGGGGGGTGGTGGTGGGTGGATGTGGTATCAAATGAGCTTCCACCTTCATGTGGTTAGCCCTAATTAGTAGAGAATATTAAACTATTCTCAAAACCAAGTGAAGCTCAATATTAAATTGTGATTACATCATAACTCTTCAAAGTTTTCCTTCAATTTTTTTATTTATTAATACAACACATCGTCGATCCCACAAGATTCCTACCACATGCTTGCCCTAATTGTGATCGAGGTTTCTGACGGCTTGTCATGGGACCCATAGAATTTCTATCGCACCACCATCATAATTGTGATGGTGTCTTTGATAGATTTCCATCACAATTCTTATGATGGAAGTGAATGGTTTTGCTAGAATGATAGCTCAATGTATGACACCTGTAGCCATCTCAATTGCAATGGTAATGCTTGCTATCACAACTTGCTAGAAAAAATATCTGATGCCTATCTAATAGGAGCCAATTCCAATTGATATCAGTTGGGCGACAGGTTATTGTTGTAATTGTGATGGCCTGTTGTCATAATTTGGGCCCAAATGTTGTAGTACCTTGCCCAAACACATTTAAAAAGGGATCTTAACTCATGTAATTGGGATTCATTTTCTGCCAATTTTTTTTTAAAATTCAATAAGTCATCGCAATAGTAATGACTTGTTCTGATAGATAGCAGTCACACTAACAACATTATTGTTAGATCCTTCTCACAACAACATGCCTTTCACACTACCATTGTAGTTGTGATAGACAACATCGATAGCTAGATGTTGTTCCAATGGTAGATTGGAAGCTTATACCATTGCAATTGTGATAGTTTATTGTCACAAATGGGAAGGCATGAAGATGAACTCTTTCCCTTGCATGTTCCAAGTTACAATACCTTTATCCATCATAGTTGTGACATATGTCCTTGTCATCACAATTTGTGACAACTAAAGTCTGACGCATGTCCGATGGTACGCAATTCATTGTACTGTCACTCAGGCGATGGGTGGCCATCACAATTTGGGCCCAAATGTAGTAGTATGGGAACCTCTTCCAATAGGTTGGGAAAAACTAAATTTTGATGGAGCTTCAAGAGGCAATCTAGTAGTAGTAGGGATAGGATGCATCATTCATTTAGATAAAGGATCATGGATTATTAAATGTGTCAAGCCCATCTAGGAGACTTCAAATAACATAGTGGAATGAGAGGCTTTGATTAAAGGTTTACATCTTAGCCTAGAATTGGATATTGGCAAGCTTATTATTGAAGGAGATTCACAAATAGATTCACAAATAATACTAAACACTTTAAGGAAAAGAAGTACACCTAATTGGATACTTAACTCAAAGTTGGATTATGAACTAAAGTTAGTAGACAAACTTGAAGAAACATGATATAAACACATTTATCAAGAATGGAACAAAGAAGTACACATATTAGCTAATCAAGGGGCTAATGGTGAGCATCTCTTCTTAAGAAACTATTAGGGTAGTGTTGTCACTTAGGTTCACACCCTTGTCCAAAGCCTATGCGTGAGGAAAACCTAGTGAAACATGGAAACAACCTCCAAGCTGTGGGACTTGAACTGTGAGGTTGAGTCTCCAGAGAAGGTCAGCTTCCTCTTACTATCAGGGTGCACTTAACTACTCTTCGAGAGAAAAAGGGAGAAGGAGAGCATGAAATAAAATCTACCTAATCTAATCTAAAGAGGTGATGCACCAAAATAGAGTGTTCAGACCAATCTCTACCCATATATGCGCTATTGAACCAGAATGAAACTAAGGATATACATGTTGAGACTTGCTTTAATCAAATAACCACATGCAAATCAGAAAACCAAGATGAATGACACAAGGAAAAAGAGGATTCACTTATATATCATTCATAGCCAGAAGAGATACAGTCATGCAGATTATAGACTTCCACAAAAAAATGGCGAAGGCAAAGAGTTCTTGCATTTTCATACCAATGGCTAAAGGGGATAAAGTAGAGAATCATACAATTCAGAGGCATAGGGGAATTTACACTAGAATTACAGAGAAAAGTCAGAGAAAGGTTTACCTTTTCAAAATCTACAAAAATTTCCTTTATAGTTTAGGCATAATTGAGATTTTCTCTCCAAAACTATCCTGCAACCACCTGCTATTAAGGCTCTGCCAAGGAGAATCATGGGGATCTGAAGAAAATCTGATCCTTTGTGTCAAATAATGCCTTAAGAAGACAAAAATGGTGCCATAACTGTGCTCCAATCAGGTAGATGGATCAATTGGGGGCGGTGGAGTGTTCTTCCTTGTCTCGCATTCATTCCTTGGTGGTTGGAATCGATCATGAAGATCAGATCGCCCAAGAAACCCTCGACTTCCCTAGTTCCTGTCTGATGAATCAGCAAGTCAACAAAGTCAACCTATCTTTGGCACCAGGATGAGCCATGTGGACCAACCAACTTATTTCTTTCTACCACCCTGCAAAATATTCTTGAGTTGACCATCTTTTTAACTAACTGCGCCATCTTTTCTCTAAAAAAAATCCTGACCGCGACGTTATACTAACTGCCAGTTGCAAACTGTTACTGCCCACACTAGACCCATCGAGACACGTGTCCTCTAGGCACTATGTCACTATGGATATCCTTCATGCAAATTTTAGTAGCGACATAACACCAACCATGGATCAAATTCACATCTACGGTGCTTAAACTCTTTGCAGGATTGCATACCTAGTCAACTGGATGGGCCAATGAGATTTGCCTTCGTACTCTGACCTGTCTGACAGTTATCATGGAAGACAAGCCACCTGTTCATCCTGTGGCCCACAAGATGGAAAAAGACCCATATGCCATGTGCCATCGAGGTGCTATGTCGCTATGGTTAAAATTCTCGCAATTCTCCATAGCGAGATAGCGCCTGCCGTGGATCTAGGGAAGACCTGTGATGAGCAAGATAGATTTGACTTATCAGTGTATCAACCAATAAGGACAAGCCACATGCCCACCTATCTGAAAAATCTACATTTGTGGCCCACCAATTGAAATAGGACCCATATTCTGCACAGTCATCTTTAGCCAATGAAAATTGAGCAACTGCCAACGCATCTAACGAATCACATCACGATATCTAACGAGGCACACTTGGGACCCACCGTATTTCAAAACCTTGCCGCAGGATCACTTTCATCTGGGCGCTATGTCGCTAACAGTGAGAAGCCCAAATTTTCCAATAGCGCTATGGCGCCCATCGTGGAACTGGCAAAACATGACGCCAAAGAAACAATCAGGGAAAAGGGGACCCACTTGACAAGCAGTTGAAGGGTGCTATGTCGCTAATGCAATACATCGTGCAACTTTCAAAAGCGACATAGCGCCAACCGTCGATATCCTCAAATTTGACGATGGAGAACTTGTGGGCCGCAAAAACATATCATAAGGTTTGATTTTTTAATAATGTTGATATCCCTAGGACGTTTAAAATAATATTAAACTGGGGGAGTGACCGTTGGCAGGGCAGTATTTAAAATTCAAATATTGGCTAGGGCATAAAAATGAGCAACAGGTAGTCAATACTCTAAACCCTCACTTAAGTGGAAGAAATACATTTTAAGAAGTCAAAAAATTTAGATAGCATCATATTGTTATTGCAAACTTACTATAAATTCAAATAGTAATATTTTTGATTTCAGATAAAAAGGTTTACTATCATCTTAACCTATGCCATCCACTTAGGATTCTGCAGTTCCTTTTGATATAGGCTCTTAGACATCTTCCTTCTTGATTATTTTTAGTAACTAAATTTTAGTGTTCACGAGCTTTTTTCCAACCTTTGCTAATGATTTTTTTTAGTATTAAGAGGCAAAAAACATGTCAAACCACAACAAGCTACCTGTAATGATAATTTGACACATAAACTAGCTAACTAGAGCATAAAATCTCATTAACGCTTAGATGAATTTTATTTTTGGTTAATCACTCGTACTTCACATAAACAATGCCTTCAAATTTGAAGTAGAACAAAAGGTATGGGTAAATGTTTCTATGGAATTAGGCTTGTTTTGTCAAGAAGCTTTCTATGATAACATCTAGTATGTTACCATTATTATTTCTCTTTTTCTTCTCTAATGTAATCGAGATTTAATTCCTTAGAGTTATTATCTTTGACAATATGGTTTTGATCCTTTTAGACTTGAATCTGTTGCCTCTTCTAGTTGTTATTTGAATTTTTTGCCCTTCCACATCTAGAATTATTTTTTATGTTGGTTTTCTCCCTAGTCAAGCTCAACAATCTTGATGCCTTTAGGACTAAGAGTCTTTAGTAGTTAGCTAGTCTTTAGACAATCATAGAAATAACTTCAATTTTTTTAAATTTCATTATAAAAAAAGGACACTAAAGAGATACTAACATTTTGATGATAAGAAAAACATAAAGTTTATATCCTCTATTTTGGAAAGATCTACTATCAGGTATCTTAGATGAAAGTAAATTATAGGTTCAAAAGATTTTGCAATCTCAGACTTCGTTTCAACTACCACAAAGGTACAATAAGAGCATGATAAATTAAAGCTATTATGAGGAATTGAAAGGTGCATTTTATAAAGTATTTTAAATAGAAAGGAGATGAATTTTCAAGCTAATGTAATTTTCATAGATATGATGTACCAATGTAGTAAGCCTGGATAAAAGAAAGAGATACAATGACGTAATGATGTAATAATGTACAATATTTTCTAAGAGAAGGTGTGTCTTCTCAAAGTCCTTTGTTGTATTATGAGGTAGGCATGATGCTAATGTCCTGCATCAGACTAGGGGTTTTCTTCCTCATTCTTTTCCCCCCAGTGCCTGCACTTTGAATGGGGTAACAAATAATGTCAACTCTAAACTTAATAAAAATATTGGCAAATGTATTTTACCAATAAAAAAAAAGTGGCTAATGAACAATAAAAAAACCACCTTAATCAAGGTCAAAATTTGAGGGGTTTGAGATGGGTATATAGAGTATATGTTCAAAAAGCTTATTTTCATATGATATAGTCCTTTTTAAAATGAAATATATTAATGAAAAATTTGCTCATATATATATACAATGTTTTGTTATGAGAGTGAGCTTAACTCAATGGATGAAAGATTATCTAGATATAAATTCATGTTCTCATGCACCTACTTAGGGATAATTTCTACTTAAACTTAGGTAGCTAATGTAGGAGCATCTTGGGTGTAAGAGCAATCTTGAATGACCCAAAAATATTTCCTTTTTATTTTTTGAATAATGATTGTCTCATTGTAGGGCTATTATTTGTAGAGACTTGCTACTTAATAAGTTGGTCATATGAACACAAAATATCCTAATTTTAGAAGTATAGGTTCATCTTGGATATATAGTAGTCCGCCAATTGAGGTTCATTGTCATGTCATGAATATCTGTGTAGTTATTAGAGATTTTTTCTGTGAAATTTTTGTACAAAATATTTAGGTTTAGTTTTGAAGGCCTTAGAGGCTCCAAATGGGCTCCAAAACTTGATCAACAGGAGCTTGAGCTAGTTAGGCCCTATAGATCAGAAGATAAGGATTTCAAAATGGGTAGCTAATAAACTCAACTGTTCATATGTTTTTTCAAAGTTGGGTCGCCCAAAGATTCCAAAATAAAATTTATAATTGTTTTGAGCTGACTCTATATGTAATTTTAGAGTTGGCCGGCCTAAAGGGTAAGGGTTTGATGTTCGAACCTTCCCATACCATGTAAAATCTCCTATATAAGGAAGGCTCATAGATTTCATAGGACATCTTCGAGTGATGGTATAGTTATGTCTTACAAATTATTGTAAGGAAGGCATCCATGTGGATTTTCATATTTTATTTCAAAATTATGTAATTCCCCATTTGTAGAGATAATAAGAAGCCCATGCTTTATTCTCACAAATTTTTGTTGTTTATTTATTTTTTTGATGTGTTTGTGGTATTAAGGGGAGCACCCTTGATCAATTGCTATCAGAGTAGGAGTTTTAGAGAGTGTAGACATATCACCGATTGTGAGGCATTTTGCACCAGGATCGTGGTTTGAGTTGAGTGTGTAGACAAATCATCGATTATGAAGAAATTTGTACTAGAGTTTCAATGGAAGCTTGAAAATGTCTCCACAAAGATAGCATAGTGGAAGAGTCAAAGGTGTTACACTAGAGGGTTTTAGAGCCCTCCAAAGAAAAATGCAAGCTTTGGACGATCAAATGCGCATAGGGATGAATCTTACTGTAAGAGATGAAATTGAGGATGAAGGAGAAGAAGAATAAAATGTCGAAGAAAAGGAAATTTTGAACCTAGAAGAAGAAAGGCTTTTAGGGTCATTTCCAAGATTAGGGAAAGACCTAAGTTTGAGGTTCCCACATTTTCAAAAAATCTTAACCTAGAGGAATCGATCACTTGGATTAATGGAGTTGCAAGCTTTGGATTTAACTGTGTGATTTTGAGTCAAACTCAATGACCCATGTTTCATGAGTAGTGATTCAACATGCTCTCATGAGAATAAATGGAACACTCAGCACTCATTGGATCTAGGTGATGCTCACAGGGGTGAAGCACCGGGACTTCCCGGGAGTTCACCCATCCCAGTACTACTCCAGCCTGAGCACGCTTAACTATGGAGTTTCCTCCACAGTTAAACCCAAAGCTTGCAACCCCATTTGCAAAACCTTCACCAAGTGTTGTGCCTTATGAACCATTCATTAGAAAGCCCCTTAAGCTCATCAATTGATAAGTAGGAGATGATTTCCACAGCTAGTCAAATTGTGATGTGAATATCAAGATTTAACTGTGTGATTTTGAGTCAAACTCGATGACCCATGTTTCATGAGTAGTGATTCAACATGAATCCATCTCTCATGAGAATAAATGGAACACTTAGCACTCATTGGATCTAGGTGATGCTCACAGGGGTGAAGCACCGGGACTTCTCGGGAGGTCACCCATCCTAGTACTACTCTAGCCTGAGCGCGCTTAACTATGGAGTTTCTTCCACAGTTAAACCCAAAGCTTGCAACCCCATTTGCAAAACCTTCACCAAGTGTTGTGCCTTATGAACCATTCATTAGAAAGCCCCTTAAGCTCATCAATTGATAAGTAGGAGATGATTTCCACAGCTAGTCAAATTGTGATGTGAATATCGGGATTTAACTGTGTGATTTTGAGTCAAACTCAATGACCCATGTTTCATGAGTAGTGATTCAACATGAATCCATCTCTCATGAGAATAAATGGAACACTTAGAACTCATTGGATCTAGGTGATGCTCACAGGGGTGAAGCACCGGGACTTCTCGGGAGGTCACCCATCCCAGTACTACTCCAGCCTGAGCGCGCTTAACTATGGAGTTTCATCCACAGTTAAACCCAAAGCTTGCAACCCCATTTGCAAAACCTTCACCAAGTGTTGTGCCTTATGAACCATTCATTAGAAAGCCCCTTAAGCTCATCAATTGATAAGTAGGAGATGATTTCCACAGCTAGTCAAATTGTGATGTGAATATCAAGATTTAACTGTGTGATTTTGAGTCAAACTCGATAACCCATGTTTCATGAGTAGTGATTCAACATGAATCCATCTCTCATGAGAATAAATGGAACACTTAGCACTCATTGGATCTAGGTGATGCTCACAGGGGTGAAGCACCGGGACTTCCCGGGAGGTCACCCATCCCAGTACTACTCTAGCCTGAGCGCGCTTAACTATGGAGTTTCCTCCACAGTTAAACCCAAAGCTTGCAACCCCATTTGCAAAACCTTCACCAAGTGTTGTGCCTTATGAACCATTCATTAGAAAGCCCCTTAAGCTCATCAATTGATAAGTAGGAGATGATTTCCATAGCTAGTCAAATTGTGATGTGAATATCAGGATTTAACTGTGTGATTTTGAGTCAAACTTGATGACCCATGTTTCATGAGTAGTGATTCAACATGAATCCATCTCTCATGAGAATAAATGGAACACTTAGCACTCATTGGATCTAGGTGATGCTCACAGGGGTGAAGCACTGGGACTTCCCGGGAGGTCACCCATCCCAGTACTACTCCAGCCTGAGCGCGCTTAACTATGGAGTTTCCTCCACAGTTAAACCCAAAGCTTGCAACCCCATTTGCAAAACCTTCACCGAGTGTTGTGCCTTATGAACCATTCATTAGAAAGCCCCTTAAGCTCATCAATTGATAAGTAGGAGATGATTTCCACAGCTAGTCAAATTGTGATGTGAATATCAGGATTTAACTGTGTGATTTTGAGTCAAACTCGATGACCCATGTTTCATGAGTAGTGATTCAACATGAATCCATATCTCATGAGAATAAATGGAACACTTAGCACTCATTGGATCTAGGTGATGCTCACAGGGGTGAAGCACCGGGACTTCCCGGGAGGTCACCCATCCCAGTACTACTCCAGCCTGAGCGCGCTTAACTATGGAGTTTCCTCCACAGTTAAACCCAAAGATTGCAACCCTATTTGCAAAACCTTCACCAAGTGTTGTGCCTTATGAACCATTCATTAGAAAGCCCCTTAAGCTCATCAATTGATAAGTAGGAGATGATTTCCACAGCTAGTCAAATTGTGATGTGAATATTAGGATTTAACTGTGTGATTTTGAGTCAAACTCGATGACCCATGTTTCATGAGTAGTGATTCAACATAAATCCATCTCTCATGAGAATAAATGGAACACTTAGCACTCATTGGATCTAGGTGATGCTCACAGGGGTGAAGCACCAGGACTTCCCGGGAGGTCACCCATCCCAGTACTACTCCAGCCTGAGCGCGCTTAACTATGGAGTTTCCTCCACAGTTAAACCCAAAGCTTGCAACCCCATTTGCAAAACCTTCACCAAGTGTTGTGCCTTATGAACCATTCATTAGAAAGCCCCATAAGCTCATCAATTGATAAGTAGGAGATGATTTCCACAGCTAGTCAAATTGTGATGTGAATATCAGGATTTAACTGTGTGATTTTGAGTCAAACTCGATGACCCATGTTTCATGAGTAGTGATTCAACATGAATCCATCTCTCATGAGAATAAATGGAACACTTAGCACTCATTGGATCTAGGTGATGCTCACAGGGGTGAAGCACCAGGACTTCCCAGGAGGTCACCCATCCCAGTACTACTCCAGCCTGAGCGCGCTTAACTATGGAGTTTCCTCCACAGTTAAACCCAAATCTTGCAACCCCATTTGCAAAACCTTCACCAAGTGTTGTGCCTTATGAACCATTCATTAGAAAGCCCCTTAAGCTCATCAATTGATAAGTAGGAGATGATTTCCACAGCTAGTCAAATTGTGATGTGAATATCAGGATTTAACTGTGTGATTTTGAGTCAAACTCGATGACCCATGTTTCATGAGTAATGATTCAACATGAATCCATCTCTCATGAGAATAAATGGAACACTTAGCACTCATTGGATCTAGGTGATGCTCACAGGGGTGAAGCATCGGGACTTCCTGGGAGGTCACCCATCCCAGTACTACTCCATCCTGAGCGCGCTTAACTATGGAGTTTCCTCCATAGTTAAACCCAAAGCTTGCAACTCCATTTGAAAAACCTTCACCAAGTGTTGTGCCTTATGAACCATTCATTAGAAAGCCCCTTAAGCTCATCAATTGATAAGTAGGAGATGATTTCCACAGCTAGTCAAATTTGTGAAGACTAAACTAAAAGGTCATGTAAAGATTTGGTGATAAGAGATTCAATTGGAATGAAATAGAAGAGGGAAGGAGAAAATTGCCATATGGGATCGAATGATAAATAAATTGAAGCGACAATTGATTCCTGTTGATTATGAGCTGGATTTGCTGAAGAAAATTTAAGGGTTGAAGCAAGTAGGAAGATCTATTCAAGAGTATATAGAAGAGCTCTACCAAGTCCTCAACAGAACAAGCCAGGTGGAAATTGACAAGGATAAATTTACACATTATCTTAATGAGTTGAGGCCAACCATTGTGGAGGACTTAAGTCTGGTTTGAATGAACAATATTGAGGAGGCATACTAGTTTTCCCTAAGAGTAGAAGAGAAGTTGACCAAGAAGTTTGAGAGCTGACAAAGTGGAAGAGGTCATGGTGGAAGATCTAGTTGATGATCTTATTGAGACCAAAATGAAGATCAAAAGAAGAAGGCTAGGACTAGTAGTAGAATTCAAAACCAAAGGGAAAACAATTCCAATAGTTTCCATGATTAGAACAATAGAGATCACAGAAGAAAATGAAGAGGGAAAGGATCAAGAAGAGGAGGCTTCCATGGAACATGTTTTTACTATGGGGAAGAAGGGGATGGGGCATTTGAATGTCCCCAAGGCCAAGGAAGGACATATAGGAGAACCAAAGGATAAGCTAGAGTTCTGCATCTCGATAAAGATGCCAAATAATCTCATCCTAAAGATGTTGAAAGAGGAGAAGTCCTAATTAGTAGAAGAGTCCTGCTAAATGGTGAGAATGAACCTGATCAAAGGAGTTTGTTTCACACTGGGTGCAAGTGTGAAGGTAAGTGTTGTGATGTGATCATTGATGATGGAAGCTCTAACAATCTGGTGTTAGAAAAAATGGTCATAAAGTTGAAGCTCAAGGGGCAGAAACACTTGCATGCATATGATATTGCCTAAGTGCAAGATGACCACAAGGTCATGATTAGTGAGTAGTGCCTAATAAAGTTAAAGAGTGGAAGCTATCAGGATGAGGTATTATGTGATACCATACATATGGACATATGTCATATGTTGTTACGTAGGCCATGGTAGTTTGACAAGCATGTTGTACATGATGGTCATGCAAAGACCTATACTCTAAAAAAGAATGACATCAAACATAAGATGAAGTCATTGAAGGACAAAGAAGAAAAGGGATGTAGTGTTGCCAAACTATGTTTTATTGATGGAAAGAAGTTCCTAGAGGGTATAAGGCATGAGCATATGTGATTTTCTATCATTCCAAAAGATGGAAAAGAAGAAGTAGAAGATGTACCTACAAAAGCTGCAGATCTATTTGAAGCATTTTTGAATATTGTATCTAAAAATGAAATAGTGCAATGCACAAAATGAAACCAACAAAAAGTGAAGAGTTGAACACCCAAGTACATGAGTTATCGCAGAAGGGGTTGATCTAAGAGAGTCAGGGTCCATGTGTTGTACCAAAAATATTAACAATGAAGAAGAATGGAGAATGAAGGATGTGTAAAAATTCTCAGGCTATCAACAAGATCAAAATCAAGTGCAAATTTCCATTGCCAAGGATGCATAACATTATGGTCTGTTTGAGTAGCATTGTGCATTTCACAAAGATAGATCTAAAGAATGGGTATGGTTAGATTCGAACAAGAGAAGGAGATGAATGGAAGACTTCCTTCAAGAAAAGGGAAGGATAGCATGAACAGCTATTCATTCCTTTTGGGTTAACCAATGCATTGATCACTTTGATGCAATTCATGAATGAGGTCCTCAAGGAATTTTTGGGTAAGTTTGTCATTGTTTACCTAGATGATATTTTGATTTTTAGTAAGAAATTGGAGGAGCATGTAATGCATACTTGTAAATTGTTTGAGAAGTTGAGAGAAGAAAAGTTGTTGATAAATTTGAAGAAGTGTAGTTTTGTGAAGGAGTTGGTGTACATGGGATTTGGAGTTTCAATAGGAGGTCTAAAAATGGACCCTGAGAAAGTGAAGCCTAATCTTGAATGGCCTACTCCAAGGAGTGCTATATAGGTCATATATTTTCATAGTTTAGCTAGCATTTACAGAAAATTTATTAGAGATTTTAGTAGTATCTGTAGACCCTTGACTCAAACAATGAGATAGGGTAGAAAAGAGTTTAAATGGATTGTAGGAGCAAATAAGAGTTTCAATTTGTTGAACAAAAAGTTACAAAACAACTCATTTTAACACTTCTAGATTTTCAACAAGGTGTTTCAAGTATACTATGATGCTAGTGGTACTGTAATAGAAGTTGTTTTGAGCCAAGAAGGATGACTTGTTGCTTATTTTAGTGAGAAGTTGAATGATGCCAAAAGAAAATATTTTGTCTATGATCAAGAATTTTATGATGTAGTTTAGGCATTGAAGATGTTGAGACACTATCTTCTCCCTAAGGAGTTTGTTTTGTATGTTAAACATCAAGCTTTGTAATATTTGAATAGTTAAGAAAAATTGATCTGAAGACATTTGAAATGGGTTGAGGTTTTGTAGAGTTATACACTTGTTTTGAAACATAGAAGTGAGAAGTCTAATAGAGTTGCAAATTATTTTAGGAGACAAATTTTGCTAATAGAGATGCAAATTGAGGTGGTTGGGTTCAAGGAACTCAAGAATTTGTATTAAGATGATCTCAACTTCGATGAAGCTTGGAAAGCTTGTATATAACATGTTACAATCGAAAGGGAAGAGTGGTTGGATTTCATAATCTAGGATGACATTTTATTTAAAGGGAGTGGATTATGCATTTCAAGAAGTTTCATGAGGGATAATCTCATCAAGGAGAAGTATAGTGGAGGATTGGCTAGACATTTTGGTAGAGATAAAATCATTGCTTTCGTTATTGAGAATCACTATTGGCTATATTTGCAACATGATGTCAAGAAATTTGTACAAAGTTGCAGAATATGTCAAATAGAGAAAGAGAGAGGAGTAAAGCACAATACAAATTTGTATCATTTATTACTTGTACCAAAGAAGACGTGGGAAGATGTTAGCATGGATTTCTTTCTTGGTTTAACAAGTACTCAATTTGGGTTTGATTCAATTTTTGTAGTGCTTGATAGGTTTTCAAAGATGACACATTTCATTCCCTACAAGAAGACTAGTGCTGTCATTCATGTGACTGGGTTATTTTTTAGAGAAGTGGTGAGGCTACATGATCTATCAAAGAGTATACTTTTAGATCAAGATGCCAAGTTTGTTGGGTATTTCTGGTGTATGTTATGGAAGAAGTTGAAGACAGATTTGAAGTTTATCACATCAAATCATCCATAGACTTATGGATAGAGAGAGGTTCTGAATAAGATTTTGGAAAATTGTTGAGTTGTTTGGTTTGAGATAAGCCAAAAGGATGGAATACAATTTTACCATAGACAAAATTTGGATATAATAATTTTCTCAATAGGAGTATTAGTAAATCACCATTGCAAGATTGTATATGGAATAGTCCTAGAAATGCTTCCAAATTGATGAAGTTGGATAAATGAGAGATAAGTAGTGTTGAGGTTGAAGATTTTGCAAAAATAGTTTAAGAACATCCATGAGGATGTGAGGAAACACATAACATGGATGAACACATAGTAGAAGGCTAAGGAAGATGAGAAAATGAGGTATAAGGAATTTCATATTGGGGATGAAATCATGGTTCATATGAGGAAGAAGGGTTTTCCAATAGGAACATATAACAATTTAAAAATGAAGAAAAATGCACCATGCAAAATACTAAAAAAACATGATCCTGAAAATGCCTATGAAGTAGACTTCCCTTCTAAATTGATATTTCACCAATATTTATCATTTATAATTAGAAAAAGTATAATGAAGGAGGTGATGGAGATAAAGTCACAAAAGTGCACTGGAGTATTCCAGCAACTACTTTAGCTACAAAGGAGATTGAGGAGGTACTAGATAGTCATGTTGGAAGAAGTCTTAGAAACATAACCTATGAAAAATATGTGGTCAAATAAAAAGAGAGACCAATAGAAGATTTATCATGGTTTGACAGGAGGAGGTTGATTGTCTTGGTTTTCATCTAAACACCTAAGATGTAATGGGGTCACATCTCAAATTACCACGGGTGTAAGAGTAGTCACCTAAAAATATTTCCTTTTTTTTTTCTTGAATAAGGGTTGTCTCAATGTAGAGTTGTTTGTGAAGGCTTGCTACCTAGTAAGTCAATTGTACGAGCTCAAAATTTCCTAATGTCAGAGGTGGAGGTTCATCTTAGATATATCAACTAGCCAATTGAGATTTATTTTCATATAATGAGTATTTGTGAAGTTATTGTGGATTTTTGGTGTGAAAATTTGGTACAAAATGTTCAAGCTTAGTTTTGAGGGCCTTAGATGCTTTAGATGGGCTTAGAAACTCGGTCGACTGGAGCTTACATCTATAAGGCTCCATAGTTAGAAGTTGAGGATTTAGGAATGGGGTCATAATAGCCAATCATCTCAACAGTTTACAAGTTATGTTCTTCCAAATTCGGGCCACCCAAAAATTCCAAAATAAAATTCATAATTATTTTGAGCCGACTCTATATGTAATTTTAGGGTTGGTCAGCCTCAAGGGTTAGGGTTTGATGTATAGAACCTTCAGTAAGTGTAGTGCCTTATGAACCATTCATTAGAAAGCACCTTAAGCTCATCAATTGTTAAGTAGGAGATATTTTCCACAAATCAAGGAATAAGTAGAGGGGCGTAGGTGTAATTAAATATTCATAATTGCACTTTATTTAAGTTTACTTAGGATAATGCATTTTCATATTAGTTGCCATGTAGACACATAGGAGTTTGCATTTTATTTTAGCACATAGTATAAGGGAAATTCACTTGAGGTGGAGTTAGTTGGTATCTCATACCTCTTTATGTGCGAGATCCACCTTTAGTGCTCTTATTACATTATCATCCTCTCATTTGTGCACATACTTTTTTGTGCAATGGATGTTGATTTGTCGCTAGCAAGCATGTGATTCCACTTTGTGTGATTGATAGGTTATTATTTGCATATATCCTAGTTATCATACATTGCTTATATATTTAGGTATATCTACACTATATTTCATTGGGGCATTGTATTTCATGGTTGATCATAATTGAATCCAATCTATTGATCATATCACTTTATCTTTCCATTGTGCCATCAACTGAGCTTATAGATCTTGACATTGGTCATTCTTTACCTTAGGTAAATTCTTATAGAATGCAACTCCTACCCTTTACATTGAGTTTTGGGCCAAACCAAACTAAGTGAGACCAAGTTTGTGCATTAGACTTACAAATTCAAGGCTAAGGAATTGGAAATGAAAAAAATTCTCTTCCCATATTTTTATGATGCTTTCCCCAATCAATTTTTTTGACAAAAATAAAACCAATTAGACTTTTTAGTATGTAGAACTCAAATGTTATTTTTTTAAGTTGATTAATTTTACTATTGTTACATTATATTTTAATCAAATTGGTCCATAGACTTTGAATAACAAGTTTGAATTTTTATATAACATTTTAGATTTTACATTTAAAAAATATATTATATGACATCATTCCTCAAACTATTCTTTAGAAGATGCTAATTTTTTTTTTTAAATAATAAGTTTAGGTCAATTAATGGTGATTTTACACTGGGTTTTCAAAAAAGACATTAGGGTTAATACACAGTGAATTCAAAATTACTCCAAAAATGTTAATTGGTATTCAATATTTTAAAACATCTCTCCCCCAAAGGACTTATAAAAAAACTTTTATTTAAGTAAAAATATGGTCGTCATATACATGCATGGTATAGTGCTAAAAAAATAAAATTTAAAAACTAGTTTTTACATGTCTACTAAAAACTAATTTCTACAATGTGAGTATTTAAATAAATTATATATTTAACAAGTTAACTTGGAGAACTACATTTCATATCAATGTACTTATTTGAAATTCAAATTCCCTATTCCTTAAAATTTTAGATTGATAGAGATGGAATTTAAAAATTACAAAGAACAATTTCACCTTTTTGCATTTTTGTGGAACTCAACTTTTTGCAAGAACCCATGAATAAAATTTGGAAATACTTAAAATGCACATTGGTTTAATTGGCCCAATAGTAGAATATTGTGGAAGGGATTTGATTTTTTTTAAATTGATTTCAAAACTAAATTAACGCCATCTTAATAAGAGATGGAAAACATTTATAAGCATCACATCATACAACACTTCTTCTTTATAAGAGTCAATCTTTTTTTTTTTTTAAATATTGCACACTCACATTCATCTCATATTCCTTTTGCAATGACAAAAATTTGTACAAACTAGGGTTCCTATGCCTTTTCAAGCATAGCTTCTATATCATTTGCTCTAATACTATATTATTCATATTACCACTATCTACTATAACATTACAACACTTGCCTCTAATGTTGCACACAATTCAAAAGAGACTCTTCCTTTGGGATGTTTCCTCCTATACCACTTGTAGATTCACAAACACTTTCATTCTAATGAAAGTTTCACCTTCTTTAAGATCTACATCTTCTGAGGTTGTATCACTCTTCTCCTCATGTTCTTATACTAAGTGGTTCCTCACTATGCACTCTTATTGCTACCTTATTGCTACCAACTTCTCCTTATTAGAGACACTTACTAGGAAATCCTTTTTTGTTGCTATGACATCCTCTTTCTTTCTACCTTGTTAAATATAAGAACATTCATAACCATAAAGACCAACTTATCCATACTAGAAACACTTATCAAGGAATCCTTTGGTGCATCTACTACATCCTCTTTCTATTGTCTCTCCTAGTTCTCTATCTTGAATCACTTCCTTTTTTAGTTTGAATTTATAGACTCTTCATCAATATGATTTCCTTTACTATTGCTCCTTTGTTCTTCTTCTATTTCATATCTTTCATGAATTTTGGATTTTTTTATTTGTCTTCTTACTATATTTTTCTCATCCTTCAATACATGTTGATAAATTTCTCCCAAAATGTTAATCAAAACCTAGTTGTTTATCTTGGATATTGAATCATAAGTTGTTCACATACCTCACTAACTTTTTCTTATGTATTTCACTTCTTCTAAATCAAATTGATAACTTGTAGAACTCCTTCATGTATTCGTCTACATAGATGTCTTTCATTTCAAATGTGTAGCTTATTGAATAACTCTATTTGATAATCTCCATGAATTAATCTATTCTTCAACCTAGTCACCATTTAACTCAACCTTGGTATCCTATCCTTCATAATGTATCATTTCTTTCAACCTTTTTTGGGCTAGTTTTACCCTCAGTAGGCCTCTAATTTATTGTATTTCAAAATACCCCTTCTATCTCTTTGATCTAATCTATCAATTATTCCTTATTTTACATCTAGTAAAGTGTGGTACATCTAATTTATTGCTCTTTGAGATTGTGAAAAGAGCCCTAAAACATATACCTTCTCTAGCTTTACTTGATTTTGTTTCCAGTTTCTTTTTCTTAAACTTCTATTTCTTCTTTACTCACAAGATTTCTTACATTTCCTTTAGCTATTCTTACCTCATGTCTTATATTATCTTTGATATTATTTCTCAAAAAATTCTCAACAACACCTCTTTTATTCTATGAATTCTTCTTCAAGTTGATATATTTCCACAACAGTCCTCTCATGCTCCTCACGTACAAGATTTGATGTAGACTACCACACATGTAGTGCTCTATTTACACACTTAAGATAACCACATTTAATACAAAGTGATGCGAGATAGTTTCCCCCTACTTATAAGTTCAAATCTCAATACATGAAAACACAAGTACTCTTGTTTTTAGTCTAACACCTAAATTCCATCACATGACAACAATGTCAAAATTAATTTTTTTTAAAAACTTGCAAGGAGATCCAAAAAAATCTCATTACAAATTTAAAAAAAGGTCTTTTAGTGATCTCTCCCTATATTTTATTTTTTAATATAATCTTTATCCTCTACCTTTTGTGTTAATACATATGTGTGCGTGTGTGTGTGTGTGTGTGTGTGTGTGTGTGTGTGTGTGTGTAGATATAGATGTATATGTATATGTATATATATATATATATACATATATACATATATATATGTATATGTATATACATATATATATATATGTATATGTATATACATATATATATATATGTATATGTATATACATATATATATATATGTATATGTATATACATATATATATATATGTATGTATATACATATATATATATATGTATATACATACATATATATGCATATGTAAATGATTACGTATATGTATATATATATGTGTGTGTGTGTGTACATACATAAATATATACATATACACATATACATATATACATGTGTGTGTGTGTGTGTGTGTGTGTGTGTGTGTGTGTATCCTTACATACACACACACACACACACACACACACACACACACCAAACCAAGAATATCTTCATAAATTACCTACCTACTTTCATTGGTCTATGTTCATTCTCCACTCAATTTTGGTATTAAGCTCAACCCTTTACCTACTTGATATTAAGAACTTATTGATGGCCATTGGTGTCAGTTGGTGTTGTTGGTGGTGGTTTGCATTGTGTTTCAATCGATGTAAAACTTCTTGATGATGATGACTAAGAATATCAATCATTTTTATCATTTGTGTTGTCATAAAAAATAATGGAGGAATTTCTTAGCAATATGTTCCCAATTTTTTTTATTGATGTTAACATGTTGTTTGCATTAACACAAACCTAATGGAATGTCATATTTTCGAGTGTATAAAGGTTTTTATAGGTCTAGAAGTGAATGTGCACATGTTTCTTTGATTTCTAATGATGATGTTTAGATAGGATGTGGTTTTTATAGAAGGTGATAGTATGAGGTTTTTCTAGAAAGTGATAGTATGAGAAGCTATAATACAGAACAGATAGTATTTGAAGTTCTTATGAGAGCACACTCTACACTACTCTACATAATAACTTGATGGCTTGCAATTCATGTTCTTATATCTATATGGTCTATAAATATTGTGTTGACCTTCCAAATGTGCTTAATGAACCACAAGCAATGAATCCATTAGTGCCCTCCTAACCATAGATAATACACTATTATCTCCCTTGAGCATCCTGAAGTATATATATGTATTTTTTGTCAATTTTTATTATCACATATTGAATGAGATCACACATACACTCTCACACACACGTGTGTGTGTGTGTGTGTGTGTGTGTGTGTGTGTGTGTGTGTGTGTGAGAGAGAGAGAGAGAGAGAGAGAGAGAGATGAGTTTTCACCATGGGTTATCACTCTCCTAAGTAGCATCAATTGATATAATATTATTATTTTTAAACTATCATGTATATTATTATATAATAATATAATTATTATCTCAAAATCATGATATAAATATAATGAAAATATTTTTGATATCTATCCTAGCTTGTGGATTTTGATTGCAGATATAATAAAATAAACACTCCCTCTTAGCTAAGGAAGAATCCTACTTATCATTTACAAATTACATTACCTTATTGTAATGATTGATCACAATGGATACGTATATATGTGAAAAGATATCACCTCTTGTAATATAAACTATTATAAATTATCCAATCACTTTAGGTGATATCCAACATTGTTGCTATCCATGAATATTTATCCATGATATGTCAACAATCATTGGGATATTTCCACCTCATAATGATGGTAATATGCACAAGTATCCATCATTGTGAATTGTCACCTTATAATGATATTCACCATGGCTATCCAGAGAGTGAACACACATGTACAAGAAAGTCACCATGGATTATTTCACATGTTATTGTCATGACATCACACACATGATTTCCATCATGAACCATATTAGAGGGTGGTAATAAGGATTGCACTTGACATCCCTCTCAAAGAGAAATGCATTACAAGGGCCGACACCTCAATTTCTTCCTCTTAAAGAAATGCACTACATGGGTTGACACCTCAAATTCTCCATCTCATATAAATGCACTATGAGGGTTGACATCTCAATTTCTTCACATTAGAGAAATGCACTATTAGGGATGACACTTCAAGTTATCTATCTCAAAGAAATGCACTACGAGGCATGACACCTTATTTTTTCTTTCTTATTGAAATGAAATACAAGGGTTTGTACTTCAATCTCTCTATCTCAAAGAAATGCACTATAAGAGTTGATACCTCAATTTCTCCATCTTGGAGAAATGCACTATGTGCTTTGACACCTCAATATTTTTGTCTTGAATAAATGAACTATGATGGGTGACACCTTAATTTCTTTGTCTCTTAGAAATATATGAGGGTTGACACCTCAATTTCTTTGTCTCAGAGAGATGCACTATGAGGGTTTGTGCCTTAAACTTCTCCCTAACAAAGAAGAATTTATTAAAAAGGAATCTCACCTTATAATTTTCTCTCATAGAGAAAAATAATTTAAATAGATTTCAAGATGGTGTGGCTCTCTTTGAGATAAATATCAATCTTTTGGCCTCCTCATCCAATACTTCTTCTAATGAAATTTGAAAATCCCTCTAAATTGTTTAATGAACCTTCTAACCTACTTGTCTAATGTTTCCTATGATGGATTGTTATAATTCCTTTGAATATTAATTTTTCCTCTTCAAAGAGACTTATTTAGACATGTGCCACCAGCTAAGCTTCATCATAGCAAGCGATGTCTTCATTCTTAGCATGTATGACTTTCACACAAGATGAGTCAATATTTTATCTCGAATTCTCCTAGATCTAATACATATCCATCTATCTAGGAATATTTTGACATAAATTTATGTGTGAATTATTTGTATCCTATATTCATTGGACTTCATCCCATGAATCATAATCCTCCAAATACTAAATTTTTTAAAATAAATAGCTTCCATCTCATGAAACAACTGGAGAAGTTGTGGTCCACATACAAGTATACCTAGTTTCTAGAGAAACTATTTCAATATGGTCCACTCCCTCTTAACCAATATGAACAAGATCATCAGATGTCAACTTCAGTAGATCCCCTAATTGCTCCCTCTATCATGGAATCATACCTTACATGATCCCAATCATAAAGGATATCTTGCTACAAGAATATAATCAAATACGAATTGTTTCATCTCCACCTCCATTTGAATATGAAGAACATATTATTTGGAAATTCCAATCAAATCAACTTTCTTTCTTGTGTCGATTATAGTAACTAGAATTGTGTGTAGGAGATTAAGAAATAGCCACAATTACTTATATTTTGTTCTCTCTATGGTAGTAACTATTATTTAAGATAATCATGTATCCATTTGTATAAATCTCTTCTACTTCTAATTCCAAATCTCATACAAAAAGTCTTGTTGAGAAAGAATCCAAATAAAGGACTAAATGAAGTATGTATCCCTCTATACACATGATACTCTTTGATAGTTTCAAGTTGCTCATAATAATAAAAAATAATGCTTCTAGTAAAATCAAATAATGTGATCCATGAGAATGATAATGTTGGAAATATAAAAGAATTAATTGAGAGGGGAGGGGTGAATTAGTTTCCACTAAAAGAATTCCAAATCCCTTAGATGTCAAAACAAAGTTATTAACTCAAATCCTTGCATAGCTTGGTTAGAACTAAATATTTATTGTAACTTGCTTAACAAAGAAATCTTGAGATATTAATGTGTATTAACCTTTAGTAACTTATTTGAATAGAGATAAAATAGTAATAAAATAACTAGTTATAACTTTTCACTCTTCTGAAGTGAGCCCTATTAGGAGCCAACCCTATTTAAAGTTACAAAATACACTGTTAGGTGTGACCCTATTAAAGGATTTGAATCACCCTATTAGGAGTGGCTTGGTTAGAGGTCTTAAGAAACTTCAATCTAGAAATGCCACCTTGCTAGAGGATTAACAATATGATTCTTAAGTCAACTCTGCTAAGAGATTTATTCACTGCTACAAATGTTAGAGAGTAACAATGATTGGCGTGATCAATGAAGCAACCGATTTGTAGATTTAGATTGTTGTTCTAGTTTATCCTCTAGATCCTCCTTGATTAGAATATTCTTTGCATCTCTTTGGATGTTCTTCTCTTAATTAGATATCCTTCTTTATTCACATCTTATCTTGTTCCACTACTTGACCTTTCATATATATGAAACCCAATGTAAAGTCAGCTTGAATGCCTTTACAAATAAGCAATTAACATCTAATAAGTCATATTACATAAAAAAAAAAAAAAAAAAAAAAACCTATTCTATTGTAGGTCAGCTAAAACTAAAACTGGGTCACTCAGTTACCACTGAGTTCCTTGGTAACTAACCTAACTAAGCTTACACTAAACCCCTTTGGTAATTGACCTAACTCAGTTAACATTTGAATCCTTCAATGACGTACCTACCTTAGCTTTCACTTGATCATGGAACTTGGCTTCTTCTGAACTTCTGCTCGGCTGATATTGGACTCTTCTGAGCTCGGTTACTACTGGTAGTGCTCGGTTAGAGTGTAACACTTGTGTAGCATCAATGACAATATACTATTGAATAATTATTTTCAACAAATAATACAACATCCTTACTTCACAAAAATGCATTATGTGTGCACTCTAACTAAGACTTGTGTCCATTTAATATTTCACTCCAATAGACACCTTATATGAGTTATATATTTCTATAGTATGGACTTCTAGCAACCACATAGATAATCAATTATAGATGTTGTAGGGTTGTTGCTACTCGGGTGTCATGCATCACAACTCCTTATGTTATTCATTCAATTGTAAGTATGACCGCAATACCCATTTCATAAGATGACATAAAGGTATGGAAGGAAAATAATAATTCTTGAACCAATTATTATTTGTCTCCAAGAGTTATGTATCAACTGCCAAGGTTTCCCACACAATAATTGATATTCCACTCACAAATATTTACAAACTACTATAATATTTATTTGCAATTAATCATATATACACAATGATCATATTGTATCAAGAACAATATGTACATGTTGATTCCTTGTTCTAATAGTTAATCTAATGAAATTTTTGGATATATACTAATTGACTTGTTCTCCTATTTGCACTTAGTACACTAAGATCTTTGTGAGATCTGACAAGACTAGTCTATAAACAACTTGTTTAGTAACTTAATGCCTTACTTCCTGATGCAAGAACATCTTGGGTTCAGAGCAATCTTGAATTAACTAAAATATTTTATTTATAGTTCTTTCCAATTTTTCATCTTATTTCAATGTATTGATTATTTCAGCAATCCTTTTTTTTTCAAGTCATCATTTGTGATGTTTATAATAAGGTATGCACCTAGTCTTGTTAGTGTTCCTATATTTGCAAATCATTTGGATCTATGTTTCTTGAGCTATGATTCATTCTCCCTCAAGTAGTGTGTTCTTGCTAATTTTTATGATCATTATTGGATTTTGATCTTGCGATGGAAATATATGATCATGAATCTTTAGTGACAGTTCTAGATATGTCCTTGAATTATGTGAAGGCCTAAATTTGGAGCATAAAGATTTCAAATAGTTTATATCCTTTGTTCCTTATGGTTTGGGGCTATATTTATTTTTTGTAGTATGTTTCCTATTCTTGGGGAATGTCATAGATCTTGAAGTTGACATGCATGTTGTGATGCCTATTTGTTGTAATTTAATGAATCTCCTAAAGAGATTTGATCCTTAAATCATTATTAGTTTTAAAAAAATAGATCTCATATTTTTTACCAAATATTGTAATCAAGTAGGCACATATGAGCTTGACATGTAAGAATATATATAGTCAAACATCTATACATCTGATTTTCCATTAATAAATATTGATCTTATTTTGTTCTCTTTGTATATTTGTTATTTATGTTGTGGTTACCCTAGATACATGATTGGATATATATCTTTGAGATCTCCCCAATTGGATAACTATGTCAAGTGGTATTAGAGAAAAGGTTGTATTCCTTGTGAACTTGTCTTATGAATTTGAGGTTGTAAATCCCTAGATGAGTTTGGTTATAGGGTGGCCTAGTTGGAATCTAGCCTATAGTTACAAAGGGTTGCAAGAATGGTTCAATAATGGAGAGATTAAGATTCAAGAACGATGGATATGTTAAGAAAAATTACATGAAGGCCTATTAAAGATGTAAGTGAAGAGGAAATTAAGGAAGTGGTTGTATGCGATACATCATCTATACTTGAACAAAGGGATGATATATTCTTGAGTACCCTAACTAAAATTAATGCAAGACCACATTTCTATTTTTCTGATTATGATGGAAAGCTAGATTAAGATGATTTACTTGATTAAATTACTAAGATGGAAAAGTATTTCAAGAATGAAATTACAAATACAAATAACCAATTCAAAATTACTAGCACTAAGTTTAAAGGACATGAATCATTCTAGGAAAATTTGAATATTATAGACTGCGAAGAGGAAAGGCAAAGGTTAAGTCATGGGACAATATGTTGAACAAGTAGAAGGGTAAATTATTGCATGGTGATTATCAAGTCAGTTTTATGAGAACAATAAAAATTCAAACCAGAAGGAATCTATTGTGAAGGAGTATGCCGAATAATTTCATAGGTTGAATATCAAATCAAGACATATGTATTATGAGGTTGAAAGAATTGAAACATACCTAAATGGTTTGAGGACATCTATTTAGGATAAGATTATTTTGGTTAAGATGGAAAACATTGAGGAATATTATCAATTTTCCCTAAAGAATGAGGAGGAATTGAAAAAGAGATAGGAACATAGACGAAAGGAAGAGGTGGTAGATTTCAACGAGGTAGGAATTTTACTAGAGAAGGATATTATTCATATATGAGAAAATAAAAATTAGAATTCAAGGAAAAAAGTGCATATTGAGGAAGATGGGGGGGAAGGTTACCTTAGATATAGAAACTAAAGGAGAGGATAGAATTTTGTTCAAATGAACTTGTCTCAAATGTGAGAAGTTCATAGAGTATTTGAGTGCACATAAGGAATTTTGAAAGAAAGAATATTGGTAATGGTACTAGGAATATCGAGAAAAACTCACGTGAATCTATGAATCAACTAAAATATGGAGAATCCCTAACAATTAGAAGATAACTATGTAATGAGTATCCTAATCAAGAACTAATATTGAGGAAAAAGTTGTTCAAGGCCATATATAAAATTGCAAGGAGATGTTGCAAAGTCATAATGATAATGGAAGTTCAAATAACCTAGCATTAGAGGAATTAGTTACTAAGTGGCAATTACCAAGGATGAAGCATCCAAAGTCATGTTAGATTGCATAGGTAAGAGATGATCATAAGGCACTAGTAAGTGGGAAATGTATAGTAAAATTTAAAATTGGATCTTATCATGATGAAGTAGTTGTCATATTGTGTCAATGGATTGTTGTCATATCTTATTGGGTAGACCTTGGTAGTATTATAGACCTACAATACGTAATGGTATATTCAACAGGTATATTAGAAAATTGGATGAGGCAAGTATTGTTACCTTTGGTAGAAGATCCTAAGATTGATAATTGTACTTGTATGCACCCTAAAATGGTCGCCTAGACTATGGGCCCCAATTCTTAAATTTATCGATTTCCTGAATCAATGCATCACAATACTTTATTGAATCAATTCAAATCATTTTCCTTGATTAAATTGCAATTAATTTAATGAGTTCAATATTTCCTAAGGTTTGATCATTTCATCAATAATCTGCTTAATTAAAAAGAAACAACCCTTTTAAATAAAAAAATTAGTCTTATTTAATTAAAATAAAATCTCTCTTTTAATTAAATAATTTTATCTTAATTAATTAAAATCTCTATTTTTATTAAATAATCTTATCTTATTTAATTAAAAGAAAACATCCTTTTAAATAAATAAAATAGTCTTATTTAATTAAAAGAAAATCTCTTTTTATTAAATAATATCTAATTTAATTAAAAGAAAACATCCTTTTATATAAAATAATCTTATTTAATTTTTTTAAAAAATTCTCTTTTAATTAAATAGTTTTATGTTATTTAATTAAAATCTCCCTTTTAATTAAATAATCTTATCTTATTTAATTAAAAGAAAATCCCTCTTTTAATTAAATAAATAAATTCCCACTTAAAGTATTTTTTTTTATGAAAAATGGAAATAAATCAAATAAAATCTTATAAAGTTTTTTTTTTCACATATCTCTAAGTGGTGGGCTTTTCCCTCATACTTGCATTTTTAGGGATTTATCCCACTTTGCTCTTGTGAGAAACCTCCAACCTCCACACTTTCCTTTATAAGGAGCCCCCCCTCATCATTTAGATAGATGTTAGTTGCTATAGTATTGTTATGTTGTAGGTTTGGAGAGCAATTTTGGAGGAGTTTGAGCATTAGGGTTTTATCCTTAGGGTTTGGACATTGGAGCTTCATTGCAACTTATCTCTTCTTGTCTTCTTTTCTCATGCATCCATGGCTTCCACCATCATGCTTCTTCCTTGCATTTTCATATCATCTTAGAATCATATTTTCTTTCATAGATTAATCTTCCATTGTTATTTTCTTTCATTGATTAGATTTCATTTCTTGCATTTCTTTGCATTGTTATCATTTATATTATCTTGCATCTTCATTTGCATGCATATTTGATTATCATGTGTAAGGAAACTTGGCAAGAAAGAATATAACCATTTCCACATAACCCATAATAGATCTGAAATAAACACGGAATTAAAATCCACATGCAAGAGAATAGACAACATACCCACAAAATTGTGACACAAGATATACCCTGGGAAACCCTCATTGAGGGAAAAACCCAGCCTCCAAAAGCATCCATCACCATATATTATTTAGCAAAAATACCATTTCCATACAACCATGGAAGCCTTCATGGCCATAGCGACAACCAAGCAAACTATGTGAACAAGCATGAATCCACACATCCCATGCCATGCTTCCAACCTTCACAAATGCTCCCTTGGCTAACCTGTCAAGCCTTGTCACGCTTGACTCTTGCCTTTCTCACTCTTACTCTACAACAACTATCCTTGTGGCTGCTTATATAGTAGCAAGTCCCACAAAACCACTAAGTGGTATTACATAAACCATGTGCTAAAACCATGTGCTACCTAACCCACTGACCCCACATTTAATATTGGGTATTTAATTCTTTTCTTTCAATATTAAATAATTACATGAAATATTATCACAATGTTACAATAAAACTCATCAAGAATATTTCATGAGAATCTTTACATGTTGCACATCCATCTAGGTACAACATTACATAATAAAATAAAATAATAAAATATAACAATATTATGCAATGTGTGCAACATCCATTATCTCAACAATCTCCCACTTGTTGTATACATTGCATAGGGTCAAACTATAGCCACATAAATGAACAAGGGAACAATCCCTCCTAGCACATCCACTATCATGGATCAAAATACACCAAGTGCTCCATCCTAGTACTTGCAACAAAATTAAAGTATCTAGCATCTCAAACATGAATGATCTCACCTCCTATTATGCCACTACCACTGGACATACATAGAAGCCATCCAAAGAGAAAGCCACCCAACCTGTCACATTAGAAGATCATAAAATCTTGTACCAACTAAAATGCCAAGCATAAATAACTTGATCCAAAGGTAATCACATGTATTCGTAGTTGTCAAAATATCCATAGCTAAAATAGCACCCACAGCAAAGTGCCAAACCCATCCAACTATCCATACCTCAAAGGTATAACAAGTGAATCTCATATCACTGACATATCCAATCCGTAACCTGTAATCACAAGCCTCAAGAGCAATACCTGCCACATATATACCAAGAAGCTCCCACTGCAAAAGATAATGTCAAATCTATAACCAATCCACTCAACACATCTCAAAGAAGTGAATCCATGTAGTATCAAGGACATCCGCAATACATAAATTGGTATCCTGCAAGAACAACTCTCATAACAAGTCTCCAATGCTCTCCCAAGTTCACCACAACTAACAGAGGAAAGAGATAAAGGAATAACTATGTCATCTCTCACATGACATACATGAGCACAAACTAGTGATCACAATCTCTAACCAATCTCAAATCCAATGTAGGCAAAACTGAACATCTAGGAAGATAGCCAAGACCAGAGAAACCATGCAAATCATAACCTATATCATGTCCTTCTACACACACCTCTAGATGTAAATTGTGAAAGTATGATCTCCTCCATAAAACCCCAACAAGTAGCCTCAACAACACCCAAACCATACCATATAACTAATCATGGATGTAAGCCTCTCACAAGAAGATCAAACTCAATAAACCATTCCTAAACCAAGGAATATGCCCAATATAAAACCATCTCCCAAACTCAACCAGCATAATAACATATGCACATGGAGATAAGCAATGCTAAACCATCTCTCAAATAAACCCTCCAGAACTAACTCATGTACCATAGCTCAAGATCCATATCCATGAAAGACAAGCATAAATATAATGCAATTGAGAAAAACAATGGGCTATACCTCTCAAGTAGCAAACCGCCAAGTAGACCAAGAGTGGGGAATGAGAATGCTCATCAAAATACTCAAGTCTCCAACCAAGACTCATCTAAGAAAAATCTCCTCTCAAGTCCATATCAAGTGACTACCCCTCAAACTTTCTGCTGAAACCATCAACCGTCCCAACAAATACTTCTCTAATCCAAGAGAAATCAGTATCACCACCGTCTCTAAGTATCCATGAGCACCTATAACCAATCAATCCATGCCAACTCCAAATGCAACATTGCAATATCATGAACTATCTAGCTTATGATCGGTGTACTCAATACCAAGAAACTAAACCAAGATCAATGTCAAAGTTCCAACCATGGCCTCAGGAATATAAACATGACAACATGATCTAACCATTTCAACCAAAGAGATAACATGCTCCACATGAACATACTATAACATGTCACAACTCTAAATGCGTATCAAGAGTATACCATGACATAATAATGAAACCATCCTCATACTAAGGATAACATGCCAAAGAAAAGCATAAACCACACCTTTACCAAGAACCCTGTGAGTCCTCAAGATGCAACCATCTCCACACACCATGAAGAAAACCATCTCCACATACCAAGAAGAACCATCTCCATACACCATGAAGATAATCAAGAACTCCATGAGTCCTCAAGATCTAACCATCTTCACACACCATGAAGATAACAAGTGCACCATGCAAATGTCAAAGACGCTTCTGCAACAATAGGATCTAAGACAAACCTCCAACATCTACAAACACTCAATAAATATGTCAATGCCAACAACTCCCACTCAACCGTGGTACCAAGCCCTATGGCATCATAAAATTCATCTCCTACATGAAGATCCAAACCAAACCAGGAACTAATCCTACACTGTCACCCCATCACTGTCACAAGCTCTCACTAAACCATGTATCCAAGCTATCCATGATGTAATGATGAAAAAAATCCATCCTCTAACCATGAGAATCAACCAAGGCATCAAACCATCAAAGAACTCAAAGTGCACATCATGAGCTCCTCAAAAGAAACCAAATAACCATGATCCTCAACCAAGAAGATATACCACCATAATTGAATCAGAAAATCCAAGCTAATGAACATCAAAGATGTACCTGTATATCCAATCATGTCATGCCAAAATCCATGGCACCATGATCACATCCATGAATCGAGCATCTGTCTCTCAATATGTCCAACCTGTCAGCATAAAATAGTCAACCACAATCCTCCACCATGATTGTACCTGGTAACAACATATCATCCCTTCTACATGAAGAAAAAATCATAAAATCATGTGACTTAGGGCATAGACAACCCAAATCCAAACCACCAGTCTGAATATGCATCAATAATGAAAGATCAATGGGTAAAGACAACCCATAACCAAGCTATAAATGTAACCTGTAAGTATAGACCACTTACAACACTGCACAACTTGTAGATCCAACAAGTCATCATACATATGCAAACCAAAAACTGATAACCATATCATCATGAGACCAATCTGAAATATGAACCGAGTATATAATGACATCAAATCTTAAATATCCAATGCCATAAACTCACAATGTTACCATAGTCAAAATATATCTATAAACTATTCAGATTAATATATCAACAAATAAATCATGCCAAACTTGCACCAAATTTGAACCAATATGTAGAGCTCTCCAAGAGCTTTTCGTTGACTACTCGAAGTCCAAAATCTGACTCTGTATGCCCAAGTTATGCCCTAATCCGTGCTCAAAATAAACAACACTTGACTTTAGGGCTCTTAAAACCTAACAAAATATCAAAATTATAGAACCAAACCTATACCATGTTGTAGTGCTCTGAATTAGCTTTCCAACGCCTATAAGAACTCTAAAATTTGATATTCTGAGAGAAAGTTATGGCCATTTTACTAAGACATTCTTTTTACCATTTTCAGTACGATTTTTCATTTTTAATTTCTTTCAGTGACGAAAATTCCGACGGGATTAAATTTGACGGCCATCATGGGCTGAAACTTAAAAACTCTTTCAATTCCTCTTAACATGGCCAAGCTCGGGCATATTATATATCAAAATTTATGAAAATGTTGACCTGGATCCAATGGTGAGGTTTGTTTTTACCCAGGAGGTTATTTCTGCATGCTACCCCCCAAAACCCTCATTTTAAATGAAACATCCGAAAAATTCTTTTGTCCCAAAAATTTCACATGCCCAAATATACCAACATCTCATCATAACAGCAAACCTAAAACCCTCAAATTTGCAATAAATCACTCATATATCTTGCACTTTTCTTTTATCCTCTCATGCATTCCCATGGATTCAATCTAGGGTTACAAACAATAAAATCTAGCTCTGATACCACTTGTAAGGAAACTTGGCAAGAAAGAATATAACCATTTCCACATAACTCATAATAGATCTAAAATAAACACGGAATTAAAATCCGCATGCAAGAGAATAGACAACATACCCACAAAATTGTGACACAAGATATACCCTGGGAAACCCTCATTGAGGGAAAAACCCAGCCTCCAAAAGCATCCATCACCATATATTATTCAGCAAAAATACCATTTCCATACAACTATGGAAGCCTTCATGGCCATAGCCACAACCGAGCAAACTATGTGAACAAGCATGAATCCACACATCTCATGCCATGCTTCCAACCTTCACAAATGCTCCCTTGGCTAACCTGTCAAGCCTTGTCACGCTTGACTCCTGTCTTTCTCACTCTTACTCTACAACAACTACCCTTGTGGCTACTTATATAGTAGCAAGTCCCACAAAACCACTAAGTGGTATTACATAAACCATGTGCTAAAACCATGTGCTACCTAACCCACTGACCCCACATTTAATATTGGGTATTTAATTCTTTTTTTTCAATATTAAATAATTACATGAAATATTATCACAATGTTACAATAAAACTCATCAAGAATATTCCATGGGAATCTTTACATGTTGCACGTCCATCTAGGTACAACATTACATAATAAAATAAAATAATAAAATATAACAATATTATGCAATGTGTGCAACACCTATTATTTCAACATCATGGAGACTAACACTCTTTAGTTTCCTCTTTAAATCTCTTATTTTGTGGTTTACTTGCATTGGTACAATCTAGGTCAAATTGAGGGCCTCCATTACAAATCATTGCACTCCATGAATAGAGAGCTATGAGTCTCCATTTGAGATCTCATTCTTGTGCAATCTTAGATATAATGACCCATAGAAGTGTGTCAACATTTTAGCACATAATACTATAGTAAGGATTATCTTGGTTGAAGGGATGGATTTTTTGGATGGTATAAAGAAAGAGAATATAGGATTTGATTTGATTATGAAGAAACCTAAGTTGGGAATGATAGATGAACACCCTAAGGAAATAAAAGAGTTGCTAACATAATTTGAAAGCATTATTTTAGATAACTTACTTGAGGGCTTACCCTTGTTAGAAGTATTATTCATTATATGAATCTAGTTTTAGGAGCAAGTTTACCAAAAAATAATTACATTGATTGATACCTATAGAGAATTAGGAATTGAATAGGCAAGTGCGAGAATTGTTGAAGAAATATTTTACCAGATAAAGTTTGAGCCCTTATGCGGTACTTATGGTATTGACTCCTAAGAATAATGAAGAATGGAGAAGATGTGTTGATTCCAGAGATATCAACAAGATCAAAATAAGATATAGATTTCTTTTACCTAGGTTGGATGACATAATGGATTGTTTGAGTGGAGAAAAGTACTTTATTGAGATTTCTTTAAAGAGTGGTTTTTATTAGATGATAATGAGAGAAGGTAACGAATGGAAGATACATTTAAGACTAAAGAAGGTTTGTATGAATGGTTGGTCATGTATTTTTCTTTAACTAATGTACCTAGTACTTTCATGAATTTGATGATTGAATTATTGTGAAAATTATTAGGTAAATTTGTGATGTGTCTAAATGATATTCTAATTTTCAATAAGAGTAAGTAACAACAATTGTTGCACATAAGACAAGTATTACAGATATTAAATGAATAAAAAATGTTGATCAATATTAAGAAATATTATTTTATGAAGGAAGTGATAGCATATCTTGGATTTTTGATTTCAATGGAAGGTTTGAAGATAGATCCTAAAAAGGTTAAAGTAATTTTGGAATGACTTACATATGAGAGTGTTGTGGAAGTTATATTATTTCATGTATTAACAAGTCAGAAATTTCAGCTTGATTTTCAATCCTATGATAGAGACTATTAGAGATGATTAGAAGGATTTCAAATGGACACATGGGGTATATTAGAGTTTTGAATAATTGAAGAAAAAGTTTCTCAAAAATGTATTTTGGCTTTACCAAAAAATTAGCAAAGTAGTTCAAGTGGATTGTGATGCAACTGGAAATGTAGTTAGAGCTATGTTAAGTTAAGAAGGTAGACATGTTGATTTTTACAATAAAAGTTGAATGATTCCTAGAAGATATATTTGGTCTATAATTAAGAATTCTATCCTATAGTTCAATTTTTTTTTTAAAGAAGACATTACTTGTTTCCTAAGAATTTTATGTTGTATATTTATCATAAAACATTACAATATTTGAGTGTTAAAGGAAAATTATTCAAGTTACAAATTAGATGGTTTGGGTTCTTGTAGACTTATAATTTTGTGTTGAATCATAGGAATAGATAGTCAAGTAGATTAGCTGATGCATTGAGGAGGAGAAGGAATTTTCTAACAAAATGAGAATAGAAGTGCTTGGGTTTGATGAATTGAAGACTTTATATGAGATAGATCCCAATTTTGAATGACCATGGAAGACTTGTAAGGAACCTGTTGTAGTTGGATAAAGAAAGTAGTTGGGTTATTCCATTTAGGATGATATGCTATTCAAAGGATTTCAATTATGCATCCCTTGAGGATCAATGAGGATCAATGATAATAAGTTTGATAAGTGAGATATGTTATTGGCTACAAATTATTAAGGATGCCAGTAAATTTTTTCAAATTTGTAGATTTTTTTCATGTTGCTAAGGGTAGCAGTCAAAATGTGGGTATGTATACACCATTATTTGTACCTAGTAGACCTTGGGAAGATATAAGCGTAGATTTTGTTTAGGATTAATGAAGACACAAAGAGTTAATGATTCTATATTTTTGGTGGTGGATAGATTTTCTAAAATATCACATTTCATTCCTTGTAAGAAGGTATCAGACAAAGTACATGTAGTTGACTTTTTCTTTAAACAAATTATAATATTATATGGATTATTTAGGATTATATTTTTAGAAAGGAATAGAAATTTTTTTGGTTATGTCTAGAAGACACTTCGGAGGAAGATGAATCCTGATTTGATGTCTAGTTCTACTTTTCATCTAGAAATTGATCGAAAAAAAGGTGGTGAACATGAAAGTTTTTGAGGAGCTTGGTCAGAGATAAGTGTAACAATTAGCATTTGATTTTAGTACAAGAAGATTTGCATATAAAAGTTTAGTAAATAGAAGCATAGCAGATAAACCATTTTAAGTAGTAATTGGCATGAGTCCTAATGGAGCTCCAAAGTTTAGGGATCCTAAGCAAGAGGACATGAGGAGTGTTGAAGAAGAGGAATTTTTAAATTACATGAAGTCATTCCATGAGGAAGTCAAGCATCATTTGAAAAGTATAAGGAAAATGTTGATAATACTATGAGACATAAGAATTTTTGAGGAGATGGGGATATGGTTAATTTGAATAAATAAAGGTTTCTAGTTGAGACTTATAAAAAATTGAAGATGAGGGATTTCAAACCTTGTACGATTTTGAAGAGATTTGATAATGAGAATGCTTATGAAGTGGAGTTACCTGAGGATATGGGTATTTCACATAAATTCAACATTGTATATTTTTCTACATATCATAAAGCTGGAGGAATTTTAGATGATGTAAAGAAGGAATATTCTAAGAAGCAATTAGATACGATAGTTAAGATATTGAATAACTGATTTGAAAGGAGTACAAGAGGGAAGGGGTATTTAGAGTATTTGATCAAGTGGAAAGATAGGTGAGTCAAAGATTCTTCATGGATTTCTTAAAATGAGTTGAATTATTTTGATTCTTCTTAGGCATCAAAGTGAGAGACTCAGTTTTTTTTATCAACCTTCAGTATTTGATGCAAGAGCATCATAGGTTTGAAGCAATCTTGCATTAACCAAAAATATTTTATTTTGAGTTCTTAGAGAGTTTTCTAGATTATTTTAATTTTTTGATCATTTCAAAGATCCCTATCTTCTTTGAGTCACCATTTACAATGTTTAAAGTATGATTTGGACCTAGTATTGTTCATGTTCCTAGGTTTGCATCTTATTTAGATCTATTTTGCTTGAGTTGTGATTTGTTCTCTGTCCCAAGTAGTGTGTTCTTCCTAGTTTTCATGATCTTTGGTGGATCTTTGTTAAGATTAACCTCAGATATAAATAATAGTTACATGCAAATATAACCAATATCAAAAAATAATAGATCACATAGAAGAGAACACAAGACATCAAGATTTAACATGGCTCACCCAATTCTTGGGCTGCATCCACCAGCAACAAGTCCAATATTATTATTATCTAGTGATTACAACCTAATTACAATCTGTCACCCCTTACAGCTCAACACTATCACAAGAACCAATTTTTGCATCACACTTTATAAAAATCCCTAACCCTAAGCCTTTTTATACAATCTTTTTTCTGCTTACAAAATTAGGGCTAGAATAATAGAAAATATTAGTCGATGCCTTTTACAATATAAGATCATTTTTGGCTTTAGGGGCACTACCCTCAAAAACTCCCACAGGGGCATGGCCCCCTGACCCTACCTTGTATTGCAACAGGGAGTGCACCTAAGGTGCTTCCCTAAAACCCTACAACCCCATCTTGGGGGTGCTACCCCAAAACCCATGTGGAAATAATATGGGTAGAAAACTACACTAAATAAACCTCTGAGTCTAATTAGGCTCCACATCACAACATTTTAATCTTGTGATAGAAATCTACAATTATGGATATTTGATGATGCTTCTCTCCATGTTATCGTATCATAAGAGGACATAAATCTAAAACTAAAAGATTTCAAATGGTTTATGTCTTGTATTCCTTATGATTTGGAACCAAACCTATTATTTTAATATGTTTCCTATTCTTGGAGAATTTTATGCATCTTGAGGCCAACCTATGTGTTAGGAAGCCTGTTTATTTTAATGAAATGAATCTCCTAAAGAAATTTGATTACTAGATCATTGTTAGTTAATTAAAATTGGTTCTAGGGTCTATGATCAAAGATTTTAATCAAGAAGGTGTGAATGAGCTTGACTTGTAGGAAGATATATCATTGGGCATCTCTAAATATGGTTTTTCATGAATATTAGTTGATCTCACTTTGTTTTCTCCATATATTTTTTATTTCCATTGTTCTTACTTATGTTGCATGATTGGATCGATCTCTTTAAGGTCTCTATAATCAGATGATTATGTCACTTCCTAAACATCCACAAGCTTTTACCATGTCATGATTTGTTGTATAAATATGGGAAATGTGTCATTACTTACAATACCAAAAAAGAACAATCAATGTTTGGAAGTGGAATATCAAGTTTGTATGAAAATCTATATCCTCCCATCAATATTTCATAAGTTCTTTAGATACCTATCAGGTTTGATATACTATACTAGAATCCAATGACCTAGTAGTAACTATTCCTTGATATGATGTATATGTATTATGTATTATTCACCTAGTGTTCCACCAATGAATCATCATGATATGGTCTCCAATATAGATGATCTTAAACCTATACTAGAATCCAATGACCTAGTAGTAACTATTCCTTTATATGATGTATATGTATTATGTATTATCTGCCTAGTGTTCCACCAATGAATCATCATGATATGGTCTCCAATATAGATGACCTTCATAATTTTAAAGAATTTTTTTTGGCATACCAAGTCTATCTTTTTCCATTACATTCTTTAAATATCTTTATTAATTTTTTATCTCATGTGTAGGATCTTGTAATAATATCCATCTTGTGTCAGGGTTCCTTGGTGTTGTCAATTAGTGTTGGTAATTCTAATGTAATGCGTAATTGGGTTCAATGCCTCTCCATAGTTTGGTGCAGGAGACAACCTTTCATACATACATGCCTAATATTTCCAATTTTTTTGGTTATGTATATTCTTGAGTCTTTTTCATCCCCTAGACATTACGCCTTGGAGTATCCATGTCATCTGAGATTCCTTGGCCTCATTCTCCATTATTGTTCCTTCCTCAACATTTTGAGTGGATCAAACTTGTTGGCTTCATTTTCATAATTATTTGGAGTACTTTATAGAAATATAAAATCCATTGCGAGAACAATGATGTTATATCAATATTTAAAATCCAATATATTTCAATCCTAAGATAATATACTTATATTCCTTTCTCTTGTTTAATGATAATTAGTCGATATCAATGGTTGGAATAGGGTCTTCAAGTCAATATTGATCCCCTAATCAATCTTGTATTTGGGTTCCTTCAACAATGGAGAGAGGTATCACATCACCAAATTTCCTAAATCTCATGGAAATATCATTTTTCTTCCCCAATTAGTATTTTTTTTAATGTTGGATGCATTGGAAAATGTAAACGCCCTAAATTCCACAATATTATATATTTAATTATAATTATTGAAGATATTATTCAATCTATTATGTTGGTGGCATTACCACACAAAGTAAGTACTAATATTTTCATTCTAACTAAAAATATTTATCATTAAATATCAAGACGCATCAACATTCTATCATGAAAATTGTATTCCTGTGTTTCATCATTTTTTATCAATACTTGTTTTTTTCATGTTACCAATTGAGCCACTCACAAGATTCAATTTTTCTCATATGTGTCAGTGTTTCCTCTCTAGCAAAAGTATTGCTCATAATTTGAAGCCAACACAAATACATAATTGGTAACCAAAGACCACATGCATTTTGAAAATCCTCTTTCTTACCTCTAACACACACTCCAACATTGATAATCAACCATATAAAGACACACAAATATTATATTATATCTCCTAGTGTTTGATCTAATGCCATGTTGACCTTTTGATTATGCTCGATGAACCAAAGGTATATACATATATATATGTATATATGTATGTATATATGTATATATATATATATATATATATATGTATATATATATATATATATATATATGTATATGTATATATATATATATACATATATATATATATACATATATATATATATATACATACATACATACATATACATACATACATGCATGTATGTATGCATGTATGTATGTATGTGTGTGTGTATGTATATGTATATGTATATATGTATATGTGTATGAATGAGAGAGGTGACTTTTCACAAAGATGGTGTGACTCTTCCAAGTGGCACCAATTAGTAATAATAAAATGGTTATTATATTATCATATAATATAATACTTATTATATTATCATGTAATATAATAATTATAATATATAATTGTAATATAGCTACATTATTATTTAATAATTTATAATTATTATTTCACAATGATAATATAAATATAATCACAACCTTGTAGATTCTAACTACAACTACAATAAAATCAACATATTGCACTATCGTCATTTTAAGTCCTTAACATTTTTGAGTTTAAATTTTTTATTTTTTGTTTGTTGATAGTAATGCTACTTATTGGTGTGCACTACAAATTCGTATACTTCTCTAAATCATTCCATTTAAGATCTAACTCCTAAATTACGATCTAGAGCTTCCTAATTGTGGAGTGCAAAGATTGAGAAATGAAATTAGGTGCTCTCAAAACAAGTCTCAAGCTATAAATCTTTGCTAGTAAAACCACAATATGGAAGATTCTAAGATGAATGCAACTAGATTTAAACTATGAATGCAAACTAAATATGGACTATGAATGTAAACTAACAATATATGAAATGAAATGCAATGGAAGAAGAGAGAAGATGGGAAATGAAGAATTGAGAGGTGAAACACAAGAAAAAATGTAGCTATGCAAAACTACAAGGCATTAATGCAATTAGAATGAATCTTAACAAGCGAGTTTACAAGCCTCCTAATTAGGTAGATGAAACCTATAGGAATGAAAGAGAAAACTAAAGCGAGGATTATTTGAAAGAAAACCAAGAATGAAGAGAGGAGAAGGATGGTAATTAATTCAAGCCTCCTTTGGTGATGTCTTCAATAGTGGAGCTTCATGACGATGTTGAGAAAATCTTCTCCTCTTGATGTGAAAATAACCTTCAATACTTGAGCAATTGTTATAGATTTCAATGACATAATCTTAGCTTTCTATCCTTATGAAATGAGGAAAGACCTCTCTCTTTTAAAGAGAAATGGATGGTGTAGATCAAAACACAAGAATATCCCAATCAAGGGCTGAGATGAATCTAGAATAAGTGCATCATATTCTAATGGAAGAGACAATTCATATGCATGTTCAAGATGATGGTGAGATCTCCACTTAGAATTTAGAATTGGTATGTGATCTTCCACCTTCATTGCATTGTGAAGTTAAAATTAAGATACTTTGTTCCACTAGGAATGAAATAAATTTAAAAATAAGATCCTTCATTCCATTAGAAATGGAGTGAATTATCAAATTGTGACACTTCATTCCACTATAGATAGAATGAATATCAAAATAAGATCCTTCATTCCACTAGAAATGGAGTGAATTATCAAATTGTGACACTTCATTCCACTATAGATAAAATGAATATAAAAATAAGATCCTTCATTCAACTACAATGGAGTGAATTATCAAATTGGGCCACTTCATTCCGCTATAGATAGAATATTATCAAATTAAGATCCCTTATTCCACTTTGTATTTTTAATTTGATTAGAGATATGACCCATTTTCATTTTATTGAAAATGCATATTCATGTATTTTTCTCAAAAGGGGTTCAAGTTTGAATTAAATTAGAGTGTCTAACATTTGAATAAATTCAAATGTATAGCCATCCTAGGTAGAAATGAGAGATTAATGAACATGAGCTAGAATTTGATTTAGTGATCATTCAATTTTGCTTGATTTGATCATAAGAATTGATGAGTTTAGCAATTTGATTTTGCAGGGCCAATTTTGGGTGATTACATTTGCCCCTCTTTGACTAATGTGTGATTGATATGGGAAGACATGCGGTCAAAGAATAGTTAAGAAGCTAAGAATTCCTCATCTAATATGTGCTCAATATGGGAACACATCAAATGAAGAAGCCATAATAGAAAATGGATATATAGCTCTAACTTCAAAGTATGAAGTCATTCTCTAACTAATGTATGATTGATATGGGAACACATGTAGTCAAAAAATAAAGAGACTATAATAGCAATAGAAAGCATTGAGTGATCAGACTGATAGCAATAGTCTCGAACACTAGATAGATCAAGAGCAAATGGAAATGGTCAAACATATGCCCTTAAAAAAGAAAATGTTGCCAAAAAATAGCAATGATAGATTATTTTCCCCCCCATTAGGATCGAAATTGAAATGATAGAGGAAGTGCAGAAACTAGCAAGATATGATCAGATAAAGCAAGATCAAAGATATATATGTCAATAAATAACAAGAACAATCATCAATGAAATAAAAGTATGCCCCAAGAAAGGATGAAATAGAAGAAACATGATATGAAATGAAATGGTAAGTGAAAAGAGAATGGAAGCAATGTGAAAATGAAGAAGTGAAGAAATGCCCCAGTGAGAATCAAAGATAGGCTCAACCAAGTCAACTAACTGCATAGAAAGAAATGCATTTTAAAATGCAATTTTGACCTTAATCATGAACTCAAATTTTGATTTAGATCCTAAAATGAATTCAGGGTGTCGATTTTAGCTATAGGTGCAAGTAGGTCAAAATAAGAAATTTGAAGTGAGATAGCAAAATGACAAGATTATGAAAGATATCAAAATATGCTCAAAAAGAAGGAAGAAAAGATGAATGTAGCTAGCTAACACATCCATGAATGATAAAGAGAGGGATATTTATCATATGCCAGCCTAAAATGAACCCTATAATGCAAGCTACAAATGCACATGATTTACTAGCAAAGAACTCATAACATTTTTAGACTCTATTTTCGTCATTGAGCATTTATAAGATCATATAATCATCACTAGCATGAGATGTGAAGATATGAATATGACCTTATCCAGATGTCAGAATGAGTTGTAAGAATTAAGGCACAAGAAGTGGGAATGACTAGAACATGTATCCCTTTTAATTTAGCAAGGGAACATAAGCATCAAAGCATAAAGGCTAGGATGACTAGAATGTTTCTTGCAAACAATCACACCAGACACACGATAGATCCTTCTCATGCTAAATAATTAGGAACTTTTCTATTCGTAACGACCCTTGCATTTGTAACCTAAGATAGAAGTTTGCTAAGTATACTTGCAATGACCCATACATTCACTGAGAGGACGAGTATCAATATGTACTATAGCATAGAGAATTCACTTAAATAGACAAGAAGAAGAACCAACCTCACTAAAGCATCCATATAAAATGAGTCAAGGTATACATGGCCATCCAACATGAGATAGAAGCTCTTATAGTAGACACCTCTTTTATATAGATTCTTTAGATCATTGGAACTAAATCATCAAGCACAAAAAAATAAAATAAAATAAAAAATCATGTCCCACAGTCCTTTCTCCTCTAGTTTTGAATATCATCGAGTTGTAAGAGACATGTGATTGAAGAAAGAAAACATGGCATAGTCTTTGTTTATTACATAATAGTGTGTGATAGTGTTTAACAATGTGCAGTTTGTTTTTATCCTATTTAATAAAGTGAAAGTGGGAGTCGGTTCAAAACATTGAATGATAGTGGAAATCCAAGCATCATGTCATATCATGAAAATTACAGTATCCAATGAATGAATTTTGAGTGAAAAATGTAGCATCCAAGGATGTGTGAGACACCTCTCCACCACTATCCAATTTAATATTGACAATTCAACGAACAGCTTTATCTACTTCCAATATTACTTTGGCATGTTGTAATGACAGGATGAATGAAATGACATATAGAGACAATAATGTACATTGAAGTTTTGCTATAAATAAGCAATTAGATTGATCGAACCAATTCACAAGTATTCAACTTTATCAGTAGTCTTGAGAATTTTGTGTCAAACACATAGAGCTTGTGAATTGTTATAGTCATGGCCAGTGCTCAAGATAAAGCACAACAAGAACCAAAAATGGTAAGCACTAGAAAGGGAGGATGGATGGGTGATGAAAGTGATAGCTTGGTGGATGGAATGTGGCAAAGGAGACAAAGAAGAGAAGAGCACAGGCAATCAGAACCAAGAGGAGCATCTTCTAATCAAAGTGTTCATAGGTTCAATCTAGAAGTGGCCGGAGCAAGTTAAGTGGAACTACCAATCCAAAGTCCAATTGAGGACAATGAAAAGGACCCTACCTTGCTTCAATTGTTAGCAAAGAGTGCAATGTAGCTTGCAAAACAAGAGAAACCAATAGAGGAAACAAGATCACCAAGCATGGAAAGACTTAGTGAGACTACGGATGTGCATATGAGTTTCACAGATAGCCAAGCAGAGGAGAAAATGTTGATAAAGGAGCCTTCCCAAGATGTGGAGCAATTAGGACATGTGATAAAGTCAGTTGCATCACCATGGAGGTAGGGAAAAATCATCCTAGGAGGTATGATCAACATACCTGAGGAGAACACAAGTGGTGTTGTCAGGTCTTCATTTCATCCATTTAAAGAAGTGCAACCTAGTGTTGTTTTGCAACCAGTTCATGATGCAGTCATGGTGATGGAAGTAGAGCTAAAGAAAGCATCGATGGCAAAGATAGAGTGAGCTGATAATGTAGTGAGAGATGCTGAGTTATTTCAAGGTTTGATTGAGAGAGCTTGAGAAGATGGGGTGTGTGAGGAGGCCAAGTATTTAGATGTAGTACTTTTAGTAGAGTGAGCACAAGAAGAGACCACAGAGGCATCTCTAGCTATAGAATAAGCATCAGTGGAGCAAATCCAAAATGAACTGGGCTTGTTGCAAGCACAAGTGGAATCTTTTAGAGAAATGATGGCAAAGATGAATGCCATAGCATATCAGTTGCAAGAGCAACTAAATGTTGCAAATGCAAGGATTATGCACTTCATGAATCAAATGCATGAGGTGAAGCATGAGAGGGAGTCCTAGAAAATGACTGCAAACACCTATAAGGTAAAGCAGGACATTGCTCAATAGGCAACAATGCTACCTGGGTCAACAAAGGTACAAGCAGATATGAATGAAGTCATGGAGAAGTCCGAGAAGCTAGCACAAGAGGCAACATACTACATGGGGCTATATCATCAAGCAATCCCCCCAAACAATAGGAGAGGAATATCTTTCTTAGATAGGATGTTTATGGCACAGATGAATACTCTGTTGAGACATGGACATATCTCGATCCCTATGGATACAATCTGGGAAAGTGTAAGACTGACACCAAGAGCTTCATTGTCTGGAACTATGCAAACAAGTGTGCCCCCAGCTAGAAATCCAAATGTCCAACCTCCACAAGGGGGAGCTCAATAAACATCCACTATTTTGTTTTCTTCATTTTATGGAACTATGGAAATAGATGTTCTTGTGTTGTCATTTGGATGGTTTGTAAGCAATGTTCATTTATTAAAGAAATAAAATTGACAGTTTGTTTTGTTCTTGAAACATTTCTTGTATGACGTATGATGTGTTGAAAATGTGGATTTGTTGTAGTGAAGCATTTCAGGAATATTAACTTGGGACCTCACCAATGTTTTCACATGAACCCAGTCGAGGTAGACATGGTCTTCCAATCTGGAGGAGGCACTTATAAATGGACACCAAACAAATATGAAAATATTGGATCATTAAAAAGAAAATATCAGTGACTATTTAACTTGGTAGAAAATGAAACAATGTTTCAATTTTTCTAGAATATATGGATTTTTTTGAAGTTTTATGAGTTTTATGAGTTTTATGAATGTTCTTTGAGTATTTTTCAAACTGTTATGATTTTTTTTGTTTTTTTGATATTTATGAGGCTTTTTTTTTTTTTTGGATTTTTTGAATTTAAAGCTTAACATATCTCAAATAGAATTGATTGGATTGATGTGAAGTGTTCAAGAATTTACAACACTTAAAGCAGTAGAAATCTTATCAGTAGTAGTGCGACAGTAGGTAAACACAGTTAGAACAACTGGTGACTGACGCACAAGAGATTCTTGAGTAAGAGAATCTCTTTAATAAGATGGTGATAGTAGACAAACACATTTGGAACAACTGGTGACTAACACACAAGATACTCCTAAAAAGCATCAAGATATGAGCCTTTAGACTTGGCAGGTTATCTTTTGAATAGTGTGAGAGTATATGCATAAGCGAAAGTAGAAAAATGCAGAAAGCAAGAAATTGTAAAAAACCCAAGAGTTTCTATTTTTAAATTTATTTTTTAAATTTTAAACTAACCTCTTCATATGGCATAAATCCCCTATGCATAATTTCCATGGTCGAACTAGGAACAAAGTGGTAGGGAAAAACTATGAGATTTTTTGGAATGACAAAATGAAGTGATGGGGATCCTACAAAAGGTTAAACTTGCTAGGGTATCCTAAAGGATTTTTATTGGAAAGATAGGTGTTATTTTAGGAGATTTTCTTCCTTTTAGGACTTTTTTCAGCATCATATGATATATACAAAATTTCTAGGTAGAAAAGTGTCAAGCATAGAACTTCTTCAAGTATAGCACATTGATAGGTTCAGAGAGTTGTTTTCCCTAAGGTGTAGATAGTTGATATGAACCAGATCCAAAAGCTGCAGTGACAATGTAGGGACCTAGCCAGTTTGGTTCAAACTTTCCCTTTTGCTCTCTATTTTGTTCATTCTTGGGATTCTCTCATAAGACCAAGTCTCCAAGAAAAATCTCTAGGACGGACCTTCTTATTGTAAGTAGTAGACATCCTTTTTTGGTAGGTTCTCATATGATCAAAAGTGGCTTTGCAATGTTCATCTAAGAGTTCAAGTTCTTGTATCCGCATAGCCCTATAATCTTCATCAGTGATTAAGCCTTTTAGGGAGACTTGTAGAGAATGAATCTCAAATTCTAATGGTAAGACAACCTTAGAACCATAATCAAGAGAAAATGGTGTAGCTCCAGTACGTGTATGGATACTTGTTCTATATGCCCATAGTGCAGGACTGATTTGCAAATGTCAATCCCTTCCAGATACATGTACATTCCTATGCAAGATTTTTAATAGAGTATTATTGGAAGCTTTAGCTTGACCATTCCCTTGAGGATAGTAGACAAAATACTAGTGTTGTTTGATTCAGAACCTTGTGCAGAGTTATTTGAGGTCTTTATTCTTAAATTGTCCTCCATTATCACTAACTATAGAAGAGGGAACACATTAGACACAAATAATATGGTTCAACATGAATAGAGAAACTTTTTTTCTAATAGCAACACTAAGTGGGATAGCTTCAACCCATTTAGTAAAATAATCAGTGGCAATAATGATGAATTTATGACCATTAGAAGAACCAGGGTAAATCTTGCCAACTAGGTTAAAAGCCCATGTCTGAAATGGCCAATGTGTAATAGATGGTATTAATTCTCATCCAGGAGCATGAATCAAGTTTCCATGTAGCTGACATTTTGTACAACATTTAAAATATTGGACAACATCGATTTGCATGGTTGGCCAAAAGTAACCAGCCCTAAGTAGCTTTCAAGCAAGTGTAAGACCGTTTGAGTGTGACCCACAAATGCCATCATGAATTTCAACTAATGCTCTCTCATACTCATCCATTTTGAGATACCTAAGTAATGCACCATCTAGACTTCTCCTATATAGATCATTGGAGACCAGGGTGTAATGGAAAACATTGTGAATGAGTTGACATTTCTCATTGTGGGTAAAGTTTTTAGGTATAATTTGATCATGTAGGTAGGAGTAGATGGTAGCATATCAGTATGATTCATGTCCTATGACAGTGCAAATAAATTGTCTATAAGGGGAATCATATGCAGGATGGCATAGCTCTTCCGCTAGGAATTCAAACCGTGACTCGTGCTCTTGAAGTTGGAGGATAGATGCCAAAGTTTCCATGGCATCAACAACCTTATTTTCAATTCTAGTAATCTATTGAAATGTCACAAAGGTGAAATAATTCTTTAGAGCATCAACTAGTTTCTTGTAGGGGACCAACTTGTCATCTTTTGTCTAGTACTCATTATTAACCTAGTTAATGACAAGTTGAGAATCTCCAAAGATATGCAGTTCATTTATTCTCCATTCAATCACTAGTTTAATCCCATTAGAAAGGGACTCATATTCAGCTATGTTATTTGTACATGAGAAAAGTAGCTTGTATGATTTAGGAATAGTGTAACCATGAGGTTTAATAAACAATATTCCAACACCAGTACCATTTTGTTTGTGAGATCCATCAAAGAACATCTTCAATGTCCTTTCAATCATGTGCATGATGGAAGAATCTGGGAATTCAATCTACATAGGTACATCATTTTTGAGGGGAAATCCAACAATTTTATCAGCAATAGCTTGTCCTTTTATAGCTTTTCTCTGAACATACTCAATGTCAAACTTAGATAGAATCATCATCCAAATTGCTAGTCTATTCGTGAGATTAGCTTTTCTTAGGAGGTACTTGAGTGGATCAATCTTAGCAACCAAATGAGTGGTATGTGCAAGCATATAATGTCTAAGCTTCTGAGAAGCAAACACTAAAGCTAGACAAGCTTTCTCAATATTGTTATAGTTTATCTCATAGGTTACCAATGTTCTACTAATGTAGTAGATGGCCCTTTCTTTTGCATGCTCATCATGTTGTGCTAATTATGCTCCTAAAGAAGTGGCAGTGGCTGAGATGTAAAGAATTAAAGGTTTTCCTAAGATAGGAGGCATTAATATTGGAGGATTGACCAAGTAGTTCTTGATTATAGTTAAGCTCTTCTCACATTTTGCATTCCAAACACAAGTAGCTCCCTTATGCAAGTTTTTATTGAATGGCTGAGACTTATCAATTAGTTGTGAGATAAATCTTTTGATAGACTATAGACGCCCTTGGAGACTTCTTAGCTGACTAATGTTGCGAGGTGGAGACATTTCCATGATAGCTTGTACTTTTTCCGGATCAACCTCAATTCCCTTAGCTAAGATTATGTAACCTAGGAGCTTACCTGATGTGACACCAAAGGCACACTTCTTAGGATTTAATCTAAGTTGAAATTTTTCCATGCAGTCCAATATCAAACTCAAATCATCTAAGTGGGTTTCTCTTTGTTTTGATTTTGCTAAGGTATCATCTACATAATCTTCCATGTTACGGTGCATCATATCATGAAAAATAGTAGTCATTGCCCTTTGGTATGTTGCACCAGCATTTTTTAGTCCAAATGGTATGACATTCTAGTAGAAGGTACCCCATGCACATGTAAAAGCTATTTTCTCTTGGTCTACAGGGGCAATTTTAATTTTGTTGTAACCAGAGAATCCATCCACTAGTGAATATATTTCATAACCCGCAGTCATATCCACTATCATGTTTATGTTTGGAAGTGGAAAGTCATCCTTAGGGAAAGCTTTGTTGAGATCTCTAAAATCGGTACAAACCCGAATGTATTTGTAATGTTTAGTGACAGGTACAATGTTTGATATCCAATCTGCATAGTCTATAGCTCTAATAAATCTTGCACCCAAATTTTTTTCTAACTCAACCTTGACCAATAGTGCAATATGAGGATGCATCTTCCTCAACTTTTGTTTGACAGGCTTGACCCCAGAAGTTATGGAGAGATGGTGCATAATAAGATCAGTGTCTAACCTAGGCATGTTAGTATATGTCCAAGAAAAATTAATCTTTTTCTCTTTAAATAATTTAGTGAATTATTCCTTTTCCTCTTGTGACAAAGATTGAGCTAGATATATGATTTTAGGAGCTTCTTCAGTACCAAGGTTGATAGGCTACGTTGGTTCAATAAGCACTGACAATCTCTCTTGGAAGTAGTTAGGAAGACTACCAAGTACCCCATCCTTAGGTGCCTCAGAGAGGTTTTCACCTTTGGATACATCTTTATTTTTCACTTTTTTTGGCTTTGACATTGCCACAAAGTGGTTTTTGCCATCAGAGCATTTATTATTTTTCTCTTTTGTTTTATTTTTTGACTGAGGTACTTGATATTAGATTCTATCATATTAGTTGCATGCTTACTAGTGGAAGAGCATACAAGTTTGATAGAATTTAAATAGCAAGATATCTCATAGTCATTTTGAAAGGTTGGGAGTTCAAGTGGTTGATATTGCAAGGACCAATCAATGAGGTCCCAATGGATGAGTGGCAAGGAGATGGGAGTTCTATAGCATTGATGTGGAAAGAGTCATCTCTAATGATTTGAAAGTCAAAGCCTACAAGATCGTTATCAAATGTGCCCAAATTTGGTTGAGCCCTAGAAGAACTAGCATTGTTAACAAAAGAAAATAAAAAGTTTAACTCATCAAGCCTTGTGGATGACTCGTTAACTACATCAGTATGGTTAGCATAGGAGTGTATTTTGTCCACTCCTACTTCAATAGATTCTATAGAAGGAAAGTCCCATTCATAATCAGCAGAATCTGATGCAGAGTCACCTTCTATAACCCAAGATATGTTCCTTCTAATTCTATCCCTATTAGGATCCTCTACATCAAAGTTATCATACTATTGAGAAGAGGAGGCTTTAACATTGTGTTCATAGAATATTTCATCTGTTTCCCAAAGAATGGAGGTAGATGGAAAAAAATCTTTAGGCCCTTTAGTAATATAGTAACTAGTTGATTTTCTTCCTTTGAATCACTTGAAGCGATACATTTTGAATCATAGATGGGCAAGCTATCATCAAAATTGTAGCCTAGACCTATGGTATCTCTATTTTTGCACCCATTTGTGTGACTTAGTGGCTCAATAATAGCACTAGGACTATCAATTTAAGGACCATGACTAGTATAGCCCATATTTTTGAGGAGTCCATAACCTTTTCCATAGTAGTTTGGAGAGATTGAAGTAGTGATGGTAATGTCATTAGGTTCATCTTCTCTATAAATCTAGTCTTGAATAGCTTAGACTTCTTTTTCATCTTCTAAGGGCATGGAGGACTGTACAAATGTATCAAAGATGGTCATAGTAGAAGATGAGTCTTATTTCTTGTGATGGTTTCCCATAAGATCGAGGGGAAATAGGTAGAGCAATAATAGAATCTAGGGTATACTCCCCCATTCCTATATTCATCAATTTCATATGTTGCTCACATTTATCAAGTGTAGTTTTAGCCTAATTAGGAACTCTATTGTTTGGCACTAGAGATTCTACAGATGTGAGAGTATTTATGGAAATGGAGCTATCTCCAGGAATGGAGACTTCAATGCCATTAAAAAGAAACTTTATACATTGATGATATGTTGATGGCATAGCTTGCATATCATGTATCCAAGGTCTCCCAAGAAGGATGTTATAAGCCATCAATATGTCGAGCACTTGAAAGACAACATCCTTTACCACTAGACCTACTTGAATAGGAAGTACAATGAGACCTTTGGAGGATCTTTCTTCCTCATCATAAGCTTTGATTGTAATCTTTCTCCTTGGGTCTATAGCAAATTCAAGCATGCCAAGTTGTTTAACAATGTTGAAAGAGCATATGTTTAACCCTGCACCATTATCAATCAGTACATGCCTAATTCGAGTATAATAGATTTGAACTTCAATGTGCAATGCTAGGTTATGTGGGTGGCTAAGAGTCTTATCATCTTCCTCTAAAAATAAAAGGTAGTGTGGAGTGAATATATGGTTGACCATGGTTCAAAACTTATCTACATCAATGTTGTTGGGGACACTAGTGGTATGTAAAGCTTTTTCTAGAATCTCTTTATGGAGGGGTGATAGCTCTAACAACTCAAAAATAGGAATTTGTGCAAGGGTCTTCTGTAGTTGATTGACAAGGTCATAATCAATGTAGAGGTAGTTGATGAACTAGTTGGCTTAGCACTTGGTTTCTTAGAAACATTGGCTCCTCTAAGAACAACTTTTGGATGACTCCTAGTAACAACATTTAATTTATCACCATGAGACGAAGGAGTAGCCCCTCTAAGTATGATCAAAGGTTCACGTCTAGTAAAATCTTGTGTTTAAATAGAACTAACACCTCTTAAGATAAGTTTTGGTCTTTCATCACTAGTTTCATAGTCATCATATCTAGGCCTCATCATATTAACACTTTCATAAATAGTTTCAAGCATAGCAATGAGATTTTTGACATTAGTATATGTATAGTTGATTTTAGCATCATGATTCTTCTTTCTTGCATTCATGCTGGTGTTTGAACTTTCTCCTTGAGTATACTTAAGTAAAGGTTCCTTGAAAGCCTTATGATCTAAGTTTTTAATGAACCCATCCACACCAACCTTCTCATCCTCAATGAGATCTTGAATAATTTCTTTTAGTTTAAAATATTTTTTGTTAGGTAATGTGATGATCCCATGTGCAAGTAGGGTTTTGAGGATGATATCATATGAATCTCCAAGAGGAGTCAAGACATGCTTGGATTTTTTTATAAACTTGGCCTTGTTAGAATCATTTTTTATAGATACCCCTTGTTCCTTTATTGTGATTAGAGTGCCAACCAAGTTGAAAATGGGTTCTTTATTTAGTGGAATGTACACAACACCATCATTTACCACATATTTGTTCTTATTCCATAGTTTATTCTTATCTTTCCAATTACCACTAGATTTATCCTTGTTAATAGTAATCTCACCCTTCTTAATGGAAACATCTTCTACACAAAAAGCACTTTCAACCATATCATTAAAAGTGAGGTAGATTTGTTTTCTCAAGTCATAATTCAATTTTGGAATGAGACTAGAAACAAAGATATCAATCTTCTCATTCTCAGGCAGTTGTCATGGGTAACTTGAATATAGCTTTCTCCACCTCTGTAAATAAGTAACAAAGGGTTCTCCCACCTTTTGTTTCATGTTACAAAAGTATAGCATAGTAATAGGATGTGAATTGTTATAGGAATAATGTTGGATAAATCATTTCACTAGCTCATCAAAAGATTTAAGAGTAGGGTGATCTTGGTGAACCACTCCATGGCTTGACCATTTAAGCTTCTTGGAAATAATCACATGAGATATGTATCATCATGCATAAAGTCCTTACTAAGTGTATAGAATTGTATTATATGGTTGTGAGGATCTTCGTTACTATCATAAGTATCATACTTAGGGATGTCAACATCTCTTGGGAATGGCATCATGTATAGATTCTTCTCGAATGGCAACACACATATAGACTCTATAGTTAAAGAGGTCTTTGGTTTCTCCTATTCTTTCTTTAGTTTGGACATTTGTATTTTCAAGTCTTGTATTCTTTGCATAGCCATTTCGAGGGGAGTGGGCTCCCTCTTTTGAACTAGATTTTTCACATCAAAGTTAGGTGGTAGCTTGACCCCTTTGGAAGCAAGATGCATGAAGTATTGATCACCATTTTGTTCAAGTGACTTAAGCATAAAATTTTAAAAGAAATCATCTTGTTGAAACTTTATGAGATCTTCATCAGTTATCTCCTTGTCTATATCACTCTCATGGTGGGACATATGGGATCCATGCCCATGTTGAGATGATCTAGGAGGTGATACAAAACCACCAAGACATGATCGTGGAGTTATAGGGGAAGAATTGCCTACATCACCACCATGATTACCAAAAAGATTTATGTTTTAATTATTTCTAGGCTCACTAGTACTTGGCCCTCCAAAGATGTTGGCATTAAATCTTGTGGCAAAGATAGAAGCTTGTTCATCCATATAAACCTCTCTCTCTCTCTCTCTCTCTCTCTCTCTCTCTCTCTCTCTCTCTCTCTCTCTCTCTCTCTCTCACACACACACACACACACACACACACACACACACATCATTGTAACCTTTCATTGTTTGCAAAAAAATCTTCGAGTCATTGATTCCTTTCCTTCATACTCATTGTGAGAGAAACACTATTTTCTAACCTAATAGTAGTGAGAAGAGTGTCTAGAGTACTGCCAAAGTGACCAAGGGGTTCAAACTAATTCAAAGAGTGGTTATCCTCTTCTATATCAAAAATAGGTTGATAATCAGAATTTTATTTGCACTAGAATCTAGTAGGAAAAGGTAACTCTATAAAGCTAAAGGAAGGGTGGTTTCCTTGGTTAATCTGCAACCTAGTTGTAGCCAACATGTAAAAAGCACAATGCTCAACTAATAGAACAACACAAGATCACTAGAAGTCCACACCAAGAAGAGAAAAATGTTTGATTAATATGAGAATTAAGTATAGCAATGAGAATGGTGTCCAAACAAGTTACGACACCAAGGACTTGAGCCAAAAGAGTAGTAAGATAGCTACATAGCCAAGAAGGCAAGTGGAGTGACAAATGAATAATTTCTCAATTTAAGTCTATAATCTATGCATCAAGGGAGTATTTTCAGCTCATATTGGCTTAAAACATATAGATTAGGAACTAGAGTGATAAGAAATGCCCTAAGATAGCCTCTCACAGAACCAAGACCAAGTTTAGTGAGGAATCAGGATGATAGTTTATCAGAAAAATGTTGCATATGACACTTTTCTCAATGGAAGAGCTACACTTAGTAACCAAATGATAGTTTTAGGTATTGTAGAATGATATTGTGAACGATACTTTTCTAGCAAGTTGTTTTTTTTTTGTATCTAGATGCAAAGTAAAACTAAGTAGTAATCAACAAGCATTTGGTTTGAAAATAGTAGGGGTAATTACATTACTCAATCAGTTGAACAAGGGACAAAGAAACTTTGCCAACACACATTTGTGATATTCGGACAACTTTCTACCATGCTACCGAGATGTTTGATGTGAAAGAACATTTACATGGGTCGACAAATTCAAAAAAAATTGCCAAGCATATCTACCTAAATGTCACGATTCATTACTCAACAACTTGGCCCATGCTAAGTGCGCTCAAGGGACACAAATGGTGAGTGTAGAAGTCTTGGGGTGATCTAGGTAATCCATTTGGATCAATCCTTGCACCAAGAAATTGAATGGAAAAATAGGGTAGATACTAACTTAGGGTGTTTAGAAAGGGCTTCCATTTGTAATGTTCCTCTTGCACCCAATTAAGGGACACCCCACCTTGTGGTGGGTAATAGACCTCATGGTCACAAGAGCACCTTTAGCGTTCTTGCTTAGTGATCTCCTTATGGTCAAAATCCCATAAGCGATCACAGTAAGAGAAGATAAAAATTACGTCTACCAAAGTTTTGTATCCTTGGTAGCCTTGAGTTTATAGTGGGTTGGAAGAGTAGGGTAATTTTCTTGTCCCCACTTGGGTTGTTCCTCTTAGGTTGTCCAAGAGTAGGCCCTCTAAAGGATTCTAACTACCACAAATTGGATCCACTCTCAAGGGTCAAGATTTATGATTCACCTCAAGGGTGAGGATCATACTCTCCTATCTTGATTGCTTCCCCCAAACACACCAAGAAGATTTAATTATCCCCTTGCTTTTGAAAATCCAAAGGTGGATCAAGATTTCTAATTCACTGAAAGGGTGAAGAGCATACTATCCTATCACCAAAGAACCTCAATCACAAGTTTAATGTGCCTAAGAAATGAAAATGACTAGTAGAGTGTTGCACATGAAAGTGAATTAACCCTCTTAACTTAGGCTAGATTTTGAAAATAAATGCCACAATTTAGGCAAAAACAAAAGTTTAGGCTTACCTTGTTCGAAGCTAGCAAAGGCTAGGCACATTTTTAAGGGTCTTCAACGTGTTTTTTTTTTTTTTTTAAAGTCTTTGACATGCATTTTGTAGACCACGCGTAGAAATCCAAATTGTGTATGAAATCCTCTTGGCAGCACCCCAAACTTGCAATAAAATATTCAAATTAGACTTCCATTATTTGGGTTGTAAATTTTATTTTATGAAAAATCATTAAAAAATTAACAATAATTAATTTATGATCATAAAAATTTGAAATTTTTATTGTGAGTTTAACTCAGCATCCACAACATGCAAAAAAAAAAGAGATTAAAATTCAACTACTAATGGCCAAAATTAATTTTTTTAATGAAAATCATTAAAAAAAATTATCAAAAAATAGTCGTTGCTCCAAAAAATCTGAATTTTTTTTTGTGAGGTCGAGACATTATATAAAACTTGCAATAAACAATTCAGCCCAATTCTGCAATAAAAATGTCAGAATAAAATAAAATAAATCCGAATATTCAAGGAGGCTTTTTCGAGCCCCACGGTGGGCACCAAAAATGTACACTACAAATTTGTATACTTCTCTAAATCATTCCATTTAAGATCTAACTCGTAAATTATGATCTAGAGCTTCCTAATTGTGGAGTGCAAAGATTGAGAAATGAAATTAGATGCTCTCAAAATAAGTCTCAAGCTATAAATCTTTGCTAGTAAAACCACAACATGGAAGATTCTAAGATGAATGCAAATAGATTTAAACTATGAATGCAAACTGAATATGAACTATGAATGTAAAATAACAATATATGAAATGAAATGCAATGAAATAAAGAGAAGATGGGAAATGAAGAATTGAGAGGTGAAATGCAAGAAGAAATGTAACTATGAAAAACTACAAGGCATTAATGCAATTAGAATGAATCTTAACAAGTGATTCTATAAGCCTCCTAATTAGGTAGATGAAACTTATAGGAATGAAAGAGAAAACTAAAGCAAGGATTATATCAAAGAAAGCCAAGAATGAAAGAGAGGAGAAGGATGGTAATCAATTCAAGCCTCCTTTGGTGATGTCTTCAATGGTGGAGCTTCATGATGATGTTGAGAAAATCTTCTCCTCTTGATGTGAAAATAACCTTCAATACTTGAGCAATTGTTGTAGATTTCAATGACATAATCTTAGCTTTCTATCCTTATGAAATGAGGAAAGACCTCTCTCTTTTAAAGAGAAATGGATGGTCTAGATCAAAAGACGAGAATATCCCAATCAAGGGTTGAGACGAATCTAGAATAAGTGGATCATATTCTAATGGAAGAAACAATTCATATGCATGTTCAAGATGATGGTGAGATCTCCACTTAGAATTTAGAATTGGTATGTGATCTTCCACCTTCATTCCATTATGAATTTAAAATTATGATACTTTATTCCAGTAGGAGTGAAATGAATTTAAAAATAAGATCCTTCGTTCCACTAGAAATGGAGTGAATTATCAAATTGTGACACTTCATTCCACTATAGATAGAATGAATATCAAAATAAGATCCTTCATTCCACTAGAAATGGAGTGAATTATCAAATTGTGACACTCCATTCCACTACAATGGAGTGAATTATCAAATTAGGCCACTTCATTCCGCTATAGATAGAATATTATCAAATTAAGATCCTTTATTCCACTTTGTATTTTTAATTTGATTGGAGATATGACTCATTTTGATTTTATTGAAAATGTATATTCATATATTTTTCTCAAAGGGGTTCGAGTTTGAATTAAATTAGAGTGTCTAACATTTGAATAAATTCAAATGTATAGCCATCCTAGGTAGAAATGAGAGATTAATGAGCATGAGCTAGAATTTGATTCAGTGATTGTTCATTTTTTCTTGATTTGATCATAAGAATTGATGAATTTAGCAATTTGATTTTGTAGGGCCAATTTTGGGTGATTACATTTAGGACTATTTTTCCTCACAACTCATACACAAAAAGAATTTGGATTGTGAAGAAATTCCTAATATTTTAGAGCTCAAGTAGTGAAGTTTATGTTGATTGTGGTGATTTGTTAGACAAGTACTCTACAAATTTCATAAGGCATAGGGTTTGGGGAAATGCCCCTCCCCCCCACCCCAAAAAAAATAAATTAAAAAATAATAATAATAAATATTAAAAAATCAATAATAAAAATAAAAATTGGTCAACTTGTCAACCATATTCAAGTTGATTCATCAAGCATTTCCCAAGGTTGTCTTGTCAAGTATTTTTTAGGGTTAACTTGTTAAGCTAACATAAGTCATGTAATATTGGCTTAGGGTTAAATTTTTATCAAGAGAATATATAGCTTCTTATAGAACTATTGAGCTATAAGAGATCTTGAATATTGTAACAAGTTGAAGTTACTAGATAATAATAATGGACTCTTTGTTTGATAGACATAGCCCAAGATTGGACGAGCCATGCTAAATTTTCGTGCCTTATGTTTCATTTATGTGTGCTTTATTCATGTGTGTTATTTATTATATTTGCATCTAAATATTATTTTTATATCTAAATAATCCTAATAAGTGGTCTCAAAGCCAAGTTGTTTTAGTTATTCTTCGTAGGAAGGTCTCATGGTTGAGTGGGAGGAATGGTAGATGAGGATAAGTTGAAGGTTGGGAATTTTAATGGGTAGAACTTTGAATTATGAAAAATGCAAATTGGGGACTATTTTTATTAAAAGGATTTATGGAGGCCATTGGGAGGAAATCTAAGAATGACCCAAATATGTTAAATGAGGATTGTGATATTTTGGATACAAAGGCACTTAGAAGTATTTGATTATACCTAGCACAATTGGTGGTATTTAGTATTACAAAAGCAAAGACAACTAAAGAGTTGATGGAAACCCTTAAAAAATTGTATAAAAATTCTTCCATGTCAAATAAGTTATTTCTAATATAGCATTTATTTAATATGAAATTGGTAGAAGGTGGGTTTGTTGTTAATCATCTAAATGAGTTTAATATAGTTACCAATCAATTATCTTCTTTAAATGTCAATTTTGATGAAGAAATTAGCATTCAAGCTTCTTTTTGTGTACTTTGAAAGTTGAAATGGCTTGATAATGTTTGTTAGTAACTCTTTTTCTGGTTCAAATACCCTAAAATTTGATGATGATGTTGGTTTTATTTTGAGTGAGGAAATTCATAGGAAAAGCTCAAGTGGATCTACATGAGGTATTATTTTGAATTTAGAAAGTAGGCATAGAAAAATGGAGAGAGGATATAATTCTGGGAATCATGAGAAATCAATAAAAAAATCAAAGCGAAAGAGATCTTAATTGAGAGGACCAAGAGATTATTAGTACTGTGAGGAACTAGGTCATAAGAAGAAAGATTGTTGGTCTTGGAAGAATAATGAAGATGATAAACAAGAAGGAAATAAGGAGGGAAATATGCAAAGTAATAAATCTAAAGTTGATGTTTTGCTTCTTTCCTTAGCAAATGTAGATGCTTCATGGGTTTTTATTCAAGGGCTTCATTTTAAGTTACACCTCGTAGAAGTTGTTTTATTTATTATGTCCAAAGGGATTTTGGTCTTAGTCTATTTGGGAGATAATGAACCTTGTGAGATTGTTTGAAATGGAAGAATTAAGATTAAGTTACAAAATAGGAATCATTGGCTACTACAAGAGGTAAGGCATGTTCCAAAGATGAGTAGGAATTTAATCTTAATAGGGAAACTAGGTGATGAAGGTCGCACAAGTACTTTTAATGATTAAAAAAGGAAGGTCAAAAAAGGTTCCTTAGTAGTATAAAAAGGTTCCTTAGTAGTATAAAAAGGTGTGAAATTAGGCACCTTATATTTTTACATATGTCATACTATTGCTTCTACTTTAATTATTTTAGAGAAAAATCAATGCTCAAGAATGGTTGTTGTAGTTGAATGAGAAGAACACCAAGTAGTTGTTGTATATTCTAAAATAGCACTATGGCACAATAGACTTGGGCACATGAGTGAAAAAAGTATGAAATTACTTTCAAAGAAAGTTGTACCTAGTCTAAAATGTGTCAATATGGAATTTGTGAAAGTTGTGTGCATGGATAACAAAAGAGAGTTAATTTTTTGAAGAGTGGGAAGGAAAAGGAAAAAGAGAAATTAGGGCTTGTGCTATAGATGTATGGGGACCATATCATGTATATTCCCTTAGTGTATCTCTATTATGATTTATTCATTGGTGACGCAACTAGAAAAGTATGGATTTATTTCCTAGGATAAAAATCTGATGTATTTGAAACTCTTTAAAATTTTGAAAAGATTGGTTGAGAATGAGACTGGTAAAAAACTAAAATGTCATATATGATAATAATAGTGAGTATTGTAATAATTATTTGGAATATTATTGTTCCACTAATGGTATTCGTACGCCAAAAAAACTCCAAGGACTCCACAAAAAATGGAATGAATGAACAGACAAAAAAGATAACAATAAAATGTGCAAGGAGTTTGTGGTTGCATGTTGGGACACCCTTTAAAACCTTGGAAGAGGTTGTAAACACTATTTTAAAAAATTAATAGAGGTTCATTTTCTCCTTTGGGTTGTGGTATTCTAGATGAAGCATGGAAAAGAAAGAAGGTGAGTTATACTTTTCTCATAACCTTCAATTATGAAGTATTTGCACATGTAGATTATGAGAATAGGACCAGGATAGAATCAAATTAAAAGAAATGTATATTTTTTAGATATGAAATTGATGAATTTAGATATAGACTATGGAATTTTAAAAATCATAAAATTGTAAGAAATAGGGATGTCATGTTGAATGAGAAAAGTGTACATGCATCTAATATTGTAGCATCATGAGAAGAAAGAAAATGATTGTGTAGTGTTGGATGATACTACAAAAATGATGTTCCAGTGGTTTCTCATGCTCTAAAAAATAATGACAAAAATAAATACCATAAACTATAGTAAATTTTGGAAGGTCAACAAGGCTAAGTAGACCTCCTAAAATATTTTCTCCATCTCTGTAGTCTATTTTATTAAGAAATGTTGATGAACTTGACATATGTGATGAAGCTATGAAGGTGGATACAAAGATTCAATGAGAGTTTGAAATGATAGAAGAAATGGACTCCTTGCTGAAAATTTTGACTTGGACATTATGTAAGTTACCTATGGGTAAAATGACTTTACAAAATAAATAGGTTTATAAGTTGAAAGAAGAGGATGGAAGTAAGAAAATATTTAAAGCCAAGTTAGTTTTGAAAGGATTTGTATAGAAAGAGGAATTGATTTTTATGATATCTTTTCTCTAATTGTTAATATTACTTCTATTCATAATATTTTAAGTATTGTAGCTACTAAAGACTTGCATCTAGAACAACTTGATGTTAAAACAACTTTTCTTCATGGAGATTTAGAATAGGAAATATATATAGAACAACCACAAGGATTTATGGTCAATGATAAGGAGAATTTAGTGTACATATTAAAGAAAAATTTATATGGCTTGACGTAAGAACCTCGGCAATGGTATATTAGATTTGGTAATTTTATGACATAGCATGGACATAGTTAGTGTCATTAAAACCATTGTGTTTATTTTAAGAGGTTGGATGATGATAACTACATTATTTTATGTTTATACATTGATGACATGCTTATCACGGAGTCTTACATGGATCACATTAAGGGGCTAAAAGAATAGTTAGTAAGTCCTTTTGTAAAGAAGGATTTAGGGGTAGAAAAAAAAAATCCTTGGTATGAAAATTTACAGAGATCAGAAGAATAAGAAATTGACTTTATGTTAGGATAATTATGTTAGAAATTTTTTGTAGAGATCTTACATGGAGGATGTCAAACCTGTCAGTACAACTTTTCCTAGTTATTTGAAATTGACTAAGGAGATGTGTGTGAAGACACTGGAAGAGGATTGTAAAATATCCAAGGTCCCTTAAGTTTCAACTATAAGTGGTTTAATTTATGTCATGGCATGTACTAGACCATATATTTCACATGTTTTGGGAGTCATTAGTAGGTATACGAGTCATCCTGGAATTGAGCATTTTTTAATGTAGTCAAATGGATTCTTAGATACTTGAGAGGTACATGCAATAAATGTTTACATTTTGGGGGCTCTACTACTAATTTACAAGGCTACATTGACTCAAATTTGGTAGGGGATTTAGAGATCAAGTGGAGTACTACAATATATACATTTTCTATTAGTGAGACATTGATGAGTTGGATTTCTCGATTATAGAAGGTGAGTTTTTTCATCCACTACAGAGGTAGAGTATGGTGTTTACTAGAGGCATTCAAAAAGATGATATGACTACAATATTCTATGGGAAGGTTTGGGATACTCACATACTACAAATTATCTATATACAAATAGCTAGAGTGTAAAGTATTTTACTTTATATTCAAATACGAAACACATATAGTAATGGTACCATTTCATCTAGCTAGTTTTGGATGATGGACATTTAAATTTGGAAAAGATATATACAAATGAAAATCAAGTAGATATGTTTACAAAGATGGTTCCAAGGGATAAGTTTAACTCCTCTTCAACTTTGCTTGGTCTTCTAGATTGCATAAAAGAATAACAAAGCCCAGGGTGCATGTAATCTAGTGGGAACTTTGGGGGTAGCAGTGTGGCTACATTATTAGTATCCAAGTGAGAGGTAGTTTAGTGTGAAATATGATCAATACCCAAGTGAGAGATTTTTGATTTGTGGTGACTGGCTTGACAAGTACTTTACAATTTTCATAAGGCATGGGGTTCAGGGAAACAACCCAATTTTTTTTTGGTTAACTCATCACGCATTTTCAAAGGTTGACATGTCAACTATTTTTGGGGTCAACTTGTTAAGCCAACATAAGTCATATAATATTATAATATTAGGTTTTATCAAGAGAATATACAACTACTTGCAACAATATTGAGTTGTAAGCAAGTTGGAAGATTGTAACAGGTTAAAGATGCTAGATAATAATATTGGACTCTCTATTTGGTGGACATAGGCCATGATTAGGTGAACTACATTAAATATTTATGTCTTCTATTCCATTTATGTGTGCTTTTTTTTTTATTGGTTATATTTGCATGTAATTATTATTTTTCTATCTAAATAATCCTAATAGTTTCCTTTTACCTTCTTTTTTTCTTGCACTTTGTTTTCCTTCTTTCCTTTTTCTTTTTCTTTTCAAAGATTTGAATATTTGGGGTGGAAATGGAATTCAAGATGCAAAATCCATAAACCCAAAATTTGAACCATAACATAACGCCTAAGAGTCAATTTTAGGCTTTTGGGGATCCTAAGACCTCCAACCCCTAAAAATGGGTCCTAGACCTCAATATCTTTGACCCCAAAACAATGAAAGTTTTCAAAGGAGAAAGAATGATATTTTGTGGAAAAAATAAGTGTAATATTTCATGCTTTTGGGGGTCCCAACCCTCAAACATTTTGAATATGTCAATATCCCCAAAACCCTAAAACCCAAAAAGGTTCCATGGTACAAACATTTTTTTTTATCTAGGTGCAAACAATGAACTTTTTTGAGATCTTGGGAGTCCCAACCGCCAAAGATTTTGATTCTAATAGCCTTAAAAACCAACTTTTTTTGTGTTTTTTTTTATCAATACTTGATCTTTTGAGGCTGTAGTTAATTTTTATTTCCTATCTATTCCCTTTAATTCTTTTTAGTGCAGATTTAAAAATTATTCCAATAAGATTGATAATGGTTTTGACACGTGCCTTTGCATGCAGAAAGACATATGAACATCCAATACATCAATAAAATCAATGAGGTAGTGAATGTATTTAGAAAATCATTTCAAGATATATCACCACATCTTTGAATATCTGGAGATAAATTTTGGGATCATCTTTGATGGCTTTACATTTTTTGACAAGTGGAAATGAGGGAATAAAGAGAAACACTTTTTTTCTACTGTGGCAATTATTCAAACAAAAAATCTTCTTTCAAATGTATGATTTTTTTGTCTACATATATCTCCAAGGGCCGTGTATGCATGAAGCCTCATATTGCTGCTAAAAGCACTCAATAAAAATATACAAATGTGGATCTAAGTGAGTACAGTCCCAAACCCCCAAATTGGAGTTTTATCCTATGATTTTAGGGTGCATTTTTGCATGAATAAAGGGTCATATTGAGTTGTATCTCATGGAACAAATATTTAAACCATTATGTAATAGTTTAGGATTAGTGTTATGCAATTAAACTACTATTATACTTTTATTTCCCCCAAAATAAATACCAAAAAACCCCAGTTAAAGGTTTTAGATTTTTTAATTGTAAAATTTATATAAAAGCATCATGATATTATAACAAGGGTTAGATTTTTACATTATAATAAAAGAATAAAAAATTTGTTGGATTTGTGTTATGTTTGGTTGCCAACTATGTGAATTTTGAGAATTTATTTTTCAAAATTTAAGAGCCAAGTGTATATACTTCTATTTTTCTTGTGAATCTATTAATGAGTGTTTGTTATGATTTATTCATCTTTTTGTCGTGAATGATTGGAGAAGATAATATCATACGTTCTTGAGGATGAATTTTTTGTGTGTGAATATGTCTAGTATGGCTTCAAAATTTGATGAGTTTTGAGATATCTATGATCTATTGAAATCCCGTTGGTGATTGCATCTCCTTAGTATAATATGCGAGCATTCAATTTTATATGCTAGTGGGGTTCCTTTATATAATCCAATAGTTCATATATGAGTGAGAATAAAAATGGTTTATGTATATTAGAGCTCAATTTTAGTTATTTTCTTAAATTTTTGTTACCTTCATCTTTTGAATTTGTTTTTGCAAAACATGGTAGAGTTAAAAAAATCATCAAAGGAATCAAAATAGATTGCATTGGTAAATTTACATGCATGTTATTTGGAAATTAGAAAAATCTAAAATATAGTTGTCAAGTGTGTTTTCTTGAAGTATGAGTGATGAGGCATTCTTGGTTGTAGATAGGAGATGAGTGATATTTTTGGGCCTCTGTGTGTAATGTGTTATCTAGAGCTCATAAATTTAGAACCAACAAATGACCTTCTTGTGAGTTCACATTATCTTCAACTAGGTTTTGACATGGTTGTGCTACAATCATTATTTCAATGGACGTATTTGAAACACATCTCCTTGATATTATATTGGCTAAAAATTACTCTCAATAGAAGTGGTGCTAGAAGTAGGGTTGTACCAAAAGTGTTCATAGTTTCATACACAATTGATCGAGTTGGATCTTAAGGTGATATAACTTCAATGGATAGGACTTTGTTTATTTTTGGTGACCTCCATGAAATTCCTTTACATGTACACAATAGGCTTCCTTTATTCTTCCCCAGTAATGGGGAAAATGCTACAAATCATATCAGGATTTGCAAGGCTATAATTCCTTTTTATCAAAGTTGAGCATGAAGATGTCTACAATATATCTGTCAAGATGTTAAAAGGTGTAGGACTCCAATGGTATGTGAGACTTCCATGCAATTCTATTTTCTCATGGACTTTGAATTAGGATACTTATTCTTAATTCAATTTGATCCCAATGTAAGTGCACAAGGTTCATTGTTTTAGTTTTCTACTCTGAGAAGGACACCTCAAGAGTCTTTTGCTAAATTTAATTATTGATTTCTTCTCATGTATCAAAGGGTTCAAGAATAAATAAGGATGGTGCATGAATCAATGATAAAAGGAAATTATTTATGGTGTTTGGATGTCTCATTTACAAACATAAATATATATTTTATTGAAATTACTATCATGATATCTTAAACAAGGATTTTTTCTTAGCACAGTGTGGATGTGACATTACAAATGGTACACATAATCTGAATGGAAGTTTTAATACATAATGTATTGAATTTTTTCAACCATTCTAGCTCTATGTCAATCTAGTCAACACATCAAATCAGATAAAATCACCTCATTCAACCAATTGCAACTTCTCTTATCTCCAAATTGTGCAATCATTTAATAGAAATAATAAATCAAGCATTTTTAGGAACAAAGTTAGAGTAAAAATGCCCATGCTAAAACCTTGGATGCAAGTATTTACCTCCCAATGATTCTCCTTTGACTATATTGTCATATTATTGTTATACTCCAACATATGCATTAGATCATGATAATATTTCAAATGAAAATCTTGTTGGTAAGTTCGATAAGCATGATAAGTTATGCAAAAATGAAGATGAAATGGGTCTAGAATTTGATTTTAATCAAGAACTAAAGTAACCAAATAAATTTTCCATAAAAATCAAACATGAAGTATCAAGAAATGATGGCCAAATCCAAGAGAATAAGATATATCCAATGCCACCCCAAAAAGTTTGTCACAAATGATCAACTAGTGAGGAATAGTTGTCATCTCCAAAATGTAATTTTGATGACTCTTTTGAGATTGCCATATTTTTCTTGAAAAGATTGACTTCTATTTGAAAGGAAAGATGACTATTGAAAAAGTATTAATTCCTAATAGGATCATTAAGATAGTCAATCAAGAAAGGAAGATGGCAGTGATCAAACCCATGAGACTTTGGAAGATATGTATTTTCCTAATGAGAAAGATAGAGTGATTAGCATACAAGAAAATAATGGTGAGATAATTAAAAATGATGTAGAGAATGAAATTATGCACACACCCATAAACATTTTATGACAACTAAAATTTGAGAGGTCTTTTCTTGTAAAGTCATGAGTGATGATGCCTTTACTTTTTTGAATGTTAATCATGATGAAAATAAAATGGAGGATAATATAAGAATTTCAAGAAAATGATCAAAATGAATATGATAAAGATCAAAAATTAAGTCATGAGGTAGAGGATTCTTAGGACTTACCAATTAAAAAATGAGATGCCTCTTTATTTTTTATCAAAGGATGATGTATACAGAGTGCTTGATTTGGTATCATGTTTTAGAAAATAAATATCAATTTACGGGTAGTCCATACACATACTATACCTTTTAATATATAATTCATGTAAATTTTATCCATTTTATCTACATCTGGAAGTAACTTATCTTGACTTCTTGCTAGTGTGAGAGATCCCTTAGAAGGTATGGGAAATTTTGAACATGTTTCTTATAGGCTTGAGGAAGACAATAATTTTATTGATGGTACTCATGATTATTAAAATTCCAAAAACATGTTTATGATTGAAACTGTTAATCATTGTAGTCATAGTCCTTGACGTCTCAAAACTTTATCTCTTTCAAGTCTTTAGAAAGAGACAAAAGATCAAAGTTATGCCTCAAAAACATTTGACACTTGGTTGAAACTTCATTGATTTTATGAATTAAATAGTTTTAGTAGCTTACCAAAATTTGCCTTGTATTTTGGATTTTTGAAAAGGGAATTCTGAGTAAAGGCTATTGTCAATTTAGCATTTATCACTTTTTATGTTTTTCTCCCATATTCATTAACCAAAAAGGAAAAAAAAAGGGTAATCAATCTTGCAAAAATATGGAAAATCAAATGATTTCTCACCCTCTTTTAAAATTCGAGCAACATGGGATAAAAATTGAGATTCATTGTCTCTCTTGAAATATGCAAAATAAAAAGATTCATTAACCTTCTTTTGGTTAAGCAATCTTCCAAATATTATGGTTTTGAAATATCCATTAACGTTTCCATTTTATAATTATATTTTGATCATTCTTTGACAAAACACAACTTCAAGAAGTGAAAACATGTTATTAAAATGTGGAAAAGTATGGACAGCCACCAAAGCTTAATAGAAAGGAGATTCTTGAATGATGTTTTGAAACAAGATAGATTCTTGTTAAAAATTACGAGTTAGAAATTATTTGTTTGGAATGTATGTTAAATATTGAATCATGAACACTCCATATGAGACTTGAATTAGAACACTAGCCTCACTAAACATGATAATTAGTAATGTTTAAATAGTAACCATCAAGTTTGATTCAAGCAAATTTATACCTTATCCCGATGAGATTGTAAATTATGAGTCATGGAAAAAATAATGAAGTTTGAAGTCATAAATAATGAACCTAAATTGTATGAAAAAATACCTCAAAGGAGTATAATTCTGCCAAATAGAATGATCCTAAGTTCTATAAAATGTGGTCAGATTCAAAATCTTGAAAGAAAATAAGTGGCAAATGTAAGCTAATATTTTAGTACCCTTATACAATGGCCACATTGCTTGACCAAAATGAGAGTTTTGGAAAAAGGTACAAAAATCTCAACAAATCATAATATGTTGGTATCTTCACTTACATTTGAATTGTTTAAAATTAAATATAGATAGAATGTCTACCAAAATGGGAGGTAAATGCACCTACAAAACTAGCACTTGCACCTTTGAAGGGTGCAAGGGGTAAGCAGATAGTCTTGTATACTTTTGATGATGTTCTTGAAAATTTTCTATTTCAATTTTTATATTTATATTGTCAAAATAATTACACTTTTTTTGAAGTGTAAAATGATCTAGGTAAGATTACTCTTTTTTTATATAACTATGTATATATCATTTTTCATTTTAAGAGTATTTGTCAAAGTTGACAACAGGTCAAATATGGAAGCTATAGAAGTCATTCCTTGTATAATTTATGTGCCACACTCCACCATTTATTTCTATAAAAAGAGCCCTTGAGCCCATAACATGGTAATTGGAAATTATCTTGAACTACCCAAATCGATAGGTACTATTGATTCACTTTTAGGATCTTCATGGATTCATGGGTTTGCATAATAATTCTCAAAATGTATTACTTCATACATAGGCATGTTTGGTGGCCTACAACCAAGTCCATAAATGATATATGTAATATCTCCATGAGCTCCATTAACAAGTCTTTCTTCTATCCAAATGTTCATTGGAAGCATAATGTATTGCCTTTTGCAAAGGAGTACATGTTTTTCTAGTTGCTGATTGTGCATCTAAGTGTTTTCTTTTTGACACAATTTACCAATGTACTTATTATGATCATCTAATTCAATAATTTTAGCATTATTTTCATTTCTTCATTAGTAGAAAATAAATACATAGAGATATCAAATTCATTGTTTTGATTAAGTCAAAACAAGTGTTAAAGGACCCAAAACCTTTGACATAGTAGGAAGAAAATAAAAACTTACGAACCCAGAAGATTTGTGCATCAACATCAAGAAAAGAACAAGCTAAAACAAGTAGCTAAAAACAATGAGATGGAAAAGACAACAAAAAGAAAGGAAAAAGACAACACAAAACTAGCTATAGGGTCCTTAGTAGATCCACTTCCTAGTCTACAAGGATATTCATGTTTTCTATAGAGGCCTTCAAATCATCCATTTCTTTGGCTTCAACACCCTCTGTCTTTTTCGAGTTGGCCCTGGTGCACTTGCTAGGTCCTTGGTCATCTTCCACTTCCTTGGAACCTTGATCTATCCCTTGTTCAAATTTATTCAAGAGAGTGTTAATGTTGTCTACCACAGTATTCAGAATAGAACAATTATGATTCACCAGTTTCTTAATCCTCTTCTCCATATTAACCACTCTGTTATCTAGACCATCCAACTTTCTAGAAATCTTTAATCAACTGATCTAGAGCTCTATTTTTGGCTTCAAACACATTTCATAAGATTCTTAACCTCTTCAATGTTACGAATCACCTCATAAAGTTTATTAATATGTTGTGCTAGAGTTCTCTCCCCTCTAGTAGTTTTGTTGAGCTCGTCAAATTCTCTTAAAATGTCCTAAATTTGTTGCTACAAGCTACTAATGTTCTTCATAAGCCTCGAATTACCAAAGATCCCTTTTAAAAACCCCTAGTCATCATCGACCTTGTTATGAGTAAGGTCATCCTCATCCCCACCAACATTGTCTCTTTCATAATCAATCTCCTCAAGCCTTTTTGCATCCACCTTCCCTTAACAAGGTGCATTTTTTCCTTTTTGTTTCATCCTCTTAATCAAAGGTTCATCATCAAAATTTATTCTTGAAACCATGTCCATATTCTTCCCCTTGTTTTTAGAGACCTTACCAGCAATATCACTTTTCTAATTCCCCTCTTCTAGCTCCTCTTCAAAATCTGTATCCAATTCAGAATCAATCTCCTTAATATTCCTTTTCTTCCTAGATGAGCTTCCAGGCTCAAGATTTTTCCTCTTCTTAACCGTAGTCTCTGCAATCTCATTCTTTGGGTCTTCATCAAAGCCCTTCTCCTATTCACTCCCCTCAATCCATAGTTTTCTTACTGTAAGGTCTATCCACTTTTTTTGATTTAAGGAGGTTCATAACTAGTACCATTAAAACCTCATGACAAGTATGGTCACCCTCAGGATTATTCCAAATAGCTAATATTGTACTACCCAATGATTTCTTGAGGTAGAAGGGAAGATTAAGTTAACCCTATGCCTAAAATGGTTTATCGACATAAAATGGTACCCAAATAACTTAGTAAAGCGACAATCCAAAGTTATGTATTCAATAACAATGAACATGATAAACGTTTAGGGGTGAGATATAGAACTAGGGCTAAAATAGGAATTACCAATTTTAACCAATTTGTTTCGTTGCTTTACCATTTCTGCAAATTCCTCCACACTCAATCCAAAAGCTTCCTGTCTCTACAAAAGTTGATCTCCTCTGTGTTAAGTCTTGTAGCTTCTGTAATGATGTCCTTAGTAACCTCCATTCTTTGATTACCCACTAGAATGCTCCCATCCTTCCAGGTTTTAATGAATTGGTGAGTAATAGAAGGGTTACTACATTTAAGCTTTCTCCATAAAACCCATAAACTTCCCCTGTTCTAGAATATCCCAAATCTCCTTCTTCTTTTTCCAGTCCTTACAGCTAGCTAGTTTGACCCTCTTTCTCCTTCCTCCCATATTCTTCAATCTATTGCAGACTCTCACAATCTTAGGGTACACATTCAGAAAGAAAAGCCTGGTGTCAATATCAAAGCAAAGGAAATTGCAAAATAAAAATGCCCCCAATCCATGTGGCAATGAATGAAAATTCCTTGCCAATCTAACCATAATCCACAACACCCCAAATCTGCCCAAGTAATAATTAATACTTATGGCCTTATTCATCATTAATATATAAAAATTGCCTACTTCTCACCTTATCATACTCAATCAAGGATAATCCCTTGAAAGGGATATTATCATCTTGATTCAAAATCAGCTTCTCATCACTTTTTCAAGCCACGTTCATAGCCCAATCAACAACATGGTTAGTTTATCTATAGTTATGAGTGATGACACAAGTTTAAAATGAATTAATTAAACAAATGGCCTTACAAATAATATTATAAATTGTTCAAGAAGGGTTGTTAACTTTATTGAGACAATTAATAATATTGATGGAGTCTCCCTCTAGCCAAATCTTGTCCAAATTCATGATCTTGGCATAGCTAAGACCATAGAAAGCAACACTAGCTTCCACCACATGATTTGTTTGTTCCCCAATAGGGATGGCCATCACACCCAAACTATCCCCATTCATGTTTCTAATGATGTCACCACAACTCATCATCCCTCGTTTGCCCTTCGAGGCCCCATCAAAATTAATCTTACATCAACCCTGAGGAGGGCAATCCCACCTAGCCAGATTCCTAAGGTTATTCCCATTTTGAGAAACATTTAACCCTTCCAAATTGCATTTCTAAATCACTTTTTCTTCCCAACCAGTTTGAGGTTGATGCCCTTTCCCAACAGTCCTAATATTCTCAATCACCAGATACTTAATCTTATAGAACAACTGGATAGAGTTAGTCTCCTTACCCCTAAACACTCTATCATTTCTTTCCTTCCACACTCCCCAAAAAAGAAAAGGGATGATGAAATCCCAAAGCTTCATAATCAATGTACTACAAGTGGGAGACTTCCATCCTTTAAAGAACTCTTGAATAGTAAGGGGGAGACCCAAACCAAATCTAGCGAACCACATATCCTTTCCCATAACCTTCTAGTATAAGAACAATGAATAGTCATATGATTAACTGACTCTTCTACTTCTTTGTAAAGATTGAACATATTAACAAAATTCATACATTTCTTCATCAAATTATCAGTGTTATAATTTTATCCTATAAAAGAGTCCAAAAAAAATTGTTAACTTTAGGGGTCATTCCTTTATACAAAGCTTTAGCCTAGTAAGGCACCTGATATTCCTCAAAAGCATTGGTATACAAAGAAGAAACATAGAATAACCCATTGGAATTATATTTCCATATTAAAGTATCCTCCTCTTGAATTAAAAAGACAACATTCGGGATTTTTTTGACATCATTAAGATTGATATCCACTCTATTGAGGTTAACCCATTTTTCCTCTTCCCAATAATGAGGAATAAAGTTTCCAAACAGGTTCTTGCATTGATCCATAAATTCATTCCACCTTTGATCAAAACTGAAGGTATGATCAAGAATCCAAATATCATCCCAAAAATGAATAGTCTTACCATTTCCAACCTTCCATCTGACTCCTTTATTTATAATCTACTTATTTTTATAAACATGTTTCCAAATTTCAAAACTCCCTTGGGAAACCTCATTACTAAGGAAGAGGTTAGAACCAAGATTCTCCCTATTATATTTATCATCCCAAATGTCTCTCCATTCTCCCTCCTCTTGATGACATTTCCAAATAAGCTTAGCAAGAAGAGAATCATTCATAGTTATTACCCTTCTAAGACCAAGACCTCCTTTGTTGATAGGCATGCAGACTTTATCCCAAGAAATTAAATCCATTCTTTTCTTCTTTTCTATACCCTTCCATAAGAATTATTTCTAAATTCTCTCAATTGTTAAAGCAAACTTCCTGGGAATCTTTAAAATACTCAAAGCATACAAAGGAAAATTTTGTAATGTGGATTTTAGAACAATTACCTTACTAGCCTGGCTAAGGAGGGATCATAATTTTGAGTGGATTTTGTCGATCAAAAAACTTGAGAAAGTCTTAGGAGGGTTGAGACAAAGAGACAACCCAAGATATGAGCTTGGAAGGGTACCAATCTTACATCCAATGATTCTTTTAATTTAATTTTGTCTATTTTCATTAACATTAATAAAATAAATCAAACTCTTAATCCAGTTTATTATCTAACCAAAAGCTTGCCCATAATCCTCAACAGCTTTCTTAATGTTTATCACATTTCTCACAGAAGCTTCTCCCATAACAATCGAGTCATCCACAAATTTTTGATGAGAGCAAGTAAGATTCTTAGAGGAAGGTCTAAGCCCAACATATTCCCCCAAAGTAACCATTTTTTCCACATATCTACCTAAACATTCATCCATGAGAATGAAAAGGATAGGAGAGAGTATATCTCCTTGCCTTAACCTATGAGAGGCCCAAAAGAAAGGAGTTGGAGAACCATTAAGCAGCACAGAGAAGGTGGCAGAGGAAATTGACAAAAGGACCATCTCCAAAAGTCTCTTATTAAACCCAAAAGCTTCCAACCCACATTTTAAAAACTTCTAGTCCACCCTATCATAATCTTTTGATAAATCTAGCTTAAGAAGGAACCCCTCTTTCTTAGATTTAGTAAGGGAATGGATATTTTCATGCACTGTAATTATAGAATCTGAAATCTACCTGCCAGGAACAAACCCATTATGTTGTCTAGAAATCAAAAAATTCATTATTTTCATCCCTACTTAATTGTATATCTAGACAAGTCATTAGAAGCCCTCAATTAGGTTGTCTTGCATCTCATATGTTATATAGTAGTTGAAATTATTTTGGTTGCATTCTACTCTCACCTTCTTGTGAAAAAATTGTTTGTAATGTAATAAGTGTTATAAAATGATCCCATAGTAATTTGGCATTTGAATGTGATGTATAAATAAAAGTTCTAAAACATGAGGTAGTTGTGTTAGACCCCTCATACACAATTATCAATCTTAGGGAGGATCTTTGAACCAACGAACTCATTTTATCAAAAAGGATGTATTTAATTGGTGCAAAGTAGAACCAGACGAATGCGTAATGGAGGTGATCTAGTCTCCAAATAAATAACTATATAATGGAAATACAACACAAGATGCAAGATTTGATACCAAACTCAACTCTTTAATCATGAAACAATTGAATACATGCAATTTGTCAGGTTGCAAGGCCTTCCCACTTATGGATAAATACAAAGAAAGTAATAGTTCTAAAAGATCCCTCAAGATCTAACCCAAACCCTAGCTAGGCCATATCACAAATTTGGTAGAAACCTCAAACGTGATCTAAACTTGTGCTCACAAGACACCAAGAAACCTCCTAGTTTCTAAAGTCACAACTACTAGCTATGATCTCAAATTTGCAACTCCATATTCCTAAACTCAAAACTCTTCTCTTCCATCTCTTAGAGTGAATGCCCACAACTCTACCCAAGGCCCCCTTAAATACTTGCATGACCACAAGTTGGCTTGTTGCAAATAGAATCATCTAGAACCTAAATAAACATAAAATTCCTTAGTCATCTTACAACCATTATTAAATACACATAGGATAAATAACCAAGACCTAAATAGGTCCACACACAACCCCATGATCAATCCATGTCACAATCATACTCCACTCTCATTAAATACACCAAGTCAGCCGATGAGATTTGCAAGAACTCCATTTGTCTAGCCAAACTATCGAGTGTCAACAAAAAAAAGAAAGTATTGCCAAGCAATAGTATATGCCAAGTCTAATATATGCCAAGAAACATAGTATATGTCAATCCCACTCATCCAACACTACACAGGTTCTACCGAGAACCACAAGCTTTGTCGAGCTTCTTTAGTGACTAAGTTCCTTGGCCAACACTACACCCAAGAACTACTCAATAATGACTGAGCATCAACCCTTATTCAACCAATTTATCGAACTCCAAATTCAAAACCACTCCAGCATGCAAAATTACTAACTACCCCAGGATACTCCTACATTAGACACCCTAGGCACAAAATGATGTTCTTACTAACTAGAAGAATATCTTGTGGGATTCAACACATAAGTCCCAAACTAGTCCTTCACATACATGTCATCCAAGTTATCAACTTGTGCATTCTTTCCTCTATTCCACTTATGCCAATCCTTTCCAGCAACAATCAATGATTTTCTTTGCTTCTTCATATCCTTTCTCATTGTTCCACAAGTTTGTTTCCACTGATTAATCCTTTCAGACTCCTTTAACTCAAATCGCCAGCTAAAACTTAGGTTCCTTCTACTGAGTTCTTCATTCAATAAAGGAATCAATGAAAACTTCTTTCCACCCTTATCAAATGTAAATATATTCTTGCCACAATCATGCATGACCCTGTAATCATACTGCTAAGGTCTATCAAGTAATATGTGACAACTACTCATGTCCACAACATTACACAACACTTGATCCTTATGCTACCCAATCTAAAAATCAACAAGACATTTCTCCCTCACTCCAAAGCATGTGCATCTTGTAACCAACCAATCCTATATAGAAAAGGATGTCACACTCTCTTCAGACCAAGTTTCTAAACCATATCCTCAGTAATAAGCTTATCATTACTACCATGATCTACAATCACATTATAGATTTTATCAGTAGACTTGCAATGAGTCCTGGAAAAATTAATCCTTTAAAAAGGTTCCAGTACCCTCTTACCAAACAAGACTCACCAATCCAAAAATTTCTCCCCTTCCTACTCATGTTCATTTTATAAGTCTTCAGCCTCATTCACCATTGTAGTTCTTCAGCCACCCACCTTCTAGGAACAAACATAAGCTCTATGTCCTTTTTCACTGCAATGAAAACAAGTACCTTTAAATTCACCTCTACATGTCCTTCTCTTCTGCTCAATATATTTTGGTTTACCTTCTACACTCAATTTATCCTTTGTCGAGTAATGCTTCTACTTCCCTTAGGAACTACCTTGATGTCTTCTTTTCAACTTATCTTATGCCTCCAAGGCATACTAATAAGCATCCTCAATCAAATCAATCTTCAACATACCAATCTTGTCCTGAATATTGAATTTGAAACCATTAATATACCTAGCCACCTTTTCCCTAGAAATTTCTTGATGTCCAAACCGAATTGTCAACTTGTAAAACTTCTTAGTATAATCCTTCATTATCATATCCTTTTATTTTAGATTCTATGATCTTTTAAACAACTCAAGTTCATAATTATCAAGAATGAACTTAGCCTTATCTTTTTCACCATCAACCTCTAACTAGTGATCTTCATTTCACCTTCTTATTATCTATCTCTTTGTAATTCTTTCCACCAAAGATCAACATATCCTTTCAAATTATTTTGTTCCAACCTCACTCTAAGAAAATCACCAATATACTCTAACTCAAAGTAGTCTCCTAAGTCACCAATCCAATCAATCAGGTCTTTAGGATTCAAAGTACTTGAGAATTTAGAAACATCCATCTTGTGCTTTAACTTCAAGTGAACTCTGGATCTATCAGACTGAACATCCCTACCTCCCATAGGTCTCTTCATCTAATCGATTTTGTCCTTACCACTAGATCCAACTACTTCAAAGTCTTCAACAACGTCTTCATTACCATCTTTAGTACCCACATTCCTAGGCACAAAATCAATAGATCTCATGATCTCATTCTTCACCAATTCCATCTTAGATCTAAATTTGATCTAACCTTCTCTAAGTTCTTCTCTTCCACAACATCACAAAGATCTGCAATCACCCTAGGGTCAAATCTTCTTGGAGGCATCTTCCACAATCTTCATAATCCAAGGCAACAAATCCACAAGATCAACTAGATCTAACCTTCTCTTTGATACCACCTAATGCAATGCAAAGTTGGATGAAATCCTAATGGAGGTGATCTAGTTCCCAACAAAACAACTACATAGCAAAAATCCAACACAAGATACAAGATCCGATATGAAACTCAACTCTTTATTCATGAAACAAATGATTACATGAAATGTTTCAAGTTGTAAGGCCTTCCTAATTATTGCCAAATACAAAGAAAGTGATAGTTCTGCAAGATCCCTCAAGGTCCAACCCAAACCCTAGCTACCCAAAATCCCCACAAATATGGTACAAAAAATCTAACAGGATCTAAACTTGTGCTCACAAGCCACCAAGAAACCTCCTTATTTCTAAAGTTGTAGCTACTAGCTCTACTCTCAAATTCACAACTCTAGATTCCTAAACTTGAATCTATGCTCTTCTAGCTCTATAAATGAATGCCCATAACTCTACCCAAGCCCCCCTCAAATACTTGCATGGCCACTAGTCACCCTATTGCAAATATAATCATCTAGAACCAAAATAAACATAAAATATCTTAGTTAGCTTACAACCATTATTAAATACACACAGGATAAACAACCAAGACCAAAATAGGTCCACACACAACCCCACAGTTTATCCACATCATGATCATACTCCACACGCATTAAATGCAACAAGTCAGGTGATGAAATCTGCAAGAACTCCATTCGACTAGCCAAATTGTTGAGCATAAGCAAAAACACCAAGCATCATTGAGTAATAATATAACACAATATATGTCAAGCCCACTCGGCCAACACTCTATAAGTTCCACCGAGCACCACAAGATTTTTTGAGCTTCTTCAATGATCAAGCTCCTTGGCCAACACTACACCCAAGAACTGCTCAACAATGATTGAGCATCAACCCTTCCTTGACTGAGTTCTCCAACTTCAAAGTTAAAATCACTCTATTATGCATGATTGCTAACTACCCTAGGATGCTCCTGCATCATTGATATGTTTTAATTCTTCTTGGAATGTCATTAATGCTTGACCCTTTAATGGTTGCATTTATTTTATAGGCATCCTAAGTTTTGAATGTATCATGGTTGTATGTGTGTTGGATGCAACAATCCTTATGGGGAATAGTATAACCAACCTCTTTATTGGGGTCCTTTACTATTGAGAATTTCACTTATTGACATAATTAAATAAGAATTCCCTTTACATGATGTTCCCTAAATGTTCATGGTAGTGGTTCATGTTATTGGTGTTCAATATAATCCTCAATTATTTGGATTTATATATCTTTCTTTGGGGATGATGTGTAGTGAGGATGCTTAGAAACTGGTGGTATGATTTTATTATAGCCATAACTTTTTTTCTCACATACAAATTGTGTATCAATTACATGCTATTATGTTGGAATTGTTGTATGGTCTCATTTTTTATTTGTGACAAATTCATTCTAAACATATCAAAGTCATCTAGTATCATTGTACTTTATGGTCTCATTTGTGAAAAAAGTTCCCATGCTGAATTTTTTGAGTTTAGAAATATTTTCCTTTTTGATGATGGACTTTGCTTCCTTTATCTATGGAGAGGAATAATAATGTACTTTAGAGTAGTTAGCAATTACACATGCCCCATCTATGTCTACTAGGTAGGAAGGCAACACAAAAGTATGAAGACAACTATAATGACTCTAAATTTAATATTTTCTAAAATGTATAAATAATAACGAAAAAACTCATTAGTCGTACCTTTTTTACTATATTACGTTGTTAAATACTTTATATGATAGAACAATAATTGTAAAAAAAAAAATTCATAATTTGCAAGTTTCATGAGATAAAAGTATATTGTTCAAAATCTTAAAAGCTAAACTCTTTTTTTATTAAAATAAATAGAAAAGTCACTTTTGATTCTCTAATTTGAATGTGTTTAGGATTACAATAGAACAATAACCTTAATTGCATTCTGACTCTAATTTAAGACATGTTAATTTTTACAATACTACTAATCTTAATGCTAATATTAATACAACCTTAATTCTCGTATTTCTAATCCTAATTCAAATCTTATCAATACTTATAATAATATGATGCTAACCCTAACCCTAACTCAATTATAACTTTAACATAAAGGTTTACCTATAATGTCAATCATGTACTTGATTCTTAATATCAATAAAAATAATAACTCAATTCTATTAAAAATCCCAACCCCAACCTTAAGATAAGTTGTGTTTGTCTTAGATTGAAAACTTCTATTTTTAACCAACTTTTGACCTTAAGAAAACCTTAATGTCATCCCTACTCCAATTAATAAATGGTACATATTAATAATCTTGATATAAATTATTTAATCTTCAAATTAAATTGAAGATTGTAATTTAGTTCATAGAAAAATATACGAAAATTTGATTATACCGAAAACCCACTCTACTATCAAATGTAGATTGTGTGTCTATTACATGACATTTAGCCATGCACAATAGGTGATTTTGTGCTTGACTATTATTATTTGTTCGAAATCATTATACAAGGGTTGTCTACCAAATTTGGGAGGTTAAGTGTATGCTTAAGATTACTCATTATTTGTTTAGAGTATTTCATATGAATAACTATGTTGAAGTGTATGAGTGATATAATCTTTTAATGACACAAATTTATTTTTCTAGTAAACTATTGCTATTGAAAATATTTATAAGATTCCTTGAATCTAATTTCTTTTGGTTATAACATGATTACAGAGTTAAAGAGTTAAATCTCGATAGTAATATCATAATATAACATGACTATCAATAGTTTCATGGCTTTGAAAAGAATTTTGGGTATTCTTTGTCATCCACTATCTTCATATTTTCTTTACAATCCAAAGTGTACAATCTATTTTTTTGTTTTACAGAAGAGTTCTATATTTTTGCATAATTCCTTTCTAGATTTTGTTCAATAATATTCTACTAAGAGTTGGTGAAGCTACACAAGAACACAATATTTGAATTGGGACATTTTTTGTATACCCCAATTTCATATGTTTTTTGTGATAAGTATTAATTACAGATCCTATAAGAGATTTTTTCAGTGTGACAACATAATATTAGATTTAATTGTTGAGTTTGTTGTGTCTGCAAGGCCTTGTGATGCCTAGACTATTATAGTTAATGTAAGTTTAACATGTTGGCTTGTATTAACTTCTTGAATGGATTATATACCTTCTATTAAATAGAATGGAATTTGTGTTTTATATTGGCCATGATGGTTTTCTTAAGAATTCTACGTGGCTCCTTATGTTGCTTATATTTATAATTGTTAATGGAGGAGGCAAGTGCCTTGTACTATATCTTGCTTGATTCGAATGTTACTCATTTATTGAATGATAGAAATATCTTGTGATTAATGATCGCATGTGTTTTATCGTTTGAATTTTAGATATATCTTGTGATGAATAGTCATATATTTTGTATATTTTGAATTCTATTTGATCTTGTTAATGCTATGTTCTTGCTATTAATTGTTTATGCAATATGATCCGTCTTATTGGAGTTGCCTGTAGAATTGGCTTCATTAAAATATGGCTCTGCAATACAATATTCCTTCGTTATTATTATGGAAATCATACAGTCCAACATGGTATATTCCATGCAAACGATTTTCATTGCTACTCCGCCTGTAGAAAAGAGCGGCACTTTAAACTTCATAGCAAAGAAATTATTGTGTTGTCAAGAACCGTAATTGGGTTTGCTAAAATTGGATTGAATTGTAATATGGAAGAGGAAAGGGCCAGCCAACTCAAATTTAATCTTCTATTTCTTCTTTTTTCAAAGGCTAGGAATGGAAATATTTGTAAATGTTCCTGTTATAATTGTATTTCATGCTAAAAGAAATTTATTGAAATCATAAGGGAATTATTATGTAATCTTAGACTATCCAACTATTTGCCATCTGGAATTCAAAATAGTAATGTGTCATCAAGTTTTTACATATGCATTATGCCTATCCACACATCTGTAAACATTATTTCAAATAAGATTTCTTCTTTAGAAATCTGATTTTTATTTTTAAGATTAAGAATGAAGATGACAAGTTTTAAGTTGTACTATCAATTTTTCTCAATTGGCTTTCCAATCTACTTTGTTACTATTTTTCTCATAATATTTTAAAAGTAAAATTTATATATTTAATTATTTTTTATAAAAATTTAAATCTTATTAAGAATAAGATTTTGACTGGTAAGATAGAATTATAATAATAAAAAATAAAGAGTAGCCATTATTTAAAAAATTAGGTTCTATTAGTGATAGAAAATATTTATTCGTAAATATTTAAATTATAATAAAGGAAGTATTGCATGTGGAGACATGATTTTTATTGTAGAATAATAATTTTTTATCGTAGATTTTCTATTGAATTGGTAAATTTTAGATTCTATTCAAATCATGGTTTTCAAAATTCTACATGGGAAGTGTATTCAAACACTCTATATTGAAGCTATTTATTTAGTTTATGGCTGGACATTTATTTATTAATTACAAACTGTGAATACATCAATCTATTGCTAATATCAATTGGTAGAGCTTTTAAGGGATTGTGAGATTTCTGGTTGGATCATGGGTATTAAAATTATGGTGGTCTCAAGCATGTTTCATAATGATTTTGATCAAATATTATTTGCATAAATTAATTTTTTTTAATCCTATTGTTCAACAAAATTTTGTACATACAGATACTTTCATAATATTTTTTATCATGTTTGTAAGATTTGAGTAAGATTAGAAACCTTGAAATTGTATATCTATTGACTTAATATATAATTTTTAAAAAAAATTAGTATGCTAGTATACCTTCTATTGAATAGAATGGATTTTTTGTTTTGTATTGGTTATGATGGTTATCCTAAGAATTCTATGTGGCTCGTTATGTTTCTCGTATTTATAATGGCTAATGGAGGAGGCAAGTGCCTTGTACTACATCTTTCTTGACTCAAATGTTACTCATTTATCGAATGATAGAAATATTTGTGATGAATGATCACGTGTTTTATCATTTGAATTCTAGAGATATCTTGTGATGAATAGTCAGATATTTTGTATACTTTTAATTCTATCTGATCTTGTTAATGCTATGTTCCTACTATTGATTGTCTGTGCAATATGATCCATCTTATTGGAGTTGCATGTAGAATTGGTGATGCAGGAGCATCTAGTGGTGTAAAGGTAATCATGTATCACCCAAAAATATGCTTAGTGTTAGTTTCTGTCTAAAGTGTTTTCATTTTTGGATACCCATTTGGTTAAAATAAAGATTCCAACTCTCATAGTTCCACTATTGGTTTTCTAGGTTAGAGTTTTTTAGCACCTTGGGATACGTGTCAATGCAAAAAAATAGGTTATTTTGTAATTGAGCCATAATTATGATGAATTAGAGGGTGTAAGTTAGAGGGATGATTATATTTTTAATTTAAAACACTCCAGAAAAAGAATCAAGTCAAAAGGTTTTACGGTTTGAAAGTTATTGCAATTTTAAGTTGCTTAGAGACCTCCTAAAAGTGCTTCCAAGTCAGATTTGAGGCACTAAATGACCTCGTACATGTCCAAAAAATGGGGGACAAGAAAAGCTGTTCCATAGGGCCATAGAGTACTTTGAGAGCTTTTTGGAAATGTAAACGATTTGTCAATCGAAGTCCCAGATCAAAAGTTATGCCTCCCGAAAGTTGGACTACCATTTTTGGATTCTTCTAATTTTACACCGGCTTCTAACGTGATTTCTAGAACCTTCTATTTTGATGGTGGATGCCAAATGGCATATTCTAGAATGTATTCGTAACTCTAAACCTAATTGGGGTTTATTCAAGAACATTTCTGGCATTGTAAAGGTAGTTCTTGGTGGAGTTTGAGAGAAGGTACTGTGAGGAGGATTTTCTCCAGGATCTGACCATTGTAAGCCCATAGGGCATGTCTTTGGGTTTGTTTACATGTATTGAATTTAGTAGCATATTTTACTGATTGTGATATTCCCTATTTCCCCTTTGCATTCATTCTGGTTGTGGTTTGTGTCTTCATCAAGTGGTATCAGAGCAAGTTTTCCTGAGTCTGTAGACAAAGCGCCGACTATGAGGCAGTTTGCACCAGGACTATGTAGTTGTGGGTTTGAGACAAGAAGATGCCTCCACAAAGAGAACATGGTGGAAGGGCTGGAGTTATTACTCCTAAGGTTAGAGCCCTCCAAAGACAAGTCCAAGCATTGCAGGAGGAGATCCATAGAGGGATGAATGTTGCCACAAGGAATGAAAGTGAAGAAGAAAATGAAGAAGAAGGAAATATTGGGCCAGAAGGGGAAGGAGATGAAGAAGTCCTAAACCAAGCAGAGGAGAGGCTTTTTAGGGCCATTTCTAAGCTTGGAAAAAGACCTAAAATTGACTTGGGTATGTTTTCGAGAAGTCTAAACCTAGATGAGTTGATCGACTGGATCAATGAACTAGAGGAATATTTTGAGTATGAGTATATTGAGGACCCAAATAGGGTTAAGTTTGCAAAGGCCAAAATGAAAGGCCATGCCAAAATCTGGTGGCAAGAGCTTTAGCTAGAAAGAAATAGAAGAGGAAAGGAGAAAATCACAAGATGGGATCGCATGGTGGACAAACTAAAGAAGTAGTTCATTCCTGTTGATTATGAGCTTGATTTGTTCAAGAAAATGTAAGGGTTAAAGAAAGTAGGAAAATTTATCCAAGAATATATAGAGGAATTTTACTGAGTTCTTATTACGGAGGGCATGTAGAAGCAAACAAGGAGAAGGTTTCTTGTTACCTTAGTGGGTTAAGACCTAGCATTTAGGAGGAGTTAAGTCTAGTTAGAATGACTAGCCATGAAGAGGCATACTAGTTTGCCCTGCAAGTTGAGGAGAAGCTAAACAAAAGGTTTGATGGAAGGCAAAGAGGGTGTTGTTAAGGAGGAAGGGGCGGTGGCAGGTCATTTGGAGGCCGAAATGAGAACCAGAGGACAATGAAGATGTGGGTACTAGCTGAAACCATAGGAACGAGGGTTTTAACCTCTCCCGTGATCAAAACTTTGGAGATTAGAAAGGAAGAGGTAGAGGACGTGGACAAGGTTCTAGAAGAGGAGGCTTCTATGGTACTTCTATTCATTGCAATGAAGAATGTCATCATGCCTTTGAATGCCCTCAACACCAAGGAAGGATAGATAGGAGAGCTGATGGACAAGAAAGAATTGCTCATGCGGAGGAGGATGCACAGTCATCACATTTAGAGGATGCAAAAAGAGGAAAGGTTCTAGTAAATGAAAGGGTCTTACTAAGTGGTGAGACTAAACTTGGACAAAGGAGGAGTTTGTTTTGTACCAGGTGCAAGTACAAGGGTAAATGTTGTGATGTGATTGTTAATGGTGGAAGCACTGACAACTTGGTGTCAGAAGAGATGGTTTCAAAGCTAAAGCTCAAAAGGGAGAAACACTCCCAACCCTATTAGATTGCTTGGATGAAGGATGACCATAAGGTTCTGGTTAGTGAACGATGTCTAGTGAAGTTAAAGATTGGAAGTTACCATGATGAGGTTCTCTGTGACATCATTCCAATGGATGTCTATCATTTATTGTTGGTAAGGTCATGGTAGTTTGATAGGCATGTTGTACATGATGGTCATGCAAATACATACTATTTGACAAAGGATGGAGTTTGCCACAAACTGAAGCCCTTGATAAAGGAAGGTGAAAAGGTATGCAATAGTGCTAGGGTATGTCTTGTTGATGAAAGAAAATTATTGGACGGCATGAAACATCAACGTATTTGTTATGCTTTGATTCCTATAAAAGACAAGGAAGGAAGTAGTGAAATTCCACTTGAAGTTTCAAGACTATTAAGTGAGTATGAAGATGTCATCTCTGATAATGTTCCATAAGGGTTTCCACTAGTAAGGAAAATTAGTCATCAAATAGATTTAATCCATGGAGCTAGTTTTCCTAAACAGGCTACTCATAGGATGACTCCTACTAAAACTAAGGAGCTAAATAGACAAGTTCAAGAGTTGTTGAGGAAATGTTTGATTTAGGAGAGCCTAAGTCCATGTGTAGTACCTACAGTGCTGGCACCAAAGAAGGATGGAGAGTGGAGAATGTGTATAGACTCTCGAGCTATAAATAGAATAACCATCAAGTATTGGTTCCTTTTGCCAAGAATGAATGATCTTATGGACTATTTGAGTGGAGCTCAGTACTTCACAAAGATAGATCTCAAGAGTGGCTATCACTAGATATAGATACGAGAGGGAGATGACTAGAAGACTACATTCAAGACCAAGGAGGGTCTATATGAGTGGTTAGTCATACCCTTTGGACTGACCAACATGCCAAGTACCTTCATGCGGCTTATAAATGAAGTACTAAAGAAATTCTTGGGAAAATTTGTTATTGTCTATCTGGATGATATTTTAATTTTCAGAAAGTCTTTGGATGAACATTTATTACACATTCATAGTGTGCTTGAAAGGTTGAGGGAAGAGAAATTGTTGATTAATTTGAAGAAGTGTAGCTTCTTCAAAAAGGAGTTAGTCTATTTGGGGTTTTTTGTATCAGCTGAGAGTCTCAAAATGGATCCAGAGAAGGTAAAGACCATTCTGGAATGGCCTATTCCAACATCTGCTACTAAGTTAAGGTCATTCCATGGTATGGTTAGTTTTTATAGGAGGTTCATTATAAATATCAGCGACATATGTGCACCCCTGACTGAAACAATGAGGGGGGATAGAAAAGAGTTCAAGTGGACTATACGAGCTGCAAGGAGTTTTGAATTATTGAAGAAGAAGGTGACAAAGCAACCTGTGATGGCACTTTCGAATTTCAATAAAGTGTTCCAAGTGGATTGTGATGCTAGTGGCAGTACTATTGGGGTTGTATTGAGCCAAGAAGGTAAGCCTATTGCCTATTTTAGTGAAAAACTAAATGATGCAAAGAAGAACCATTTTGTTTATGATCATGAGTTTTATGCAATAGTTCAAGCCTTAAAGAAATGGAGGCATTATTTATTGCCAAAAGAATTTTTCTTGTATACTGATCACCAAGCATTGTAGTACCTAAATAGCCAAGGTAAATTGAATTAGAGACATTTGAAATGGGTAGAGTTCATGCAAAGCTATACATTTGTGTTGAAACATAGAAGTGGAAGGTCTAATAAGGTAGCAGATGCATTGAGTGGGAGATAGTTGTTGCTGACAGTAATGCAGGTTGAAGTGGTTGGGTTTGATGAACTCAAGAATCTGTACCCTAAGGATCCTAATTTTACTTAAGCATGGAAGGCTTGTAAACAACCTGTTACTCTAGACAGGACTAAGTGGCTAGATTATTTGATTCAAGATGGTATGTTGTTCAAGGGCAGTCAATTATGTATTCCAAGGAGTTCTATGAGGAAGAATTTGATCAAGGAGAAACACAGTGGAGGAATGGCAGGACACTCTGGTCAGGATAAGACTATTTCTATTATTAGAGAACATTATTTTTGGCCTCAAATGTCATAGGATGTGAAGAAGTTTGTGCAGAGTTGTCAAGTATGTCAAGCAACCAAAGGATTTAGTCACAATACAAGACTTTATTAGTCATTTCCTGTTCCATCAAAGCCTTGGGAGGACATAAGTATGGATTTTGTTCTTAGATTGCTAAGGACACAAAGGAGTAATGACTCAATATTTGTGGTGATTGATAGGTTCTCCAAGATGGTGCATTTCATTCCATGCCACAAGACTCATGATGCAGTATATATTGCATAGTTGTTTTTCAGAGAAGTGGTGAGACTACATGGTCTCCCAAAGAGTATTGTTTCTGATAGAGATACTAAATTTGTGAGATATTTCTGGAGGACTTTGTGGAAGAAGTTGAGGATGGAATTGAAGTTTAGTTTTATGCATCATCTACAAAATGATGGACAAATAGAAGTGGTGAATAGAAGTCTAGGAAATTTGTTGAGGTGTTTAGTGGGAGATAAGCCCAAGGGATGGGATTTAATTCTACCACAAGCAGAATTTGCTTACAATAATTCTATAAATAGGAGTACTAGTAGATCACCATTCCAAATTGTGTATGGGAATAGTCCAAGGACTACACTAGAGCTGAGAAAGATGGAGCAAGGGGAGAGGACAAGTGTTGAGGCAGAAGAATTTGTTGAACATGTCAAGAATCTACATGAGGAGGTACATGCACATATTACCAAGATGAACCAATAGTATAAGGCTAGGGCATATCAAAAGAGGATACATAAGGAGTTCCAAGTAGGGGATCTAGTTATGGTATACTTGTGGAAGGAATGATTTCCAGTGTGTACCTACAACAAGTTGAAGATGAAGAAATTTGGTCCTTGCAAAATTTTAAAGAAACATGACTCAGGAAATGCATATGAGGTGGAGTTGCCAGATGAGATTCACATTTCTCCTATCTTCAATATTGTAGACTTAACAAAATATCATGATGATGATGAAAATGATGGGTTAATGCTAGAGACATGTCCAATTCCTGCTTCGGTCAAGGAAGAGATTAAAGACATTCTAGATAGTCATGTGGGCCAAAGTACTAGAAATAGGCAGTATGAAGAATACCTGGTAAAGTGGAAAGGATGACCAATAGAAGAATCAACTTGGATATCCACAATAGAGGTTGTCCATTTGGGTTTTCCTCTACCAGCTATAAAGTGACAGGGTCACTTTTCAATCTACCATGGGTGTCTGATGCAGGAGCACCCAGTGGTGTAAGGGCAATCCTATATCACTCAAAAATATGCTTAGTATTAGTTTCTGTTTAAAGTGTTTTCATTTTTGGATACCCAATTGGATCAAATAAAGACTCCAACTCTCATAGTTCCACTATTGGTTCTTTGGGTTAGAGTTTTTGAGCACCTTGGGATACGTGTCAATGTAAAAAATGGGTTATTTTGTAATTGAACCATAGTTATGATGAGTTAGAGGCTGTAAGTTGGAGGGATAATTATATTTTTAATTTAAAACACTCCAAAAAAAGAATTAGGTCAAAAGGCTTTACAATTTGAAAGTTATTATAGTTTTAAGTTGCCTGGAGACCTCCTAAAAGTGCTTCCAAGTCAAATTTGAGGCATTAAAGAACTTTTTACAGGCCTAAAATATGGGAGATAAAAAAATTGGTTCAAAGGGCCATAGAATGCTTCAAGAGCTTTCCAGAAATGTAACCAGTTCGTCAATTAGAGTCTCGGATCAAAAGTTATGCCTCCCAGAAGTTGGACTACCATTTATGGATTCTTCTAATTTTACACCAACTTCTAACGTGATTTCTAGAACCTTCTGTTTTGGCAGTGGATGCCAAATTTCATATTCTAGAATGTATTCCTAAACCTAAACCTAATTGGGGTTTATTTAAGAACATTTTTAGCATTGTAAAGGCATTTCTTGGTGGAATTTGAGAGAAGGTACTGTGAGGAGGATTTTCTCCAAGATCTAACCATTCTAAGCCCATAGGGCATGTCTTTGGGTTTGTTTACATGTACTGAATGTAGTAGCATATTTTACTGATAATAATATTCCTCTTTTCCCTTTTGCATTCATTTTGGTTGTGGTTTGTGTCTTCATCAATTGGCCTTGATACAAACACAACTAGTAAATAGAACTTCTCAAATCCATACAAATGAATTGGAATCTACTCCATTCATTGCCTCTTCATCTTCTTCATATGACTGCTACTCCAACCAATTTGGCTCAACTCAACCTTCTATTTTCCCAATTACATGGTGTTTCATGCATGTGTGTTTTGTCTAGTATAAGTCTTTTATTTGACTGATTTATAATGTAGTCATCTTTCTAGCATTAAAATTCAAAAGCATAAGCTAAATAATTAAAATATGCATAGAAACATTTGATTTTGATCATAGATTAAACATCCAATTTCATGAATCAAGAGCATGACCAAGCTATAATAATGAATTAAAGTTTAAAGATTGAGCTACATTTATGTGATTTAAATTAAACCCTATGACGACAACTGAGATGCTATGGAGTCCTCTAGAAGGGTTCAGAATTTCTTGTAACTTTCTCCTTTTTGGTTCAATCCAAGAACTCGCAAACTTAGATATTACACAACCTATAATAAGCAACTAATTTTTGAACCACTCATACTTGACCAAGGAAAATAAAATTAGTTTACAATGAAACTGGAGCCCACAATGCAAGATAGTGGAGGCAATGAGTAAATAATTTCTGCTAACAAAGTATTGAAGTGATACAAGAGAAACTTGGCTTGTTTGACCTAGGTAATGTAATGTTTTAATATAGTTGCCTTATTTCTGATGTTCTAGTTGACTCTCATATTAATGTTCTTTAGTTTAATCCTAGCAGATGAAAAATATCACACTACATAAATCCCATGTACATATGTAATGACTTCTCCTGCAAAACCAATGCCACATCAATAATCTCCATAAAATACGGATGTCAAGAGAGTCAAAGTCTCTTTAATATCAACCAATCAAAATTAACTTTTAATTATCATTTAATACACACACACACACACCTATATTCTTAACTCTAAACTAAACTATAGTTCAGTTACTAGACTACTAATATTTGCAAAAAACGTTGACCATATTGATAGAGACTCTAGAACTTGTCTAAGAACATAAATGGACAAGAATATTGTAGGAGTGATTTACCACCCTACCACAAATCTATTAAGATTCCTCAAAATATTTCCTAGCATGAAAGATACCCAACCCGACATCAAGGAAGCCTAAACAGGTAAAACCAAGAGTGGTGATGGAATCGTCTAGTTAAAGAATTAATGTTTTAAAACCATACACAATCATTCAGACACTCACAAAACACATAATTGGGTCAGTATCCAATTCATAATAATCAAATAAATTTATCATCCTTATTTCTAATTCACATCATATAGACATATGAAACATGTAAGGTAAGCATCATAAGTAATTCTTAATGTGGCATCATTAAAAATGTTGTATAGAGACATCAATTATTAATTATACATTAAAAATGTACCATCATCAAACCATATTATCCAACCAATATGATAAGTAGGATGAAGGATAAAATGGCCACATTTTCACATGTATGAGAATAATATCCACTAAAATTCCACATCTGATTACCTCTAACATTAGTAAGGTGACATGAAGGTTTAAGGAAGTAATTTCATCTATTAGATTTGAATTTCAAAGCAAACCAAGAATTTATCTCATTTACTTTTACTAATCAGGAGTATGGTTCCACTAACAATGTAATGTCTAAGCTATCTCATGTACACGAATTTAATTATATTATAATTTTTAATACAATCTCGAGAAAATATTTGTGATGTCTAGTAACATATTACACTATAAATTTGGGCATTGAGGAATTCTCGACTTTAGAAGCACATTTTATTACCACCATTAGTGATACCAATTCTGATTATGATTGCAAGGTTACTATTTATAAATGAAATATGACCCGTCTCAATTGACTCCCAATTGCCTACATTCCAAATAATAGATTCAAGTAGAGTGTATTAAATAAAAAGACATTTCTAAACACCACACATACCTACATTTATTTATATAATCATATAACCACCTCTATCAAGGCCAATGAAACACATCGGTTGTAGCACACAACGATCGTTTCATAGGCACAAGACCAATCTTTTATATCAGTACCCAGTAGTAGTCATTCCCATTTGGTCACCAATATGTTTCAAGGTTAGTAAAAACATTTCAAGATTCATAATGGACAATGATATTTCTAAAATATTTCGTAAGTTAAAGTAGCAATACCAACGTGCAATGGTCTAACCTTTGCTAAAAACTTATTTAATATTGTTACTAGTTCCCACTTATGGAGTTAGCAGATCCAAATAATGAGTTCCATGAAACTTGCTAACTTATACTAAAGGATTATTCACCATATCATGAATCCTATTTCTTTGAGATACTTAGTCAAACAATTGATATGTTCTATATGTGCTTCACATTTCATTGATGATTTTGATCAAACAATTTGTGCATTGAGATTTCTATCTTTGATTAATTCTATAAAATAAGTCATGTGTCGTGCTATTTTTTACTTTTGCATACTTTTATACCATATTTATTTAGGATTTATGTCAAACAATTTGCAAATTAGTCACATTTCAATTAGGAATTGTGTCAAACAATTTGTGTGCAATTTCAATTCCTCAAATTAAAGAACAACCAAGAAAATATATGAAAAAAAATTGTACCCATTATGCTTTGATGGGGATTCACATCTACTATATAGGTTATAGTTTATTATTCAAAAATTTTCCAAAAAATTTGAATGTTTTGAAGGCCATATCATCAAATCTATCAGTTGTTTAGGTTGCAAATATCTTCCTATTATATTAGGGGTGATCAAAGATTTGCTAAGTTCAAAAAAGGATTCAAAGTTGATCATTTATTATCACCTATTACATCAAAGGACATATTATTTGATGAAGAATGACTTTGGTGAGGAGTGAAGAGACACAACATGATCAACTTGTCAATTATGATTTAGAAAAGTATGTAGATAAGATTTGAATCGTTTGACCATGTCAAGACACACCAAGTCTTATAGAAGAAGGGATCCCACATAATTTAGCTTCATTTTCTCATAGTTTCCTACACTATCCAAGTTTTCGCACACAATGCTCTATAATCAATTATGAAGTAAGTTAATTAAGCATTAGTTAAGTTTCCATTCACACTCAATATGATATTGTTGAGGAAGAATCACCATAGAATGAGTTTGGCCAAGATAAATTGAGACCACTTGTCTGTTGAAGGCCTATTGGTTCTTTCTTAATAGGGAGGTATGTTCTTGGAGGATTAGATACAATGCAACAATGTCTCAATACAATAGAAAAGTGTTTAATACACAAGGTTTAGGCAGTTTTACTAAATGAAGCTAACTTCTAGCAAAACTTATCATTTTTTTTCTCATATGTGATTTGTTCATAAGAATAATACATTAAGGCATTAATAGAGAACCTACTGTTAGTTTTTGTTCTTCACTCTCTTGTTGAGTTCACTTTTCCAATTCTCCCTTCCTCTCATCTAGTTATCTCTTGTTCTTTTCCTTATAATTATTCCCCCTAAACACCCTTATGCCAAAAAGAACCCTTAATTCCATTTTCTTCTCATTATTACCAATCCATTTGAGTGCGTGTAGAATTATTTACATAATTATGTATCTTATTCTTTTTATTTCAGCTATTATATTATTTCTACTTAATAATTTTATAAGAGATTTAAATTCTTCTTTAACAATTATCCAAGTGGTAATGAAATGTTGATTAATTCGGTTATAAAAAGATGGGTTCTAACATCCTCCTCCCCTTAGAAAGTGCATTGTCCTTGATGCAAATATGTAATAAATTACAATCATATTCAAAGAGTTTCACAATATCAAGATTATTAATCTAACATTCATTATTCATCATAATGCCTATAACTACATTCAATTCTATCAACAATATTGATTTTCCTCCAATTAATAGGGTCAAATTTCACATTCTTATACAAATAATACTTTTCATTTGAATGCATTCTAATAAAATTAGCATGCAAGTCTTCAAAGATATTACTAGCACAAATTTAAAATATGGATAAACACATACTTGAAATAGAACATGTAATAATTAATCCTTTCTAGAATATTTTCTATGTGAGTGTGTGAATTCCATTACCCTACTTCAATTTTACAAGGTTAGAATTACCTCTGTCTAACAATATTTTGCCTTTCTTGTGATGTGGTGTTCCCTCTGTTGCATTACAAGAACAACACCAAAATGTTAGTCCATCATATATCACATAAATCAATTCAATTATCCAATTAAATATCAAATCAAATACTTCTTTATTTGAATGATCTTCAAAATTAAGTAACATCGTCCTTAAAATCATATGATATCACACACACACATATATGCTTAAATTTCATACCTTGACATTACATAGATTTGACTCTGCTAGTAGGTACTTCATCCACTTCCTACCATACTTATACATACACACTCATAAAACTTTTAGCTCATTCCCAATTTCAGTAGCTCAAGAAGATAAGCATTCAAGTATAAATGTCAAGTATCAATATTTTCCCCTTAAACTCATCTTTAATTATACCTTGATCATGAGTAACATAAATAATCATTCATATCTACCTCTAACATGTGGTGTTTTCTAAGTGAGTTAGCATCCATAGCATTAGGTCAGTGTTCATGACAACATAATCAAGTAATGCAATCACATTACATCTATTTCATCATCAATTGAGTCATCATGAAATATAACAACATCCATATATAATATCATCAATGTACTCATTAACATTTAATCATCATTATGCATAGAAATATTTGTAAAATTTGACATTCACTCATAATGCATCATAGCTCACCATTAATGGCATATATATAACCAATATGATAAGAAGATGAATGATAAAAAGTCATGTGGTCAAATGTATCAAACAACATTGACTCAATGTTCTACGTCTAATTAGATAAAAAAAACTAATTTTCCAACTACACATATCAACCAAAGGTCTAAGTTGAGTGCATAATAACTAAGTTTGTGTCACTAAGTCTACTTCAGACAACATATTGACTAGGAGTCTAAACAGACAATTCTAAACAACCAAATCACTAATCAACTTTTATTGACAAGGTTGATTGAGTAATATGTGTCAATGACTTTCTATCATGGCATATACATAGAACCAATGAAACATATTCTCAAAATTAGATAAAATAAGTATTTATACATACCCTTTTGCACTCATAGGAAGACCACACTTCCATACACTTTCCACATAGGCAAAAAATTCAAGTCAAGTAAAAGTCAAAAGTTGACTACATAGTCGAATCAATAGGTAAAAATATCTTCCAATAATTATGTAACTTCATTCTAATTTTGACCTACATTTCAAAATGATAGATATAACAATAATTACATTTCATAAGATAATTATCAACCAAACTACCAAATACAACATGTCATCGAATGACTATGCCATAACGAATATACTTAAGAAGTTGACCTATACATTGAAATTCATTCCATCATATGTTCATATCAAGTATAATCTAAAGTATCATACCTCAATGAGAATCATATAAAATTTTGACCTATACATCATACATGAATCAATAACTACATCATACAAGTACAAATATCTCTATGATGTGTTTCACACAAATTAAGTAAATCATATGCTTGTCAATCACCTGTAAATATTAGTAGACCCACTTTTCTCATTTCTATGACCTAGGCCCTCAAGCACATCTCATCACCATAATATTTTAAGGAAATTTTGAGTCAACAAATATTACATCTTAACATTACTATTCATAATTTCATTTATGCAAGTGTGCTTAATCATAATATAAGCACAAGTTGTGATGTGTGACCTTCTCACCATTCAATCATCACATAAAATATGGTTGAGGTGCTTTCCTACCCAACCATTAAGATTTACACTTCCTTGGGATCATACCTAACATCTAGAATTCTCAACCTTGAAACATACTACTTTCCACGTATGTTTAAGTATCCCAATCAGGAGGTGTCTCATGCAATTGTGAAACATAATACTTTCCACATATTTCTAAGTATCCAAACATGGAATGTGGCAAGAAATAAAGTAATGCCATATCTATACATATGCAATAAAATTAATAGCTTTGGCCAAAACACTTTGATCCATATTTAGCTAATAGAAAGAAACAAAACACATTGTATCCATTTCTAATCGAAACTGACAAATAGAAAGAAATAATATACATTGTATCCATTTCTATCCTTCTTGAATAGCCAAATTACACCCACATTAGAAGGTAAGCTTTCAAAATCTCATACATAAAATGAAAAAAACTTAACACAAGTGGAAGAATGGCTTGTTCTTTACAATCAACTCCCTTAAACATCATATCAATTTTCCATACTAAACATGATAGATGAAATCACTTTCAAAAAATAGCGCTAGCATCATAAAAACACACACATGCCCTAGCCACCTCAAAATCAAGATTCACAATTCTCAAATCAAATTCCAAAAAGGAGGCACAAAAAAAAGTGAACAAGATTCATAGTAGATAGACCACTAAGAAATTTGGTGCCTAGGTGGTCACAAGGAAAATAAAAAAAATTTAAGCTACATGAAAATGGAAAGACAGCATAATCAAATGAAAACCCATTCAAATAAAACATAATGATTCTCACTAGTGACCAAGAGGGAGTATATTTGACATGATACTTTATGTCTAAGGAGAATTAAAAACATGACCAACTTCAAAAACCTACAACACATCAGATGCTATACATCTTAATAATCACATCTTTTCTTTTTGTAATCTCACACATTTCTAAATTAAAATGCATCATGCAATACTTTTGAAAACAAAATCAATGTTTTTCCTACACTTCATACTAGGTTACTGAAATAACCACATGAACCTAGCATCAAAATTCTAACACTGTGACTACATCACATGTCATTTACATAATGAAAGAGATATTTTTATTTCTATCACAAGCCAAGTTTTGAATTTGTGGGCACTCATAACCTAGCAAAAAAATCAAACATAATTTTACTGTCTCAACAAATAATAGAAATTCACAACCTTATTACATCACAAATGCAAGAAATTAGTACTTCCAAGTACAATTCAACAATATGAACCCTGTTGGGCTAAGGCTTGGGTGAAAGGCATGACACCCAAAGTTAATATCTTCTTTTGGATTCTTCTGTAGAATAAAATTTTGATTCTTGATAATCTTAAGAAGAGAGGTTTCATCATTGTTAATCGATGTGTTCTTTGCAAGAATGATGGGAAATTGGTGGATCATATTATGTTGCATTGTCCCTTTACCAAGAAGCTTTGGGATAAAGTTTGTAGCTTACTAAAAGTGGAGTGGGTTTTCCATGCTACCATCCAATTGTTCCTTACTAGTTGGATGGCTCCTTCCAGGAATGCTTTGATTGTCAAATTGTAGAACTTCATTCCTCCTTATCTGTGTTGGGGCATTTGGAAGGAGTGCAATGATAGGATCTTTAGAGGAGTGGAATCCAGTCTTGATCAGGTGTTCTATAAAATTAAGGTCCTTATGATTGAAAATATTAAAATTATTGGTTCTGGACAGCAACCTTGTAATGAGTGGGAAGAAGGGGTTCTTAATAGATGGAATATAAGGAGTTTTGGAATGAATATTAAGGATCTTAATCCAAGGGATAATGCTATATGGCACTATCCTCTAGTGAATTGGTTTAAGATAAACTTTGATAGGGCCTTGAAAGGGAACCTGGGCAAAGTAGGATGCGGAGTTGTTATTAGAAACTCTAATGGTGACTATGTGGGATGTATGGCTATTCCAATAGGGGATCAAACTAATCATGTTGCAGAAGCCTCTACTACTCTTCATGGTCTCATCTATGCCAAAAGTATGTATTTGAGGAACATTTGGGTGGAAGGTGACTCCCTCAACATTATTAATTGTTTAAATAAAATTACTGAACCATCATGGACTATCAGTAATATTATCTTCAAGGCTATTAACACTACAAATTCTTTTCAAACTTGCATTATAACTCATAATTTTAGAGAAGCCAACCCTATTGTTGATTGGGCTGCGAATGTGGCTTGTTTTAGTGATCATAAAATTATTTGGGATTTTTATGAGTCCTTACCTCCAGATGGCTGCCAACTTATCGAGTATGATAAATGGAGATCTAAGAAAAAATATTTTAATTATGATAGTGTCAGTGATTTGTAATTATGAGGTGAACTCATTTGGAGTGTGGTGCGTTATGATTTTTAGAAAGTCGAGCATTTCACATAGATTTTGGGCAGCTTTTGCCATTCCTCTTTTCATTTATGGTGTGGCAATTAGTTACAGAGCAATTTGGGGTTTTTAGAGAATGAAAACCAACAAATTTGGCATAGAGAATATGGGAGGAAAAGGGAAAAGGGTGGAGCTAGCAAGCTGCTTGGAGTGGAGGAATAAGAACAAGATGAAGGTTTGGGATATTCTAAGGCGAGGCAATTTCACAAGGTATATGGAAAAGCTTAGAGGTAACAATCCATCTATTATGCACCAATTTATCAAATCCTGGAAGGATGGCTCTGTGATGGTTGGTAACTAGCGAATGGATGTTATCAAAGAAGTAATTGTGGAGGCCACGAGGTTGGACATGGACGGGATTAATTTTTATCAGGAGAGGAAGCTCTCGGACAGGGCCATCGATGATTTTGTGGAGAGAGAGTAGGAGAAAAGTTGCTTGGTTAAAATAGGTAATTCATATTACAACCTGGCCTCTATTTCTTGACCATGGCAATTTGTGTTTTTTGTGATAATGGAATATCTAACTTTAGATGGGAGATTCACTAAGTTGTATGGGTATCATTTCATGTTGGAAAATCACTTTCGCCATGATGTTAGGATCAATTTTCTATTTTATTTATTGCAATCTCTTAGTATTTCCACTCAGGCTATTCAGAAGGACCCAGAAGGTGAGCATGTTTTCCATGAGGGTCTTATGGTCCTGATAATGAATGTGTTAATGTCCAAAAATATTGTGAAACCCAGGGATAGTTTGAAAGGGGTAGACCAGGATACAGAAGGGAGTCTTTCGAATAAGGGCTATGATTCTAATACCCAAGATGAAGCTAAAGGGGCTTTGGGTAGTTTGAAAAATGGCTCAAGTTGTGTTGTAGTCCCACCACGCACATCCCATTCCCTACTAGGAATGGGGGCTCCCTACTTTTTTTGATTCTTTGAATACATGATTCGGGATTCGAGAAAATTTTAAAGAGTCAAAAAATCAAAAAAATCAAAAAAAATTAAAAATCAAAATGACAAAAAAAATCAAAAATGGAAAAATCAAAAAGTCACAAAAAATATAAAATTTGAAAATATTATAAAATTATAAAATTTAAAACACAAAAAAAAACCACATACAAGGCATGGGGTGCGCACCACCCACGTGGTTCGCGTCATGCACCCGTGCAGGGGTGTGCCACGCACCCCACAAGTGGGCGGGGTTATAAAACCCCTCATTGCGCCCCCCCCCCCCCCCCCACCCAAAATATCCAACTCATTTCATTTTTGAGCTCAATCATTCAAAGCATAAGGTGAGCAATGAAATACCATGAAGCATGCACGCATCGCGTCGTTGTGCCTGCCTCACATTCTCGTGCCGCACCATGCAGCGTGTGCCCATCGCATCACCACATGCAGTGCACGCCCACCTCACACTCCCATGCTGCACCATGCAATGTGTGCCCATTGCGCCATCGCACGCAGCGCACACCTACCTCACACTCTTGTGCCACGCCACGTAGCACACGCCTGCTTCCACTCTGCGTCTGAGAGTGTCACGCCCATGCGTGCCCACCTCTTACACCATTCCTGCACATCTGTGCATTTCAAAACTGTAGCCATGTGCCCACTCCACCGCTCCACTCACACCCACGCCACACGTGCACTTCATGCCACACCACACGTCCACCTCTTAGTCAAAAAAAGATTTAAAAATTAAAAATATAAAAATAATAATAATAACAAATAATAAATAAAATAAGAAATAAAAATAAAAAGGACCCACTTCTTTTTTTAATTTTAATTTTTGTTTTTTAATTATTATTTTTTGTCAATAGTCAATTAAAAAGTAATTGATTATTTTTTCATTTTTTTATTAGGTTTTCATTATTTTGAGCTAATCAATGTTGTCCTTGTGTCGTACAAGTTAAATGGCATCCACATCCAGAGAGAATTTGGCACCCAAGCCTGTTGTGTTCAAATTGCAAGGTGTGTCGTCAAAGTCAAAATTTCATGAAGATCATGCAAAAATCAAGAACACCAACTTGGGACACACATATTTGGGAGAATTCCTTAGAATCTGCAACAAACCAATGGAAAGATATTGACTAGGGGATACATGAAGGAAGATATTGGATATTCCATCATTCTTTTGAGCAGAGTCATGGGTCTACCCATAGTTGGCCACCTCAGCGCCTTCATGGTCAACTTCATTAAGACAATGAAGATGACAAGGATGCCACTAGACTGGGCCACCACACTAAGAGAGAGAACTTGTATGAGAAATTGGGAGCAGTTAAGGAGAAGAAGTTATATATGACTTTATACATGGTTTATCTTCTTGTAGCAAGGGCGAAAAACTACCCTTGTTTGTACAAAAGAGGTAGCATGTAAGATCCTAATGCCTTGCCCTAAATTGTCTACCCTTAGCTAGTGAAGAAGAAGTTCTCAGCACAAAGCAAGGAATATAGAATTGTGAATGATTCATTCATCATTGTGGTCATTTGATTCATTGAAGGAGATTATGCGAAGAGGTTATCCGATGAGGCAAAAGCACATATAATAGCTCTGGAGGCCTACTTCATCCAATTCAAGACATTCACATATATGTGGGTAGTTGGTGTCACTGTTAACCCCAAGAAGCTCCCCAGATACCCAAGTGACAAATTGGTGTTATTGGAGATTGCATGCTAGATTGAATCTACATATGAGAGGGTGAAGAGACAATGAAGACCTTGTTGGGCATGGCCCTTGGTCATAGGAACATATCAAGTGAAATGGAAATAAGATATTATGTCCTTTGAGTGGGAATGGGAGAATTATCTCCTCAAGAAGTACAACTCCCCTAGGCTCTATTTTGATAATATCAAGACAGTGGAAAATTTGGCCGACAAGGAGTTCCATCATGATGATGCCATAGAAGATCATTGGATGAATGTCAAAAAAAACTACAATGTCCACATAAGAGACTATTGTAGGATGACTTTGTATCTAGTAGAGAAGGCTCTCAAGCTTAACATTCTAGAGGAAATAAGGCAACAGGATTCACGGGAGCTGTTGCACCCCTTGTTTAACTCAGATAAAATAGGAGAGAGGCCCATTATGAATGTCAAGGTTGATAGAAAGGAGGGTGATGATATTAATCATCAAGCAAGGCATGTTGTTAGAATGATAAAGGATTGGATCAAGAAGCCTTTTTAGCTTGACCCAACACTTGACACTATGATCTTTCACGCTCAAGCCTACCCTAAGAAAGGTAGAGGGAGGAAAGTTCCAATTCCTACCTTTGCAACCCAGTCTCCCATCAGGCCAAAGATAGTATACCAACTTGACCACCTGGTTGGATACTACCATCCTCTAGAGAGGAAGGGAAAGAGAAAAAGGAAGAGGACCTCCCCTCAGAGGATTCAAATGGAAGAAGGTGAAGCACAAGTACCTCCCTAGAAATAGGAAGAAAGTGTACAAGGATCTAAGGATATCGATGCTTCCCAAGTCCAAGATGACCCTCAATTGCCTCCCTTTGTGCCTATCCAATTAGAAGAGGGAGAGAGTTAGCAAGTTTCTATTCCTCGTTCGCAAGAAGAGCCAACATCCCCTTCTACCTCCACAAAAAAAAAGAGGATTAAGATTTGAATGAAGAAAAGGCAAAGGGTGACTAGGAGAATGGTGCCTTTTCTGTCTATTCTTGAGACCATTTTGGAAGGGGAAGAGTAGGAAGAAGAAGAGACAAATGAAGAAGAGTAGCTACCCTTGTAGAAAAGAACCAGTCTAGCCAAAGCCACCAAGCAAGAAAGGAGAAGAACTTTCAGGGGCGTATTGCCATCCACCCCAACAGGACCCTAGGAAGTCTCTTCTATGGAAGATGAAGTTCAAAAGTGGGTGGATGAGTAGAGTGAAGAGAGCGATGATGTTTTCAAAATGTTAGATTTTGATTTTATGCCTATCGATACAAAACTAGTTTGGGATAAGATTAGGGATACCCCTAAGGTGAACCTCAACAAGAAGGCTGGATGCAGATTCTGCCAAATTCATAGGGTCCTGATCTTACTCCCCCATCTCCACCACAAGTCACAGTGGTAGATAAGGGCTCAGTTACTCCTCTATCCCAAAGTTTAGAAGAGGAACAGATTCAGAAGGAACCATCATTGGGGGAGCAACTTGAACAAATAGCAATCGATGAAGTGTCAAAGGAGGGACAAATGGTGGAATATTCTCAACCACCTTTCCAAGACACTAAGGTGCAAACTACTGGGTCTAATAAAATAGAGGCCATGGAAGAGGAGCCCTCACAATAGGAAACAACTCCAAGGAGGAGCGATAAGGGGAAGGAGGCAGTAGAACATACTCCTTCATCCTCGAGAGGTAGGTCTTCAACTGAGTGCATCCTAAGGTGGCTCCAATAGAAAATAATGAGGAGTACTAGACCTCAATTCTATGCTTCAAAGGAAGACATTTTTGAGATTGTAGAGATTTTGAATAAACCTGAGTCCTCATCACACAAGGCAAGACCATTGGCATTTGTCACTAGTACATAAAACTAGGAGTTATTTGTGCAAGTGGCCATTCCTCCTAAAGACACGGATGTAGAAAGCCTTGGTTCCAAAGATTATGAACTCAAAGAGACCATTCTTGGGAGACCTACATGGGATACAGCCTAATTAATGGTGACCATGGGAATTAAAGAAGTCTTAAAGAGCATGGGGCAGGATGAGGTCGAACTGTAAACACTTCGAAGGTTGATTGAGATCCTAAAGGGATATTTGGCCGAAGTGGTTGGTCCTCTTGATCCTGAGCACCCCGAGGACATATTGAATGTCGTTCTTAGAGAAGGGGGAGCTATGCATATGTATCCATTTTTGAAATCCTATAAGTAGTGGCGGGAAAGTTTTCAGGAGAATGGTATTTTAATTATCATGGGAAATTTGAAGTTACTTCATGCTGTGTAAGAGAATGTGAATAAAATTGTAGTGATTTTGAAGTAGGACTTCAGCATTATGGATGAAGTAAGGGCCTGGAGTAAGGATTTACAAACTTTGCAAGTCATAAATAGGCAAAGGTACCAGATTTTGATTGATGTATATATAGGAGAAGAGTTAGATATGATTGATGATTGGATAGAGAAAATAGTAGATATCAATAAAGTAATGGAAACATTACATGAAGAGATTCATCGGCTCAAGAACCAAGCCCAAGAGTGAATTATAGAAGTAGAGAAACACTATAGCAATGGATGCTTGGATATTTTTGAAGACGAGGAATGAGAAAAGTTGTTACCTATAGAGACAGTGGTAGAGAATTTTAGGAAGAATTTTGTGGAAGTTTCTAATGATGAGGACATCCAACAAGCCTTCAAAACTAAAGAAGCATTGTTAGAATTGGATACCAAAATCAGGGATTTTGCTGACACCCAAATTGAGGTAGACAATTACAGACAAAAGGTCAAGGAAAAATATGAGGCTTTGGATTTACTAAATTTCTCTAAAATGATGGATATTATAGAGAAATTCAAGGGCAAACATCCAAACATAGCTTTGGGATGAAGAAGAACAAAACCCAGATGCCAAAATTTCAATTTTGATACTTAGTAAAATTTTGAGATTTTGGATCATTTTGAGGTGCGCAGCTCTGTAGGTATGCAATTCCATAGGTACACATGTCCACAGCTCCATAGGTGTGCATTTTTTTAAAAGTTCAAGCTCCAAAAATAGAGCTTTCCATGCATCAAAAATGCATTCTGATGGTAGTTTAACTCCTACAAATGCCCTGTGAAAGATCAACTTCCATTTTTTGGCACTTTCAGACACTTCCAATTTGCCTTAGAGCTTTCTTTTTCTCTCTTCTCTCATATTTCTTTGTTTTAAACATGTAAAAGGCTCATGCATCCAACTAATGAATAAAATATGGATGGAGTCTTGTTTAACACTAGTTAGATTATTAGTTTGTATATAATTAGTTTGTTTTATTGTTTAAAAACATTTTATTGCATGAAGATATCTCTCACTCTCAACACAAATTGAGGAGATGATTTCTTATAAATACCCCATTGTAATATGTAATCAGGCCCGTCATTGTTTTGCAATAAGATTATGCTTTTGGCGCTCACATTTGGAGTGTAGTTATTCTTGCCTGAATGTGTCATATTTTTTGTGATTTTTGTTCATGGAATTGTGATTGAGCCAAAGGTTTATTGCTTTGTTTTTGGTTGTGTGATCTTTTAGTTTTGGTGTTTGCTATGGTTTTACAAATTCTGCTCACATAACTAGCTTGAGAAGAAATCATCAAATTGTGCCTGCATAACTCTTTGTCTCACATGAGTGGACTTTTTGTGGCCTTGCTATTTGATGAGGAGTGAAATATCATATGATCATTAAAGTTTCTCATCGACGATCGCATCAATAGAATTGAGGAAGCACTGCTCCTACTTTCATTGGTTACCTACTGATTTCTTTGAAAGCTTAACTCACAGACATGTTCTTTTCTATAGCTTATGTCCATTAGGATTTCAATTTCATGTTATTTTCTTTGAATTTCATGTTATTTGCTTTAAAGTTCTTGTTATTTGTTTTATTAACCCCCTTGTTAGAGTAGGAATTCATATAGTTGCATTATTAGATTGCATTCATCGAAAAAACATAAAATACCAAAAAATATAGTTTTTTTTTAGTGTTATTTTTGAAAGAGTGTGTAGATTCTTCATTTCATTTGAAATCAAAATGAACCAGCAAAGGCCTCATTGTGAACATTCACAATTACCTTCAATTGAGCAGATTCCAGTAGGTCGCAAGATCACCCGAAAACTTGGAGTTGATTCACAAAATCAGCTTTTCAAGAGAGGAGTTCACAAGAATTCCTATTGTTTAGCATAATGTAAAATGAGGATGATCAAAATAAAATGATTGTATCTCAAATTGAAGTGGCACTAGAAGGAGGTCTGCACTTTTAGATCTCAGAAAAAAGTGGAAAATTTGCCAAAGTTTCAAAATTTTTCATTTTTTGCAAAAGTCTACACTTCACACAAGTTAAAAAAAATTCTAAGTTTTTTAGAAATTTAGGTGCGCAGGTTCATAGGTGCGCAGCTCCACAAGTATGCAAGTCTGCAGCTACACAGGTGCGCAGGTGCAAAAAACTCTATGGTGCACAAAATTCAGTGAGGTGAGAAAGTGTACTTCTACAAAGGTGCACTTTTTCTAGAATTGATGCAAACTAGAAGGTTTTGATCCAAAATCCCCATTTCAATGAGCGTTGAGGTCTATGCCAAGTGCACACGAGTTTCTTGAGCTTACCCACTTCCACAAACCACATAGTGACAAGGGAATACCCTGAATTCAACCACTTTCATCATCTTCTTCAACTCCACCTCCACTCCAAACACTTGGTGGACCACCACATATTCCAATAGCTACACCTCAACAACCACCATTAGGTCTGCCAAACCCTCTGATGGCCTTTTTTGCAAATGTTGTAGACCCACCAATAAACTTGAGAGGTGCACTCCATGACCTCCCTAAGAATCCCAAGAAGTTTTGCCCAAGATTCATCTATGGTGAGACATGAACTACCGACGATCATGTCAAAGAATTCAAAGAAATTTACAACTGCAAGTAGGTTGCTAACAAGGATGTGGTTCTTTGTTTATTCTTCTACTCTTTGGGGGAGATTGCCTTTAATTGGTACATTAATTTGACACCCGAATGTATTGAAGATTGGGATACTTTTGAAAAAAAATTCCTAGAACAATTCAAAACATTCATCAACCCAACTATGATACATCAACAATTCATATCAATTAAAAGGGATCCAGTTGAGACCATTTCTCACTTCAACCATCACTTTCATATGGTGTATCACAAGCTAGAGATGCTATACACTATACTAGTTGAAGCTGCTATTCAGATTTATTTGAATGCTATGGATCATATTACTGCTATTTTCCTGAGAAGACTTCCTACAAAAAATACTGACACATTGGATAAAGTCTTCACAGAGGTTATTACCTTTACTAAGCAAGCTAATCCTAATGGAAGAGGGTTAATTCTTCTAGCTCTAGTTGTCACAACAATGCCAACATACCCTGCCAGAGTACCCACAATGCCTAGTTAGTTCATACCTATGATCCTAGTTCCATTACAATAGGCATCCACTCTACAAAATCCCACTCTAACATATCCAGGGTTTGAACCTTCAAAAGTTGCCTTCTTTGAGCAAATGGTAGTAGCACCTATTGAAGCAAACAATGGTTTTGTTTCTAAATTTGGTTAGATCAAAAAGACTATGTCCCAAATGAACAATGACCTAACTCGTCTAAGGTAATCACAAGGATAGAACAAAAACTTCCAAAGAAATAATGTTGGTCCTTACAATAAAAATTATGACCAAAATTATAACAGGAACTTCAATGGAAACAACAACAATAATGCAGGAAATAGCAATGGGGGAAATAATTTCAATCCTCATGATTGTAATAATGGCTTCCAAAGACAAAACTTATAGTGGAACACTCGACTAAATAATGGAAGCATTCTTGCCGACAACAACAATAACAATGTTCTGTATGTAGAATGCACCCAACAATGATGGTTCATATTATAATGGGAATCAAGGGATGAATCAAAGCTTACAAGTGACTGACAATGCTCCTCCTATAAAATTTAATGCTATGCTACTAGAATCCTATGATTCTACACAGAATGTGTAGGTAGAACAACCCACTAGTGAAGAGTTCTCTTTTCCATTCAGTCGGGAACCTGAACTTCAGCATGATGAGGTGTTTTCTTTTCACAATGACAATCGAAACACATATAATCTAAGAAATAGAAAGGAACCTTTGACAGATGGAATTCCTCCAGCTTTACAACCAACTCCTTCTGATTTGAGAGCGAGTAACAATCTGGCACTAATTAGGCCACCATATGGAGGACAACAGAATCAGAATCAAGTGAATGTACCAACAATATTGAAAAATCCTGCTTGGTCTATTGAAAAGTATAGTGTCATCGAAGACTTGAAATAAACCAAAGCAAATATGTTCATGTTTGACATGTTACAAAATTGTCCACAATAGCGAGAAGCACTCATGAAGACTCTAGACCATACAAAGGTACCCCACAATATGAATACTATCCCTCAAAAGATAACGTCTCAACAAGTCAATGCAGTAGAAGCGATGCCCACTATGTTTAAATACAAGGTTGAAGTACCCCTGTTCTTTCTTAGCATCAAGATATATGGAAAGAACCTCCATAATTTCTTGATTGATTTGGGAGCCTCGTCTAATGTCATGCCATTATCAATAGCACAAAGGTTAGGGGTAAGTCATCAACCTTCCAACTGGATAGTGATATAGTTGGACAAAACAAAGGTGAAAGTCATCGGTGTGTTGAAAGACATTCAAATACAGTTGATAATTGATCCCTAGATTCAAGATGTCATTGATATACATGTGGTGGACATTCCAAAGACATATGGGTTTCTCCTAAGTAGAGAATGGACGAAATGCCTAAGAGGATGGTTTTCTACGGATTTTACCCAGCTATGGTTACCATGGAGGGGATTGAACAATCAAATCAAGATAGATGTTGAACCCAAATTGAAAAAAATGGTCACAGAATATAATTCTCCAAATGAGGTGGCATTCCTCCAATCATATTTGGGCTCATAAAAAGTAATGGCATTTGATACAATCCACATTGAAAAATCAAGCAATCAAGATAAAGAACTCAAGATATCAATCCCAAAGGATGAGATCATGACACAATTGATAGACAACCTGGTGATTAATTTGCAATGCTTGGGAGAAGAAGTTAATCCTAGTGTCTCACTCCTCCAAGAATTTTGTTGATTACACAAACTTAGCCACTCTAAATTTGAATGCTCATCATGCCAAGAAGTAGTTGCAAAGGTGTTAACACATATGATTAAAGACAAGGATAACCACATTCTAGAAAATGGACTTGTGGGAGATCAAAGTAATATAAACTAAATTGAATCAACAAAGAAGATCAAAGAAGAAATTGAAGATCCAAATTTATCATATAGTGATACCTTTTTCGATGGTGGAGGTTTTTCTTCTCCTCCCTTCGAGATGATCAAGATTCAAAGAAGAAGATGGTACGTGAAGGGCAAGGGATGGACTTTGGTCATCGTTCATCCTAAACCCAAAATAGATGGAATTAAAGAATTGATAGAGGAAATTCAAGACAAACAAGAAAAACATACATTTCCTCTATCAACATGTTACAAAGGGGAATCATCAAGTCCACCCTGCTAGAAGTTACAATGGGTTCCCAAGAAATAATCTTTTAACTCTTAGGTGAAAGAGAAGTTAAGAACGAACAAACACAAGGTTAGAAAGCCCAAGGAAGATCCAATTTGGACACTTCTCTTCGACGGTTCCAAATGAAAATTAGGGGCTAGTGTGGATATAGAATTGGTTAACCCAAAAGTTAATTCTTTTTACGAAATATATCGATTATAGTTTAGATGTAGTAACAATGCTACAAAATACAAAGCATTGATCTAAGGACTTCTCTTTGCACTCGAGAAAGGAGTTACAACTCTCATAATCAAAGGGGATTCTCAGTTGGTTATTCGGCCAGTAAAATCATTATACTCTTGCAACAACAAAAGTTTACTTTCTTACAGGAAAAGAGTATGGGATTTACTAGATGATTTTGAAGCTTTAAATATAAGGTCCATTCCAAGAAGGAAGAACATGGTGGCAGATGCTCTCACTATTTCAGCAAGTGCACTACAACCATTCAAAAGAACAAAGTTGAAGAGATTTTTAGTTCTAGATTTGGTTGATGTCCCATCTATTTTGGACAATATTACAAACTTTCAAGTCTTTCAAGATGATCAAGACATACTTGAATTTATCATGTGCAATGGTCACTTCAAAGGGCAAGAAGTTGATGACAATCTAGATGACAAGCCTAAGGACGATGAACTTGAAGATGAAAATGGGATCTTGAATTTAAAGACTAGCACTATTCCCAAAGGGATGGTTGAGTTAGAATGCATTTTTTATCATGATGAATCAACACTTAACAAAAGAACAATCCAAGAAAAGGGGATCGAGGAGTGTGACGAATACAACTTAGGAACTGAAGAAGATTCGAGGATGGTCCATATAGGGAAAGCATGCAATACTCAAGAAAGGGAAGAAATGCTCAAGTTTATTACTGAGTATAAAGATGTTATCGCTTGGAGCTATGAAGAATTAAAAACATATGATCTTGAGATTATAACCCATGACATTCTATTGAAACTAGATGCCAAGCCTTTTTGACAAAGACAAAGGCCTATTAATCCTATCATCAAACCATTGATAATGAAAGAAGTTAAGAAGTTGCTAGATGCCAAGATCATATTCCCCATCTGACATTCTACATGGGTCTCTAATTTGGTTCCCGTGTGAAAGAAGACTGGAGAGATTTGCCTTTGTGTTGATTTTTGTAACTTGAAAATGGCATCTCAAAAGGACAATTATCTGTTACCCTCACTTGATTAGGTTCTAAAAATTGTAAAATGTTCAAAAATGATGTCTTTCCTAGATGGATATTCAAGATATAATCAAGTTATGGTTGATGAAGGAGATCGACTAAAGACAACTTTCACAACTAAATGGGGAACTTTTGCCTGCAAGAGAATGCCTTTCGAACTGATTAACACAAGGGCTACATTTCAGTGAGCCATGGATGAAGCTTTTAAGGGATTGGTAAATAAGTGTATAGTCATCTGCATGGATTATTTAATCATCTTTTCAAAAAATTGAAGCACTCACATTGCTGATTTAAGGTGGGTATTAAATAGATGTCATAGATCCCGAGAGATGTTCATTTGGGGTTACTAAAGGAAAGCTCCTGGGTCATATCATTTCTAAAGCTAGGATCTCCATCGATCCTGATAGAAGTGAAGCTATTCTAAAGTTTTCACCTCCCCATAGTCAAAAAGAACTAAAGTCTTTCTTCAGGAAGATAAATTTTGTGCAGAAGTTCATAAGTGGATTTGCAGAAATAGTTCATCCCCTTAATGATTTACTCAAAAAGGGGGCTAAGATGGAATGGGTTCTCGAGATTAAGAAATTGTTCAAAGATATCAAAGTGGTCATTTCTATGACTCTGGTCTTAGTAAGTCCTGATTATCAGTTACTTTTTAAGATATATTCCTTTGCTTCAGAACACTCTTGTGCTAGGATCCTAACATAGAAAAAGGAAAAATAAGATGAAGGACCAACTGCTTTCATGAGTTTCCCTTTGAAGAATGTCGAGTCAAATTATTCAAACCTTGATAAACAATCCTCTGCATTAATCAAGGCAGTGAAGAAGTCCCATCATTACATACTAAGAAGTAAGGTGTATGCATTTGTACCTAATCTAGCAGTAAAGACACTTTTGATGTAGAATGAACTTGATGAAAGGAGAGGTAAATGGATGGCCATACTTCAAGAATTCAATCTAGAAATTCAATCTATGAGATTAGTCTGAGGTCAAGGGTTGTCAAGAATGATAGCTAATAACCAAGATGGAAATGAAAAGGAGTTCAAGTTTAACAGTGAAAAAAATGAGTATGATTAGAATAAAATGATTGTATCTCAAATTGATATTGGTCAAGGTGTGGTGACAGACATTTGGTATCAAAACATTGTTTATTATCTTCTACAGGACAAATGTCCCAATTGGATGAATACTTTACAACATAGGGATTTATATGCTACATGATAAAGAGTTGTACAAGAGAAATTATGAAGGGATCTATCTAAAGTGCTTAGGCCATGAGGAAACAAAGGAAGTCTTAGAAAATTTTCATGATAAGTATGGTACAGGACATGGTTCTACAAAAGCAATAGCCCACATTATCTTAAGATTGGTTTATTTTTGGCCCTCGATATTCAAAGACACTTTCGGGCATGTGCGCGCTTGCCATATCTGTCAAACCAGTGCCAATAGAGAAAGGAACCCAGTTATGCCATTACAACCAACGTACAAGGTGCATCCCTTTGCTAAGTGGGGGCTAGATTTCATTGATCTAGTTAATTCACCATCGTCAAGTGGACATGTGTTTATTCTCACAGCTAAAAATTACTACACATGATGGATGGAAGTAGAAACATTCAGAAACTACACTACTAAGGTGGTAACAAACTTTTTGGAAGAATCCATTGTTACTAGATTCAGAATGCCATTTGCCTTTGTGTGTGATAATGGGTCTACTTTTGCATCAACATTCTTGACCTCATGGGTATTTGAAAATCAACTCATTATCAAGTTCTCTTCAAATTATTACCCGCAAGGAAATGGGGTAGCAGAATCTACAAACAAGAACTTGGTCATAGTAATAAGACAACTATTGAAGGAGAATCCTAGGGATTGGCATATGCAACTCAAATATTCCCTATGGACAGATCAAATAAGAGTCAAAAATGCTTTGGGGGCTTCTCCATACTTGCTTGTTTATAGAAAAGAACTAGTGTTCCCGCTTAACCTCAAGATTCCTATTCTGAAGTTCATGAGTGGATACAGGGAAGATTCTGACAAAGTACAAATTAGATTGATGAATCTTTTAGAGATGGATAAGAAACGAACAGCTACATTAGAGCATATGGCTAAACATCAACCTGTCGTGAAGAGATGGTTCAACAAGAGGGCCACCATTAAATCATTCAAGATTTCCAACCTTGTTCTATTATGGGATAAGGCGAAAGAAAAGAAAGGTAGTCATACCAAATTTCAACGTTTGTGGATGGGTCTTTATTAGATTGCAGAAATCCTCAAAGAAAACACTTTTAGGCTCAGTTCTTTACAAAGGAAATTTCTTCGCTTGCCTATAAATGGGCAATTTTTGAAACATTATTTTGAAGCCCAAAAAAATTTTAAAAATAAAATAAAAAATTAGTTGGATTTTATTTTTTCATTTAGTTAAAGTTTATTTTTGCAAGTGTGTTTATTTTCTGTGTTTGCTTTTAGTTGTGTGTTTGCTTCCTGTCATGTGTTTGCTTTCAAAGTTGTGTCAGTCCCAGGGGGTAAGGTGTACTTGAGATTTTATCTTGAGATATTTCATTAACCAATTTTGGGTTCTGATTTCAGGAAGAGGTATTTCTTTGTCAAAATACTTAGACAATTATGTATCTTATACCAACTGAGCAATAGACATTCCTTGTCGAAATAAGGGATTTTTAGTCTAAGAATCAGGATTCTAGACCAATAAGTTCTTAACACTTTGCAAATCTTAAAAAATGATTTTTTTAAGTGTTATCGAATTAAAGTCAAAGATGACAAGGGATGATCCAAACTTCAATTGGTTCAAACAGAAGGGGTCTTCTCAAAAGGTTGCTAAGGTCATTGTTTGACATGAGAATTTCTAAAAGTTCTACAAGAGGAATGCAAGGGATGTTCGCAAAAGATTGAATCTAAGAAATGACACTGATGTCTTGGCTACATAGTCTAAGCATAGTCAAGATATAGAAAAAAAAAAAGGAAAATAAAATAAAAGTATGGTGTTAAGACTGAAGGATTCTAAAGATCTGAAATGGAAAAAGATATGTTTTTCAAAAAAAAGTATCTTGTATCCAAAACATTGCTTCATCAAAGAGTAACATTATGAACTACATGGAGCAATTATCCAAATTTGCCAAAAAATTAAAAGGATGTGGCAGCCTGCCAAGAGCCCTCGAACTGATTCTCTCATCTAGTTAGGCAAGTGATTGACAAAAAGCTTTCGTAAAGATTCTCAATGAATGAGGCAAGAGGAGTGGAAGATTGTTTCTGAGTTGTAAAAAAACTCTTATTGACTGCATCCTAAGATGTCAAAGGGAATGAACACCACTAATCACACTCTGAGATTGAAGGTTTTGAATTCTAGAGTTTTGACTGCAAAGCCATCTAAAATATACTTGAAGTATTCAAAGTTCGATTGGTGTTTGACACACATTGAAAGGATGTTTGCTAATGAAGAAATGCCTTGGTCATTTCTTCCTTTTTTTGGGGCTATTTGTTGTGGTCCCACAATGCACGCTCCATTCACTACTAGGAATGGGGGTCCCCCTACTTTTTTTGAGTCTTCGAATACATGATTCAAGAATCAGGATTCAGGAAAATTTTAAAGAGTCAAAAATTTGAAAAAACCAAAAAATTCAATAAAAATTAAAAAGATAAAAAAAAATCAAAAAAAATTGAAAAATTGAAAAGTCATAAAAAATATTAAATATTAAAAATTATAAAAATTATAAATTTAAAAAAAAAAAAACCACATATAAGGTGCAGGGCATGCACCACCCGTGTGGTTTGCGTCGAACACCCCATGGGTGGGCAGGGTTATAAAACCCCTTGCCACTCCCCAAAATCCCTAACTCATTTCATTTTTTGAGCTTGGCCATTCAAAGCATAAGGTGAGCAATGAAATACCATGCAACGCACGCCCATCACGCCACCGCGTGCAGCACGAACTTGCCTCACACTCCCACACAGCACCATGCATCACGTGTCCATCGCACTGTCTCACACTCATGCATTGCACCATGCAGTGCATTCCCATCATGCCACTGCACCTTAAACTCCTACACAATACAACACAGTGCACACTAGCTTTTACTTTGTGCCTAAGTGAGTCGTGCTCGCACATGCACCCATTTCAAAACCTTAGCCATGTACTCGCACTCCATTGCTTCCCTCGCACCCACACTATGTGTGTGCTTTGTGTCTCATCATGCACGCCACGCTTCCACCTCTTAGTCAAAAATAAAAAAAATAACACGAAATAAAATAAGAAATAAAAATAAAAGGGACCCACCTTTTTAAAAAAAATTAAAATTATTATTTTTCATCAATAGTCAATGAAAGAGTAATTGATTTTTTTTCATTTTTTTATTAGGTTTTCATTATTTTGAGCTAATAAATGTTTTCCTTGTATCGTATAGGTTAAATGGCATCCACATCAAGAGAGAAAATGGCACCCAAGTCCTTTGTGTTCAAATTCCAAGGCATGCTATCAAAGTCAAGATTTCATGATGATCATGCAAATATCAAGGACATCGACTGGGGGCACATAGATTTGGGAGAATTCCTTAGAATCTAAAACAAACCAATGAAAATATTTGCACTAGTATCCTCACTAATTTGTTCTGGGTTGGTGAGCGCAACTTCACATCTAGTATTAGTGTAGTTAGCAAAATTGATCATTGCTCTAGCACAACATTTTGTTCCTGAGGAGAGAGTGCTTAAAAGTGTAACTAGAGAAGTGGTACTGGACCTACAACCTGATAACATTGAAAAGGTCTTCCATCTCCCAAGGGTAGATCAATTCATTAGACTCTCATATGAAGTAGCAGAGAGATGGTACATGGAGCACCCCAAAGAAGCATTGAAAATCATCCAGTCCTCATATCTCATTGAGAAGAATCCTTTGGGTAGGGTCACAAGGAAAGTGGACATGACTAGGGGATACATAAATTAAGATATTGGATATTCCATCATTCTTTTGAGCAGAGTCATGGATCTACCCGCAGCTAGCCACCTCAGTGCTTTCATGGTCAACCTCATTGAGACAATCAAGACATCAAGGATGCCACTAGATTGGGCCACCACACTAAGTGAGAACTTGTGTGAGCAATTGGGAGCATTTAAGGAGAAGAATAAGTTTTATATGACTTCATACATGGTTTGTCTTCCTATAGCAAGGGTGACAAACTACCCTAGTTTGTACAAAAGAGGCAGTATGCAAGATCATAATGCCTAGCCCTACATTGTCTACCCTCAACTGGTAAGGAAGAAGCTCTTAGTACAGAGCAAGAAATATAGAATCATGAATGATGCATGCATCTTCATGGTCATTCAATTCATTAAAGGAGATTATGGAAAGAGGTTATCGAATGAGGCAAAAGCACAAACAATAGCTGCGGGTAGCTAGTGCGGGGAGGTTATCAAGACATTCACATATCTGCGGGTAGCTAGTGCCATTGTCAACCCCAAGAAGCTTCCCAGATATCCAAGTGAAAAATTGGTGTTATTGGAGATCGAAAGATTGAATTTGCATATGAGAGGGTGAAGAGACAACTGAGACATTTTTAGGCATGGCCCTTGGTCATAGGACCATATCAGGTGAAACAGAAACAAGATATTACGTCCTTTGAGTGGGAATGGGAGAATTATCCCCTCGAGGACTACAACTCCCCTAGGCTCTATTTTGATAATATCGAGAGAGTGGAGAGTTTTGCCAACGAGGAGTTCCATCATAAAGATGCCATAGAAGATCATTGGATGAATGCCACAAACAGCTATGATGTTCACATAAGAGACTATTGCAGGATGACTTTGTATCTAGCAGAGAAGGCTCTCAAGCTTAACATTCCAGAGGAAATAAGGCAACAAGATTCACAGGAGCTGTTGCACCCCCTATTCAACTCGGACAAAATAGGAGAGAGGCCCATTATGAATGCCAAGGTTGATAGAGAGGAGGGCGATGATATTAATCATCAGGCAAGGCATGTTGTCAGAATGACAAAGGATTGGATCAAGAAACCTTTTCAACTTGACCCAATACCTAACATTTATATATTTCACACTCAAGCCCACCCTAAGAAAGGTAGAGGGAGGAAAGTTACAATTCCCACCTTTGTGGCCCAGTCTCCCATTAGGCCAGAGACAGTATACCAACTTGACCGCCTAGTTGGATACTACCATCCTCCAGAGAGGAAGGGAAAGAACAAAAGGAAGAGGACCTTCCCTCAGAGGATTCAAACAGAACAAGGTGAAGTGCAAGTACCTCCCCAGCAACAAGAAGAGAGTGTACAAGGGTTTGAGGATACTGGTGCTTCCCAAGTCTAGGATGACCCTCAATTGCCTCCTTTTGTGCCTATCTAATTAGAAGAGGGAGAGAGTTAGCAAGTTTCCATTCCTCCTTCACAAGAAGAGCCAGCATCCCCTTTTGCCTCCACAAAACAAAAGAGGATTAAAATCTGAATGAAGAAATGGCAAAGGGTGACTAGGAGAATGGTGCCTTTTTCGTCTATTCCTAAGACCATTCTAGAAGGGAAAGAGGAGGAAGAAGAGGAGACAAGTGAAGAAGAGCAGCTACTCTTGTAGAAAAGAACCCGGCTAGCTAGAGCCATCGAGCAAGAAAGGAGAAGAAGTATCACGGGTGTATTGCCATCCACCCCAGCAGAACCCTTGGAAGTCTCTTCTTCAAAAGATGAAGTACAATAGTTGGTGGATGTGCAAAGTGAAGAGGGTGATGACATTTTCAAAATGTCAGATTTTGATTTTATGCCCATTAGTATAGAACTAGTTGGAGATAAGATCAGGGACACCCTAATAGGTGAACCTCAACAAGAAGACTAGACGAAGATGCTACTAGATTCATAGGGTCCTAATCTTACTCCCCCATCTCCACCACAAGTCATGCTAGTAGATAAGGGCTCAGTTACTCCTCCACCCCAAAGTTTAGAAGAGGAACAAATTTAGAAAGAACCATCACCGGGGGAGCAACTTGTACAAACAACAACCAATGAAGTGTCAAAGGAGGGACAAATGGTGGAATATTCTCAACCACCTTCCCAAGACACTGAGGTGCAAACTACTAGGTCTACTAAAATAGAGTTCATAGAAGAGGAGCCCTCACAATAGGAAATAACTCCAAGGAGGAGCGATAAGGGGAAGGAGGTAGTAGAACATACTTCTTCATCCTCAAGAGGCGGGTCTTTAGCTAAGTGCATCCCAAGGTGGCTCCAAAAGGAAATAATGACGAGTACCAAACCTCAATTATGTGCTTCGAAGGAAGACATTTTTGTGATTGTGGAGATTTTGAATAAACCTGAGTCCCCATCACATGAGGCAAGACTGTTGGCATTTGTCACCAGTACATAGAACCAAGAGTTGTTTGTGCAAGTGGTCATTCCTCCTGAAGGCACAGATGTAGAAAGCCTTGGTCCCAAAGATTATCAACTCAAAGAGACCATGCTTGGGAGACCTACATGAGATACAACGCAATTAATGGTAACCATGGGAATTAAAAAGGTATTAAAGAACATGGGGCAGGATGAGGTCAAACTCCAAACACTTTGAAGGCAAATCAAGATCCTAATGGGATATTTGGCTGAAGTGGTTGGTCCTCTTAATCCTGAGAGGATACATTGAATACCATTCTTAAAGAAAGGGGAGCTATGCATATGTATCCATTTTTGAAAGCCTACAGCAGTAGTGGCAAAGTTTTGAGGAGAAAGGTATTTTGATTATCATGGGAAATTTGAAGTTACTGCATGCTACATAGGAGAACATGAATAAAATTTTCTACACAAGAGAACATGAATAAAATTGTAGTGATTTTAAATCAAGACTTAAGCATTATGGATGAAGTAAGGGTGTGGAGTAAGGATTTACAAACTTTGCAAGCCATAAAGGGGCAAAGGTATCAGATTTTGATTGATGTATATATAGGAGAAGAGTTAGATAAGATTGATGATTGAATAGAGAAAATAAAAGATAGCATTAAAGTAATGGAAACATTACATGAAGAGATTCATCGGCTCAAGGACCAAGCCCAAGAGCAAATTCTAGAAGCAGAGAGAAACTATAGCGATGCATGCTTGGATATTTTTGAAGATGAGGAACGAGAAAAGTTGTTACCTATAGAGATAGTGGTAGAGAATTTCAAGAAGATTTTTGTGGAAGTTGTTGATGATTAGGACATCCGACAAGGCTTCAAAATTGAAGAAGCGTTGTTAGAATTGGATACCAAACTCGAGGATTTTGCTGACACCTTAATTGAGGTAGACAATTATAGACAAAAAGGTCAAGGATAAGTACAAAGCTTTGGATTTATTGGATGCGGCTAAAATTATGGAGATTATAGAGAAATTCAAGGGCAAACATCCAAACATAGCTTTGGGATGAAGAAGAACAAAACCCAGATGCCAAAATTTCAATTTTGACACTTAGTAAAATTTTGAGATTTTGGACCATTTTGAGGTGCGCAACTCCATAGGTCTGCAACTTCACAGCTATTCATTTTTGAAAGATTTTCACTAAGAATCAAATGCCAGTTCCAAAAATAGAGCCTTACATGCATCAGAAATGCATTCTAATGGCAGTTTAACTCCTACAAACGCCCTGTAAAGGATCAACTTCCATTTTTTGGCACTTTCAGACACTTCAACTTCGATGGAGAGCTTTCTTTTTCTCTCTTCTCTCATATTTCTTTGTTTTAAACATGTAAAAGGCTCATGCATCTAATTAATAAATAAAATATGGATGGAGTCTTGTTTAGCACCAGTTAGATTGTTACTTTGTATATAATTAGTTTATTTTATTGTTTAAAAGCATTTTATTGCATGAAGATATCTCTCACTCTTAACACAAATTGAGGAGATGATTTCTTATAAATAGCCCATTGTAATATGTAATCAGAACTGTCATTATTTTGTAATAAAATTATGCTTTTGGTGCTCGCATTTGGAGTGTAGTGATTCTTGCCTAAATGTGTCATATTTTTGTGAATTTTGTTCATGGAATTGTGATTGAGCCAAAGGTTTATTGCTTTGTTTCTAGTTGTGTGATCTTTTAGTTTTGGTGTTTGCTACAATTTTATGAATTCTGCTGACGTAACTAGCTTGAGAAGAAATCATCAAATTGTGCCTGCATAACTCTCTATCTCACATGAGCATATTTTTTGTGGCCTTGCGATTTGATGAGGAGTGAAATATTATATGATCATTAAACTTTCTCACCGATGATTGCATCAGTGGAATTGAGGAAGCGCTTCTCCTACTTTCATTGGTTACCTACCGATTTCTTTGAAAGCTTAACTTGTAGACGTGTTGTTTTCTATAGCTTCTGTCGGTTAGGATTTCAATTTCACATTATTTGCTTTGAATTTCATGCTATTTGCTTTTAAGTTCTTGTTATTTGTTTTATTAACCCCCTTGTTAGAGTAGGAATTCATATAGTTGCATTATTAGATTGCATTCATCGAAAAACATAAAATACCAAAAAATAGTTTTGTTTTTAGTGTTATTTTTAAAACAGTGTGTAGATTCTTCATTTCATCTGAAATCAAAAAAAACCAGCAAAGACCTCCTCGTGAACATTCACATTTATCTTCAACTCAGTGGATTCTAATAGGTCACAAGATCGCCTGAAACCTTGGAGTCAATTCACAAAATTAACTTTTCAAGAGAGTAGTTCTCAAGAATTCTTTCCATTTAGCATCATGTAAAATAATAGCTCAACAGGTTGCAGTTCCAAAAAGAAGAAAAAGATTGTTGAGGAAGGTGATTCTGACTGGGAGAGTGACTTCATGGAGGAATTAGTGAGGGACCACTATAATAAGAGGAATGGAGGTAAAGGAAAGTGTAGTAAGGGCTTTCAAGATGATCAATTTTCTCCTCCTTCTAATGATGAGCCTTTGGCTCATTGGTTGGAAAGGAAAAGAAAATCTTTAAGGTGGCAGGAGGATAGGTTATAGACTAGGAAAAGTGGGGACTCGGATAATGAGGATGTTGGAGAATAGGGGCACATTCTAGGTTTGGATGATAATAGTGAATGTGGGCTTGTGTCATCCAAAGGTCTTTTTGGTAACCCTGGTTCAATTCTGAAGGAGATTGGCTTCCTTAAGAAAAAAATGTTGTTGTTGGGCAAGGAAATGGAGCAAGTCAGTAAAACTGCCAGAGGTGAGCGTACATTGGGCCGACATATAGATAGACTTTCAAAGGTTATTGAGAATGCAAAATAAGTTAAAAATCTCATGCATAAGATACCACTGCTTGAGGCCAAACAAAGGGTGATGGATAAAGAAATTAGTGGTATTTAGGGGAAGGTGTCAAAAATGGATACTATACTGGGTAATTTGGAAAATTTGTTCAAATAGATGGCGGACAATGTGGGTAACCTCTTGAAGAGGAATCAAAATGACAAAGGGCAGGACTACCCTCTGGTGGCAGAGACTCAAGGATCAAGCAAATGCACCCAAGCTCATTCTAAGAAGAATGACGAAGTCAGTAAGAAGGATGAGGTTAAGGCCAATGCTAATAATATGCATATTCTAGTGGATCAGGTTGTTGACCTGATAAATACTTCTTAGCTGGTCGGTTGCTATTCTTTTACTATTCTTTTGTTGTCTTTTTCAGCTCTGTCTTGGGTGACCTCATGGTTGTTCTTTTTGGAGGTCTATTTCATGTTGTCCTATGCTGCTTTTCTCTAATGTTTACATCTCTTGTTTATCTCTAGACTTTTGTTATTTTGTAAAGGTTTTGGGTCCTTTAAAACCTATTTTCAATTAATCAAAACAATATGCTTTTATACAATCCCATAATTTTAGTCAAAATATAATCATAACCATTTGAGGTACGCAAATTATTAATCATTTCATAAAATTTCAATTTTGATGATTTTTTTTAAAGAAAACAAGCATTACATTCGCAAGGAGCATCATTTCCTTTCATGTCAAAAGTAGTCATAACTCAAAGAGATAGTAATCAACTTAGGAACCAATACATATATACATAAACCAAGCCTAGTTGACTTACAATTATGTGTCATAGGGTTATGACTAACTATAGTGAACTCAAGATCTGAGTGCAAAAAGAGCTCTGATACCATATGTAATGACTGCCCCTACAAAACTGATGCCACATCAACAATATCCATAAAATGCAGAAGCCAAGAGAGTTAAAGTCATTTTAATATTGACCAGCCAACATTAACTTTTAATTATCATTACAAAAACTTAAAAAATAGATATATCTATATGCTCAAGTCTAAAAGAAACTATATTTCAGTTACCAAAATACCAAGATGTATCAGAAATGTTGACCATTTTGATAGAGGCTCCAAAACCCATCTTAGAACACAAGGGCTCTAGAATATTGTAGAAGAAGTTGTTAAGCTTCCTCAGAATATTCACTAGCATGAAAGATACCCAACTCGACATCAAGAAAGTCTAAATAGGTAAAACCAAGAGTGGTAATTAAATTGTGTGGTTAAAATAATTCATGTTATAAAACCATAACCATTCAAATACTCACAAAATATATAATTACGTTAGTATCAAGTTCATCATAATCAAAGAAACTTACCATCCTTATTTCTAATTCACATCAAAACCATCATATTGTTACAATTCTTTAGAATAACTGAGAGGGGGGGTGAATCAGTTATTCAAGGTCCAAATGCCCTAATAATGCTTTTTCACTACTTTCAAGGAATCCATACACTTTTCATCCATCCAAACTTAGTTTAACCATATTAGCAAGTTACAGTAAATCAACATGCAGCAATAAAACATGCAAGATTAACACATGACACAATGATTTACGTGGAAACCCAATTTGGGAAAAACCACCAGTAATATGCTACTTGATTCTCACTCTTCTAAAGTGACGCCCTATTAAAAGCCTACCCTATTAAAGGCTTACAACACACTGTTAAATGTGACCTTGTTAGAGGATTTCACCAAATTGTTAGGAATAGGCCTGATCAAAGGACTTTAGAACATTCACTTGGAATGTCACCCTGTTAAAGGATTTATCTCATGGCTATTAAACTAACCTAAGTCCATAGAATTTAAACTAACTGTTACAATTGCTAGAGAGTAACAATAATGGAATGTTGATCTGATACAACTTACAACATACTTTGCAGATTTTAGATCACTCTTCAGTTCTATCCTTTTGCTTGGCTTTAATCACTTCAGCTGTGATAGCTTGTCTTCCTCTCAAGCTTTGTCTCCTTGAGTCTTCTTACTCATCATGCCAATGCAATCATATCTGGGGTCTTCTTATCGAAACAGAGTAACTGTGCTTTCTTTCTCCTTAGCACCTCCTTTAGCACTTCATGCTTTTATGCTTGACCACCTTCTCCTCTTCTTATTTCATGACCTTATGACTTCTTAAATAGAAATCTGGTTTTCCTTTGTTGCTCGATTCTCCCTTTCCAACTTTAGGGTTTCAAATGGATTAGGTAGGATACAATGCATCTACCCTATATCTTTCTCTTATCTAGAAACTTTGTCTAGACTCCAGTTGTAATCTCCAAAAATGTTCTACATGGTGTTCTGTGCCACCAGCTCATCATTCTTATCTTCCATTTAATTCACAGATTTCTAGATAACAACCTTGTCAGCTTGGATCTGGTGAATCTTTGATTTTCAAAATAATGCAGCAACTCAGCATTATTGGTTTACTAATGCTCGGCATCTCTATGTTACTCGGCACTATTAGTTTTCTGATGCTCGGCATCTATTTCTGCTCGGCACTTGTATCTACTCAGCACTTGATTTTACTCGGCACCTAAAGTTCACTCGGCATCTAAAGTTCACTTAGCATCTAAAGTTCACTCACTCGGCTTTAACTAGGAATCTGTTCGACACTTACTAGCTTGCTCGGCTCCCTCTCTCTAATGAACTTTAGTTAGGCTTTATAGATGTCTTAGCAAAAACCTTACATCTTTGATATGTTTCAATGTGCCTATTCTCTGTGTCTATCATCAATACACTTTTTCATCAATCACTTAGCTGATCCTTCTACTAGTCTAGCTTTGTTTCTAGTAATCTCACCATTCTCACCTAGCTTGTTCCTGAATACCCACTTGGTGCCAATCACATTTTTGTCAACTGGTCTACAAACTAAACTCCAGGTTTTGTTCTTCTTTATTTGATCAATCTCTTCTTCCATAGCTTTATACCAGTCATCATCTTGTAAAGCACCATATACTGTTTTAGGTTTAGATTTGTTAATCAGACATGATTCATGTCTTAGTATGTTCCTTATCATTGGTCTTGCATCTTTGTCACCGATTATTTGTTCATCAGGGTGATGTCTTTTTACATATTTGGATAATCTTGGTTCTGTCCTTCTTTCCATGTTTGATCTTTTTGATTTAGGGTCACTATGTACTGATTTGTCAGGTTGTTCTTCATCTATTTTATGTGTACTAACTTCTGAATCAAATTGTGCATTTCCTTCATTCTGCAACTCGGCTGTTGAGTGCAACTCAGCATTCACTGGTTGTGACTCGACTGAAATTGAAATGTGTTGTTGAGTTTCAATTTGATTAACAGCATCCTCATCAATAGGCATTCCTTCATAAGAATACACAAAGGTTTTGTATTCATTCATTCTCTTTGGTTCTTCAACTTGGACTTCTGTATGTTCATCAAAGTTTACATTTGCACTTTCCACAATTTTGTTAGTGTTAGTATTCAAACACTTGTATGCCTTACTTCTAGTGGAGTAACCAAGAAATATGCCTTCATCACTTTTTGCATCAAATTTTCCATTTCTAGCATCTTCAAGGATAAAGCATTTGCAACCAAACACTTTGAAATGTTTTACATTGGGTGAGTGACCATACCATAATTCAAAAGGTGTTGTATTTGTACCTTTCTTGACTTGTACTCGGTTCAGTGCATGAACAGCTACACTTATAGCTTCTCTCCAGTATTTTAGAGCAACAGTCTTTTCCATTATTAATGTTCTGGCATAGTCAATCACATATATATTTCTTCTTTCAGCAATTCCATTCTATGAGGGAGTTCTGGGAGCTGACTTTTGTCTTTTGATTCCTTTATCATTACAAAATATCTTGAATTCTTTTGATGTGAACTCACCACCTCTGTCTGATCTCAGGCATTTCAAGCTCTTTCCTATTTCCTTTTCAACTCTAGCCACATACTACTTAAACATTTGAAAGGCATCAAATTTTTGTCTTAAGAACATAACAGTCATCATCTTGGAATAGTCATCAACAAACAACATTATGTATTTATCTCCTTTGTAGCTTTGTACTTCCATTGGACCACATAAGTCAGTATGAACTAACTCAAGTACTTCTTTAGATGTATATTTTTTGCTTTTGAAACTTGACTTTGTCATCTTTCCTAGCTGACATTGTTTGCACATGGTATTATCAGGCTTCTTCAATTGTGGTAAACCTCTGACTTTCTTCATTTTACTAATATTGACCAGATTTTCAAAGTTGACATGACATAGCCTTCTATGCCACAACCATTCATCATCAAATTTTGCAACAAAACAAGAGACATCATCCATATCAAGGTAAAACAGATTACTTCTTGTTTGATCTCCTTTTCCTATCAGTTTACCATCAGTATCATAGATTTTTGCAGTTTTGTTTCCAAACTCTACTTTGCATCCTATATTGCCTAACTGTGAGACACTTAGCAAATTATAGTTTAATCCTTCAACATAGTATGCATTATCACATGACATTTGTTCTGTAAGCTTAATGGAACCTTTTCCTTTTATTTGACATGGAGCATCATTACCAAATCTAACACTATTTCCATCATACTGAGTAAAGTTAACAAACTTACTTTTGTCTCCTATCATGTGATGTGACCATCCATTGTCCATGATCCATCTGTCATTCTTGTTCATACATGTTACCAGTGTTGTAGGCTCTTCTTCATCAGATAGGTCCTTCATGGCTACATAAACAACTTCATCATCATTATCATCAGAATTTTCTTCAACAATATAACACTTCTTGCCTTTGTCTTTGTAATCTCTCTTATTGTCTTCTCTTCCATATTTGTATTTGTTACCTTCCTTGTAATCTTTTTTCTGTGTACATCTAGCAGCAATATGACCTACTTCATTGCAATTAAAACAAATGATAGGCATCTTACCTTTGAATTTTCCTTTACCTCTGTGAAATCTTCTAGCAAGTAGTGCTTCCAATTGTTCCACATCTTCCTCATCAGTGCTACTGTCACTGGATACATATTTCATCTTTTTTCCCTTTTTTTATTTTACCTGTTCAGCATCTTTTAGTAATAGCTTGGCCTTGAAAGCAGATTCAACATTCTCAGGTTTGTAGTTGTCAAAGTTAGATAACTCAAATGCAGTGAGTCTACCCACTATACCTTCAAAACTTAGATTGTTTCCCGGTACACATCTTAGTTCTTGTATTGCAGATACTCTAATAGCATAGATAGGGAGCAAGGTTCTTAAGAACTTACTATTAACAGTATCTTCATCCAATTGACCATTCAAACATCTTATTGCACTTACCACTTCCTTTATTCTTGTGCCATACTGAGCAGCATTCTCATTTTCCTCCATTTTCATATCATCAAACTTTCCTCTGAGGCTTTCTCTTTTTGCTCTTTGGACATTCTGATCTCCTCCATAGATGTCTGATAGGACTTTCCACATTTTGAATGCAGTGTCACATCCTTTGATATCATCAAATTCAGCATAGTTGAGTGCAGAGGCAATTTCTAGCATTATCTGATTGTGTTCCTGTTTATTTTTCATATCTTCTGCAGTAAGAGTACCAGTTGGATCAACATGTTTAGTAATAATTAAATTTTGGGCATAATCTCCTATGGATCCAAGATGTAGCTTCATAAAACTTTTTCATGCAACAAAGTTGTCTTTGTTGAGCTTGGGGACTTCTCTCTTAGACATTTTGATCTTTCCTGCTTATAGTCCCTTTAAACTGAAACAGCAGTTTGGCTCTGATACCAATTGTTAGAATTCTTTAGAATAACTGAGAGGGGGGGTGAATCAGTTATTGAAGGTCAAAATGCCCTAATAATACTTTTTCACTTCTTTTAATGAATCCATACACTTTTCATCAATCCAAAATTAGTTCAACCATATAAGCAAGTTACAGTAAATCAACATGAGGCAATAAAACATGCAAGATTAACACATGACACAATGATTTACGTGGAAACCCAATTTGGGAAAAACCACCAGTAACATGCTACTTGATTCTCACTCTTCTAAAGTGATGCCTTGTTAAAAGCCTGCCCTGTTAAAGGCTTACAACAAACTATTAAATGTGACCTTGTTAGAGGATTTCATCAAATGGTTAGGAATGGGTCTGATCAAAGGACTTTAGAACATTCACTTGGAATGTCACCCTGTTAAAGGATTTATCTCATGGCTATTAAACTAACCTAAGTCCATAGGATTTAAACTAACTGTTACAATTACTAGAGAGTAACAATAATGGAATGTTGAACTGATACAACTTACAACATACTTTGCAGATTTTAGATCACTCTTCAGTTCTATCCTTTTTCTTGGCTTTAATCACTTCAGCTCTGACAGCTTGTCTTCCTCTCAAGCTTTGTCTCCTTGAGTCTTCTTACTCATCATGCCAATGCAATCATATCTGGGGTCTTCTTATCGAAACAGAGTAACTGTGCTTTCTTTCTCCTTAGCACCTCCTTCAGCATTTCATGCTTTTATGCTCAACCACCTTCTCCTCTTATTATTTCATGACCTTATGACTTCTTAAATAGAAATCTGGTTTGCCTTTGCCACTCGATTCTCCCTTTCCAACTTTAGGGTTTCAAATGGATTAGGTAGGATACAATGTATCTACCCTATATCTTGCTCTTATCTAGAAACTTCGTCTAGACTCTAGTTGTAATCTCCAAAAATGTTCTACATGGTGTTCTGTGCCACCAGCTCATCATTCTTATCTTCCATTTAATTCACAGATTTCTAGATAACAACCTTGTCAGCTTGGATCTAGTGAATCTTCAATTTTCAAAATAATGCAACAACTCGGCATTATTGGTTTACTGATGCTTAGCATCTCTATGTTACTCGACACTATTGGTTTTCTGATGCTTGGCATTTGTTTTTGCTCGACACTTGTATCTGCTCGGCACTTGATTTTACTCGGCACTTGAAGTTCACTCGACATTTGAAGTTTTCTCGGCACTTGATTTTACTTAGCACCTAAAGTTCACTCGGCATCTAAAGTTCACTCACTCAGCTTTAACTAGGAATCTGTTCGGCACCTACTAGCTTGCTCGGCTCCCTCTCCCTAATGAACTTTAGTTAGGGTTTACAGATGTCTTAGCTAAAACCTTACATCTTTGATATGTTTCAATGTGCCTATTCTCTGTGTCTGTCATCAATACACTTTTTCATCAATCGATTAGTTGATCCTTCTACTTCATTTCAACATCATAACTTCAACCTTTCTCTAGGTGTTCTAGTTACAACTTATTGATTGCCTCCTCCTTGTCAATCAACCACTTGATAGTATTTGGATCACTAAAGAAATTTTCATTCCTGCAAGTAGAAAGTTTGACATCAATGACAAAACAATGATTGAGAACATTCTTTACCAGTTCCATATGATCATTCCAACAATTTTCCTCATGATCTTTTCAATCATTTCCAACACATATATGATGTGAAACATGTAAGGTAAGCATCATAAGTAATTCTTAATGTGACATCATTAAAAATTTAATGTAGAGACATTAGTTATCAATTATTTATTAGAAGTATATCATAATTAAACCATATTATCCAACCAATATGACAAGTAGGATGAAGGATAAAATGGTCACATTTTCACATGTATGAGAATAATATCAACTAAAAGTCTATATCTGATTACCTCTAACATCACTTATGTGAAAACAAGGTTTAAAGAAGTAATTTCATCTATTGAATTTGAATTTCAAAACAAACCAACAAGTAATCCAATTTACTTTTCTTAAGCAGATAAGAAATTTAAGTACAAAAGAAGTATGGTTCCACTAACCATGTAATGTCGAAGCAATCTCATACATTGAAATTTAATGATATTGTACTTTTTAATAAAATCTCAAGAAAATATTTGTGATGTGTCAGTAGTAAAATATTATACAATAAATTTGGGCATTGATGAATTCCCAATTTTACAAGAACATTTTATTACCATCATTAGTGATACCAATTACGATTATGATTACAAGTTATAGTTTATAACTAAAATATGACCTGTCTCAATTAAATCTTAGTCACCTACATTCAAGATAATGGATTTGAGGAGAGTGTAGTAAATAATAAGATATTTTTTAACACCACTCTTACCTATATTTAATTATATAATCATGTAACCGCCTCTATCAATTAGGCCAATGAAACACAATGATTGTAGCACACAACGCCAAGATTTTATATGAACACCCAATAGTGGTCATTCTCATTTGATCACCAATATGTTTCAAGGTTAGTAACAACATTGCAAGTGTCATAATGGACAACGATATTTCTAAAATATTTCTAAGGTTAAGGTAGCAGTGCCAACACGCCATGGTCTATCCTTTGCTAAAAACTTGTTCAATATTGTTACCAGTTCCCACTTATGGAGTTAGTAGATCCAAATGATGAGTTCTATGAAACTCACTAAATTATAGTAAAGGATTAAGCATTGTATCATGAATCCTATATTTCTTTGAGATACCTAGTCAAACATTTGATATTCTTTATATGTGCTTCTCATTTCATTGATGATTTTGATCAATCAATTTGTGCATTGAGATTTCTATCTTTGATGAATTCTATAACACAAATTCATGCACCCTACTATTTTTCACTTTTGCATACTTTTACACCATATTTATTTAGGAATTATGTTAGACAATTTGTAGATCGATCACATTTCAATCAGGAATTGTGTCAAACAGTTTGCATGTAATGTCAATTCCTCAAATTAAAGAACCAATAAAATATCTAACAAAAATTTGTATCAATTATGCTTTGATGTGAATTCACACCTGATCTATTGGATACAATTCATTACTCATTTTTTTGTCAAAATTATTGAATGTTTTGAAGGCCATATCATCAAATCCATTAGTTGTTTGGGTTGAAAATACCTTCCTATTATGTTCGGTGTGACCAAATATTTGCTAAGTTTAGAGAAGGATTCAAGGTTGATAAACGTTTGTCACCTATTACATGAAAGGATATATTATTTGATGAAGAATAACTTTGGTGAGGAGTGAAGAGGTATGACATCATCAAATTGTTGGTTATGGTTTATAAAAGTATACAAACAATATATGAATGGTTTGACCATGTCAAGACACACCAAGTCATATAGAAGAAGGGCTCCCATATGATTTACCTTAATTTTCTTACATTTTCCTACACTTTCCAAGTTTCTGCATGCAATTCTCTATAAAAAAATATGAATTAAGTTAATCAAGAATTACTTAAGTTTTCCATTCACTCTTAGTATGGATATTGTTGAGGAAGGATCAACATAGAAGGAGTTTGGCCAAGAGAAATTGAGACCGTTCATCCAATGAATGCCTATCAACTCTTACTTAAAAAGGAGATATGTTCTTGGAGGCTTAGATACAATGCAACAATGTCTCAATATAGTATAAAAGTGTTCAATACATAGGGTTTAGGCAATGCCATTACATGAGTTAACTTCTAGCAAAACTTATCATTTTTTTATCATATGTGATTAGTTCATAAGAACAATACAATAAGGCATTAATAGAGAACTTGGTGTTGGTTATTGTTGTTCATTTTCTTGTTGAGCTCACTTTTCTAATTCTCCCTTCATTTTATCTAGTCATTTCTAGTTCTTTTCTTTATAACTATTTTCACTAAACAACTTTATGCCAAAAAGAACCTTTAGTTCCATTTTCTTCTCATTATTACCAATCTGTTTGAGTGGTCATAAGATTATTTACTTAGTTATGTAACTAATTATTTTTAGTTCAACTATTACATTATTTCTAGTCAATAATCTTATAATACATTTAAATTCTTCTTTAACAAAAATCCAAGTAGCAATGAAATACTGTTTAATTTGGTTATGGTAAGATGGGTTGTGACAACATCAGAATCAGAAATATATTGTCACTATAAATTTATATCAATTTATTGTAGTAGTTGTGAAAATTACTATGATATGTAAATCTAGGTGGTTTAGGCGCATATGTATCTTATAGTATTCCATACTATGAGCTAATAAAAGAAGAGAGCTTGCAATCACAATGTACCCCCTCAACTGGTCAAGCCAAAAAAAATCATTATGACTAAAATCATTCAAAGAAATAATTGTAAAATGGAAGATTATTATGTTTCATGTTTGACAAAATAATACAAGTACACATTAAAATCACAAGACATTGAAAATAAAGCTTTGTACATGAGCAATTTTCAAGATAAAATCTGACCATCAAGTAATTCTTTTCAGGCATCTGGCCACATGAGATATCAGATGATTCCAGTGAGAATGCTAATAGGAATAAGCCAATTGGCTAACATGTGCCACATTAGAAATATCCATAAAAAGAAAAAAGTCTACAAGAGTTAAAGCCATTTGAATATTGACTAATCAACAAAATAATTTCAATTACCATTAAATTTAAAAGAGATACATATTTATGTAGAAGTATGAGAAAGGAGATAAAATTTCAAGTTCTAAAAGAGACCATAATTTAGTTACCAGAGTACCAAGATGTCCTAAAAATGTTGATCAAGATAACAAAGGCTTCAAAACATATCCAAGAACACTTCGGGGGAAATAATATTGTAGGAGTGCTTTACCACCCTACAAAAAAGTTGTTAAGCTTCCCTAGAATATTTCCTAACATGAAAGGTACCCAACCCAACAATGAGGAGGTCTAAACTAACAAAAATGAGTGTGGTAATAGAATCGTGTGTAGTAAAATATAACTACTCTCTTCTGAAAAAGTAACTCATGATCAATTGAAAAGCATCCCAAGAAAAACCATCATATCTTGAGCTCATCTTATAAGACAAACATACATAAGGTGCATATTACAAAAAATAAAGCATCATTACTTTTCATTCACTTCCATATCATGGAATAATATTCTAGTCCCAACATGTGTAAATTATATATAGTGATATCGACAACAATCATCATACATCTTTGTATAAAGTAGGGAACTTGATAGAAATCAATCAAATTTAGGATAAAATTCAGCATTCTGGATATGGTGTTGACAAACTATCCAAAGAAAAAGATATTCTCTCATCTTAGGGTACCATGATATTATTTCTAAGGAAGAAGTTTTTTTTCAAGCAATGATCCAAATCTATATGACTTAGAGAGGGAGACATGAATACTAGATTTTTCCACCTTACTACACCCACACATTGTGCAGCTGATAGAATCTCTAAGCTGGTCAAAAATGGATTAATCATCAAGAAGGAAGGTAAGATTATCCTTGAAGCTAATATTTTTTTTGCTTATTTACTCTCTACTCATCCCAATATATCTTTTTGGAACTAGAGGATATCCCCTATATTATTAGCAGACAACATAATAAAAGGCTATGTGTATTCCCTTTGGTAGAAGAAGTGGAGAAATCTCTTTTTTCCTTCGAAGGTGACAAGGCCCTTGGACTTGATGAGTGCCCAATGTTATTTTTCTAGCATTTTTTGGATATTGTTAAGGAAGATGTGGTTAAGTTCAATAATTTTTTCATTCCAAAAATATCTTGAAAGAAATAAATGTAACTTTCCCAGTTTTGATTCCCAAAGTGGATGAAGTTGATTCTTTGGACAATTTTTTCCCTATTAGCTTGTGTGATTCCTTTTTAAAAATTAATATCAAAGGTTCTCACTCTTAGATTCCTAGATTTGCTCCATTTTATCTTTTCTCATCAGCAATCTTGATGCACCCCAGAAAGGAAGATTTTGGATTCCATCATCTTAGTGCATGAATTCATTCACTTCTTAGAGGCTACTCAAAATCATGGTCTTTTTCAAACTGGATCTATCCAAATCTTATGATTAGTTTGACTAGGATTTTTTACTTAAGGTGTTTTTTGTAAGGAAACTTGCAATAAAAATTATTACTATTTCCACATAACCCATAATAGATCTAAAATAAATAAGCACTTAAAATCCACATGCAAGAGAATAGATAGCATACCCACAAAATGTGACACAAGATATACTCTGGGAAACCCTTATTAAGGGAAAAATCTAGCCTCTAAAAGCATCCATCACCATGTATTATTCATCAAAAAACCATTACAATACAACTATGGAAGCTTCAAATCCATAGCCACAACCAAGAAATCCATGTGAACAAGCATGAATCCACAGATCCCATGCCATGCTTCCAACCTTCACAAATGCTCCCTTGGCTAACCTATCAAGCCTTCTCTTGCTCGACTTTCCTTTTTTTCTTTTTTTCCCTTTGTTTCTTTTCTCTAAAAGTACCCTTGTGTCTTCTTATATATTAGCAAGTCCCACAAAACCACCAAGTGGTATTACATAAACCATGTGCTAAAACTATGTGCTACCTAACCCATTGACCTCACATTTAATATTGGACATTTAATTATTTTATCCAATATTGAATAATTACATCAAATATTATCATAATGTTACAATACAACTTATCAGAATATTCCATGAGAATCTCTACATGTTGCACATCCACCTAGATGCTCCTTGGTGTAACATTGCATAATAAAACAAAATAATACAATATAACAATATTATGTAATGTGTGCAACACCCATTATCTCAACAATCTCAATGTTGTATACATTACATAATCAATTTGTAGTTGCATAAATGAACAAGGAAACAATCCTTCCTAACACATCCACCATCATGGATCAAAGAACACCATGTTCTCCTTCCTGGTACCCATAAAAAAATAAAAGTATCCAACATCTCAAATAAGAATGATCCAACCTCCTATTATCCCATTGCCACCAAAGATTCCTAAAAGTTATCCAAAGAGAAAGCTAGCCAACCTTCCACATAAGAATCATAAAATCTTATAACACTTGAAAATGCCAAGCACAAACACTTATCCAAAGTTTGTCACATGTATCCATAGTTGTCAAATATCCATAGCTAAAATAACACCCACAGTAAGAGCCAAACCCATCCAACTATCCATACGTCCAAAGGTATACCAAGTGAATCTCATATCATCAACATATCCAATCTAAAAGCTTGCAATCACAAGCCTCAAGAGAAGTACCTACCACATATTTACCAAGAAGCTCCCACTGTAAAAGATAATGTCAAATCTATAACCAATCCACTCACAACATCTCAAAGAAGTGAATCCATGTAGTAACAAGGACATCCACAACACATAAACTAATAAATTGCAAGAAAAACTCTCATAACAAGTCTTTAGCACTCTCCCAAGTTCTCTACAATCAACAAAGGAAAGAGATAAAAGAATAACCATATAATCTCTCACATGACATACATGAACACAAAATAGTGGTCACAAGCTCTAACCAATCCCAAATCCAATGAAGTGCAATCAAACATCTAGGATTATAACCAAACCAAAGAGGAACCCTACAAATCATAACCTATGGCATGTCCTTCTACACACACCTCTAGATGTAAATTGTGCAAGTAAGATCTCCTCCATAAAACCCCAACCAAGAAGCCTCAACAACACCCAAACCATACCATATAACTAATCATCGATATAATCCTCTCACAAGAAGCTCAAACTCATAAACCATTCCTAAAACATAGAATAACCATTCATAATCTAAGAAATATTCCCAATATAAATCATCTCCAAAGCTCAACCAATATAACAACATATGAAAGGAGATAGCTAATGTTAAACCATCTTTGAAATGAACCCTCCAAAACTAACTCATGTACCATAGATCAAGATCCATATCAGTGAAAGTCAAACATAAACATAATGCACCTAAGAGAAAAAAATGGGCTATACATCTCAAGTAGTAAACCACCGAGTCGACCAAGAGTGCAAAATAAGAATTTTCACCATGATATCCAAGTCTCCAACCAAGACTCGTCTAAGAACAATCTTCTCTCAAGTCCATATCAGGTAAATGCCCCTTAGACTTCCTACTACAACCATCAACTATCACAACAAATACTTCTCTAATCCTAGAGAAATCAACATCACCACTGTCTCTAAGTATCTGTGAGCACCTATAACCAGTCAATCCATGCCAACTCTAAATGAAACACAGAAATGTCATGAAATATCAAGTAAATGATCAATGTACTCAATACAAAGAAACTAAACCAAGATTAATGTCAAAGTTCCAACCATGGCCTCAAGAGCATAAACATGACAACACGATCTAATCCATCTCAACCAAAGAGATATAATTCCCCATATGAACATACCATAACATGTCAAAACTCTAAATACATATCAAGAGTATACCATGACATAATATTGAAACCATCCTAACACCAAGGATAACATGTCAAATGAAATCATAAACACCACCTTTACCAAGAACCCCATGAGTCTTCAAGATGAAACCATCTCCACACACCATGAAGAACCATATCCACACAACATTAATAACTACATCCATACACCATGAATAATCAAGTGCACCATACAAATTCCAAAGGCACTTCTACAACAACAATATCTAAGACATCTTCCAACATCTACAAGAACTCAATAAATATATCAATTCCAATAACTCCCACTCAACCATGAAAAAAAGTCACCCATGACATCATAAAATTCATCTCCCACATGAATATCTTCTAGGTCTACATACACACAAAACCAAAGTGCCAGTACCAAGTGTGGAACCAAGATCTCTAAACCAAGAAAATACAAACCAAACTATGAACTAATCTTGCATAGTCACCTCCTCACTATCACAAACTCCCACTAAATCATGTATTCAAGATATCCATGAAATAATAATGAAAAATCATCCTCTAACCACTAGAATAAACCAAGGCATCAAACCATCAAAGAACTCAAAGTGCACATCATGAGCTCCTCAAAAGAAACTAAATAACCATGATCCTCAACCAAGAAGATATACCACCATAACCAAATCAATAATCTAAACCAATTAACATCAAGGATGTACCTATATATCCAATTATGTCATGCCAAAATATATGGCACCATGATTACATCCACGAACCAAGTATATAACTTTCGAAGTGTACAACTTGTCAACATAAAATCATCAACCACAATCCTCCACCACGACTGTACCTGGCAACAACATCCCATTCCTTTTAGATGAAGAAAAAATCAAAAATCATGTGACTAAGAGAATAGACAACCCAAATCCAAGCCAAAAATATGAATATGCATTAATAATGAAAGATCAATGGGCAAAGACAACCCATATCCAATCCATAAATGCAACTTGTAAGTATAGACCACTTACAATATTGCACAACTTGTAGACCCAAAAATTCATCATACATATCTAAATCAAACACTAATAACCATATCATCACAAGACCAATCTGAATTATAATTTGAGTATAAAATGACATCAAACTCCAAATCTCCTAAATATACAATGTCATAAACTCACAATGTTACCACAATCACTATATTCATAAACTAATCAAATCAATATATTACCAAATAAATCATGCCAAACCTACACTAAATCTAAACCAATATGTAGAGATCTCCAAGATCTTTTTGTTGACTACTCGAAGTCCTAAATCTGACTTTGTATGCCCAAGTTACCCCAAAATTTATGCTCAAAATATTTTTAAAATCCAAATTTTAGGCTCATAAAACCTAACAAATTATCAAAATTACAACAAATTTTAGAGCTTTGAATTAGCTTTCCAACGACTACAAGAAATCTAAAATTTGATATCCTAAGTGAAAGTTATGACCATTTTACCAAGATAATATTATTACCATTTTTAGTGCGAATTTTTATTTTTATTTTGACCAAAATTCTGACGGGATTAAATTTGATAGCTGTCATGGGATGAAACTAAAAAATCTTTGTATTTCCTCTCAACATGGCCAAACTAAGCTATATTATATATCAAAGTTTATGGAAAGGCCAACTCGGATAATACACACACACACACACACACACACACACACACACACACACACACACACACATATTACACACAACACACACACACACACATATATATCACATATTACACACACATATGTATATGTATGTATGAAAATTACCATAATGGATCAATTTGTATTGGTTATAGACTGATTACTGATTATTGGGCATCATCTATTGATATCGAGGTCTAAGTTTGCTCAGGAGGTCAATTCTACAAGCTCCCCCTAAACACCTCATTTAAATAAAACATCCAAAAAAACATTTTAATCAATAATTTCACATGCCCAACATGTCCAATATTAAATAATTACATCAAATATTATCACGATGTTACAATACAACTCATTAAGAATATTCCATGGGAATCTCTACATGTTGCACATCCATCTAGATGCTCCTAAGTTCAAAATTACATAATAAAGTAAAATTATCTAATATAGCAATATTATGGAATGTGTGCAACACCCATTATCTCAACGCTTTCCACTTTTGGTTTTGATAATAAATCTTGCAAGCTAATTCTTTAATTGGTCTCCTATGCATCTATGGTTGTGATGGTTAATGGCTCTCTATCCACTTTCTTTAAACCTTCTAGGGGTTTAAGCTAGGGTGATCCTCTCTCCCCTATCCTTTTTTTCATTATGGTTAAATGTCTTTTTGGGTTGATCGTGAATAGCATTATTTTGGGAATATTGGAAGGTATCAAACCTGCCTCTAATGATATGACCTTCTCCCATCAATAGTTTTTGGATGACACCATTCTATGAGGGAATGATTCCATCAAGGAAGCCAAAAACATGGAAGAGAATCTCAATTGCTATAGCTTGGAAACTAAACAAATGATTAACTGGGAGAAGAGTTTCCTATTTTTTATCAACACCCCTATGGAGAGACAAAGGAGGATTGCATGCTTTTTGGATTATGACATTTGGAAAGTTCCCTTCAACTTTTCTTGGGCTTCATCTTGGTCCAAAGCCTCTAGATTATTTGTGGAAGTGCCTAAATGATAAATTTAATAGGAAATTAGCAAGATGGAAATGTGTTATTCTTAGCCAAGTAAGTAAGGTTCAACTTCTTAAATCTACTCTTCAAAATTTTCCAACTTATGTTCTCAGTCTCTTTCAAATTCCTTCCAAATTTGTAGAGGCCATTGAAAGGATTCCAAAATGGTTCTTATGGTTTGGCCCTAATGACCATAAATGACTGCCCCTCATCTCCTAGGATAAGGTTTGTCTCCCCAAGAATATGGGTGGATTGGGATTGAGGAAGATAAGAATGTTTAACTAGGATCTTATGGCCAAACATGTTTTGATAATTTTCTAGAGAAATTGGGAGTGGAGGAATATTTTGGCTTCCAAATATCTTTTCAATAAGCCCCCCTTTTAGGATTTCTTATTTTCCAATAGTATCCCAAATGTCTCTTTCATTTGGAATGGTATTCTTAAATATAGAAAATATTGCATCCAAGGAGATCAAATGGAAGTTAGGTAATGGGGAGATTATATAATTTTGGGAGTATAATTGGCTTTAGATTGGAGAATTGGAAAACCATGAGGTTTTCTCCGATTGGAAGGATTATTGTGTGACAAATTTTTGTAGAATGGTGGAAAACTATTGGATGGGAGATGCATGGATTACTTTATGCGAGGTCTCTCCTTAGCTTCAACCTTTAATTAATATTCTTTCTTCAATTATCTTAGTCAATAGGTAGGATGTTTTGGTTTGGGCGGGCTCAACCTCTGGATCCTTTTGGGTGGCTTTTTTCTATCAAGTGATGTTTATGGATCAGGAGGACTATCTATGCTAGGCTAAGGCTTGGAACTCTTCCCCTATTCCAAAAGTGAAAAAAAATCTTGATCCTTGTTTAAAAAAATCCTCACCATTGACAATCTATGTAAAATGGGCTTTTATATCCTTTACTAATCTAATGCTAAATCTGTGAATCACTTATTTATTCGCTAACTATTTTCTAGAGATGTTTGGTCTCTCTTTCTGGGTAAGTTCAATCTCTCTTGGATATTCCTAGCTAGCATAACTGAGTGTGTTACCCAATGATCATTTCATTTCAATTCCTCTTAGGAGTTAAAAAGGTTGTGGGCCTTGGTTCTTCCTCATATTCTTTGGAGCATCTAGAAGGAGATAAATGACAAAATATTTAGAGATAAGCGTTCACCCCAAAGGTGGTCTTTTCTAGGATTGAAAATGATATCCTAGTGAAACTTAACTTTAAGGGTGTTGGATTTACTAATATTAAGAAAGTCATTGAGACCATGTTGGATAAAAATTCTATAAATAAAATGTGTACAGAGAGTAGATAATATTTTCCTATAGGTGATTGGTGCAAGGAAAATTTTGATGGGCTAGCTAAGGGTAATGCTAGATTGGCAGGGTGTAGGGGAGTGATAAGAAACCATTTTGGTCATTTCTTGGTTGTCATCAAATTTCCCTTGGGAATCCATATGACCCACTTTGCAGAGGAGATGATTGCCCTTTAAACAACCAAATTAGCTAAAGATAATTGTGTTATTGAATTATGGTTGGAGAGTAATTATTTGAATATTATTATCTTAAGGGGATATCTAGTCCATCATGGACTATTGAATAATATCATAGAGGAAACTTGGGATATCCTAAGAACAATGGAAAATATTATATCTTGCATGTATATTGAGAGTTAAATATGATTATTGAGTCTATGGCTAATGTGGCTATGAAGATCGACGAAAAGATGATCTGGCAAGGCGAGCTGACTTTTCATGCAGAGGTCATTTCAAGCATCAATTATGATTTAATAAATAGGAAAGAAGGATTTATAAATAATGATGGTTTTGGTACTTGGAAGGGATTTTTTTTAATTACGAGGTGTTTGTGGGATTATGAGGAAGGACAAAGCATTGATTTCACCTTTTTCCCACATGTATTCTAGGTGTCCTTAAGTACCTTAGCTTTTATTTACACTTACTAGTTTTTGGACTTTGGTGTTAATGCTTTCATTTTCTATGGTAGAGTATTGATGAGTGAGTTATAGAGGAGTATAGTTGGGCAATGCAAAATATGGAAACCTTTAAATTGTGATAAATGGTGAAGGACAACTAAGGTGTGGAGGATTTTATAGAAGGGAATCCTGACCACATTCATTAAGAGATTACATGTGGTTAATCTTGAAGTCACCAAGTTGTTTCTAATAAATTGGAATGAAGGTATGTTGAATGTGGGTGGGAGGAGTGTTACTATTATGAAAGAAATCATCTCCAAAGTGATGGGAATTCCTATTGTGAGTAGAAAATTTATAGGAATCATAAACTTTTTGATGCCTCTATTGATGAATTCCCCAAGGAGATGGGTGAAATTGAAGCCCTAATAAAAGTAGTAGGTAAAACTTATTTCCATCCTAAGTGAATTAAGAAATTATGGCATTTTTTCCTTTGTGCTATTGTGTATTATGTTACTTTGGATGGTAGGTTTACTAGGGTGTGTTCTCATTACTTTTTCATTCTAAAACACTTTAGGCATGGGATACAAATTTCTATTCACTTCTATCTATACTCCTATCTGAATGTTAGTATCAATGGTATTAGGGAAAATAGCTTTCTAACCTACCACTTTATGATGGCCTTATGTTACTTATTTACAAGCATTTTATGGCTCATTCTATGGGGAATTTTATTTAGGAGAAGGCTATTTTGGAGGATCATGATGAGGAGTCTAAGGATTTGCAAGATTTCTTAGATAGTGAAGATAGTCAGGGTATGCACTCAGAAGACATTAAGGCCACCATTACTAAGGGCAAAAGAAATGGGTCTTCTTCCAAGGTCCCTATAAGCTTTTTCAAGAAAGATTCTAAAGTTTATTCAACTAAAAGACACGTTAAGATGGATATATCCTCTGATGAGGAGTATAATGAAGGGGAAGAAGATATGGAGTCTAACTATGAGGAGGTGGGCTCTAGTAGGAAGGAACATGGGAATATTGTTAAGAAAAAATAGAAGAATGTGACCCTTGTAACAAAGAATTCCAAGATTCTCGTGGCTAAGACATGGGTGAAGTTGGTCATCTCCTTTTATGATGATTATGATGAGGAAGGTGAGGATATCAACACATATAATGAAGATTTTGGCATGAGTAGGAAGAAATAGGGCATGTCTACTAGGGAAAAATAGAAGAAGGTGCTAGGAAATGAAAGTGACGAGGGTGTTTCAGATTCTCCTTTGAAGCTCATCCAAGATCAATACATAGACAAACCCCTAGGAGGTGAGGATAATTATGACACAATGTTTCTCCTTTGGAGAGGACTTAGTTACCAATGATTGATACTCCTCCTAGGATTAAGAAGACTATTTGAAAAAATCTAGACATGAACACTATGAGGTTGGGTATTGCCAGGGAAAAAATAGACTTGATGGTTGGTGGAGAGGATCCTACAAAAATTTCTCTCATAGACTTAATTGATCCCTCTATGTTGATTCTTTATAGTGATTCTAGCAAAGATCCTAAGATGGATGTGTTGAACAATACCAAAAATAGTCTATAAAAAATTTTTATATCTGTCAAATGGTTGTATCATGAGATAAGTAACATCAATAATAGGATGGGTTCCTTGGATGGTAAAGTGTGTAATCAAAAGGACTCAAAGATGGTAGATAAGGAGAGCCCAAATATGTGATCCTTAACTAGCATGGCTTATTTTTCTAAATTGGAAGCTAAGGTGTTGGAGCTTGACAAAAGGATAGAAAGTATTGAAAAAAATCTTAAGAGTATTGTTAATCAGAGTTAAAAAAAAACCTTAAGGTATCCAAAAAGAGCATTAAAATTCTTATCAGTAAGCTAGAGATAAGGCCATCATAAAAGTCTCTAATGATCAAGTGGGTCTTTTGGATAGTTGAGATGGGCCTGGAAAGAGGACTAAGATTAGCACTACAAAGTTGACCACTATTGTGTCTACTAACATGAAGAAAATAAAAAATGTTGTTGATAAGATGGATCAGTTAGAGTTATAGGATACAATTCTCCTCTAGAACATGGGATAGCTATTCTATTGTGTTTCCTAGTCCTGGTTGTGTTTTCATTTTGTGTCTTTTGGTTTTATGCCTGGTTAATATCCTTTCATGGTTGGCCTTTGTTTTGTGGCTAGCTCTATTTTATTTTGGTTATGTTTTCCTATGTGAGCTTTAATGGTCTAAATATATAGCTTCTTTGTATGGGGTTTTAGGGTCCCTTCAAAACACATTTTACTTAATAAATAATAATTATAATATAACCATACATCTTTTCATGTAGTCAAAACATATAGATAAAATCAAATATTTGTAAGTTTCATTGGTTTAAACAATAAAGATCAACCTAAATGTACAGAAAACCACTCAATGGTCAGTTCTCAAATGAGCTGCAATAATCAATTGAAATATTCAAATTTAACTTATTTAACAACAAATCATTTTTTCCATGCATTTTCAAAGTCATCTCAACTGTTATCATTAAGAAAAATAGGGGAATACTAAATATTATTAGTAAGATAATTTTTGCTTAAAGGCTAGGTGCCACATATCTTTTTTGTGGAGTAGAGATTAATACTTTGGTGTAAGAGGTTTAGGAATAAAACTAAGACTAGAAAGGTCTTCTAAAAATCTAATTTTCACAAATCTTCTATGGTTGAATAGGCTAAGACAATCTTCTACAATTATAATATGCTTGAACATTAAAAGTATAAAAAAGCATAATCATTTCCTTTACTATATAATATTACTCTATTCACCTTGAATATATTATTATGGTCGAAATAAAATTCCCTCTGCCATTATTATCTCTTGATTAACCCTATAGGTCTCCTTGGCATTATGAAAGATAGCTAGTGGTGTATATACTCTACACACCAAAGTGTTGTCACTGATTAGCAACCGGTCAAGTGAAGTATATCATCTCTTGGCTACCAGTGACATCTACACCATTTTGCATAAGAGATGAAGACAAGATGAAGATAGATACAATCAACATGATGAGTCAGCACTATAACAAGGAAAGAGTAGAAATGGAAAGCATTGATATGAGATTAACATTCTAACCAAATAATAGAAAGAACAAACCACAGAGAAGTTGAGGCTAGACATAGCATAGACTAAAAGGGATACCAGTCTAGACCCTATAATGTAGGTTTCATGGGTCATTCATGAACTTATCAATAACATAATTCAAATTTTGAATTCACTATTTTGAGTGGGATATTTTACACAATTTTGACACCCATAGATATAAGGTAGCATACATATGAAAAATGGTGTGGTGTGAGTGTAATGCTCAAAATGACATTGAAAGAAAACAAAATGAGAGAATGAAGAAGAACAAGTAATGTTGAATAAATAAAGAGAAAAAATAGCAATATCAACCCAATGTAATATTGTGCATTGCAGAAAAGGGAAAGAAAAGAAAGAGAGAATTTATATAGAAGTTATGACAGGGATTTTCGAAGTGGCAAGAGAAGATCAAGGAAAGATTTGTCCTGTAAGCTAGATCATGTTTGATTGCTTTCTAACCATTGTAATCATTTTTTAATCTCTTAACTGAGAATGCTTTAGTTTTAAGCATATGCTAAATCCTCTAACTAGGTGCCTCTTAGAAGGATTTCTTGATATTGTACAGTGCATGTGAATCTCGAAAGGAGATGACCAACCTCCCAAAAAATACAACAAAAAAGAACTACACAAGATATAATTGCAAGAAAATACTTTATTATCAGTATATCTCTAGTTACATCAAATGTTCACCATACATTCCAATGTTTATGATACAACTTGCATGATAAAAATGTACTATATGTTAGGTTGTAATGCCTTCCTAGTTACAACCAATTACATTCTGGATTATAGACAAAAATTTTATATCCAAGCTTCCTCTAAGTATATCCTTGATGAAACTACTTCTTTATAGCTCCATTCTAATTGATGATACCTCCTAATACCTAAGGACATTACATATATAGCTATCAAGACATACAGGTCAACTAGAGTTCACAATAACCAAGAATAGGAAATGTGCATTACATTATAGGACTACCACTAAAATAATTAATGACCGAATACATGATACATCAAATAAAAAAATTTGGCCTTAGGTATAGGTCCACACATTAACTAGATATGTAGATCCAAGAGTGTGCAAGATAATTCTTAAATGTAGAATCACACTAAATGAAATACTAGGCATTGTATGAAGAGAAACGTAGGAAAACAACATCTGAGAAGATGAAGCATAACTTTTTCCAGATGTCACATAGCATTATGTGCACATAGGGTGATGATCCATGATTTGTCCGTAATATGAAGCCAAGACTGCAAAATCTAGAAACTAAAAATAAGATTTTTCCAATACAAACCATTAGACACATTACTGTAAGTGGAAAACAACAAATATATTTTTGGGGGAAGCAAGATTTCCAATAGCATATGGCTTCTCTTGCATTAGGAACCCAAGGTGACAAAGAGATGTTCCATAAGGACTTACAAACATTTTCAAGGATTCAAAACCTAAATCCCATGCTCATTCTTAATCCACAATCATCTTCATCAATCAAAATAGAAGCATATCCCAACTTACTACTACAACCAACTATGTCATCAACAATCTCAAATCTTCTATTGTTGTTGCAATTACTAGGATCAAATGAATCATACCCACTACATGCCTTTACTTGATTAGTAAATTTATTTCTTTTACCTTTTCTCTTAACCACAAGATGACGTAACCTCAAGTTGAACTATTCTTCATTAGCAACAACCTTAATTATAAGTTCTTTTATCTTCAAACTAAAAGTCTTTAAAACACTTAGGTTCTTTGCTTTTACTACTTCTTTATCCTTCAAAGGAATCAAACAAATTTCTTATCATCCTTTTCAACTGTAACACTATTCTTTTTGCAATCATGTATAGCTCCTCTATCAAATTTCCAAGGTCTGCCAAATAAAACACGACAAGCACTCATGTCTACTACATCACATAACACTTCATCCTTAAAAGTTCAAATGTTAAAATAAACAAGATACTATTCTCCAACCTATACCCAATGATCATCTTGAAACCAACTAATACCATTAGGAGTATAGTGTTTTAATATTTGCAAACCAAGTTTCCTAACCATCACTTTAGAAACAAGATTATCATTACTACCTCCATCTATAATAACTTTACATCATTTACCTCTAGACATACAAATAGTTTAGAATAAGTTCCTTCTTTGTACTAGTTTAACTTCATGTCTTGCCAAAATGATTCTTCTCATCAAAAGAGATTTTCCAACTTTCGATGAAGCCAAATCAACATCAGAAGATTCTACCTTATGTTCATCATGTGCTACCAAGTTTTGTTTGTCAACTTTCACATTAGGATATTTAAAATCTCGGTGTCTATCGTCACCATATTTAAAATAAGTACCATAAAAACAAACTTCTTTTTATAAAGTTTTTTCTTACCCTTATCAACTTTAGTAACTTTCTTACCTTTCTTTCTTCCAACTTCTCTTCAACTTTCAATGCATACTGATAAGCATCTTCAACTGAACCAAATTTCAACATACTCAATTCATCTTGAACATTGAATTTCAAACCATTAACATACCTTGTGACTTTTTCTTTAGAAGATTCATGATGTCCAAATCTGATTTTTATTTTGTAAAATTCTTTAGTATAAGCCTTTACAAATATATATTTTTTCTTCAAATTCTGCAACTTGTTAAACAATTCAAGTTCATAATCTTTAGGAATGAATTTGGCCTTCACTTTAGAAACTATAGGTTTCCATCTAGTAATCTTAGGTTCATCATTATCTTCTCTATATTTCTACAATTCTTTCCACTACAAGGCAGTGTGAACATTCAACTTAGTTTGTGCTACCCTAACTCTCTTTGGATCTACACTATTTTTAAGATCAAAATAATCTTCAAGCTCATTAATCTAGTCTATCAATCCGTTGGGATCTAAAGAACTAGAATAATTTGAAACTTCCATTTTATGACTCTTACAAACTTATGCCATAGCTTTCAACAATATTTCTTCTTTTTCATGGATCTTTACTTTAGGTACATCAAGATCTTCAAAAACTTCAACATATTCTTCTTTAGCTTCATGGTTTCTTCTCAATCCATTCAAGACATTTTAGATCTCATTCCTCATTTCAGCCTTGAATTCTTCCAATATGTTCTCTAACCTCCTATGGTTCATTCATCTAGGAAAATTTTTTACTTTCAACAAGGTGCAACTTCCTCAAACTTTGGTGATCTATCCACCAACAAGATTCAATAGGTCTATAACATGATTCCAACCAAAACTTGAAAAAATCCTCTTCTATTGTGAGCCAAAACTTCATTTTTCCACCTCACAATCAAGGATTAAAGTCTTCATAAGCTCTCTACTATTAATCAAGAATAGATTAGAAAATGTCAAATCCACACCTCTGACAAGTCACCAACAAGATCAAACCTTTGCTTTGATACCTCTTGATGCAGTACAAGGTAGTTGAGTTTCTAAAGGATACGATCAAGCCCCCAACAAATACAACATAGTAGAGGTAAACAAGATATAATTGCAAGAAAATACTTTATTATCAAAAATTCTCTAGTAACATCACTTATTCACCATGTATTCCACTCATTATGACACAACTCGCATGATAAAATATACTATATTCCAAGTTGTAAGGCCTTCTTGGTTATGACCAATTAAAATTCTAGATTATAGAACAATTTTTTCTATCTAAGATTCCTCTAAGTATTTCCTTGATGTTACTATTTCTTCATACCTCTTAAGACCTAAGGACATTACATATATAGCCATTAGGACACACAAGTCAATTAGAGTTCAAAATCTCCAATAATAAGAAACGTATATTGCATTATAGGACTGGCCCTCAAATAATTATTGATCAAATACAAATAGATAAAATAAAATTATGCATCCTCAAGTATAGGTCCACATGTTAAATGGCTACCTAGATCCAAGAGCATGCAAGCTAACTATTAAATATGGAACAATGCCGAATTAAATACTAGGAATTGTATGAAGAGCAACATAGGAAAACAACATCTTAGAAGATGAATCATAACTATTGGGAACTTATAATTGGAACAATTTTTGGTTTTTTCATTGATGTCAAATCTATGGATGAGAAATATTTCTACCTAATCTAAATTTCATATCTATTTGATGGATGAAGAGGATTTGAGAGTTACTCATAACTATAGCACCTAGAGGAAAGGTTGAAGTTATAAAAAGGAAGTTACAATGGATATTTAATAAGATAGACTTTGATTAAGAAAAGTAATTGTTTATGTCAAGAAATCTAAGGCATGTCGAGGAAAAGAGTAAATTACTAAGGAGTGTCAAGTAATGCTAGTGTCAACCGAGCCATAGTTAGTGCTGAGAAAATCTAGTGTTGATTGAGCATTAGCATCAATCAAGAAAGTTATTTGATGTTGGGCTAGAAAGCTTAAACAATGACTGAGAATTTTAGTGTTGACCAAGTGTTAGAATTCAATGATTGTCGAGTGATAGTAAAAGATCAAATTTAAAGGAATCCTAAGATCAAGCTAACTAATTTGATTTCTTGGGAGATCTAAAATGTCTTGAAGATTAGATTAATGAGTTGGATCATTAAATTCAAGGTGATGATTAGGTAAAGACCTAATAGATGGATTCTAAAGAAGTTTCTAGAGGATGATCAAGAATTTGTACAAATACATTAAATCAAGTTGAAGTTGATCATAAACCCTAAAATCTGTGGTGGATGTAGAAAATGGTAAAGAAAAAATTTCCTATTTAAAGGGAGATTGAATCAAATTTTTGGTGTTGTGTCTAGTCAAGCCTAGCCAGTGTGTGTGAGTGAGTTCACATATAGAGCAAGGTTGATCAGAAGCACACAAGAGTGTGAATGCAAAGCTAAAGGAGAAAGCTTGTAGATGTGACATTGTTATTGATAATTGATTTTGAGAAAAAGGATTAAGTGTTGATGAGAAGTGTAGACTGATTGCTTGAAGGGTGTCCAAGAAGATCAAGAGCAGAGATGATAATGAAAGGCTTATTAGTAAACCAACATAAAGATTGAATAGAGATCTAAACCAGTAGAAGTGAGTTGTAATCACATAGATCAAAACCTATTTTTTTCGTTCTTATCATTGTAAATAATTTGTATTGAAATCCTTTTAACAAAGGTTGACCTAATAGTCATTGGAAGGCTTAAATATTTATGTAAATCCTCTAACTAAGTGAAATTCTAAATAGAATTATCAAAGTCCTCTTATAAGGAAACTCCTAAGAAGGTGATTAAATCCTCTAACCAAGTCACATCTAATAGTGTGTATTGTAAATCCTTAATGGGGTTGGCTCCTAATAGAGCTTACTTTGAAAGAGTGAAAAAGAGTGACTTGTTGCTTATGATTTTTCCCAAATTGGGTTTCCATCTAAAATCCTTGTGTCAAAATGTGATGAATGTCTTATGAATATTTTATATGTGATAATGTTTTTCCTTATGCAATACAAGTTAAGTTTATTATAGTTTTACAGTACAAGCCGAGCAACAACAAGTTAAGCAGGATCAACAGAACATTGATGTGTTTAATGTTTAATAGTTCAAGTGGTACATATAAACCTGGAGTATATCATGCCCAAAATTTACAAGGTAAGAACAAAACTAAAAAATAAATTATAAGTTAAACTTAGAGTATCACATCTTAGCATAAACATGTTACAACTAAGTTGCTCACTCAAGTCGGGTTTAGCTAGGGTTTGTGGATAGACAAGTAAACAAAATGTAACTATCCTTTAACATTTTGGATTGACTCATTTGTCTCAAAAATTAACATCCATCTCTGAAGTGACATCTTAATAGTTAGATTATAATGAAAAACATTATGGTATTCATATTACTAGGTACCTTTAATAGTCTTGAATAGTAGTACAATATTGTTCTGGTCTATTATTTAATATTGATGCATAAGCATCCTGGGTGTAAGAGCAATCTTGCATCACCCAAAAATATTTTATTTCAGTCTTTTCTATTTTAATAAGGACTAGTAGACATGGTGGTTACTATTTATGGGAACTTTCTATTTTTAGTAAGTTTTTCATATGAGCTCAGAATGTTCTCATTTTCTAAAGTAATGTTCATTTTAGAGTTGTAAGCCTACCATAAAAATCTCATTGCTCAACATAAGTATCGGAGAAGTTATTGTGGATTTTTAGTGGAAATTTTCTAGAAAAATCTTCAAGCTCACTGTTGGAAGCCTTAGAGTGCCCAGATGAGGTCCAAAAACTCGACAGAAGGGCACTAGCACCATTCTAAGTCTATAGATTAGGAGCTGGTGTTTCCAAAAAGTGGTTATAATAACCAATCAGAGCAATAGTTTGTGAGTTATGGCCTTTTAAAGTTGGGCCACCCAAAATATCTAAAATAATTGTTAAAGATGTATTTAGCTAACTCTATATGTATTCTTAGGGTTTGTTGGCCCTAGGTATTAAGTTCCAATGTCTAGAACTTTCGCAAATGGCATAAAATTTCCTATTAAAAAAATGCCCAAACATTGTCTAGGATAGCTCTAGGTGATAGTTCGTAGCTTGTCTTACAAATTTTTGTAATGAAGGTGTCCATGTAGGCTAGCATTTTGTACTTGTGAATTTTACATTTGCAGTGCAAATAAGAAGTCCATATTTTGGTCTCGCATTTGTTGTTCATTCTTTGTTTCTGTTATGAGTTTATGGTTTTTAGGGGAGCACCCCTCATCAAGTGGTATCAGAGCAAGAGTTCTTGAGTGTGTGGATAGATCACCGACTATGAGGTAGTTTGCACCAAAACCATGGTTTGGGTTGAGCATGTAGACAGATCATTGATTGTGAGGTAGCTTGCACTAGGGTTTCAACAAAAGTATGAAAATGCCTCCATGAAAAGAGCACGATAGAAGAGCTACAGGTGTTACACCTAAGGGTTTTAGAGCCCTCCAAAGAAAAATGCAAGCATTGGAAGAACAAATGTGCAAAGGAATAAACCTTCCTATAAGAGATGAAAGCGAGGATTAGGATAAAGTAGACGAAAATGCCAAAGCAAAGGAAATTCTAAACCTAGAGGAAGAAAGGAATTTTAGGGCCATCTCCAAGATTGGAAAAAGACCTAAGTTTGAAGTTCCCACATTTTTGGGAAATCTTAACCCAGAGGAGTTGATCGATTAGATCAATGAACTGGAGGAGTACTTTGAGTATGAAGATATTGAGGATCCTGATAGGGTCATGTTTGCAAAGGAAAAACTGAAGGGACATTTGAAGATCTGGTGCCAAGAGGTTTAGTTGGAGTGAAATAGAAAGGGAAAGGACAAAATCACCAGATGGGAATGGATGGTAGCTAAGCTTAAGTGACAATTCAATCTTGTAGATTATAAGCTTGATCTATTGAAGAAAATGCAAGGGTTAAAGCAAGTGGAAAAATCTGTTCAAGAGTATACTGAAGAGTTTTACTGAGTTCTCATTAGAACCGACCATGTAGAAGCTGATAAGGAAAAAGTGGCCCATTATCTTTATGGTTTAAGACCAAGCATTTAGCATAAGCTAAGTCTGGTTTGAATGAGTAGTATTGAGGAGGCATGCCAATTTTCCCTAAAAGTTTAGGAGAAACTGAGTAAGAAGTTTGACAACAAGAATAGAAGAAGAGGTCACGGTGGACGATCTTATGAAGGCCATAATGATGATTAGAAGAATAATGATAAGGATAGAAGTAGAAGTCAAAACCAAAGGGGAAACAATTCCAATCATTTCCATGATCAAAACAATAGAGATTAGAGAGGAAGAGGCTTCCATGGAAAATGTTTTCACTATGGAGAAGAAGGGCATAGAGCATTTGAATGTTCCCAGTGCCAAGGAAGAACAAATCAAAGAACAAAAGGTCAAGCCAGAGTTGCACATGTTGATGAAGATGCCAGATCCTCACATTTTGAAGATGCTAAAAGAGGAGAAGTCCTGGTTAACAGAAGAGTCCTGCTGAGTGGTGAGAATGAACCTAATCAAAGAAGGAGCTTGTTTCACACAAGGTGCAGATGTGAAGATAAGTGTTGTGATGTGATCATTGATGGTGGAAGTACTGACAATCTAGTCTTAGAAATGATGATTTCCAAGTTGAAGCTGAAGAGATAGAAATACTCGCATCCATACTATATTGCTTGGGTGCAAGATGACCACAAGGTCATGTTCAATAAGCAGTGCTCCGTGAAGTTCAAGATTGGAAGCTACCAAGATGAGGTACTATGTGATATCATACCTATGGACATATTTCATATGTTATTAGGTAGGTCATGTTAGTCTGACAAGCATGTTGTACACAATGGGCAAGTAAATACCTACACTCTAACCAAGGATGAAGTGAAACATAAGTTGAAGTCATTAAAGGAGAAAGAAGAAAAGGTATGTAGTGCTGCTAGAATATGTTGTGTTTATAGAAAAGAGTTTCTCAAAGGTATGAAGTGTGAGCATTTGTGTTTTTCTATAATTCCAAAAGATAGTAAAGAAGAAATAGAGGAGGTACATGTAGAATTTGCAGATACATTGGGAGAATTTTCTAATATTGTATAACATAATGTACCTGATGGATTGCCCCCAATAAGGAAGATCAATAACCAGATGGATTTGGTTCTAGGAGCCAGTTTGCCAAACAAGGTAGCACACAGAATGACACTAGTAGAAAGTGAAGACTTGAACAAACATGTTCATGAGTTATTGTAGAAGGGGTTGATTCAAGAGAGTTTGTGTCCATGAGATGTACTTGTCATATTAGCACCAAAGAGGAATGGAGAATGGAGGATGTGCACAAATTCTTGCACTATCAACAAGATCACAATCAAGTATAGATTTCAATTGCTAAGGATAGATGATATTATGGACTATTTGAGTGGAGTTGATAGATCTAAAGAGTGGATACCATCATATTTGCATTAGAGAAGGTGATGAGTGGAAGACTACTTTCAAGACTATGAGAATTTTCCTGAGACAAGAATAAAATGCCAAGATCTAAAAGCTCAAGATATAGCACAAGAGAGATAAGATATGATCAAATGAGAATGGATATTAGATGATTGGATTAATACAACATGGAAGTGCCTTGTATATAAAGGCAATCAAGATGACTAGGAGTCATGCAAAGAGATAAGCATACCAACTAAGCACATGTCCACCAAGAGTGGATTATCCTCCATTATGCATGAATGTACGTGCAACAATGAGAGGATAAGAATACAAAGGTGTATCTCATAAAGAGATGCAAAATACATGTGCTCAATTGGAGTGCAAACTACTATGTTGTCAACATGAAAACTCACATGAATATGCAAACTCCTAGGTGTCTACATGACAACTAATATGAAAATGCATTAACCTAAGTAAACTTTAAGTAAAGTGCAAATAGTAAATACTTATTTATACCAACACCCCCCCTTAAGTGAAACTTAGGAGAATGTACTTAAGCTCACAAAATCTAGATAATAATGCAAGAAGGGTCCTAACTACTAGGCCATGTTAGGTACCCATGTACAATATGCAAGTGCAAAAGATATGCAATGCAATCTCTCATAAAGTAGAGAAAGAGGAAAAACCACATGGGAAAAACCCCCTCCAAAAAGAGAGAAGTATAATAAAAGAAAATGAGAGAGAAGAAGAGCTCATGTGAGGAAAAGATTCCCTCCATAAGAGAGAAGAATAGGAAGATAGACCAAGTAACCCCCCCTCAATGTAGAATGTACACCTATGGTAGATGTGCAAGGCTAAATCTAGAAACTCCTCCATGAGTTTCTAAATAGAAGAAATAGAACCTAAGGTGTATCAATGAAGCCTCTCCCATATGTAGGAAGAAACTTCAAAATATGTGAAATCTCTAAAACCTGGTCAAGTGTCCCCATGTCAATACTGAAAGGTGCCTCCTCCAAGTCATGTGCACTATGCCACTTTGTTGAAAAATACAAATCAAGATCAACTAAGGATGAATGTAGAACATGTATCAAAGATTCAAATATCTCCTCTGAAGAGAAAGTGATCTCCTCCAACTATTGTATCGAAGGATTTACCATCATGTCAACCTCAAAAGATTGATCAAGTAGAGAATGAAGATGAGGACCAGCATGCTCCCTTGTAACAACTAAAGAAGGATCATCTTCACCAAAGAGAAGATGAATTTCATCAGTAGTGTCTCCCAAATCTACATTGTAGGACTCCACAAACAAATTGGAAATGTCTATCAAGTAGTCATCCCATGGAGCTGAGTCTGGAAGACAATGAATATCCTACTACATCAAATCACTTGAATCCATATCTATCTGAATACAACTATCATCAAGAACAGCAATAGATACAATATCAATAGGAGGAGAAGAAATACTTTCAACCCAAGAACTTGATCACATGTGAGAATACCCAAGTTCAAGTAGCCAAAGTCTTCCTCAAAGTCTGAATCAATAGTAGAAGTGTGATCAAAATCTGCTGCGAAATCACTATCATCACCATGAGAAAAATCTGAGAAGTAGTATAGCCTAGATGTGTGATCAACCACCCCTGTAGCATTGATTTGTCTAGTCTCCAAGGCTTTGATAAAAACCAAATCAAGTGTGAATTCAACAATCCTTCTTCTATCTCCATGAGTGAGCTGATAGATGGAAAGAATATTATGACTTAGGTGAGGTACACACAACACATCTTTGAAGTATCCCTCCCCCTTATCAATAGTTTCTTTCCCAATCACATTCATGTAAGTATGATTGCCCATCAAAATAGGTGGAGTGTGAAAAGGATCAAATAATGAAAATATAGACTGTAAAGATGCCATATGATGAGAAGCCCTTGAATCTAAAAGCCATCTCCTTGAATCTTGATTTGAAGTAGCTACTAAGGCTTGACCTTTTCCCAAGTGATCCTTTCCTTTATCTAAATTTGAATGTGAAGAAGAGGGTGCAGTAGTCATTCTTGATGGTAGACCAATTTGATTCTTCTTAAGAAGATTCTTGAATTCATCTATCTCCTTCTTATAACAATGATGTTCTTCATGTCCATTCTTTTTTCAATATGCACAAGTAAGAAACTCCTTCTTGGATGACTTGCCCTTACTGTTGGAGTTGTCTTGTGGTGAGGAGGTTGACTGATCTTTCTCTTATTGTGAATTTTTTTTCCATGATTTCTTCTTCTTGTTAGACCCTTTTCCTTGATTCCCTTTACTAGCCAGCAATGCTTTGGACTTTGAAGATTTGAGAATCCCCATGCTCATCAAATTTGATTGTTCTACCATCAACACCTCTATGAAGGAATCAAATGAAGGCATGGTATAGGAAGAACCTAAGGTCAACTTATGAGTGTTGAAGCTCAAAAAAAATGATGCATACTCTGGAGGAAGTTTTCTCATCAAATTATAGATCAAATTTTCATCCTCTATGGTAATTCCACAATTATTAACCATTGACCTTATCTCATGTGCCTTGGTGATATAGTCTTGAATTGTATCAAACTCCTTTGGATCTAACGACATGAGATTTTCATCAAGTTCAAAACCCCTAGCTTTGTCTACTTTTGCATACAAGCTAGCAAACTTATCCCATGCTTCTTTTACTATTTTACAATTATTAATATGGAAGATAAGATCTTCATGTACATACTTCCTCAAAGTACCAATAGAAACCTTATTTTTATGATTTTATTCATTTAGTTTTTTGGGATTAGGTGGTGCAACCATGGTTCCATCAACATAATCAATTAAATATTTTTCCATCATTTTAATCCATGCTCTAATTTTTCATATAGCATAATTATGTGTAGTTAAAAGTGGAAACATAGGAGAACCCATAATGAAAAATAAAAGAACACAAGAGAAAGAGAAGTGAAAATGCTCAAGACACCCCCCCAAATCACTCAATTAAAGAACCCCACAAAATAGATAATTTTGTTACTTTATACTTAGTGCTATACAACTACCACTTGTCAAAATGAGCCAAAGTGGACTTCTAATTTTGATGGTTACAACAAAAAATATGAATCTATATTAGACTCAACAAGATAAGACACAAGACCTCTCAAGGATCTAATTAATTACAAGTGCCAAAATAGGCCAAAAATGACCAAATGTTGAAAGTACTATGTCTACTTAGAATTACTCCAAACTAATAAAAAATTTGAAAAGTAGACAAAAAATATGCATTTAAAAAAAAAAAAAGCACCTGAATATGTGTCTAGATGAGCATGAACTAAGCCGTTGAAGTTGCAAAAATTGGGATTTGTGATTTTTAGAAAAAATTAGGAGCAAGGATTGCAAACAACCTATAGCAATGTGTAGATCACAAAATTCTACACCAAAACAAAAAAAAAAATTGCTCAAAAAAAGGAGTTCGTATGAGGGAGATATCGCTATTTGAAAATTACCTCTATAATTATTTTTCTTGAATCGACATCGTCACACCTCCAAAAAAAATGACTCTAGATTTCACCTCAAATGTCTTATTTTGACAAAACAAGAATTGATTTAGGGGTTTTTTGACCTTTTGAATGTGATTCCAACATCTAATTTGCAATAGAAAGCTCCAATCTTGACCTAAAAAAAAAATTCTCCAATAGCTATGTAATGAAACTCCTATGGCTCTGATACCATGTAAGAATTTGGTATAGCTTTGATACCATGTAAGAATTTGCCTGAGGCAAGAATGAAATGCCAAGATCTAGAAGCTCAAGAGATAGCACAAGAGTGACAAGATATGATCAAATGAGAATGGATATTAGATGATTGGATGAATACAGCATGGAATTGCCCTGTATATAAAGGCAATCAAGATGACTAGGAATCATGCAAAGAGATAAGCATACCAACTAAGCACATGTCCACCAAGAGTGGATTATCTTCCATTGTGCATTAATGTATGTGCAACAATAAGAGGATAAGAATACAAAGGTGTATCTCATAAAGAGATGCAATAGACAACATGTGCTCAATTGGAGTGCAAACTATTGTGTTGTCAACATGACAACTCATATGAATATGCAAACTCCTAGGTGTCTACGTGATAACTAATATGAAAATGCATTAACCTAAGTAAACTTAAGTAAATTATAAATAGTAAATACTTATTTACACCAGCAAAGACCAAAGAAGGACTACAGAAGTGGTTTAGTCACGCCTTTTGGGCTAATTAATGCACTAAGCACTTTCATGCAGCTCATGAATGAGGTACTGAAGGAGTTTCTAGGTAAGTTTGTTATTGTTTACCTTGATGATATTTTGATCTTTAATAAGACATTGGAGGATCCCTTGATCCATATTTGCAAGGTGTTTGATAAGTTGAAGGAAGAAAGGTTGTTGATAAACCTAAAAAGTGTGGTTTTGTAAAGAAGGAGTTGGTGTACCTGGCATTTGTAGTTTGAGTAGAAGGTCTGAAAATGGACCCAAAGAAAGTGAAGGCTATCATTGAATGGCCTACTCCAAGGAGTGTGATAGAGGTAAAGATCTTTTCATGGACTAGCTAGTTTTTACATAAAGTTTATAAGAGGTTTTAGCAGTATTTGTTGACCCTTGACTAAAACAATCAAAGGGGATAGGAAATAATTTAAGTGGACTGTAGGGGCAGATAAGAGATTTAATCTATTGAAATAGAAAGTTATTGAGCAACCTTTTTTAGCACTTCCTAATTTTAACAAGGTGTTTCAAGTAGACTGTGATGCTAGTGGTACTGCAATAGGAGTTGTTATGAGCCAAGAAGTTAGACCTGTTGCTTCTTTTAGTGAGAAATTGAATGATGACAAAAGAAAATATTCTATTTATGATTAGGAATTTTATGCTATAGTTCAAGCATTGAAGAAGTGGAGACATTATCTTCTTCCTAAGGAGTTTGTTTTGTATACTAATCATCAAGCTCTACAATATTTGAGTAGTCAAGGAAAATTGAACCAAAGGCATTTGATGTGGGTTGCGTGATGTGGGTTGCGTTTTTGTAGAGTTATACATTTGTTTTGAAACACAAGAGTGGGATGTCTAATAAAGTCATAGATGCTCTTAGTAGAAGACAACTTTTGCTAACAAAAATGCAGATAGAGGTGGTTGGGTTCAAGGAAATCAATATATCATATCTAGATGATCATGATTTTGGTGAAGCGTAGAAGGCTTGTACAAAACCTATTACACTTGACAAGACAAAGTGGTTGGATTTCATGGTCTAGGATAATATGTTGTTCAAAGGAAGCAAGTTTTGCATTCCCAAAAGTTCAATGAGAGAGAATATCATCAAAGAGAAGCATAGTGGAGGATTGACTCGACACTTTGGTAGAGATAAAACCATAGATTTGGTTGCTGAGAATTATTACTAGCCATAGTTACAACAAGATGTGAAGAATTTTGTACAAAGTTGTAGAGTATGTCATATGGAAAAATGAGTGAAGCAAAATACAGGGTTGTATTAGCCATTACCTGTACCAGAGAAGCTGTGGGAGGATGTCAGCATGGATTTTGTTCTTGGATTATAGAGGATGCAACATGGGAATGATTCTATTTTTGTGGTGGTTGACAAGTTTTCAAAGATGACACATTTTATTCCTTGCAAGAATACTAGTGATGTTGTTCATGTGGAAAAGTTGTTTTTTAGAGAAGTAGTGAGACTACATGGTCTTCCAAAAAGTATGGTTTTAGATTGAGATACCAAATTTGTTGGGTATTTTTGGTGTACATTATGGAAGAAGTTGAAGATAGATTTGAAGTTCAGTTCATCACATCATCCACAGACTAATGGACAAATAGAAGTTGTGAATCACAATTTGGGAAACTTGTTGAGATGTTTGGTTGGAGACAAGCCAAAGGATGGGATCTGATTTTACATGCAGAATTCACATATAATAATCCTATAAATAGGAGTACTGGTAAATCACCATTCTAGTTGTATATGGGAGTAGTCCCAAAAATTATTTTGAATTGAGATGGTGGGATAAAGGAGAGATAAGTAGTGCTAAAGCAGAAGATTTTGCTGAACATTTGAAGAACATCCATGAGGAGGTGAGGAAGCACATCATAAAGATGAATACACAGTATAAGGATAAGGTAGCTATGAAAAGGAGGTATAAGGAATTTTAGATTGGAGATGAAGTCATGGTTCATTTGAGAAAGGAGTGTTTTCCAATGGGTACATATAATAAGTTGAAGATGAAGAAGTTTGGACCATTCCAAATAGTGAAAAGGCATGATTCTAGAAATGATTATGAAGTGGAGTTTCCTGCTGAATTGAATATTTCACCAGTATTTAATATTTTATATTTGGTAGAGTATTATGAAGGAGGTGATGGAGATGAAGTTACAGAAGCATAGTGGAGTATTCTAGTAGCTAGTTTAGCTACAAAAGAGATTGAGGAGATACTAGATAGTTGTATTGGCAAAAGTATCAGGAACAAAACTTATGAGGAATACTTGGTCAAAAAGAAATGGAGGCTAGTTGAAGATTCATCATGGCAAGCAAAGGAGGAAGTTAACCATCTTGGTTTTCCTCTGAACACTTGAGACATGATGGAGCAACTTTTCAAATTACCCCGAGTGTCTAATGTAGGAGCATCTTGGGTGTAAGAGCAATCTTGCAACACCCAAAAATATTCTATTTTTTTAGTCTTTTCTATTTTAATAAGGATTAGTAGACAAGGTGGTTACTATTTATGAAAACTTGCTATTTTTAGTAAGTTTGTCATATGAACTTGAAATGTTCTCATTTTCTATAGGAAGGTTCATTTTAAAGTTGTAAGCCTACCATAAAAATCTCGTTGCTCAAGCATAAGTATTAGAGAAGTTATTGCAGATTTTCGGTGGAAACATTTGCAAAAAAATCTTTAGGCTCAGCGTTGGAGGCCTTAGAGTGCCCAAATGAGGTCCAAAAGCTTGATGGAAGGGTGCTAACACAATTCTAAGCTTATAGATCATGAGCTAGCATTTATGAAAAGTGGTTATAATAGCCAATCGGAGCAACAGTTCATGAGTTATGGCCTTTCAAAGTTGAGGTACCCAAAATATCTAAACTAATTGTCAAAGATGTATTTGGCCAACTTTATATGTATTGTTAGGGTCTGTCAGCGCTAGGTATTAAGTTTCAACATGTAGAGCCTTCTCAAGCGGCATAAAATTGCCTATTTAAGAAAGGCTTGAACATTGTCTAAGATAGCTCTAGGTGATAGTTCACAGCTTCTCTTGCAACTTTTTGTAATGAAGGTGTCCATGTGGGTTAGCATTTTGTACTTGTGAATTCATTAATTTCGCATTTGCAGCATAGATAAGAAGTCCATATTTTGTTCTCACATTTATTGTTGTTTCTTTGTTTCTGTTATGAGTTTATGGTTTTAAGGGGAGCACCCCTCATCAAATGGTATCAGAGAAAGAGTTCTTGAGTGTGTGGAACAGCGCTAGCGTCTTTTTGAGCCTATAGATCAGAAGCTGGCATTTCCAAAAAGTGGTTATAATAGCCAATCGGAGCAACAGTTCGTGAGTTGTGGCCTTTCAAAGTTGGGCTACCCGAAATATCTAAAATAATTCTCAAAGATGTATTTGGTTGACTCTATATGTATTGTTAGGGTTTGTCAGCCCTAGGTATTAAGTTTCAATGTCTAAAATCTTCTCGATTAGTATAAAATTACTTATTTAAGAAAGTCTCGAACATTGTCTAGGACAACTTTGGGTGATAGTTTGCAATGTGTCTTGCAAATTTTGTAATGAAGGTGCCCATGTGAATTAGCATTTTGTACTTGTGAACTCTACAATTCTACATTTGCAACACAAATAAGAAGTCCATATTTTGATCTCACATTTGTTGTTGTTTCTTTGTTTCTATTATGAGTTTATGGTTTTAAGGGAGCACCCCTCATCAAGTACGTATACTTATCACAAGTGATACACTGGGCAATGCAATCTATGTATATAGGACCCCGATAATATCTTAGCATATAGGTACCTACACACACACACACACACACACACACACACACAATCCAATACCTATTATATACCAATTGTATTACCCATAAAATATTGAAGGTAGTAATTATAAAGTAGCATATGATATGCATATTATTAAATATATATATATTATTACTTATCTATATTAACAACTACATCTGACTAACGAATGTTATACTCACACAACCCACTAACTACTATTAACAAATTAATAAAAAATTGTAGATCATCAATTTATTATGTACTATCCACTTGATATGTAAACTATGTATAAAATCTAGCTTCTAACAAGTATTGAATTTAACAGATGACTTAATTAATCATAATATTATCAATTCCCTATTAAGGAGTCTTATACGATGACAATTCTTAAAATGAAAAGATTCACTTCCCTTAAATACTAATTAGATACATGTCATAGGGATTTTTAATTTATTAATCAAATTCCATTAGCTAACATTATTATCCCTCCAATCTAATCTCCCTCTTACTAACACTAACACTTAATTGATAAACATAAAATATTTAACACTAGTTTTCTTCCTACTCACAACATTATTTAGTATCAATTTTCCCTTGCACTAACTTCTATCCCATTCTAATTTTTTTTAAACTAACCATCAAACTTATCACATTCCTACCATTATTTAATAATGCCATATCATTATTCTTTTCCATTTCTATATATATATATATATACTCTTTCCACTCTACCAAATTTTGAAGAAGATAATTTCTAACCGAACAATATTTGCTTTACATAAAGTCCTAGTATTACCTATCACTACCTACAAACTAGGATACCACCATTATCCATATTCTAGGTTCTTGATATGGTTAATAACTAACCATAAAAACTCCTCTAACAATTCATGCTAACTAAACCAGCTACCCTCTATGCCTTAACAACTAACTCCCTACTCACCATGTCCCCATCTAAATCCTCCCCACTTCTAACTACTCTTCTCAAAACCCAAGCATTGTACTTTTCCCCAATGGCAAACTGGTTAGTAGGCGGCCTTTGGAGGCATTTTGGGAGATGATACATGTGGGAGTCACGTGACTACCCTCTTCCTAAAACAATTTTTCACGTGCTCCTTTTAATTAAGAGACTATTAGGGCGGTGAATCGACCTTTTCATAATATGGTTTAACTTATTTATTTATTTTTTGCATGCACTTTGGTATGCGTGATAGTCATTCTTCCAAGGTCTCGTGGCTATGATTTGTTTACTACCCACGTACACCTACGTGAAATTTTCTCATGTAGGTGGATTCGCTTAGGGCATATTTACAAGTCTTTTTTTTTTCATTCCCTCCAACAAGAAAGTTGTCGCATTGATCATGGCTTTGAGGGGACTTTTTTTTGTTGTTTATAAACATTTTAACCCTTTTGAAAGAACTAGTCATGTGGGAAGATGTTGTATTATTTCCCTTCTTCAAGACTTAATTGATTTACAATGGTTTGACTTGGTCATTTTCTATTGTATTTTCTTGATCATCAGTCTATCATTATTATTTTATTATATGTTGAAGTTATTTATTTATACCCAATGGATTATTTTATTGATTTATTTTGTGGATTGACTGTGTATGTTTTATTAGTTTCTACCATAGGCAGGAATACTTATGCATTCATGTCATCCTAATATCTCATTAACACTAACCAATCAAATCAAAGAATTTAAAAGATTATAAGAAACTTCAAATGTTTATATCTTTTTCTAATTTTAAATAATTTTATAAATCACATTTTTCATTCATTCTATTGGTCCATACTATTTTTGGTGGGGGAGAAAATTAATTTTCTTCAACAAAAATACAAATATTTTCTAACAACTTCATCTTACATTAATGAATGCATTAATTACAACTTTATCTTTGTGACAAGTTGATAAGATTTTATTTTTTATATCATTTTAACTTCCACCTCACATAACATCTCTAATCAATATTAATTCTCAATAGCAATATAATTTCAATATGTTATACCTTTGCATTTGAATTTATAATTTTTTTAAAACTTTGATTTTTTAATAAAATTAGTTAAATTATTACTATTATTTTATTTTTGTAAAATAAATTAAACAATATTAATTTTTAATTATATTTTATAATAGTGTTTGTAATATGTATAATTGATAAGTGTTACAATTAGTAAATTATATCATTTACTATTATTAATATTTTATATTTAAACAATTTATCATTTAGTTTAAATATATTTAAAACTTTAATATATACTTTAATACTAAATTAATAATTATATTTTACAATAAAATAATATACTAAAGGAAATAACCACAAAAAAGAAATAATTCAATTCTAAAAGATATGTAAATTATTATTAAGTTTTTATAAACTATGTATTCAAATTAATAGTTATATTCTATTTCTTATTTATTACATCATATTTATTCATCAATATCAAATTTATATGTATTACATCTATTTATTATTTACAAATGTACATATTAAGTTATATAGATATTATTTTATAATTAAAAATTACTTAATTTTATGAAAAAATCGGAAATACTAAACATTAAATAGTAAGCCTTCTCTAACTGTGTAAAATTAAACAATTAGTTTTATTTATAAAATATTTTTATATTTCAATACATTTCATTTTTTCTTATACAAATGTGAGTTTTAATATAAAAATTAAATTCTTAGTTTCATTAATTAAAATATAATATATTTTAATTTTTCATTATAACCATGATTTTATTTTGACTATTTGTCTTATTAAGGAAAAATAATTATATTTAATTATCTCTCTCTCTCTCTCACACACACACAACTTATGTTGGTATCGCTCTATCTTACTATTTTATCTCTCTTCCTCTTCCTCCTATATATCATCTATCATTTTTTCCTCTGCATATATGTTTATGTTGTTATTGTTCTATACTGCTATTTATCTCTATATAATGATTAAAAATAGTGTGACTTCCATTTGATAATCAAGATGAGAATAATACATAGTTGGGGACTTTGACCTCTTATTATTGGGCTTAAATGCCCAAACATATAATAATATAACACGAAAACTTAACAACAAAATATGAGTCATCCTTTCAAATCACAACTGAATTTCTAGGACGAAAATTTAACAACAAAATATGAGCCATCCTATCAGATCGCAAGTGCATTTCTAGGCAAAAATTAATGCATTCACAATGTTAATTTAGAACTATTTAACCTTATTCTGACTCATCTACACCTCTACAACCATTATGTGTTAGGCAGGAACTATGACGCAGTGCGTCTCTTGTTTCAATTGCCAAACAAAATCTAGAGAGATTATTATGCACCTACAGATTTGTTTGTTATGCATTTTTCTTTTGGTGCTATGTTTTCTATTTGGTATGATTTTCTTTATTCAACTATTGTGACCTAGAAACCATTATGCGTTAGGCAAGAACTATGACGCAGTGCGTCTCTTGTTTCAATTGCCAAACAAAATCTAGAGAGATTATTATGCACCTACAGATTTGTTTGTTATGCATTTTTCTTTTGGTGCTATGTTTTCTATTTGGTATGATTTTCTTTATTCAACTATTGTGACCTAGAATGAATATATATATATATATATATATATATATATATATATATATATATGTATATATATATATATGTATATGTATATATATATATATATGTATATGTATATATATATATATGTATATGTATATATATATATATATGTATATGTATATATATATATATGTATATGTATATATATATATATATGTATATGTATATATATATATGTATATGTATATATATATATATGTATATGTATATATATATATATATATGTATATGTATATATATCTATATATGTATATGTATATATATCTATATATGTATATGTATATATATCTATATATGTATATGTATATATATCTATATATGTATATATGTATATATATATGTAT